>JAJQWJ010000001.1:186453360-187653360 GCA_023637945.1 Phaethornis superciliosus
ACTCTTTTTCTCTCTCACACTCTTTCACTCTTTCACTCTTTCTCTCTTTCTCTCTCTCTTTCTCTCTCTCTCTGTCTCTCTTCCTCTCTCTCTTCCTCTTCCTCTTCCCCTTTCCTTTTCACTTCCCCTTTCCCTTTCCCTTTCCCTTTTCCTTTCCCCTTTCCCTTTCCCTTTTCCCTTTTCCCTTTCCCTTTTTCCCTTTTCCCTTTCTCCCTTTTCCCTTTTCCCTTTTCCCTTTTCCCTTTTTCCCTTTTCCCTTTCCCTTTCCCTTTTCCCTTTTCCCTTTCCCTTTTTCCCTTTTCCCTTTCTCCCTTTTCCCTTTTCCCTTTTCCCTTTTTCCCTTTTCCCTTTCCCTTTCCCTTTTCCCTTTTCCCTTTTCCCTTTTTCTATTTTCTGTTGATTCTCACTGCCATTGTTCCTGGCAGTCCAAAGCCAGGGAGCCCCTGTCCCCTTACCGCCCCCAGACACAGACAGGTTTCTCATGTATTCCCTTCCTTTAGTCTGGGCTAAAACTCTCAAAAGGTTTTAAACATTGTTGTGGCCCTGTCCGTGTTTGAACAAAACAGTCTGTTAGATCAAGACTAAGAACAATTCCTGGAGAAAAATAACTGCAGAAGTTATCAACGAGGTGTGCTTCAAACCAATGCCAACTTTGGAAAATGTGTGTTATTTCTGAGCTTTTTCTTTTCAAGCTGCAGGCACAGACAGTGAGGCATTGATGGATTTTGCTCGGGAATTAAGTCTGAAACATAGCTTCATTTGGGACCCCAGAATGACAGATGCCATATGGTCATTTGCAACATATAAGATGCATGTGACAAAGGAGGACAGACAGGGCATGTCCCTGTGCCTGGCTTCCAGATTGACTGGCATAGTCACCAGGTGCCACTGTCACTGGATCAGGGGGTTCACATAGGATGTGCTGAACGATTTGGTGCTGCTCATAGCAGATGTAACTCGGGAAGGTTTTATGCCCTACTTTGCATTGCTTATGGGGCATCCAGGCCACACTGGATCATTGATCATTGCACTGCTTCCAGGTTTTGCCCCACTTTTGAAAATCATTATTCTTTTTCCAAATTAACAAGAGTTTTTTATTGAATTGGAATGTATTCCTAATGAATTTTAGATATATTAAAGTAATCCACATTGGAATGGACATCAGAGTGTGCATGTAGACTTTTGCACCATTCTCCTGTACACTGATTTAAAAAAAAAATCATCATGCCTCTGCTGCTTTCTCTGTAATGTAGACAGTATGTCAGGCATCACAATCCTTTTCAAACCAGAGATGAAGCTGTCACAGCTTCATGGCTTAACCTAAAGGAAAACTGTCTTCTGAGAATTATCAATCCTAAATGGTCATTTTGCAGTTCCATCACAGGAAAATAATAATGGCATACTTGACAGAATAGGCTCATTCTTTATGGAAGCCAAAGTTTACCTGATTTTTCTTTTTCTTCCCCCATAAGTTTAAAAGGAAGTTTATCCAAGGAAATGCTGATGTTCTCTAGTCATCAGTGCAAAGAAAGGTTTTTCTCCAGTGAATAATAATCTACCTTTAAGAAGAGATTTTGTGTTAAAGTTTCCCCCTTTATCCACTTCTGTTTCAATTTCCCTTGCAGAAAGTAGATATCCTCAATGCCTTTTATCTATGTCTCATTCAGTTATTATTGCAAACTAACAGATATTATAATCTATTTTCATGCCTCTGATTCTTTCTGGGCATTTTTCCAAGGTCTATATAAATACTTTTAGGAGAAATGTACCATTTTGTTGTCAGTTATTACTACAGAATTTGTCTTTAACTGTTTGTCAAGAGCTTAAACTGTCCCTGGGCATAAATGTGACTTCTGGAGTAACACTTTTCAGTTGACATTCCCAAGGCTTATGGTTCATCCACAGAAGAAGAACAGTATATATTTTCCTTTCCACACACAATTGTTATGCATCATCATTCATTTTGTTTTATGGCTCCCAAAAGTGTGGTAAGTGGTTTAGGCAAAAATTATAAAGCTATGGACTGCACTTGGCCTGAAGTATCAGCCTGCAACAAAATGTGAAATAAAATAATTGTTGCTGGCTTTGTAACAACAGTCAGTCTTTTGTGGATACACTGGCATTTGACAGTGGTAAAACAAGTAGGTAAGATCAAAAATGGTGGGTTTTCTGCCTCATCAACCTGTAAAGGGCAGATTCTCCATCTGATCTGAATTCCCTCTTCATGTATATCAGCGATATAGATCTAAATCCTTATTTAGCATTATCTATAAAACAGTAAATTATGAATTTTAGTCTTACTTCTTTTTTAGAATGATTGATTAAACTACATTAAACAATCTGTGGATCTTCTTAGCTTTTTAGTAACCTTATTTCAAATTAACTGAATTATCTTTGAAAGCCAAATGCGCATTGAAGCATACTGATTGTTATGGTTAATATGCAATAACTCATTGCAGAAAGCAATCCATTTCAATGAAATGGTTTTATGGTTTTGTTTTCACAGATTTTTAAACCTTTTTATTTTTAAGTTTGGGGAAATTTTTGTCTCGTTCTATGTCTAGGAAAATAAACTCTTCTGTGTTTCTTTCTGAAACCAACCTACATTTTCTAAGGCAGTTTATATTTGTGTTTCAGGATAAGACCAGGAGTTGCCTAGTTGGTGGAACAATCAAATATTCCATGCATCACTCTGCTTCTGCTGCCAGACGCTGTACTCTCTTGTTTTGCCTTTTTTTTTTTTTTTTTTTTTCCCCCCTCATTCTGAAGACAAAAGGCTTCTTCCTAGAAATGCTTTAATGCATTATTTTGTTGATTTCATTTTCTGAAGGGACTTACCTTTAATTGGTCACAGAAGTCAAAACTTTTTATGAGCATGAATGAAATTTCAGGACAGAAGTTCCTGGTGGTGAAATCTCTTGGTTTTAGGGTATTCCCGTAAAGCAGCAGAAGAAATTATGTCTCCTCTATGTTTATTCTGTAATCATAGAATTCTACAAGACTGTCATGGTTTGACTCTGGGCTGGCAATTAAACAAATGATAGATGCTGTCTATTAACCCCTCTCCCCTCCCTGATAAAGAGAGAGAATAAAGGAAACAGTCTTAGGGGTTGGAAACTACACAGATTTAATGAAACGGTAGTGATAAAAAGGAAAATTATGAAATACATATAACTATACACAAAAGTAATATCATGTTCCTCCCCTCTTCCCCTCAGTAATACTCACATCACCAGGCAGCCCTGGAAAAGTCCCAGGCTGGGCTCCTGGTGTCAGTGGCAGAAGGGAGCTGGATGCAGGAACACACAGGTTCAGGGATGCATAGATCGGGACCAAAGGCAGAGGAACAGATGGAATCCTCCCAGGATTCCGGCCATGGACAAAGAGAACTTGACCCTTGTGATCTCTCAAAGTTGTCAATATAATGTGCATTGGATAGAATACTCCCTTTGGTCAGTTTTGGTCTCCTGTCTGCTCTCTGCCTCCCTAAAGGAGGGTTGCAGGTGTGACCCTTTTTCTTCCTTTCTGAAACATGTTCCTCAGAACAGAGCAGTGGCCTTGGTTCTCCATATCATTCTCTAGTCATAACTATAAACATTGAGTGTTCAGTCCTGGAAAACTGACTGAGAAACGTACTGTTAATTTCAGCAACTGCAGCTACTTAGATGAGACTTAACTGAAAATAAAATTAGAAGAAAGAAAAATTGTTTCTATCCTGGCTTAAACCAGGACAAAGACCAATGGACACTTAGAGCTGCATGAGCAGTCTCCAAATAACATTCCTCATCTTAACTGTCTCAGTTGACTGTTTCTAGAATGTACACCATCACAGAGGCCTGTACAGAAAAACTCTATCTCTTTCAATAAAGAAGAGTCTACATTCTCCTCAGAAACAGAATATCCACTTGGTAGTGTTTTCCAGTCTGAGTTTCATCTTTTCCCTGGGCAATATTAGTATTTTTTAGGTAGAAATAAAAGCCTTAGTGGGGGAAGAGTTACTCTAGTGTTCATAATTTTCCAGTCCCTTTTTCCTGCTGACAATTTGCCATAAAATGAGATGTCATCTCATGCTCAACAACTTTTGAGAATTTTTTGTCACATTGAATTTCTGTGGCACAAAGCAGGTTCCTTTTGCTGTGAACTGTCAATAAAAAACATCATCTGGTTTTGAAACTTTAATCTAAGTGGGTTGGGCAAAACAAGAATGGGGAGTGGGAAGGGATTTAGGTTAGGTACATCTCAACCTAAGAAAGAGAGAGATCTGCTTCCAAAGGACAGTGTAGGTTCACTGTAATGTCATTGTGTGGGTGCTGTAGATAGGTGGAACAGAAATCATCATCTCGCTGCTGAAACTGAAGAAGAGCTTTCATGACCAGTTTAAACCAGATACTTCATTGTCAGGTGATTAAAGGTAACTCTTGCTTGCTGAAGATTAATCCAAGGAGTCATAGCTGGGCTAAAACTAAATCTGTCTCTTGATTCAAATTCAGTGTCAACATATCAAAACTATCCTATCTCTAAACAGGATGACTTACTCCACTTGTGGTGTTTTGTAGTGTAATATCCATATGTATCTTTATATATATATATGTATACTTTCTACACTATATATTTACACACACACACTCTGTGTGTAGCTACTGTTGCTATTCAGCTCCTGTGACTGTTCTGCCAATTTGTGTTGTACTCTTCTAACATGGAAGCACTGGTCTGGAAGGGAAGAAACTGATTTTCATTTGTGACCCAAACTAATATTTAAACTTACATTTTTCAGGGGTGAAAGGTTAATTCCATAATCCCCCCTGAACTCTTAGACTAATCCTTTTAAAGATGGAAAATGGAGCCAGAAGAAAATAATTGGTTTATATGATTAAAGGGAGCTACCACAATCCCTTGTTCATGTAGCATTCAGGTGCTGTTATCTCTGTCCTTCAGCTTGTTTTGCAAGCAGCTGCTAGTTTAGTCACAGCCAGAAGGCCAGGATGGGCTGGGGAGGAGGCATTGCATGGACAATCAGGAGGCCCTGGAGTTCTAGTGGTGAACTAGATGGATTTGCTACAGCACTGGGGATAACTAACTCATTTCTTTGTCTCTTTTCTTGCCTTAAAACAAGGCTAAGGAAACTCTGTTATGTAATTCTTGGGAGAAAAGGGAGAGTTAATTAGTTAATGATTTAAAGTGTATTTAATATTTCTATTGTCTTTTGTTTAACTTAATGCAAAGCCGTCATGGATGGCCTAAGCTGCATAAAAGCAGCCCTGTAGCTCTCTGCCAGTACCATCAGTAGCAGATGGTCTGCTTCATAGGATTGATAATGAGTTCAACATGAGTTGAAATTTGGAACGAAGGACTAATTTGGTTTGGTGAATCAAACAAATGGATGACTTAAATACAACTTCTTCATAAAGGAGTGGAAATCTTTTTTCTTTTCTCTTCTAGCCAGCTCCTGATTTTAACAAAACCTCTGGAACTCCCAGGCTTTAGGCCATGACTCAAATCTGGTGGAATTTAGCAAAAGTTTAAAAGTTGATGGGTGAGGCTAGCAAAAGAGCAGATGTGTTAATAGAAGGCATGATTATCTTCAGTCCCATTTCCATAGGAAGTTCTGGTCACAGTGGTCTGGTACTTAGGACACTTAGGGCTACCTGATGTTGTAACCACTTATTTCTGTTCCAGGGAAATAAGGCCTGGAGCAGAAAAATTATGGACTGTCAGGAATAAAGTAGATGTCAGACTTGGTGACTGCTTGATTAGAATAGACTATTTTCTGATAACCACCATAACACTGACCAAATAATGTGCTTATCTGGATTTGTTTTTCTGAGGCAACAGTCTGACACTTTCACTCTGTTAGCTCACAAGAGCACCAGTAATTCAACAGCAGCTGATGGTGTGGTGCCAGTCAGCTGCAATGTAAGATGGATCATTTCTCTCAGGGTTGGGAGACAGAAATATAAATCTTTGTATAAATTGGAACTTACTGTCTGGATTCATTCCCTTGCCTGAATAACAAAAGCTGCCCCACTGAATTATCTGCCAGCCCTGGTATAGTGTTGTTTTGAGGGCAGTGCATTTAGAGCCATGTATCTCTCTTCAGATATAGTCAAAATCTAAACACCACTTCAATCACTGGAATACAGTTTGAGAGAAACATTTTTGTGTTACCTGAAGTAGTGTAGAGCCCTTCTGATTGTCTTCATTCCAGGTGAGTTTCGTTTGTTAAAATCTTTGAGGTGAAGTGTGCATGGTTTTGTGGGAATTAAATAATTTACTGCACTAGGGTCTTCTTCCACTTAATGCTGAAATTATAAATCTAATTTAAGCTTTTGGTGTGTCAGTTTCATAAAAGGCTCATCAGAATCTCCAACTAATTTTTCATATTGGGTGTAGTAATAATCATACTTTTCTTCTGGCACTCTCCTAGCATAAAGGACCAAATCATATTAGAAGACAAAGTTATGTTTGTGGTAAATGTTAACTATTCATGCATTGACTGGAATTCATTAACCAGAAAAAATGCCTGCAGGTATATTTGTGGAAGTGGCACAGATTTGGTTTTTAAGTTAGTATAATTATTAAAAAATAAGAAATATAATATTGACAGACTTGTCATTGATGAGATGGAAGATATGTCTGAAAGCAAAGAAATAAATGAAGAATTTGGGAAGCAATTTGGAGCATGTTAGTTAGCAAACTAATGAAGAGAAAATGGTGAGTGAGTCTTGCTTTATGAAGTGAAGGTTGGCTGGCAGTAGGTGAGGGCTGCATGGCTTATAGAGAAATAATATGGGACATGGATAGAGACTAGGAAAGGAAGAGAAAATCTAGGCTTTTTTTTCTATCTCTGAATTATAATTACATTAGCAAAAAACAGGGTACTTGAAAAATGCATTAATATGAAGTAATAAACAAGATTAGACTATCAGAAGGCAATAAGTAATTAGAACTATTGGACATCTAAAGTTTCCCAGGAGGGCATACAAATTTTAAAAAATCAAATTTTAAATTTTAATTAATGTCCTTAAAGTAGTGTCTAAACAGAAATAGAATACAAATAGTGCTTTTCAGTCAAGATTCTCAGAGGGGCCACCTTAAGAAAACCAGTAAGCACTGAGTTATACAAATTGACAATAAGCAAGTTTTTTGGCAGGAGAAGCCTAATAATTTCTCCCACTGTTGGCGTGGTCTAAAATTGATTCATCTGTGGGACAAGTTTGTTCCTTACAGATAATAAGTGGTCATACAAAGCTGTGTCATACGGTATCATAAAAATGTTGAATTCAGATTGTTTGTTTTTTTTTAGTCTGCATTAAATCAGTCTGAGGCTGTTGAGTTTCATCTGAGGCTGTTGAGTTTCATGGCTGCTTGCTTTTAGCAGAAGACTGGAGTTGCTCTGTTTCGTTATGGAGCTGGGAAAAGATTTACTTTTATGTCTCTAACCTTTCAGCCTTGTTCTCCCCTATGTTGCCATGGTTGAGAAACCTCTGCTTTCTACCCTATACTACTTTTTATTTATCCCAGGTCCATCATCTTATTAATAGCTGTTTAAAAATGTCTTTGCTGTAGCACTACAAAACCATGCATTTTTTAAAATACAGCTGATGCCTTTCTCTGTCTAGCTGGTTTGCCTTTGTTTTTCAACACTCAAAATATTAAGCTCTACAAATAGACAAAATTACATTCATATGGATTTTTATATTACAATGTAATGGATGGAGTGATACACTTCACTCTTAAGAGAGAAGGAGCAGTATGTTTATTGATATAAATCAGATACTTAATAAAGTTTGATAACAAACAGTGGTTTAATAAGATTTGATGACAAGGTACACTTCATTATTTACTGCACAGACGACAGGGTGTGTGCTTACCTCTTTGTGGTTCGGTTGCTTTCTGTCTCTTTGTTTCACTGCCCCTGTACTGGAGTTGGAGGAAAAGTTAAGGGCTTAACAGACTCTGATCTGGTAACAATCTTGAAAGTAGCAACAGAAAGCCAAGCTGATGCCTGTGACTCCATCTGCTCTCCTGTGTTGCAGAACACAGAGCTCAGCTTGTGGCCAAAGGGAGACCAAACAAGAATGGGCAGATAAACAAAAGAGCAAAAGAGTTAGCTGGTGAGAAAAATGCTTTCTTGTTTTTTTCCTCTGTTCCCTTTTTCTTTTCCAATAGGAGATTTTGGAGGTGTGGCTAAGTAGTTAAATGACAGCATCACTTTATTCGGTCTCTGGAGGGGTTCCTGCATGCTTTCCCTAGATGTCTTGGACCTTACCCCATCCAGCAAGGATGCCTGCTCAAGTGGTTACTCAAGAGGCTGAGAAAAAGGTACACTCTGTCACACCCAGAGGAAAGGTAAGAAGTATCAAATCTCTATAGATGAATTGTTATTTAGATCTTCATTAGCTAACTTTAAATCTTAAAGAAATCTTTAACATTTAAGCTTTAGAACCTTAAGACTTTAGGACCCTTTTAAACCTAGGTGAGGAGATTGCAGTCATTGTCGTAACACATTACCTTAATGTATTATTTTAACTACTGTTCTGGATCTATTATAAGGCCTATTGATAATTAAATTGCTAGTTCTCAAAGAGTTATCCATTGTGTAACAGTTATCCAGTTATTTGGTTATTTGGGTATTCTGTTGTTAAGATGCATTATTTTTTTGCTACCCTGATATCCTCACATTCAGGTACTCCGATTTGTGCCTTTCAGTCCAATTTTTAAGGTCTTTTACTGTTTAGAATAAATCTTGGCTTTGTACATATACTTCTTATCTGCTATCTTGCCCCATATGGGACATAGTGTCAGGCAAACTGCCATTGAGTCATGAAGTTGAGAAAAAAACTCCCTTGCTTTCTGAACTCCTTCTCAGAGAGGAGTCTAGAAGTGGCTAGGTCCAGTCCTAGTCCAAGACTTGGCCAAAGGTTTATAGATAAAGAGTTATATGTTCACAGTCCATTCTTTGTATCACTTAGCTAAGATTTTCTAAGTTTCAGCTCTTGTTCCAGTTCACCTACTGAGTATGTGAGCAACCTTGAGAGGCATTCCAACTCAAGAGGAGATCCTGGCGTGCAGCCTACTGCCATTTCAAGAGAGCCCAATGGGCCATGGGTCATTATTTATGGAGTAAGAAAATTGACTTATATTTCCATATTACCCATATTTCAGTTGGCATACGTTCGCCTAGCCCTTAGCTGCTCAACAAGATTTATAGCCCGTTGGTATGCTGTATTTACCTGCCCCCTGAGAGTTTGACTTAAGCCAGATGCAGCCATCATGTCCACTACTGGTGGCTATTGGTTAAGTAGAAGGCAGGGGTTGGGAGGGAGGAGCACACCACCACACATATACACATCTCTATGAGTTGGTGATGTATTAATCATATTCACTATTAAGAAAATCAGATATATTCAGCACCACTGAGAGAAACAGTTTTGTCTGTTTGGAGATGGAGACACCTTTGATTTGGATCCCGTTTTCCAAGACACTTTTGCTAGTTCATGTTTTTCTCTTGTATTTCTTCAGACAAGGCAATTAACCTATAAAATAACTATATCCCTTTTCAGGTAAGAGAGTAAGCTTAAATTAACACCAAACAAAGCCAGGCAACTTGCAATATTCATAGACTATGAATATAGATTACTTTTTTATTCTACTTCTGGAAGGCAAAACAAAGTTTTGTCAGAACAGAACATCAATTAATGTTTATTATCAATTTATTGCCAAATTATTATCAATTTTTTATAAATGCTTTATCTTAAATTAGCAGTTCTTATTTTTAATGGGTTTCTACCATATTTCCTTTCCTTTCCTTTCCTTTCCTTTCCTTTCCTTTCCTTTCCTTTCCTTTCCTTTCCTTTCCTTTCCTTTCCTTTCCTTTCCTTTCCTTTCCTTTCCTTTCCTTTCCTTTCCTTTCCTTTCCTTTCCTTTCCTTTCCTTTCCTTTCCTTTCCTTTCCTTTCCTTTCCTTTCCTTTCCTTTCCTTTCCTTTCCTTTCCTTTCCTTTCCTTTCCTTTCCTTTCCTTTCCTTTCCTTTCCTTTCCTTTCCTTTCCTTTCCTTTTATAGTTTTTGTTTTTTTTCTCTTTACATTTCCTTCTCTGAGATCTAAGGAAATACTGGTTTTCCCATATCACTTAAAATCGTGCATTATAGTGTTAACTTCAGTTTTCAAGGATTAGGTCTCTCTGAGTTCAGTAAAATACCTGCTACCCCTCTCTGTGACATCCTAAGGTCATACCTAATCCACCATTCTTTAATCTGTTAACTACTTACACGCTAGAAATGATTTGTTAGTGTTTGTTTTCAAACTTGTCCTTTTTCTTTTTCCTCCTGATTATGTAGTCAATGGAAATCTCCCAGCTAGATCTCTTTTATGCACATACTCACATGCTTCACTGAACTTTACAGTTCTATCTGAGCTTGAAGTACTTTTTTTCGTATTAGTTGTATTGCATTTGTTTGGCTTGCTCTGCAGTTTTAAACCTTTTACCTCTTCTATCAGTTAGTTATTCTTTTGTTGTGTGTGGCTCTCTTTTTCTTCCAAAGCATTTCAGAATGCCTTAGAGTGGCCTTAAAGCTGATGCTGCCTTTTCTCTTCTTATTTCCCACTGCCTTTTTTCTTCTTATTTCCTAATTCGGGGTTTCATATGGTATTTGGGTCTCCTATTTATACAACACTTCACTCTTATCCCTCTTTCTTAGGTCCAATTGCTGCAGATCATTGTTAGCAAATGTTAAAGCCCTGACTCATTCCAATGTTTATTTTCCCTCTGAGCCTTTTCTTGGTCTTTCAGAATTTGCCTTGGTGTAACCTCTGTGCTAATTCAACCAAAGAAATGGTTACCAGTCTGATCCAGTGCTTGCTGTTGCTTCTCAAGCTATCAATGAATCCATCACCCTCTGGGTGTATCCCTGTTGCAGACCATTGTAGTTTTTGTTATTTCTTTAATCTGTCTGGGACTTCAATTCCTTGTGATAGCAGTTTGATTTTGCATCTCTAGCCCTTCCCTTTTCCTACTGTCTTGATCATTAAAAGAGCAAATGGCTTCCTCTGCATGGCTGCCTAATAGCAGAACTGGTTTGGCAATAGTGCATATTTTTGTGAGCAAGTGTTCTTTTCCAGTTTCCCCAGCATAATTATTATCAGTCCCTGGTCTGGATGGTTGTGGATCATTCTGTTTCTCTCCATTATAGCATTCTGGGTCTCCAAAACTGCTGTAACAAACCCATTATGCCTTTGAAACTGTGCTTACAGGGCCACTGCGTGTTTCTGTCTTCCTGTGTGGTCAGGCTGTGTCTCAGGAGAACAGAAGGGATCAGCATCCTGGCTGATGCTAATGGAGTGTTCAACTTCTCTTTCATATCCTCCTTCTTTAAAAATACCCACAAACAAGCCCATAACAATTCATTAGGTTCTTGAATTAACTGTAAGAGCCTGCCCCTGGTATTCAAGCTGTCTTCATTACGTTGATGGATGTGCTAGTACCCAGCAGTTTGTTTCCTGACCACTCCTTTAGCTCCATAAGATTGGTGGGCCTGCTCCAGTGATCCAGTTCTAATTTGTCCATGACCCATGGGAAGGTGAGGGACAGGACCCCCAAGATTATCACTAGGAGGGAGAGGATACATGGTCCACTCTTTTCTTACTCTGATCTCCTGCAAGCAATACAGCAGATTTATTGTTGGGGCATTATCCCAGCAATTCAGATGCTCCCCCTGCTTCTGAAGCAGTTTCTATATATCTGATCTTACTGAGTGTCTTCTGCTGTGTTATTTCTTAGCACTGCCTTAAGGTTTGTACTATTCTGCCACTCCTTACTATACCACCACACTTTGACCATTTACCCTGAGAAAGGGTATTGAGGGAGTTAATGCTGTCAAAGGTAAGAGTTTGTATAGATTCTGAATTATTCCCCTCCTTAGAATTTTTATTTCCTGAGTTACTATTTATTTTTGTCCATACTACTGCTGTGTCTCTTAACCAAGCTTTTAGTTTACTCCATGCTGCTTTCCACACCTGCAGACCCTAACATTGCAGGACCTTGGTGCTTGGGACAGGCCATCCAAGACAGTTGTTTTAAATGTGTCCTAGTCATAATTTGGGGCTTGTCTGCCTTACTGTTCAGAAGACCACAAACATAACCAATTAATTTTTTCAACCCCACAGATACTTTTGTGCTCTTACTTGGCTTATGCTCATCCAGGTTATAAATTCAATTATTCAGTTTCTGATCTTCCATTTGATGCTTGCAAGATGCAACACACCCACTCAGCCTGTGAGCACTTCTCTCATTGGTTCCCAGATTCACCTTAAACATATTTACCTGGGGTTTATTTGCTTTCACAGACCAGTGTTGCCTGACCCACAAAGCTGTACTCCTTTAATAATTAGTAGTGTTTACAATCCACGCCTCTGGTACTGTCTTTCCTTCTTTCATTCTCCCTCTCGCTGAACATCCCAGGAGATTTCCTTAGTCACCATACATCATTTGTATTTATAGGGTGAAGAAACAGCCTTCTGTTTTGCTAAATCTGGCACTCCCCAATTTGGCACATTCTTCTAAGTTTTTTAAAATGTTTCCTTTCACCAGGGTCACTTGAATGCACCTATGCAGTTGCCACCAAGAACCTGGGAAGTGGTGGCATCCCCATGAGGAGGCTGACAAAGTTCTAGTCCAGGCACTGTGAGAGGAAAGGTCTCAAACCAAGATGCAAAGAAGCATGTGAAACACTGAGATGTACTTAATCTTCAGGCAGCACTTCAGCCCTACCCTGCACTTTGTCGTACAACCAGAGCATGCAAATGCTGCTTTCCTTTACTGGTGACCTCTCAAACACTTAGAATTAATTTTTGCCCTAAAAGACACTTCCCAACAGAAATGGCCAGACTGAACAGCAGAAGGCGTGCAAAAAGTAGCTAGCATTTGATCTCAAAGAAGTGTTTTAAATGTGAGCAAAGTGTTTCTGTCTTCAGAAGGTTTCTGACCTGCTCCTTTCCTGTCAATGAGGTCAGCAGTGGCCTGTCAGATAGGATGTGTGGGGGTGAGATTGCCTCATTTTGAGAGTGCAGCTGATCATAAATGGAATGCTTTCACATATTAATATTTATACAGCATGCCCACAAATGGCAGAGGAAGGTTAATTTTAGATTAAGTTGTATTTCAGTGGAATACAAATCTGATTAGGTGTTGTGAGGTTTCAGTGGTACAACTTATATGAAAATGTGAGGTTTTTGTCTGATCAGTAGGCAAGGGAGGTTTATCAAATTAAATCTGTAGGTTTTCACAAATGGCTGAAGTTACATAGATTCTTCATCAATTTCACAGACTATTAAGGACAGATTTTAGTGAAACTGATTGCTTTGCTATTGATTATTAAATGAAACCATACCATCCCTAATGGATGGGAACCATCACAAAAAAATGTACTAGCTTAATTTTTTGACCATTCTAATAATAGCCTTACCTGTCTTGTTGCACGCTACAGTAAATTATTCTAGAATCAATTACTCTAGAAGCATCAAAACTGATTTTGGTGTAATGGTAGGACATTTACAGGTTGTAATACAGCTTTGATCTCTGTCAGCTTTTCTAATACCATTATATATGAAATCAATTAAGTGCTTACAATAGACTGGCTGCAAAAAATAACTATGAAAGAAAAACAAAGAGGTGCCATATTTCTGTGTCTTGGTGACTCAGCAGAAAATATGCTGAGTTCACAAAAAGTCTGATTTTCAGTCCTGCAAACTTAATTTCAACTCTGACAGTCAATTGGACTCTTGACTTTCCAATTATCACCATCACTAATGAAGAAAACTTTGAAATTAATTCCATCATGCTGTGTTCTTTTTCGTTACCTATGAAATTGCTCAGACAGCCTCCTTATCTCCTCTACAAAGATATCTACGAATTGGTTGCTAGACTGTGATTAGCAAGGACAAACCTCACCTTGATTTCTGGAATCCTTGTTGAATAAACAGGATTTGTTGTTAAAAAAACAGTGTTTAAAATTTGGAACGAAGTAATTTGATATTGCAGTCATTGAAAGGCTAACTACAGAACTCCAATCACCTGGCAGATATCTTTATTTGATTTAGTACCAGTTCTAATCCAGAAAAGTATTTAATTTTGAATATGCTTTAGTTTGACTGTGATTTCATACCTTCACAAGAGGTAAGTGATCTTGACAGTGATCTGAATGTCAGAACAGAGGCATGAGCTCCAGTGAGCAATTCTTCCATGATGCTGTGTAATGCTTAGCTCCAGATAACATATCCTACATTGCTCTCTCATATATATTTTAGTAAGCTAATAGTATAATTTATTTTAAAGAAGCTAATTACTTTTAGGAAAGGAATCAGTACTATTAATGGCAAAGTTCATGCAATTCTTCTATTTGATCACACCCATTTTCACAGACTGGTGCACTTTCGTGTAATCTGTTTAATAAGACATATTCCCTATCTACTAGCTGCAGAGATTAGATAGCAGCTGGATCAGAAGAAAAATGTTTTCCAATTCCTTTTTCTTCAGAACCTTCTCTTCCTGTTCACAAAATTGTTAGGAGGACAGACTCTGAAAGGCAATGGTTGTTGTTTTTTTTTTTAATTAAAAATGAAGTTTGGAAGGGGTACTGCAAGGCAGTAGCTTGCTACTGCTTTTGAATTCTTCAGTTTTCATTTTTTGAACATACAGCACAAAGATCACAAGGGTCTTGTAGGGCTTATGTTGATTTCTCTCACAAACAGACAACTCCCTTATCTCTGAGATCTGATCTGCTAATCTGCATTTAGTCAGGATTCAGAAGGAATCATTCCAACAAGGCATTCTCAAAACATGGAATATTTTTCATTAAGTCATTAAGCATCACAAGCAGCACTTTTACAAGATTCCTTTTCCCCTTATCTAATAAAAAAGAGAAGAAAGAAGAAGATTTAGCTGACCATGAGTTTAGGTCCATCATTGCCACAGTTACCAGACTGGTTAAGCTTTTCAGGCATGGTGTACAGATCCATTAGAGTGGCAGTGAGAATATTGTACAGTTGGGGTTGCAAAATACTCAGTTCAGAGGACACCTCAGGCTTCCTTGTGGGCTCCGTGCATTACAACATAGAGCAGATCCATAAACTCCACTGTTCAGTAAGGGTCTGCAGACTTCCTTAGAGTACACACTACAGCTTCAAGGTTTTCCAAAAACTGTGGGAAATAAAATTGATTAAAAGTTCTCCTTTATTGGATTATAGATTATGGATCTGTGAAGCAATGAAACTGCTCCCAGTCTCGTCTGAAAATTGATAGGCCATATACACACTTTCACTGTGAAGGGTTCAAGCAGCTGTTCTGCTTTATCACCATGTGATATATCAGACTGTTATGACCATATCTTTTTTTGTTTCCACCACACAGTGTGCCTGTGACTTTGTCTCATCAGACAGAATTAGGGTCAGAGATTCTATTCAAGCCAGCGAAGGCTTTTTTATGTGCCAGAAAACAGGAATCTAATAAATTGGTGTAATTTACACAAGAATTTATTGGTTTTGTCTTTTTGTTTTCCCAGCTAATACCTGTCAGCAAGCCAGCAGCTTTCCTTCCATTTATGCTTTGTTATTTTTTCAGATTTGTCATCCTCATCGGCCAGTAAGGACACAATTTGAAACAATTGCTGAATCTTCATTGCTGATAATAAAGGAGGAAGACTAAAGAACATGGGTGATTTTCAGTTGCCAGATCTGCAGTTGTTGATAGTTGCACAAGTCATATTGTAATTTCTCAAATATAACTGTCTCATTGTCTGTGAAATATTGTCTTATCTTCCCTTTTATTGCATTCTTCTTTATACCTTTAGGTATAAAGGATCTTGAATTATCATGTCACTTCTTGTTTCATCTTCTCTACTGTTAAATTCTGCCTTTGCTATTCACACAGCAGAACCAGCTGGAAAGTGTTACTTCTCCTGCCCTAGGAATGCTTTTCTGAGCTTATCAGCAGACAGATGTCTTTTCATTCAAGTACTTCTTTGAAAGATATTTCTGTTCTTACAGAAAGTTAACCAGCTACCTGTGAGTAGGAGACACTAAATGGTCACTCCAAATAACAAAAATATTTGAATAAGCAAAAAATTGTTTTTGTCATTTCACCCTCAGTGTATATGTTCCACTTTCCTTATTGTCTTGCCTTTTATCTCTTTAGAGGAGTAGTCAAGATTAATTATTTCCAGAGAGTTTTTTCATTAACTGTTGGAAAATAAAAAATGCCAGTAATTTATAATACTGGAAATTTCATAATACTGAAAATAAAAGTTGGATCAAACCTGAAATAAAACAAAAATAATCTCTTTTTTTATATCACTCCAGTCACATTTTAATAGCTTCTATCACATGCAGCACTTACTTTTGAGAGTACTCATACATCCTCCATTATTGCAGCTTTTCACTGCAGTTCAAGTCTAGATTCCTATTTGTACATGAATAGTGAGTGTGTGAAGCATTCTAGGTGAGTCACAGTTTACAGAGCAACACTTCATGCTCTGTGTGGGAAACTCATGGACTGATTTAATGTAGGATAACCATATCCATTTTGGTCACTTATGTCTATACTGAGGAATAACCAGGCCTTCATCTCCTTAATTTGCTTCCAGTAGATGATTTCCCAGCTTTCAGACAAAATTTCTCTCAGCGTGAGTGAGGCCACACCAGGTGGGTGTCCTGTGTCCTGGTCTGAGATCCTCACTGCAAGAGACACAGACACAGTGGATAGAGTTTGAACAAGGTGATGAGGGGACTGGAGCATCTGTCCAGCAAGGAAAGGCTGAGACAGCTGTGACTATTCAGCCTGCAGAAGAAAAGGCTCAGGGGGATCATGTCAAAGTATAGGAAAATCTGATGGAAGGGTGCAAGGAGGACAGATCCAAGCTGTCTTCACTGGTGCCCAGTGCCAGGACTGGAGACAATGGAAATGAACTGAAACACAGGAGGTTCCTTCTGAACATCAGGAAGCACTTCTAATGTGAGGGTCATCTGAGCACTGTAATAGGTTGCTCAGAGGCATTGTGGAGTCCAGGCATGGGATCTGTCAGAAGTTTTCAAGTCAGCAGGGTAAAGGACTGAATAACCTACAGTAATCTTGTAACAAACCCTGCCCTGAGCAGAAGTTTGGGCTAGAGACCTCCTGAGGTCCCTTTCAACTGGAATTATTCTGTGATTCTATGAGCTTCTCAGATATTTTTCTTTGTACCCGTCAGAGATAATCCTTGGATTTGTTATTCTAGCATGAGGCTGCTTTCCCTGTGATGAAAAATTTTTAAAGTTCACTTAAGATCAGATCATTGTAGAACCAGGACAACAATGAAAAGTAGTCCAGACATACAACATGATAGTTGCAATGTTCCATATTTTTCCAATGTTTTCAGATTGCAAAAGATGTATCTGATAGCCATCAACAAACTCAAAACCTCAAAAAAGAAAAATGAGACTGTCATCTTCTTGATCATTTCATTATCTTCATTAAGAAACAAACAAACAAACAAAAATTTTCATTAGCATTTTGCTTCAGTGCTGGAGACCTGAGTGTGGTTCTCCTCTTATTCCTTAGTGCACCAGAACAAATGCAGCTTAATTAGAAAAGGAAGATTTTTTTTGCCCAGTATGTATTCTGGGATCTCAAAAACATGGGGGGAATAACTCTGTTAAATAAGAAAGTCCCATTATAAGGTATCTTCTTGTCTGATCTTGGTTACATTTTAAGCATACTAAAGATGAGAGATATGTGTTTTAGCTGGCTGATGTCTCATTGTGATAACAGAGTTAGATTTCATTTTAAAAGGACAGGCCAGTCTGAGCATTTGCTTGCTAGATGTATTGTCTGTTTTCACCATGGTAGCAGTGAAAAAAAAAGGAACAGTGAAGAGGTCCATATGACTGAAACTGCAGAAATTACAGGTATGCAGTGCTTGACTTGAGTCAATGCCAAAAAAGGCAATGCCATCCATCAACAGGTTCTTAAATTAATTTTAATGACAATACAGAGGTGCGGAGCAAGGTAGAGCAGGGAGGCATTAAAGACATTTGAAGAAGTTTTATGGAATACATCTGTTCAGACCTACTGAAATTCATTATGAAATCACTAAAGAATTTAACCAAGCCTGCAAGAATTTCTCAAAGTGCGGAGATCCCAGCAGACTGCAGAGGGGAAAATCAACAACATGAAACTCAGCAGAGCCAATAGTGGAGAATGACCATCAGGAAGAGGAAATCCAGCTCACAAATATAAAAATGGTAACTCAGCTGAAGAGCTGCAGAAAAAGGATTTTGGGGTGCAATAAATCATAAATACCCAACCAGTGAACATATCAGTTCACATTGCAGAAACATTGCAGGTTTTTTTTTTTTTTACAGAAATGTAAGTTGTGTCCTGTGGTGCATTAACAGAAGCAGAAGATACAAGACAAAGGTAATTTTTTTCAAACTGCTAAACACTTTTCTAGGCTAAGTCTTACTGAAATACTTTGTATGAGCATCATATTTTGAGTAAAATGTAGACAAATTCTGATGGTTCTCAGAGCTCTCTCCAAGCATAATTAAAGGATAAATAACAAGATCAAGGAGAAAGGCTTAACCAGACTGAATATATTTAGTTAAGAAAACATGAGAGAAAGATTGAAGACAGCATGCCACAAGCTTTAAAACAGGCAATGAGCAGTTGTTTGCCACATTTACTATGACTGGGGAGACAGGAAGAAAATATTTCATTATTTACAATAAAGAAAATTGAGTGCTTATTTTAAGGAAAGTTTTAAACATTTTAGCTGTTGCTGAGAGACTCCTATGTGGTGATAATGAAAAATCTAGCTTAAGACAGAAAGCAAAGTTCAGAGAACAGGTTTAAGGTTTGCTAGATCCAAGGAACAAGGTGACTCTAAAGCAGAATTTATGGACGCTCTTGAGTACAAATCAAAAAAAAAAGTCAGAACTTGTTCTTGTCCTCTCAGAGACAGGTCTGTAAAATGTGCGGTTAATTATTCATATGTCTGGCAATGCTGACATCAAAGTCTGACTGTGTAAGTAATGTCATGTTGTGTGGAGTGTGGAGTCTGATAAGGAGCAGAGTGCCTATAAACAATGAATGGACAATGAATGGAAATGCAGATTGCAAGATGGCACATCACTTCGGAAAGAAAATGGAAATATCTTAACATCACTTGTACTCTCTTAGGCATTTTAACTATTTCCCATTTTGTTCCATTTGCAGTTAATACCACGAGTCAGACTTGGAGAAGGAAGGGGAAAAGGTTGGAGGAACAGGAAGAAAACAATTGGAGCAATTGACATTGTATTTAGGTCTGCACTTAATGGCAATGTGTGGGCCTATGAAGGGAGGAAGGGCTACAAAGCCATTAATTGGAAATGCTTCTGCTGTCAAATTAACACCTATCCCCAAGCCCTGTGCCTGCCTATAAATTCCAGTAGGGATCAAATATTACTATAAAAAAGTGTTATATGACAAAAGATGCCTGGGTTTACTGTGGAAAGGAGGGATCTATGAGCAAAGAAGCACCAGCTGTCTACCAAAGCTCTTGATAATAACAGAGCAGCAGGTGCTGATAAAGATAATTTAGGTGTGAAGTTTACCGTAGTGTTAAATATTCTGTAAGGATGTATAATTGTATTAGAAAAACATCTCTGACACATCTTACACTCCATGGGGATCAGCTCCATGCCTAAAGAGTCTTCAGAAGTGTGAAACATGGTGTACAAGTAAATCCAGTGGATAAAATACCAATTAGCTCAAACTTTGATTTAAATGAAGATGACTGATATTCTTGTTAGTCAGGTATGTGGATTTCCTGTGCAGAAAGGATTTAGTTACTCTTTGAAGACATGTCAAAGCTATGGAATCTTTCCTCTGATACTGTTTAAAGGAAATTTTCTTCCACAATAAAAGTTGGTCTGTGTGTCTATAGGTTTGTGTATGAATACAATTTACTTGATCAGTAGACTGCATTAAGAAATGTGTTAAAGAGCAGGGAATAGAAACATATAATTTAACATCTCTTTACATTTTCTAAAAAAAAAAAATAAGAAATGCCCATTTAGAGAAAAATTGATTTTAGTATACTTTTAGCATACTCTGTCCTTCCATCAACCAAATAATTTTATCAATGAGTTACTGAAATAACATATGCTACTAAATGAAGCCATGTGTTTAAAAAAAGTGGGTGGTTTTCCCATTTTTCGCTTATAGCTTGTGTATCAATACATTTGTCTAGAGGACAATAATTAATAGAGTGAGGAATGCTAAAATGCAGGGGGAGGTTATTACCCTGTGATGATGAGACTTTGTGATCTCAGTGAGTTCACAACAGACCAGTATGTCTGTGTGTCCCAAAGTCTGCAGAGCAGTGACAACATGCTTGAGTGCCCTTGCATCCAGAATGGACAACAAGTAAATCTGAGGTCAGCATAAATAATCTCCTTCTTGAAGGGTAGGTTTGTGAACTCATAGCTGATCTGAGGAGCACAATGATTCTTTAGTTTCCTAACAATCTTTTTTATTTTCCATCTGCTTTAAACCAAGTACAGGTGACTGGTAGCAGGCTGTACATAACAACGTAAACAAGCCAGAAGGTTGTTGTGTTAACTCAGCATTCTTGCTCATGCTAATTCTTTGATCCCCTAAGTGGTGGCTCTTCCAGAATACCTGCAAGCAGATGTGGAGTATTTATGATTATTTGCAGAAGGTGACTTGCTCATTGTAATCATGCTGCTGCTTAACAGCTGAGACAAACACATTATTTTGCTGTAACATCGCTGTGCTGGTGACAATCACTCCACTACTGTTCCAAAGAGGGCTTCAATTTTCTTTGCTGTCCCATGGTCTTGCACACACTATCAATATTACCCAGGGTCTGTTGTGGGCTAACAGTGCTTAGTGTTGTTTAAATAATGAAGCATATTTCTTCCTGTTAGAAATTAAAATTCTAAAGGGATCTGGTATGCAATACGCAATCTCACTGTGAAACTCCAAAATAAAAAAAGTCACAATTTTTAATTATGTGTTTCTATAGCTTTTGTTGACCTTTTTCCTGATAAATATAATGGGAGTAGGATAAAGGCTAAGAGAAGTCTGTAATTCCATTTTCATAAGTTTCATAACTTCATTCTTTAGCATAGTGAGTAAATGTCTTCTGCATCGAAAACTCTGTCACAGAAACTGATTCAACTGACTGCGTGTGGTATTTTCAACTACTATTGAACTACTTGTTCACAATCCTATTAACTGTAATTCTGATAAGGTGGCATTTTTTTGTGAAATTTTTTTTCTGAAATAGATACTTACACATAATTCATGTAAACCACATCTCAATAACACTTTCACCAGTGGGCTGAATTAGATTCTTGGTGGCTTGTTCATGATGCTTGATTGCTTGCTCCTCCAGCTGGGTGCAAGAAGAGGTATCGTGGTCACAGTGCAGACCTTCCAAGAAAGAGAGAAGTGGGAAAGTTGGAAAGTAGGGTGGCTTTTAAATAATATGTAGAGACCAAATATTGCTAAAATTTTGAACCGCTTTCAAGCTACTGTGCAGCAACCATGTAATTTTTGTTAAAAACATGGGATCTCACAACACCTGTTTTACCCACAGCATTCCTCTCACACTGCAAAAATCCTTTACAATTGCAAATGCCCAGAAAGAATGCAGTATGTCAGGGATGATTCACCAGAGCATGTATGGCTTGTCACTATTTGCTTGGCACAGATCAGTAAGCATTTTCACCATGGTCCATGTGATTTTGGCAGCTTCAGAACATTTACTCCTGGAAAAAAATTGTAAGAAAAGTCTCTCACATGACGTAACTGGACTTGTCAGAAATGCAATTGAACTGAAGTCCATCCTGTCAAATTATTGTTATAATTCAAGCTATGGACAAGCTGAAAAGTTATTTTAATTTATGACTTGCTAATTAACTAAGCTGACAGATATGTACCACTGTGAAGAGTGTGTCTGACTGGCACTTTATTCTTGACAAACAGAAATGCTTCTCACTCTTGTTTTTCTTTTTATTTTCCTCTTCATAGCTTTTAGTAGAAATGATTTTTCTAGTCAGCTAAACAATGCAATTTGCAGCAGGTAGTGAATAAAAGTTCATATAAAGTCTTCAACCCTGTCTAATCACTCATAAGGGTATTAATGATGAGTGATTGATGATTAATGACTCAAGATCACTAGGTCATTGGGTTCATGTATTTCACACTCTCTTCCTAAGACTGTCAGCAAAAGTGTGACTGTGTACTGCAGGCACCCCTGCCCATTGCATTGTCACTGCTCCTCATTATACCATGTAATGGGCATGAGTCTAATCTCATTGTCTCCCCTACAAAGCTACTAGCTTTGCTTTCTCTTGCTTTATGCATCACTGACTCTTTTAGGTCATTCTACAGCTTTCTGAAGCTGGCTGATCTCATCTATGGCATCTGGGTACACCAAGCTTGGTAAAGTACACAACAGAGTTCAGACGAAACTGTAATGGATTCCATCTGAAATTAAGTTCTTTAAGTTAAAGTGTCTTCACATAGGTGTCTACAAATAAGGTACGTGTTTAGGCTCTGATTACAGTTTGGAGAGGTCTAGGTCTCCTTTTAGTTGCCTGCACTTCAGTACATGGTGTTATTTGAGATCCTTGAGGCTGCCCAAAACCTCTGCTCAGGGCTGGCAGATGTGACGATGGTCGTACAGCAAACCTGTGCCACTTTGGAACGGGACCTTCAAATAGCAAACCTGTACCACTTCAAATGACACCAGATATATATCCTGAGGCAAATGAATTTAGCCTTTGTTCACTATAGTCAAAGGAGCCTGATTGGATCAATTAATTTTACCCTAAAGCAGGCACTTAGTGGCCAGTCACCCGGTAGTGATGGCATTGACTAAGACTTCAGTTCAGCTGCTGGGAGGCATCTCACCTCCTTTGAGTATCCAAGGGATCCTGGTTTGGTACCAGCTACCATCTGACAATGACACAGCTTCTCCATAGGTTCTGTGTTACGTTAGTATGCAGGTGCCTTAAATACCACAAGTCATCTGCAGCAGCACCTGAGATTTAATTTATACAAACAATTTTAGCCACAGAAGCCCTAAGACTGTAAAGGGAGCTTACTTCTTATGTAGACACACGGACAAGTGTCTAAAATTTGAAGTCACTCTATAATTGCTGTCACTCAAATGTAGTGTGCTGGATGCCAGGTGCCCACCAAGCTGCTCTCTCACTCCCCTCCTTGTCTGGGCAGGGGAGAGAAAATATAACAAAAGGCTCATGGGCCAAGATATGGACAGGGAGATCACTCAGCCGTTACTATCATGGGCAAAAAAAAAGACTCAGGAAATTAATTTAACTATCAATCACATCACATCAATCGCACCTTCCCCCATCTCTCTCTTCTTCCCAGGCTTAACTTCAATCCCAGTTTCTCTACTTCTTCCCCTATAGTGGCACAGGGGGATGGGAATGGATGTTGTGGTCAGTCCATCACACACTGTCTCTGCCACTCCTTCCTCCTCACCCTCTTCCCCTGTTCCAGTGTGGAGTTCTTCCTACAGGAGACAGTATTCCATGAAGTTTGCTAGCATGAGTCCTTCCCTCAGGCTGCTCTAGTGTTGGCACTTCCCAAGGGGTGCAGTCCTTCAGGATCAGACTGCTCCAGAGTGGGTTTCCTGTGGTGCCAAAGGTCCTGCCAGAAGTGTGCTCCAGTGTGGGCTTCCCAAGGGGTCACAGCCTCCTCCAGGCATCCACATGCTCTGGCATGGGCTCCTCCATGGGCTCCATGGGCAGGTGGATATTTGCCTCAACATGGACTGCCAACATTTTTTTTTTGTTGTGCAAGGACAACTTGAATAAACAAAAATTATGGCATGACATGACAATATCTACTGATTTTTCTAGGACCTCAGGCAAAGATTTTGCTCTTGGACTTGGTAAGATCAATTTGGAAAGAAAATAAAGGTGAAACTGAAATAGAGATATCCAGCTTCAAGCCATTTGTATTTTGTGTCTCTTTTCTGTGCTAAGTTTTGCCAAAATCTTTCATGTTGCTACATAATTTGTTGAGGAATCTGAACATGTGAATGGACTGGGGGACTCACGAAGATCACTAACACACCTGAGCACTAAAAGGCAACCAGGTCTCATGTGCTCTGTACTCTGTGAAGGAGAGCTGCAGGATGCCTTTCAGTCCCAGCACTTCAGCAGTTTTGAGATGACTAAATGATCGTACTTCACAAAAATGATCTATGTTGAATCATGCAAAATCAGCTGGGAGCAGGATACATGCAAAGTGATAAATCCTCTAGCTTAGGTTCCATGGGAGAAAATACTAATGTATGAATGCTAAAGTTTGAAATACAGATTGATATGAGCTTTGTAAAAAATGTAGGACTTTTCTAAACTTGTGGTATACTAAAGAACAGATGTTTCATATCAGCTTATTAAATTGAAGTTTATCTCTTTTTGAACATTTAGGTCTATAGGAAATTGTATTGATCAGCTTTTATAAGTCATAACTGAACAATGATTCATAAACTATCTTTCAAATTAAATATAAAAGGAATTGACCTGGTTTATAAAAAAGTTGAATTCAAAACCAGTTTTTTTCTCATAGCTTGCTTTTAATCAGGCTTCAAATTATGAGTAATACTACACAGCTAATTCCTTCTGTGATTCCATCAAAGTCAGGCAATATCAAATTATGCAAGTGCAGCTTAGACTTTCAGATGTTTCAAAAATTGTTTCTGAATGGTGAGTATTTTATTTATGTGTGTGTCCTTTTCCATTTTATAACATAAGTACCAGTTTTGCTCCTCTCCAGTTCTTAGACAAAAATGGTTCAAAGAACAAAGGCTCTATATACTTTTGGGTATAAACTCTATTTGGCCTTACCAAGTCAAATTAATTATTCATAAAATCATAGAATGGTTTGGGTTGAAAGGTAACTTAAAGATCGTCTAGTTCTAACCCTCCTGCATGGGCAGGGACACCTCCCACCAGACCAGGTTGCTCAGAGCCCCATCCAGCCTGGCCTTGTACACTTCCAGGGAGGGGGCAGCCACAACTTCCCTGGACAACCTCTGCCAGTGTCTCAACACCCTCATAATGAAGAATTTCTTCTTAATATCCAATCTGAAATTCCTAATAGCTGTCTCAAATGTATGCTCCTGCAGTATAAAGCCATTACCCCTCATCCTATCACTACACACATGTGTAGAAAATCCCTCCTCAGATTTCTTGTGGCTCCCCTTTAGGTACTGGAAGGCCACTATAAAGTATCTTCAGAGCCTTCTCTTGTCCAGGTTGAACACCCCAAACTCTCTCAGCCTGTCCTCATAGGAGAGGTGCTCCAGACCTCTGATCATCTTTGGAGACTGCATATGGACTCACTCCAAATGCTCCATGTCTTTCTGTGTTGGGAGTCCAGGACTGAACATAATACTCCACCTGGGGCTGTAGTAGAGGAGGAGATCCATCTCCTTTGACCTGCTGCCCACGCTTCTTTTGATGCAGCCCAGGATACAGTTGGCTTTTTGGGCTGCAAGCACACATAGCTGGATCATGTTGAGCTCTTTATCAACCAATACCCCCAAGTCCTCTTCCTCGGGACTGTTCTCAATCCATTCTCCACCCAACCTGTAATTGTGCTTGGTATTATCCTGACCCAGGTGCAGAACTTTCCACTTGACGTTGTTGAACTTCATGAGGTTTGTATGGGTCTTCCTCCCAAGCCTGTCAAGGTCTCTCTGGATGGTCTTCCTTTCCTCTAGTGTGTTGACCACACCACGCAGCTTGGTGACCTCTTGCCAGAGAACTTCCTCAGGGTGCACTCAATCCCACTGCCCATGGGATATGACATAGATAATGGCAAGCTACTGCTAGATCTCCCTGAAGCTGTTTCTTC
This sequence comes from Phaethornis superciliosus, assembly GCA_023637945.1. Taxonomy (NCBI): domain Eukaryota; kingdom Metazoa; phylum Chordata; class Aves; order Apodiformes; family Trochilidae; genus Phaethornis; species Phaethornis superciliosus. The sequence continues at coordinate 186,479,298 of JAJQWJ010000001.1, forward strand.
TCCATCCTGAAGAAACCCAGCTTCCTCAGCCTCTCCTCACAGCTCAAGTGACCATCTCCTGACCATTGTGGTGGCCCTATGCTGGTCTTGATCCAGTTTATACATCTCTGTTTAGAGACAACTTACTTGAGTGTCTTTTCCACTCATCTTTGTCTCTCATGGGATCCCAGCTCCCACCTTCTGGAGGGACTGAAGACTGCTTGCCACAAATCCAGGCTCTTTGCTCCTTGCCTTCCTCAGTCTGGTGAAGCCTTTGACACCCATTCAGTATTTCATTGTCATTAGAGCCAGGATTGGCACTGAGTATCACATGCTCAACCAGTTCTTCCTGGAGAGTGACTGTCAGATCCAACTGCTCATTACCCTGGTTCACTCATCCTGAAACCAGGCACTTTCCAGAAACCTTCTGGATTACTTTCACCCCATTGTGCTGCATTTCCAGCACATGTCAAGGAGACTGAAGTTCCCGTTGAAAAGAAAATGACCTGTGATCCACAAACTTCTTTCATTAGCTGCATATATACATCTTAGTTGCATATATACATCTTAGTTGCATAATTCTTCCATGGTTGTAATGACACTGATGCAAAATATATTTTACTCTCATAGGCGTCACTTAAAATCCACAATAGCCTTTCACTTACAGGTAGGTGTAGTAGAATTTGTATTCTCTTTATATGTAGTCATTGTTGGCCTAAGTGTATAAAAATGTTTAGAGATTCCAGCTCATTTAAAAGACTCATACCATTTTCCTATGCTTAAATCAAGGCATGCAATTACATCTTGGCTGGTTACAATAATTGGAAAATAATTGGCTGTGTGAAGGATATGTGATATTGCTCAGTTTGGTGAAATATAAACAAATATATGTGTTAAGAAAAATACATAACACCCTCATAGAAATGTATGTATTTCATTTGTTAAATAACCCAACTGAAGACACTTTAGTGACTAGAAATATATTTAGTGATAGCACAGATTAGAAGAGAGATGGATTACTTAAGTAAGATCTTGCTCAGCATCGGGCTTTCTGAACACCCCCTTACTGTTTCTCTACTCCCTGTAGATAACAGCAATGCCATTTTTGACAGGGTAACATATGGCCATTCTATAGAGTTCCTGGAAGGAGACATCCAGGAAGATGTCAAAGTATGGGCTTTCCCAGATGCTCATATTTGAAACCCTGTAAAAAGGGACAGCATCAAACAGTACCATTTGCCTGTGCAAATGTCCAAGTGCCATGAGCCAATGCAGCTAAATCAGGGAGCTCACACACAGACAGCTGCACTTCACTACTGACTTGTCCTCTATAAATACCCTGGGTTGCATGTGAAGTTAATCTTGCCATAGGCAGTCTTTTGCTTGATGACAGTCAAAATCATTATGCAACCATAGGATCGAGGTGTAATTCAGGCTGGAAGGGGGCTCAGGAATACAGTTTTGTGCAGTGGGTGGTGTCAATTTAAAATATGTTTCAGGCTAGAGGCCATTGTCCAATTGACTATAAGCACTACTTTACATAAAGCTTTATAATTTATATAAACTACATATGTGTGCACATTATATAAATTACACTGGATATATTCTTTCTGTTCAATCTCCTTTCACCATTCTCCCAAAGTTGACGACTTGGGGAAGTAAAGAGTAAATGATTGAATTTTAAAAAGTGCATACTCTCCTTGCATCTTGCTCTCGTCCTCCCTCTCTTACTATTTTTGGACACTTTGTGCTCTTTACAAGATCCAAGAATATCCCTGTGAAATACAAGATTAGATACTAAGACAGTTTGTAAGTATCCTCCCCAAGAAAGTGTAGGACATCTATGAGGCCCAGTGAAGCCAGGGCAGAGATATAGAACAGACAAAAAAATATAGTATGTGTTTCTAAACCAATAAATATAGCTTTACAATGTGTAGGTTTTAACCCCAGGACTAAAGAGGAGCTTAATTGTGCTTGGCCTTTTTGTGGTCAAAATATCTATTTCTTCTAAAGTCTGAGATGCATGCATACTACTAGTGAAGTTAGTACATGTTCTAGAAGAGTAGCTAAAAAAATAATTATCTTGTCAGAAATAAAGGTTTCAGAGGAATGAGTGCCAGTACATATTGATTCTGATGGAAAATAGCCAAAATCTAGCGTGCAGTTGCTGCAACAATAGGCAGTTCAGGAGGAAGGCATCAGCAGTTTATGACTCATCTGTGTCCTTTGAGAGGTCAGAGTGTGTGGGACAGGACTGTCTGTGGATTTCTTTTCTTCATGGCAGGAATGGGGCCACAGGACATGATCAGCTGACGCAACAACACAAATCTTCATTAACAATCATATACTACAAAGAGACAATGTCAGAATAAATGAAAACTCACTGAAACCTGGATGAGGCAGATCTTCAAAGCTGGCACACAAATGTCATTGTAGCTTTCTGCTTCAACTTAATTTGCTATATTTCATTAATATTACAGCACTTTCAAGAGGGAATATGCCAGTGAATAGTTGGACTGCAAAGCAGATTTCATGACTCTGTTGATATGCTAATATAGGACAGATACGCCAATGAAAGTCAAAAGGTGATGAAGAAAATTTTTTTGCCATTTGTCTAAAAATCTGTATGCAACCAAAGTGTGGTCTAATCTCATTTAGGTATAGGACACAATTTACACATTACTTTATAAGTAGGAAAGCATGATTAATGCTGTCAAGTCAGTGACCGAATACCTGGGAAAAAAACTTTATCTTCAAAGAAAAAATTTTAGTGGTCTTTTTCAGTATCACTTTAATGAATTAAGTGAATCTACCAGGAACTCTCATTTGAACTAGACATGTTTTGAATTCTCCATCAGCCTTTTACATGATATTGCCCTGGAATGAGAAGACTACAGATGAAGCATCATTGGCTATAGTCTTTTATTTCTGCAAATCACTATCTGAAATACAGACTCACATGAAGTTATTATAAGCTTGAAAAATTACTTTGGGTGATTAATTTTACAGAATGTTACTGCAATTAGCATCTATGACTTCCTACTGATAGAGCCACCCAGATTGAGCTGAACATTTGTCAGCTTTGCTCAGATTCAACTGTCATTTTTATTACATGATTATTATATGATTAATAGAGTTATTAAGAGAAAGAAAATGCTGAACATTCTGGAAAACAGATGATTTTATGTCATCTGTAAAATATCAGAATGTGTTCCATGAAGCCAAGCCATGAATGTTTAGACTTACATACTGGAAAACATGGTTGGAAAACAATATAATTATCAAAGATACTTTAGTATTGATGTGGTAACATATTCAATAGCAAGGGGATCTGTACATTTTTTTGATAATAAGGTTGCTGCTGAAAATTCAAAAGGATCTCCACTGTATTAGTATCACAACATATTCTGCCCTAACCTCCACCAAAAATAGAAATCCCGTGCCCACTGAAGTCACTTTGATGAAAAATAGTCATTATTATTGAAAATGTCATATAAAGACACAGAACAAACAAACATTTCTCTGCCTTTGTACCTGAGATAGTCCAGAAAACACAAATATTCAAAGGACATGTGACTATTTGAGAGAAGTCATTGTTATATAGTTTGCATATACTGCATAAGCATATGGTGTGATCCCACAAGTACAAACATAGTGGAAGATTGCAATGTATGCCAAATAAATCTTATATTTTCAGTCTTGATTAGGTGTCACATTTGAAACATGTGACAAGCTTTCTCTGAGGAAACAGGAAAATGGAAATAGGAGAATACAAGTTCTACTCTTAAAGAGTGACACTCTAAGAAGTATTGTTTGAGCAGCCTCACCACTGCTGAGTACAGGGATCCAAGCACTTCCCTGCTTCAGCTGGCCACACTGTTTCTGATACAATCCAGGATGCTGTTGGCCTTTTTGGCTGCCTGGGCACACTGATGGCTCATATTCATCCAGGTGTTGACCAACACCCCTAAGTCCTTTTCCTGTAGGCAGGTTTCCAGCCACTCTTCCCCAAGCCTTTGCTGTTGCCTGAGGTTGGAATCACAGAATGGTTTGGGTTGGAAGGGACCTTAAAGATCATCTAGTTCCAAACACCTTGCACAGTCAGGGACACCTCCCACCTCCCAGCAGACCAGGTTGCTCAAGGCCCCAACCAACCTGTCCTTGGACACTTCCAGGGAGGGGGCAGCCTGTTCCCAGAAGTTTGTTGTGACCCAAGTTCAGGACCTGGCACTTGGCCTGGTTGTAGTTCATACAGTTGGCCTTGGCCCACAATTAGTGATCTTGCACTTTAGTGATCTTTACTTTATTGTAAAAACAATGGTAGATGACACTGAGCAACACAAGTGAGGAAGACAGACATATTCCTATTTAGGAACTTAATTTTCTTTTCCATGGCTATTCCTAAAATGCAATTCCAACTCAGAAAGCCATTTATTCTTTTATGCATTTGATTTACAGTAAGAGAATTAACATGGCCTATTGGCCATTACTACTGTATCTGCATAAGAGGAACTTTAGGTAAATAGTAGAATCCCCTTCATGATTCATACAGTGAACATGCACTTGATTTTCTTATGGCTGAGGCAACCAGAAAGTGCTGCTATGGTGGCAAAAACAGCATGTGGGCAAACTGTAAGTTCTTTGTGGGCAGAGAATGGTGCTAAAGTAATGTAAACAATTATTTATTAATTATATTAAAATGTTTTTTAAATCATATTTAGAAGTCAGCATTTGTGTACACAAAGACAGGAAAGAGTGCCAGGGGTCACCCAGGAAATCAGTAAACTAGCCCTAGAGAATGCTCTTTCCTGTTCACATTCTAATAATGTTAACATTGTGAGCTTTGCTAATTAATGTGTTCTTCGTAATTTATATAAAATATTCATCTATCAGCAGAAGTGCGTATGATGCCTTTCCAGCAAAGGTCAAGTTAAGTTCCTCATCTTGAAGACTTCAAAGTGTAAGGAATCAAACTCAAACATGACAAGACTAGGACACAGCAGTTGAAATTGGGAGCCTGCGAGAGGAAGGAAATAAAGGGAGATGAGATGAACAAGATTATTTCAGAATACCTGCATCTTTTTTATCCAGCCTATTTCCCAAATCACCTCTCAGTTGTCACCATCCGTACGCATTTTCTATTCAAACCAGAGTGCTACTAATTACAATCCTATTTATTGACACAGTACCTAGGATATTGTGCTGGGAAAGGTTTCCTTTTACAGTCACCACACAAATGTAGAACAAGATGGTAAAGCAGATGTTTGCTGGAAGAAAAGGAGCATTACTCACAAGGTGGAACAGGAGCAGTGCTCGCTTTCAAATCCATGAAATAAGCAAGTTGCAGAAAAAATTAAAAATACCAAACTGAGATAAAACCTCCAACTCTTGGAACAAGAGTTTAAAATGTTTATAAATGAGCAATGAGGACTGACTGGGTTTCAGAATACACAGATCACCAACCTGTTATTTTGGCCAACCTTCACAATCTTGGTTGCCATATTTTCCTTTCCTTGAGCCCTTGAAAAATTGTCAGTCACTGTGGAACCCTTCTTCCAATAACAGGAGCTTAGACTCTTTTACAATATCTAGCAAGTGTTTTTCATTGATTCTCTTGGAAAAAAAAAGAGATTTTTCACTTGTGTCTGAGCAAATACTATTAGAGAAATCGTCATAAATTTCTAGTGCATTCTGAGAATGAAGAAAATGCACACAACCCAAGGAGAAAGATCAACAGCATATTATTTTTCTGAATTAATATTCTTGATTATTATATTAGAAAATTGCAAGACCAGTGCATTTAAAATGTTACTATTTTTATCTTTTTTCCTAGCTCTTAAAATTATTATTTTCAATAAATTCTGTCTCCCTTCTGATGATATTTTAAGTGATAAGAATCAGTACACAAAGAATCAGTACTTTTATGAGACTAAATGCTCAGGTTTTTTTAACACTGGCAAAATCTTGACAGGGAGGCTTAGGGCCCCTGAGTTCTATGGGCAGTCCTACTGGTGACTGAAATAACTTGATGAGACAAAGCATGAGGGAAGGGGAAAGCCTAGTAAATCCCATTCCTCAAAGTAAGGATGGAGGCAATTAAAGATTGATCCATTTTCCATTAAATCAGTAGCTATTGGAATGACTAATTGTCTTGCAAGGTGTTTTGTACTCCCTCCTGTTTGTTTTCTTGCCCTGTGCTTATAATGAAAACTCTTCTGCTCTGTTGGCCTAGGGACTCATCTCACCACTTCCAAGTGTCTGCAATGCAGACATTCTCATCTGAGTTAGTCACTCCAGTTTCCCTCTCTAGTCAATACTGAGGCACTTCTAGAGAGTGATTCATCTAATTCTCATTTGATGTTGAAAGTAGGTCACACAAATCAGTCCATGGAAACACCTGGAAATACCTCTCCATTTCCAAGCAAAAAAGTGTGTGTCTCTAGTGGAATGAGATCTATGCTAACTGGACCCATGGATTCTGGGTAGCATTAGATCCAGAATCAGGACCCCTAGCCTATTAGACATTAGTTAATAGGCTTATACACTATTCTAAGAAGTTTAGCCATACTTGAACGCTTGAGGCACTAGATCAGTATTCCTTTCAGATATAAGTAGTTTTGGATCATGCCTCATGCCTATGGTCTCTGGGGTTTTTGCTGGCTATAGGCAGCAAAACTCTCTGCTTATATCTATAAAGGAGTTAGGGAGATATTTCAGATCTTCGTGTTCTTGGATTCGTTCATCTTCTATTGGACTGTGCTCTCTTCTTCCTTTGCAAGAGAACCCCATTTCAGTTAAATTTTCTTCTAATAGCAACATTGATACTGTAAGCCACCAGTGTTCCTTTAAACTTAAATCTAAAATACCCTGTGGTCTATGTGAAACCATATGATTGCAGTCTGACTAGAAAAATACATGGACACATCTTTGTGTCTGTATGGATCTGTTGCATGCTAAGCCTTGTCCGGTGAATGTTGCAGGTTAAGGGAGGTGATTCTGCCCCTCTGCTCTTGTGAGACCCCACCTGAGGTACTGTGTCCAGCTTTGCAGTATAGGAAAGACATCGACCTCTTGGAATGGACCCAGAGGAGGACTGCAAAAATGATTTAGTGGGATGGAACACCTCACCTACAGTGAAAGGCTGAGAGAGTTAGGGTTGTTCAGCTTGGAGAAGAGAAGGCTCTTGCTATGGTCTTTCAGTGCTTAAAGGGAGCTTATATGAAATATGGAAACAGATTTTTAGTAGCACCTGTTGCAACAGAACAAGGTGGGATGGTTTTAAACTGAAAGAGAAGAAGATGAAGATGGTGAAACACCAGAACTTGCTGTCCAGAGAGCTGGTAGATGCCCCCCTATTCCTGGAAACATTCAAAATCAAGCTGGATGGGGCCCTGAACAACCTGATCTAATTGAAGATGTCCTTGCTCACTGCAAAGGGCTTGCACTAGATGACATTTAAAGGTCTCTTCTAACTCAAAATATTTTGTGATTCTATGAATGCGAAGAGTTTTGTCCACAGTGAATGAAAAACCGATTTTCAGGCTGTACAATTCTTTCTGTGGTGATTTTTCTCTCTTTTTGTTTCATGTCACACACAGGCAGAAAAGGAGCTAAAAAATATCAGAAGCAGATTGCCTGAGAACAATGCTAACAAAATTGTCATGTTATTTTAATAGTATGAAGAAGCAACAAAAGTCTTCAAGCAGAAAATTATGAGAGTGCAATTAGGAAGGAAAGTGCTTAATCCTCTATCAAAGGTTTATGTTCTATATTCTCCTTTAATTTAAGGGACTGAAACAAGGCAACATGACAAAATTGGAGACTCTTTTGGCAAAGAATAATATTCAATTTTTTATTTACCATGTGTCATGAATGAAGAAAAAAGAATTGTCCTTCACATCTACAAAAATCTGGAAAATTTCTCTCAAGAAGCTCACTGTGATTGCATGGGAACTGTTACCCAACTGATCACAAGTCATGAGAGTGTGCAAAGCTTGAGTAGGGTGGTGTGACTGTGGACACTTCCACAAGTCATCTGGACATGAGATTTGCGGGGAACTGGAAACTGAACTTTGAAGACTGGATAACCTGACAGACTGTCTGATCTGTCCTCAGTCCAATCCAACCCCAAGAAAGGGATTTCAGTGACTTCTGTAAGTTAGATATTTGCAGTATCTCATCCTATAAAAGCTATGAGCAGTCTTGGGTAGTGGAATTACTGAATGCAAGCTGCCTAAATCACTTGTGTTCTTCAGCTGCTCATGGTACTGCAGTCATGGTACCATGACAGCAATACTTCTGATGTGCTAATGAATGTTTCCCACTGTGCCAATGATAAAGGACAACTATTACTATCCTCATTTGGTTTTGGTGAAGTGCAATACAGCAATTACGTAGGATGCAGGCCCAGAGGCAGAGATCTAAATGTAGGTGTCTAGAGATGAACTAAGTCTGAGCTTCCAAGGCAATCAAAGAAGCTCAGAGAGAAGTGAAGCTCACCCTACAGTGCTCTGTTGCCTACATTGGCTGTACTGTTCACTCACTGATTATTAGTAGTTCATTCATTGGTTATAATCAGAACTTAGTACTTAAAACTCTTCAGTTGTTTCAACACAGGTGTCTAGGGCCATCTGATATCACTTATGACATCCAGCTGCCTTGGTAGAAGGATGCTGTTTATAGCAGGCTCCTCTTATCTGTCGGACCCATTTTAGCTCCCTGCACAACAACTTCATTTGAGAGGCTGTTAAGTCTTCTACCTAACTGCTGGCTTCAGGCCTTTTCCAGGTCCTGTATCAGCCTTGGTGACTGCAACAGGCATCCTGTCACATTTTAAATGATACTACATGTCTCTGTGTGGACAAATAAATCAAGCATTTCTTGTTGATTGGAACACTGGTTTGTTCTTTTTGTTGATAAACATTCTGGCAACCACATACTGTGTGTGCTTATGTCCCATTCTGCTGCACTGTGGCATGGTGCATTGAATGCAGTGCAGATGAGGCACTTCAGGACAGGCTCTAGTGGACATGGTGATACAGATATTGATAAACCTGTTTTTTTTTAATTTTTCATTTATTTTACTTGGGGGGGTGAGTGTTGACATATGGATGTGGTGATCTCAAAGGTCTTCTCCAGCTGTGATAATTTGTGACTCTGTGTGACTCTGTGAATACATTTTTATTTTTCTACTCTAAATATTAAATGATAACTGATTTGAATTGGTAATGGTTTTAAGCAGAAGCATTTCAATCACAGGCAGCAATGCTGCACATATTTTCCTTTTTCTCTGTCTGATGCATTTATGCATAACTTAGCTGTCTGAGCCGAACAAAAGTAGCTTCTTCCTGTTTATGAAAAGTCAGTGTGATATCCAGGGCATGGGGTATCAGAGTCTCAGGAGAAGCTAAGTGCAGTGAGTAGCTTTATTTTGTCCAGAAGTGGAGCTGCATCCATTGGCTGGATGTGTGTGACGCACTCTCCACATGCCTGATGCGTGTCCTTTCGTTGGTGATGGGGCAAAAATGACTCACTGCTGTGTGGGTTGGCTATCAGCTCAGCTGAGCCTTCTAACTTCAATGCAGCTTCTTAATTGACTCTGACAAGTCCATATCTATCTTTTATATAATATTCTATAATGCCCTAAGGTCAAACTAAAGTTCTGCTCCTCTCAACCTTCGTTTACAGAATGATAAAAAAATGGACTTAACCAGCTGGAACTAAGCATTATTTAGGTGAATCTACTGTAAAGTAACATTTTGTTTCTTTTCTGTAAAACAAACTCTGTAACACATGAAATAAAAAATTCTGTAAATATCAGAAAACACTCATTGTTTGTTGGGAAACATAAAGCTTGTCAAATATTATTCCCTGAATAACATTGGCTAATAAATGGCTAATAAATTGGATGGTGGGTGCTTTTATTATTGTCTAGACAAGTCACTGAGCATGTGAAACAACCAAAGTTGTGTAGGGTTGCCCTTACATTATGGAGTACTGTAGCTGTGAAGAATGTTAATGCTTAGAGTTAAAGGCTAAACAAGAAGACAGTGATTTTAAAATAAAATCTTTGTCAACATGACACAGCTCAGGAACTGGAAAAAATAAGTAAAAATCACTAAAAGCATCATTTACCAGCAGCTCCTCTAATTTGTATTGCTCTGCCCCTTAAGAAACAGGAGGAAGCTGATTATCAGAGGGTTTTCATGCTTTGAATTTATACTGAATTATGGGAAACACTAAATTTTGCAGACAGAACATTATGAAAATAATAAACCAGTGAATGCTAAGGACACTGAATTCCCAGGCTCTTGAGATACTGTTCATCTATCTAACAGTATTCATCTTGGTCTTGAATGTCTCATTAAGGCTAGCTATCTAGTCATCCATTATCCATGGGGAAAGAGAATGTTCCATGTGGTTCCTCATGGTTGATTCACATCTCCTTAGGCACCTATTTTAGAATAGGATGAACTGTCCTCTGGAGTTGTTAGTCTGTCTCTTACTAGCTTAGTCTGAGGCTTAGCTTTTAGATGACTGAAATTAAAGAGGATAAGTCCCATCATTAGCTTTTATTTTGAGGAGACAAATACTAGCTTATTTCCTGTTTGTATTGTGATTGGCCACCAATTTTGACAAACAGGTCATGACTTACGGAAACTCTCAACTCTCCAAATTTAAAAATACAAAAAAGTTACTAATTTCATAGAACCATAGAATATGCTGATTTGGAAGGGACCCATCAGGATCATCACGTCCAACTCCTGTCCCTGTGTAGAACACTCCCAGGATCACATCAGGTGCCTGAGAGCATTTTCCACATGCTTCTTGAACTCAGGCAGGCTTGGTGCTGTGACCACTTCCCTGGTGAGTTTGTTCCATTGCTCAGCCACCCTCTGGGCCACTGCTCAACCACCCTCTGGGTGAAAAACCTTTTCCTAATATCTAACCTAAACCTTCCCTGACTCAGCTTTGTACCATTTCTCTGGGTCCTGTCTTCAGTCACAGAAATTGGTGCCAGTCCCATCTCTTCCCCTTGTGAGGAAGCCATATACTGCAACGAGGTCACCCCTCAGACTCCTTTTCTCCAAACTGAACAATCCAAGTGACCTCAGCTGCTCCTCATAAGTCATCTGTTCCAGACCCTTCAACCACTTTGTTTGTCTCACCTTGAACTCAAGGTGAGCCTGTACCAGTGCAGAGCAGAATGAGACAATCACCTCCCTTGACTGGCTGGTGATGCTGTACCTGATGCACCCCAGGACACACTTGGCCCTTCTGGCTGCCAGGTCACACTGCTGGCTCATGCTCAGTTTGCCATCAATCAGGACCTCCAGGTCCCTCTCTGCTATGCTGCTCTCCAGCCACTCATCCCTCAGTCTGTACTTGCCACCAGGGTTGCCCCATCCTAGGTGCAAAATTCAGCAGTTATCTTTGTTAAACTTCATATGGTTGGTGACTTCCCATCTCTGTAACTGTCTCTGCAGGGCCTGCCTTCCCCTGAGGGAGTCAACCACTCCTCCCAAATGTATCATCTACAAACTTGCTTAAAATTCCTTCCAGTCCTGCATCCAAGTAGTTGATAAAGATGTTAAGGAGGACCGAGCCAAGGATGAAGCTCTGCAGGACCCCACTAGTGACCAGTTGCCCACCTGATGTTATCCCGTTCACTGCTGTTCTTTGTGCTTGACCTTGTGAACCAGTTGCTCACACATACTATTCCACTATTTTTTATAGTTCAGTTCTTTGGGCTGATGTTAAGCCCAAAATGAGGATAGATAATCAGAAAGATAATGGTTCAGAAATGTTTTTAAAAACTTAAATAACGAAGATGCATATGTGTTATTTGCTGCAACATAGACATATACATTGATAACTAATAGATACGGGAGTAATGAAGAAGCAATTTTTGTGTTATCTGTGTATATTTATCACATGCTTCAGTTGTTGCATCTCAAAAATGAAAATACTTATTTTAAAAATAGTGTGGCAAACTGGATCTGAAGAAAGTGAAGCCCAAATTCAATTCAGCGACACCACAGTGACTCATAAATTTGAATGAAGAGACAGAAACTGATCTCTCTGAAGCCTCCCAGTGCCTTACTTGAAACCTTATATAGTGCCATGCAGGAACCCAGATAATAAAGATTGTTTATTATGACTGTGCAGCTTAAGTAACATGAAGCTTGAGACTGTGTCTCATAAATAGGTAGCTAATAACAGAATTGCCTCTAGCTCATTAAAAAACTAATGAAAGACTGAATTCTGTCACAAGCTTCTGCAGCCTGACATAGAGGAGCTGTTGAAGACTAGAATATAGCCTGATAAGGCTTTAACAGATAACTAGTTAGAAGTGAACACATGGATTTGTCTGTACACTTAGTCCAGGGATAAAGATATTAATTAAAATCTGTGTGATGAAAGATTAAAGAAAATAAGAAAATATGAAAAAATGCATGAGATGAAGTACAGGAAGCAATTTAAGTGTCTGGGAATGTGCCAAAGATCACACAAAAAGAAGGTGAAAAGAGGAGCTGAAATAAAGGCAACAGATATCAGAGAATTGTTTTGGGTATAAAAGATCTTTAAGATCATCAAGTCCAACCATTAACTTAGCATTGCCAAGTCCACCACTAAACCATGTCCCTAAGCACTACATCTGCAATGCCTTTTAAACACCTCTGGGGATGGTGACTCAACCACTTCCCTGGACAGCCTGCTCCAGTGTTTGAAAACCCTTTCAGTGAAGGAATTTCACCTTGTCCTCTCCCCTCCCTTTTTCATATGTTGTCCAAACACACACCTCCAGCCACTGCTTTCCACCCATTTCTTGACCTATTAACTTTGTTTGAAAACTCTGATGGCTTTCCCTCTTAACTTTGTGGGAAAAGTGCTCTAAATATATCACCCTATTTCAAGATTTTCTAGGCTACACAAAGTCAAGTGATAATTCACAAATCACAGCTCTTCAACACTTGTCCCATGGAAAATGGGGAGTGCTGACTACTGCTTAGGCCCCCTCATTGCTTAAGTCAGGTCTTCTAACATCCTCACAGGACTGTCAGATTCTGTGATGAAACCAGTGAATAGCATAAGGCAGGCTCAGAAATCTTCTGGCTTAGAGCCACCATCAAGATCATAACCTCAAACAAGGAGAACAACCAGTGCTATAATTTTAGATGTGATACAGAATCCCATGGCCAAACTTTTTGGATTTTTTTGAGGTTGTTTTTTTACAAATGTTTCAAAATGGTGTGAAGACCATTCACATCCATTTCATAGATGAAATCCCTTCCTTAGGAAGTTCCTCTGGTACAAAGCTGACTATTCCTAACTGACTGTTCCTTCTTCTTCCCTCTTTTCTCTCAGTTAAAAGTACTCCTCTTTAATTTAACTGTACTAATTACGGTTTGAGATTTAACAGTCTCTCAGGAAATCTTGTTGTGTGGACTATTTTGTAATGCAAGCTGTCTCTACACAGTGATGGACAGAAGTTTGTAATTTGAATATCTGATGTCTTGATACTGTCTTTGGAAGAATTTTAAGTTTCAAGTTGATGACAGTCATTCTTCCAACCAGACAATGAAAGCAGTTTTCCACTTTTTAATACATCTGGTAATCAAACATTAAGAATTCCCTCCCAACCAAGCTGTGAAGCCCAGGAGAACATAAGAGTAGGCAGTCCAAGAATTATTTATAACATCTGATGACTGTATGAGACAAGAAGGCTGGTGTGGGCTAGCAAATTTAATAAGCACTGCAATATTTAGTATGTCTCCATGCTTAGTAGCAGTTTCATTATTGGAATAAGACATCCAGTAATATCTGTCGCTACTCTGAAGTACACATTTATGCTATTCTACTTCCACCCAATTGTATGTTTCTACTCTAAGTGTTCCAGAAAGCCACTCTCTTACAACATGCCTCTTTCTGAATCTCCGATCATTGCATGCTCAGAAATTTCATCCTGCCAGCTTACGATCTACTACAAAATTAAAGTTGTTTCCAAACCTGACAGAAATTAGTAGAAATTAAAACTATTTTTTAATACATATTATATGCCTACATGGATTAATGTATTTACAATTCTTTAAAAATCCAACAAATGTCCTTGCACAATCCCATTGATTTTAAATATACAAGTTAATGGCTACCCCACAAAATACAAGACAAATCTTCAACTTGACTTTATCTGAAGTCTAACTTCAGTGTGACCGTTGCAGATAAGAGGAACAAGTCATGAATCTTGGAGTTTTCTTTCTCCTTCATACAGGATATAAACCTACGTACTTTCTTGAAAAATTAAAAAGTTAAGGAGTGGTTTGAAGTATGTCTGTATTTTGCAGAACAAATTCTTGGAAAAAGAAAAGTCTGTCCCCACTTCAAAATCTATTATAAGTCTTTAAAACTAAAATTTACATTAACTTTACAATATCTCTTTGTGCTATCAGCTATTTAGCCACTTCTTGGAAACCAAGCCTATTCGGTGATGAAGAAAAGAAACACTGGTAAATCTGACAGTTATTCCAAGAATTAAATTCCATCATAAAGCAAGCACAGAATTGATGTATTATGAATACAGTCCTGCACTTTGTAACTGAAGAATGAAAAATAATGATTGGTAATTCTATTAGGGTATCAAAACAGTAATGTCAGAAATCACCCTAAGCAGAACCTACATGTCACAGCTATGTCTTCCTTCCTTCCTTCCTTGATGATGGGACAGAGTGTCTTCTCAGCAAGTTTGATGATGACACAAAGCTGGGAGGACTGGGTGACATCCCAGAAAGCTGTGGTGCCATTCAGAAGGACCTAGACAGACTGGAGAGCTGGCAGGGAGAAATTTAATTAAATAAAACAAGGGCAAGTATAGAGTCTTGTATCTTGGAAAGAACAGCCCCAGGTACATAGGTTGGGATCCGACCTATTAGAGAGCAGTAGAGGGAAGTGACATGGGAGTCCTGGTGGACAGAAGGATGACCATGAGCCAACAATGTGTCCTTGTGGCCAAGAAGGTCAATGATATCCTGGGGTGCATTAGAAGGGGGGTGGCTAGAAGGCCAAGAGAGGTTCTCCTCCCCCTCTACTTTGCCCTGGTGAGGCCACATCTGGAATCTTGTGTCCACTTCTGGGCCCCTCAGTTCAAGAAAGACAGGAAACTGCTTGAAAGAGTCAAGCACAGAGCAACAAAGATTATTAAGGGAGTGGAAAATCTCCCTGATGAAAACAAGCTGGGGATTCTGGGTCTCTAGCTTGGAGAAGAGGTGACTGAGAGGTGACCTCATCAATGTTTATAAATATGTAAAGGACAAGTACCAGGAGGATGAACTAGGCTTTTTTCAGTTATGTCCAATGACAGGACAGGGGGCAATGGGTATAAGCTTGAGCACAGGAGGTTCCACATAAATATAAGGAAAAACATTTTCACTTGTGAGGGTGACAGAGTGCTGGAACAGGCTGCCCAAGGGGGGGTTGTGGAATCTCCTCTGTAGGTATTCAAAACCCACCTGAATGCATTTCCAGGTGACTCTGCTCTGGCATGGACTAGATGATCTTTTGAGGTCCCTTCCAACCCTTAACTTTCTTTGGTTTCCACAAGAATCGTCTGTCTATGAAAATTATGCTGTCTCCCAAAGTAGAAACAGCTGTTTGGCATCAGTGGTGAGAGGACACCTCTTGCTCTCTGAGGAGGAACCCTCGACATCATCTTTGCTAAGAGATGAGATGGAAAAGGCACACAGAGCCTTACAAACAGCTTTCACCTCTCTTTTCACCTCTCTTTTCACCTTCCCTAAAAAGCAAATGGGCCCAAGTACACATCTCTTGTCCTGACTTACTTCTCTAGCCTCCAAACTGAACTCCAACTTCATTTCTACCTGCTTTACTTGCATCATCTTTCAAGTCACCCTACATTCTGATACCCAACCCTATTCCCCTCTTTCCCCAAACAGCTGTGAATTCTGCCCCAACTGGAGCAAAAGCTGCTGCTCACCAGCACCCCCAAAGCAGCCCTCCATGTGCAGATGCTTCCTTAGCAGCTTTCCAGAGATAGGGCTCCCTTCCTGCCTTGAGAAAAGAGTTTCCTGCTTGAAATTTGAAGCTTGGATGAAGCCTTGATTATTTCTTTCAGCTATTGCTACTTATATTCAGAATACTCTATACATACCTGCTCTTTCACTTCTTTCTATTATCCTTTCTATGACGCTTATATGATCCCATCACACCGTTGGCTTTAAGAGGAGCCCATGAGGCAAAGGGAGAGTCGATGTGATGTTCTGGCTCAGTTATAACTTGCTTATACAGACTTCCTGGTACTCAAGCAGTTTGTAAGATTGATTTTTTAGAAATAGAGTATATTTCAAATTCATCAAAATTCTAAAACTAACTTCACCAAGCAAAATTTCCAAGATAATGTTCATGGAATGCAATAAATGAAGTTAAATAAATAGCTTTTTATTTAAAAGTGCTCTAAAATGTATGGACTGAAAGGAGTTTATAGCATGCTTGAAAAAATATAAAAAAAATTTGCATTGAAGCAAGAGAAAGACATTCTAATAGCTGTAAAAATTATTTAATCAACAAAAAATATATACTTTACTACTGTTTAAGTAATCACTTTATACACCTATCTTTCTCATGGATCTGGGATGTTTTCTAGACCCCTATGAGTAGTAAACAAAACTTTACTGCTGTGGGTTTAAGTATCCCTCTTAATCCATCAGACCTGTGTACTCCTGGCATTTCTGAATGACACATTTTCCCAGATTAGATAGACAGCATTTTCTCTGTTCTCTTCCAATTTGGATGCATTCCCAAATTATTCTCTCCCACTGCTCAGAATCTCACTTGAATCACTCCAGTCTTCAGTGTTTCATAGATGAACTCAGAGTTGGTATAAATCTAGAAGCTTGTTCTCTTACTGAACAAGTTTCTGTGCAACAAATGTCTGCAGTAACAGAAGACTAAACCAAGGACTAAAACGTCTCTTATGCTGCCATATTCATTCTGTTATGTACTGAGTGAAATGAATAATCTCACCCTAATAAGTTATTATCTGTTATCTTAGTTAAAGTATCTCCTTATAACTAACATTGTAGTAATAACACAAATTCAAACAGATCATCTTAAATGGCAAAACAGCTGAGCATCTGTCCACATTTTAACTGCCCTGTGATTCATCCACATTATGTGTCATTCAAATTACTTGAACATAGGTACACAAGTTTTCATGCTGAAGCTTCTCTTGATATAGTCGTAAATTCTGTTATTCTATTTAAATACCTAGGCCTTGGAGTCAGGTGAATGCCATGGCAAATTAGTTTCTTTATCAGTAAGCTTATATGTGAAAAAAAGCAACAATGCAAGCAAAAATCCAATTATTTTCAAAAGCAAGAAGTTACGTAAGTAAAATTCTGAGCATATAATTTCTAAATGTAATGATTTTAGTCTGTTCTGAAGATTTTTGAATGCTCTAATCAAACATCACTTGTATGTCTTATCTCCATGGATACTTATTGTTTGAAAAACTGCAAAACCAAAGCAGTAAAATGAAGCTGTGTGACACATATTAATCCCATCACTCAGGTATGTTACTCTACTCTTGCAAGTTTATCTTGTCCAGAAGCACACACTGAAAGAACTGTAGAATCACAGAATGGTTTTGGTTGGAAGGATCTGAACAGTTATCTAGTTCCAACCCCCCTCACACTTGACCAGGTTTCTCCAAGCCCCATCCAACCTGGTCCTGAACACTTCCAGGGAGGGGGCAGCCACAGCTTTTCTGGTCAATCTGGGCCAGTGTCTCACCACCCTCATAGCCAAGAATTTCTTCCTAATGTCTAAATCTTCTCTCTTTCAGCTTAAAACTCTTACTCATCCTATCACTACATGTCCTTGAAAAAGTCACAGTGTACTTGGTGGTCTCTGCCCACTCTTGTTCTCATACAGGCCTCTTTCCTGGCTAGCACTTCCTTCAACACAGCTATAAATCCCATTAGGTGAGGTTACCAGCTTGAATGAAGAAAAATGTGTTCTTAAATATATTTTCCATTGTTACCCCAGCTGAGATGTTTTTATGGTAGGCATTTGGGTGTTTTGCAGGAAAAGAACCTACGTCATTAATGAATAATTTTGCAAAAAAACCCTGGCAGACCATTACAGGCCACAGAACAGTACTCCTTTGTTACTGTGAAACCATCAGGTGTGATGACAGCAGCCATCAGTTGCTGCTGCTAAAATTCAACCTAATGGTCACTTTGCCATGGGAATCTGATCATTTTTGGAGCCAGAAGCAAGTCTTGAGCAGGTGCCACATGAAGAAAGGCAAAGCATTAGTGTTAATATTATTTTCTACTATTTTTTTGGAGGAACACATCCTGTAAATTACCCACAATCAAGTAATTTTCACTGAAAGAAACGTCACTTGTTGCTTTAAAAACTATCATAGAGGCTTTGCTTAAAAGTACCCTTTTAAAAGCTAATATAACTTATCCTATTTTCACCTCCCGCTGATGAAAGCAGTGAATCAGAACCCGTCTGAATAGTCACTCTTTGAGCACTAACACATCTTTAACATTTTTTTATGACTGGTATTTCAAATACCCAGTTTCAGATTCCTTCCTGTCCTTTGAAAACATCACACAATAGAAAGCTGCCCCCATACCTATCCATTTTGTAGTGGGACCAGCTTTTGGGTTTCACAGTAATAAATGGCTAGGTTCGAGGGTTTGCTATGCATAAATACCTTTGCATCTTTTTTCTCTTCTTCCTTAGGAAGTGGTCTAAGGCATTAAATGCTCATTACGTTGAAATACCATGTTCTGTAAGCATTTATCATACTTCTGTCCTGTGCTTGTATCCTGCATATTTCTCTTCACTGCTGCAAACAGTGCATTTAATATGTAGTAGCTTCACTGGATCATGTTTTCTTGGCATTTTTTCAGTGTTAGTTTCCTTCAGTGATAGTTTCCCACAAGAAAGACACAAAGGAACTCTGTAAAGTGCCACATACCACATACACAATTTCTTGAAGCAAAATGAACAGTCACATGTTGAACTGGAAAACTATATCTCATGTTGAAGTGACTAGCAGTGAGTTCCCTTTTACTCTAGTCACATTTACTTGCTAATCAATTCCTTCTCTTATATTCTAGTCTCCTGAGCAGGACAAAGCCCCAATATTTTTAATATAATTCTTGTTAACAGATGCTGTTCTCTTTTGAGAACAACAATATTTTGCAAATATATGAGTTCTTCCTTCAGTCAATTATTCTTTAGATCAGCTTCACTTTAAGATGGTTAACACTAATTTCTGGGCCAGTTTTCAAGTATACCAGTTTCAAGGTCTGAAACCTCATTAGGCCAGAGACTGAATTGCATCACTAGGAAGCACAAGTTTAGAGGTTCTGAAGGAGACATATAATATTTGTCAGGAATCTGAAGACACCAGACTATTATACTTGAAAGTGACATTTTCACTATAACATCAAAAGTCTCTTTGGAGGAGATTTTATGAATATTTCTAAGTTTAATTTCAAGGGGTAATGAAAACTGACGAATCCATTTGCATGTGTGGAAAGGCACGAAATCTGAATACTTTAGGCATGAGAATAATGTGTAAAACATCTAAAATATTTTGCTGTAATAAATGTAGCATTGTTGTAACAGCTACAAATTATTTATCAGTGTGAGATTTACTCCAAAGCCTTCAAAACTTTTTTTTTACAAACATTTGAAGGTAGGATTTCTCAGTGTACAATTATTTGTCAAAATTTCTGGACACTTCAGCTATCCTTTTCCATGAGAAAACTCTAACTAATGCCTAACAAAATTGGAGTTATTCATACAAAAAAAAACCAAAAAAACCCCAAAACAAAACAGTGAGAAGAAGACACACTTAGCAGGTATTTTCAAATGCAATTTATGTATAGTCATGTATAGTCTTCTCTTCATGGTAATTTCTTCAGGTAAAACACAGCAATTGGACACACAGAAGATAGCATTGGTATGTCTGATAAGAAGGATAAAACTGTCTTATAAGCCATTTGCTTTCAAAATCCTGCACGCCAGACTTTTTTATCCAAACAGCCTTCTGAAAATCAGATGGTTACTGACTTAATATTCTAGTCTAGTTAAAACTTTTGCTAGTGTTCATCTTTACTGTACATATATTCAAGAGAGACTCACGTCCCAGGGAAAGAGCTAATAATCACACTGTGGGGAAAGTAGATACTGGTGCAGCCCAGACTAAGATTGATGACAGTGTAAAACTCAGTATCTAGATGATACATACATCTAGAAAACTATTCTTATTGGTATAAGAGTTACAAAACAATCCTGGCTATCTGCATGCAGCAGAACATCACTGGTGACATCTCATGGAACAGAAGAACTGTCACTTAATGGATGTCACTGCAAAGCATTTTGCCAGAGGCACCTTCTGCTGAATCATCTTAAGTGCTGTACATTGAAACAAATGCAAGGCAAAGACCTTCTCCATCACAATATCAGAAGATATTTGTATTTTATAAAGGCGAGTAGTGAATACATACTGCACCTACTGCTCTCATTTCACATATGGAGGAAAATAAGAAAGCCTTCAGACAAACACAGTCTTGTGAAACTCAAATGCATTAAATGTACAAAATCTGGAAGAGCAGTTTGGAATATATACCTTCAGGTAACTTAAGGAGGAAACTAGGATTTTTCTGAATTAAATGCTTGACAAGAAACCAAAGTTGTAAAGCCAGCTCTGCCATCCCTTATATGCATGTGGGATGTGTGGGAACTTGAAGCATAACTGGCTTTCAGCAAGCTGCAGTGTGGCTCTCTCCAAGCACTCTGCTGGGAAGCTGTCCAGGGGATATTGACTTCTGGTTTTCTGGATTCAGGAAATAGTACTGTCAAGTCCTGAGGGGGAAAACTAATCCTTATTTAATTAAGAATTTTCATTAACTGAATTTAGGTAAACAGGATGGTAAAGCAATCAAAATATCTTGAAAGCAAAATACGGGAACTGAGACAAAAGTTCCTGTCCAGCACAGTAAAGATACTTTATTTGTCTCCCTGCCCTTGCAGCTGCTGGGAATAGGACTTCAGCCTCCTGGCTGTGGAGCGATCTGTGAGAGCAGAGCTGGTACAAGACTTCGGTAGAATTCATGAAAGACATGTGACAGCAGTGTTTGATAGCATTAACTGTGCTACCAACTGTGTTAGAAAGAAAAATGAACCTTTGTATGGGGTCTGCTTGGGAGGGAGCTAGTTTTATTCATAGCAGCCTTAAGGGCACCGTGTGTTGGATTTGTGGCCAAGTCAGTGCTGATAACACACCAATGTTTTAGCTGTTGCTAAACTGTTTGCACCGTGTCAAGGCCTTTTCTTTTTCCCACTCTCCCCAGGAGACTAGGAGTGCGCAAGTGGTTGAGATGGGGCAAAACCAGGACAGCTGACCCAAGCCAACCAAATGTCTGTTCCATAACATGGACTCATGCTTACTTATAAATCTCAGAGAAAGAAAGAAGAAGGGGGAATGTCTGTGCTTATGGCATTTTTCTTCCCAAAGTAACTATCACACACAATGATGCCTTGCTTTCTGGAAGTGGTTGAACATCTGTTTGCTGATAGGAAGTAGTCAATTCATTATTTTGCTTTGTGTGTGTGTGCTGCTTTCTCTTACTTATTAAATTACCTTTGTCTTGACCCATAAGTTTTTCTTGCTTTTGACATTCTGATTCTGACTCCCATGGCACTGGGGAGGAGTAAGGGAGTGACTGGTTCGGGGTTTACCCAGTAGTTGTGGTCAGTAGCCCACCACCTTGCAAAGAGACCTCACAAGTTCTTCCTCCCAAAACCCTCCCAGATCTTCACACTTCAATATTTTTCCCTTCTAACTTGCACAAAAAATGCTCAGTAGATACTCAGTAACGGACCTAAATAAGAAACACATAAGTGTGGAGTTGCACACTTAATTCATGTGCACAATGTGAGGACACGTGCAAAGGAGGCAGTCTAAAATTAAGTCTGGAATCTCTTGAGTGGGCCACTCATTGGATTCTGAAACAATCATTTTCCAAATGTTACTTAATACAAATGATGTAACTGCTCTGTTTGTGTGAATGACCTCTTGGGACACTGTGCCAAAGGCTGTCCTCAGTTGCAGCCATGCAGCCACATTGATTTCCCTGTGGCTGCACAGGCATGGCTTAAAGCAGAAGCTCACCTTGGTGGTATACACCCCCCACACTGCAGAACCACTCACTGGTTCGGTCTTACTTTTACCATTGTAGTTAGTTACTGTGACAGTGTATGGGTGATTCTGTTCTCCAGCCTGTCCAAAGGCATTGGTGTTCTGAGCCCATGCCAGGTCATCATGGGAGGGTTTTGTCCTAAATTACTACCTTTCCTTCCTCACTCATTAACTTATCAGCATCATCTTTGCAATTTAACAGATAAAATTTTATAATTATTTTGCTTTACAACAGGGTGAAAAGAAGTAATTTTGAATGACAATCATGGAAAAATGTTTGAGTCACTACCAAAGTTCTCTGTCAAAATTAAAGATGGATTTTTGGAAGAGCTTAGTGTTGAGATCATTCTGCTGCCACAGCTACTCTGTATTTCAAATCCAGATGAGACCATTATAATGCAAGCAGACTCACAAACTTTGCTATCTAATTTGTTTAATTATCCTCATATTGAAAACTGTCATCCCATTCCTAGTCAGAATATACCTGTTTTCAGCTTCCAGCTGCTAGATTCCAGCAGAGGCCTGAATTTATTCCATTGAGGCTATCTGATCAAGGACCTTATCAAACAAGGGAAGAGGAAAAACCAGAAACCAAAATATAAAGAGACAGACCTGGCAAAACAAACACAGAGAAAACTACAAGAAACAGGCCTTGCAAGTCATAAAAATTGATAGGCTACCAGTAAACTACAGTCAAAACTTCCAGGAAGATCAGCCGGGACTTTGCAACTGATAAGACTGTAAACCAGGAGGGATCCCAGACACTGGGCTATGAGGGGTTCAGAAATTGATAGATTGTTGAGGAAGTATGAGACAGACAAAATACATGTTTCAAAACTCAGTTTAATGGTGTAATTGTCAAATTGTACATGGATCTTTTATAATAAAAACACTTGGGGAGAAAAAAATTGTTTATAGGTTCTGGATGTCAGATGGGAACTAATACTACATGGTGTAACTAAGCCTAAGCTTAGAACGATGACTCAAAATGTGCATATCTATCAGGCAATGACACTCATTCCCCAGGAAGTTACTTTGGATGGCATCCTGATTCAAAGGGAGGGTTTCCAGTTACAGACGCACTGCTCCGAGGAGAACCACTCAAAAGGGGGTCTCCAGCAGGGGCCTCATTTTATAGTCTGGGACAAGTATGAACTGTGATCTTTTATTGGTTGAGGAGTCTCCTAGGTGGGCTTATTGTCTGAGGTGGTCATTGGCAGGCTCAGGTATCTGGGATATGTGACTGGGGCTCTCTGCAGATGTGATCATCAGCACCATGGCCCCTGTACCTTGCTGCTAGACCCACAGGGAGGGGGGCATGGAGTTTGCTCCTGCCACAGACATGCAGGGGGAAGAGAGAGGGAGGAAGAAAAAAGAGATAGAGGGTAAACAGAAAAGGGCATGAAATACACCTTTGTGTGTATTCAAGTAGTATTTGACCTTCTACTGGGTCACCAGGATGTTAAAGTGATGTGGTTGCTCAAAGCACAGGAGAGACACTTTAACTCCCAGAGAGGGCTGAATGCTCCCTGCTTCCACAGGTAAGCAGCCCCTATATGTGTGCATGGACCCAACAGACTCCTGCTCTGAGACAGACGCATTTGCTCTCAGATACATGCACAGTGGACTATCCATATCAGAATGCCAAAAAGGCCACCTGCTGCTCTGTATGAATAGCCCAAAGAACAGTATCCAAAAAGCAAAACTCTTCCTCCTCTGATCATTCCATCAGAAGGGTCTCATTCTGAACTGAACAAGATGCAGGAGGTCATAATGAGGTATGTGAGCTGCTGCTGGACCCTCAGTGGGCTCCTCTACTCTGATGTGACAGAACATTTCATGAGGGCTGGCAGAAGAGAGGGCTACTTCTGCAGTGCCTCAAGTGGTTGCATTTTAAGGTAAAGTTACAGCTCATTCCATTTGTGGTCTTCCATCTGGAGCTGGATGGAAGGGGCTGTGTCAGGCACCAGCAGCCCCATCCTCTCTTCACAGAGCACCCGGGCAAACCCCCTGCTGCCAGTGCCTTGCCACAGATACTCAGTACAGTCATAAACAGACACAGAGCCCCAAACTCTTAAATTCATTTATATAGCACTGCCAAACAATGATATTTCATGCTGCTTTGTGCTAAGTGCTGTACAAAACCAGGAAACCTCCGGCCTAGGAGGAGTGTGAAGTGAGCAACATATCTGGGCAGCAAAATGAACTTCAAAGGTGTCTAGAAGATTGTTTGCAGTCAAGTTTACACTCCATCAGTTTTTGTTATCACAGTATACCACAACTCTCAAGACTGTGTCTCTTTCTCTGTCTGGATATTTTTTTGTGTGTCTTATTGCCTCCCTACATCATGCCAATGCAGTCTCATTTTCTGCTCCTCTGTATTTCTTCTGTAGTCAGTCATCCATATGAGGTACAATGCCATAGTATTTTTCATCTCTTTTGCATCTTTCCTTTTCAAAGCTTTTCAAATGGGTGAGGATGCTGTTTCAGAAGTCTTTTTTTTTCTTGGTAAAATCTGAAATTACACATTGCTTAGTAAATAATGTGTGCCATTACTATACACAGCCATCTCCTGAAAATGTAATTTCAAAATATACCTAAATGGTTTAGTGCACAGTCTGCAAATGAAGAGCCAGTTTCTTAAGTACCTTGACTTTTTTCAGCTCTTATCTGACACACTTCACATCCTCACCAGCTTTAATGACCTGCTGGAGACAGAAGGATAAATAAAAAACACTAAGCAGAAAAGCTTAGCAAATATACAAATCAAAGCCCATTTCATGAGGCCATACATTAGCATCTAACATCCACCTTACCACCAATGAGACACAATTTAAATGATGGATACTTTCATCTAGGTATTCATGACTAGACTTCTTGTGCAGCCAGTTATGCAGAATAACAGAGATCAGTGTTGTCACTGATAATAGCACCTTGTTGTATTCACAGGCTGGGACATAGAGTGCAGTAGACTGGAGGCTACTTCAATAAACAGCACATTGTACCTACACCTTCTAGGCCCTGACACTTTACTCCAGGAGGTGTCAGAGACAAAAGTGTATTGGCATTGACAATGATAATCGTATGCATCAGAACAACCAGCACCATGCTCATGACCTTTCTGCCTGAGAGGAATGATCATCTGTATCATCACATCTTAAAAATACAGTATGATTTTGCCACTTTGTTATCCAATCACATTGATTGGGTTTTACTGGGATTTTGACTGGCTTCCTGCCTTCAGCATTCCTTGTGAGCATTCTGTCCCTCTTTCTGCCCAGAAATGGGAAAGCTGGGGTTTCCACAAACCCATCCTTAATACTGAAGAAATTACATTCTGACTTGCAGTGGAAGTCATTGTAGACTAGGACCAAACATCTTGTTCTCAGAGAATGATGTGAACCTAGAGCAGTATGAGAGTGTTGGGAAGGGGGGACATGAAATGGGAAGTATAGGAAGCAGTGGACAAATACAATTACTCTATTAGGATTTTTTTTTTCAAAACAGTTGTGATTGTTTGACTAATTTCAATCAAATTCAACTGCCTGAAATATGGGTATCTATTCTGAGAAAAACATTTTTGTTAGATACTTAAACTAGGTGTCTATCATTTCCCTTTGCAGAAGACCAGCTATGTCTGACTGAGACTTGACATGTCACTTTTAGTAATTAGCTATAATGTGGGAAGAAACCTGTCCTTGGATGACAATAATTCCAGGGTAAGGTTGGAGAATCTGCTTGAGGCTGAGTTAGGAAGACATCTTATAAAGTAAAGTTCAGGTGACAGATATGGTCTATGTTTCCATTGTGCTGGGCTTAGCCCCTGTGGATAGTAGTCAACAAAACTCCAAAGGCTACAAGTTAATTGATGCCAACAAATGAAATATAGTCATCCAATACATCACCCAGATGAACTGGGGTTTCAAGGATAGTGCTCAGAGCTAGTTACTGGCTCCTGCCCTTAGACTTCCCCCACCAAGGAGTTCCCCTCTATCCTCCTTTACCTTTGCCTCTCTGTCATCAGAGGTTAGATTAACTCCTTTCTGTGGATTTAGTCATAAAACTATGCCTGCACTAGAAAGTTGGAAATAATCCAGATCATAAAAAAATACAATTCCAAGAGAAGTCTTTTTCAAAACTGAGATAATTTGACAAAATCAGGAATGAATTGGTAAGGATGACGTTGAGGGTGGAAATCACCTCACCTAGGTGTAATAAATAAAATAGGCTTTCTTCTGTGTTCTGGCTATCCTTCCTTTGACTGAAACCTTTCCAGAGCATGCATCTGTGTCTTTTAGAACACAGTCCTGTTTAAAATGCTGAGGTAGAGCATTTGGCTAGAAGGGGAAAAAACAAAGCAAAAATTCATAAGTAGCTGATCTCTACTATCCATGTAGTATGACTGGATGTATAGTATGGATGTAGTATGAATGTAGTATGACTGGATGTGTAGTATCACTGGATGTGTAGTATTAGACTGCAGCAAGAAGACAAATTCCTTTCCCTGGAGAGAAATTTGCAAGACTAAGACCAAAGTAATCCTGGAAGCTACATTTCACATGGCGGTGATTCTGCCTGAATAGATGTTCAGGGCCATATTAATTACAACAGACTATTCTGCCTGTCTTCCAGCTACTCACCTGGATGAAGATGGGTCATATCTAGGGTTTATGCTGTATTTGTTACATTGGTACAGACCTGCTATAGCGTCTTGATATCCTACTGCATCTCAAGTAGACAAAAAGTTACATATGAGCTGTCAATGTGGACATGCAGCTTGTAAAGCCAGTTGCATCCTGGTATGCATAAAAAGAAATATGTCCAGAGGGTTGAGGGGAGTGTTTATTTCCCTCTAATCTGTTCTTGTGAGACCCCACCTGGAGTATCACATCCAATTCTGGAAAGCACAACTCACATCAACTCCAACACGGACCTATTGGAGCAAGTTCAAAGGAAGGTCACAAAGATCATTAGAGGTCTGGAGAATCTCTCTTATCAAGAGAGGCCGAGAGAGTTGGTGTTGTTCAGATTGGAGAAGAGAAGGCTCCAGGGAGACATTATTGCATCCTTCAGTATACAAAGGGGTTTAAAAATAAAGATGGAAAGATGCTTTTTACCAAGACCCTTAACAATAGGACAAGGAGAACAAGTTTTAAACTAAAAACTGGTAGATTTAGATTGAGGAAGAAATTATTTGCTGTGAAGGGTGTGAGACAGTGTAGCAGGTTGCCCAGAGAAGTTGTGGATGCCCCACCACTGGAATTGTTCAAGGTTAGGCCAGATGGGCAACCTGCTCTAATGGAAGATGTTACAGTGAATAGCAGTGGTGTTGATCTAGATTATCTTTAAACACTCCTTCCAACCGAAGGGATGCTTTTTTTAATACCATATAGCTGATTTCTCTTTAGACAGCTAATCCTATCTTCTGTCTGACCCCTAATTTTTTTTTTTTTTTTTTTTTTTTGGGGGGGGGGGAGTGATTTAATTATAATTTGAATTTTGCAAGAAATAGGAACACTGGAAAAGTAAAGTAAAGATGAAAACTTGAGGTCAGATGAAAGGACAAGAGTATCTATGAATGGCATGCTGCATTCTGTGGATGCATGTGATGTGGTTGCAGTCTCACTTCAAGCAGATCATTTCCTACACATGGCAAATTTAAGATGCCTCTCCATTCCATTCAACTGCTTGAAGAACTACTTCAGCAGAAAAACGAGCAAGCAGTTGCATTAGCTGAATTCATGGGAGAGCAAGTTGTAGCTCAGAGGGGAGAAACAGTAACTAGAGAAGAAACTTCATATCCTCTATAAACCCAGGGGAAAATCTGTACAAAATATCTTTAGGTGAGCTCAGAATTTGGAAATCTTCAGTCCTGAAGATGGACTTAGGTAAGTGTTGCCACTACATTTAAGAAAAAGGGCGATGTATTATGTGAGGGAAAAGAGGGAATCACCTTGCATTTTACAGTGAGAGACAACTCTTCATCTGCTCTCTCAAGGCCAGTCAGTAGTCCAGCTCTTAGTGCAAACCCTTATGCCTCTCAGTGCTGTTTCACACAGGCATTTTACTGCTATTCATTACATGTAAATGTTTCTTTGTCCCGACAGGAACTTGCAGCTGTCAACACAGCCAACGCTAACTACCAGGAAATGATCTGTCTGAGAAGGAAACGTTGCAAGCTATCAAGTCCCCACAATGTGCTAAAACATCCGTAGAGGCAGACTGCCAGAGGTTTATTATGAACTATGGACCATATGTTCTCTTGGCTTCCATAGTTTCGAACAAGGAAATGTGTCATCAAATAGCCCTGATGGGAATGGAGAATGCACTGTGCAGGGGAGGACTTATAATGATACCTCACTGGGATGGTACCCCAGCCTCTGCTTTCATAGAGTGTGAAGGCTAAAAAGACCAACAAGTGATATAAAAAGGGAGTTGTTACTAGAATATGGATAGGAATGAACTTGGCAGGAATTCCACCATATGGCAACCTCAGGACATGTGAGATGCCTGAGGGAAAACCTGCTGCCATTCATGCTGCTACAAGAAACAATAACTTTCTCATGTATCTCTCTTGGATGTAATGAAGACAGGTATTTTCCAAAAAACTTGAGGTGAAGCAGACAGGTAACCCCAAAATCCAGTCTTGATGAGCACACTGTTGAATGAGCTCCACATGGATGCAGTGAAGGTATGATTGGTACTGAACAAGAACTGAGTTTTTCAAGACAGATCCACATAAGAAGGAGACTGAACTGAAGCT
This sequence comes from Phaethornis superciliosus, assembly GCA_023637945.1. Classification (NCBI taxonomy): domain Eukaryota; kingdom Metazoa; phylum Chordata; class Aves; order Apodiformes; family Trochilidae; genus Phaethornis; species Phaethornis superciliosus. The sequence goes on from JAJQWJ010000001.1 coordinate 186,508,283, forward strand.
ACATAAATCCTTACCATCCCGAGCTAGTAACATCCCTTTACAGCCTAATGTTTTTCTGTGCTAATACAGTGCAGCTAACACAGCTTGTTCTACTCCCGACTCCTCCTATTGTAAAACACTGAGATGCATTGCTGTGAAAGATGTTTCTCTATTTGCCTGACAGCTGATGTCACTAGTACCCAGAGTGAATCTCATAGTTCAGTGCAGAGCCCTTCAGAAGCTGAAACCATGTTGACAAGCAGGCACTGAGAGTGAATCAGCAGTGCCTGAGGGCCGGGACACCAGTCCATTAGAAACAGTTCTCACAGGGCATGGTAGTTGGCTTCAAGCATATGCTTCTTACTAGGTAAGATTAGGGGAGAAGCTTGGTTTGCCCTTAGAAAGTATGGTGTTCGTCTACTGATTACAAAACACACCAACCAAAACACAACCTATCTGAATCTCAACTTTGCTCTTAGCTGTTTTGGAAGGATTACAGCCAGGTCCATTCAGCTCCATAAGGGATCCACTGAAGGACACAACTAGGCCCATCCGCCAAGGCTGTGGCATCTCTGTGAAACAGTATTTAAAAGGATTGAAAATACTAGATAAAGAGAGGAGGAGGGAACACAAAGTGAGAAACAACAGTAGGAACATTAAGGTCAGAGGAAGAGTCCAGATTTTCTTGACAGGAGTGCAACCAATGGATAACCCATGCTGGAGTAGAGGAGTTGTGTAAGAAGGAAGGATCATCAGAGGAAAAATGCTACGTTTGACCATAATCTCCCTGCCTCTGCACCATGATGCTTACGGTGGGGGCAGAGGAGTCTGGAGTGAAGGATTGAAGTTCAGCCTAGGAAAAGAAAGAGGAAAGGCATTGCTTAAATGTTTATCTTTGTTTTTCACTACCCAAATCTATTTTAATTTCCCCAAATTGAATCTGTTTTGCCCACAGAAGTAATTAGTAAGCACTCTTCCTGTCTTTATCTTGACCTACAAGATTTCTTGTTCTTCATGTGTTTTTCCCATTCCCATCCCTCTCCTGGTGAGATGGGAAGTGAGCAGTCAGCTGGGTGGGAGTTAAGCTATTAACCAAGTCCAAACCCACCACAGTATAGCATCCTTACATGTCATACACGACAGACTGAGCAGATTGCATATTTTTTCTGCCTTATCTCACTCTTCCAGCTTTCATAATTTTTTGAGTCTCCTACATTCTGGCTTTTAGATGCTTAAAATTATGTCAGACTTAAGAACCTGGCTGAAACCTGCAGTTCCATGTGTTTGCCTCTGACATTTTGGAATAAATATTAGCAGTCCTGATAAAAAAAAAAAAAGTTATCAGAAATAAAATGCTTGCTTTAATATAAACATTCTTTAGAATTCATTAACTAAGAAAGTATAACATTTCTGTGCTTTGGGAAAACACCGATAATTTAGTTGATGGTCTCACAACGAAGTTGTGCTTTTGAAAATCTCTGTGAATAGCTCTTCAACTTTTGCCATTTACAAAGTTTTACATTTTAATGTTGCATGTGCTGTAAAGGCTGAGATAAAGGTCACAGTTCATTTCTCTGCTGCCTGCATTTGCATGGTGAACAATCCATCTCCATGACGTGACGAGGACTTCCTTTGTCCTTTGGTGCATACATAGAGTACATGGATAGAGTGACAAGCTAGCTCCTCAGAGTGGCATGAACAGCTTGTATTTGGGTATTATCCAAGCTTATAGGGTTCCTCCTTCATTCACTCAGTTCATATACATAAAAAATCTACCTAAGTACTGTGTGGGGACACCCCAACATGATGATTTTTTTTCAGCTTTAAATGCCACAAGTTACGTATCTCTCAACTGAGTGGGACTATGATGAGGAATTCCTTCCTGTGTCTTTACTCCCAGTATACTGGGAGTAAAAAAAAGTGCTATTTCTTCATTTTTCTGAATAGGAACTAATAGAACTGACATGGTGCAGCTGTGGGAGTGACTCAGAAGAATGGGCCTGCATCTTCATGCACATGACATCCTGTGACAAAAAATCTCACATTTTGAAGATAAAAAATGTTTTAGTTTCCTTAATTTCTTCTTCAAGGGGAGCTAAAATTATTTTCAAGGGGAAACAGTAAAACTGAGATTCCACTACACCAATCTGGCAAGATGGCAAATAAAAATTGCATCAAGAATATGTTATACTTCAAATTTCACTGGATTAATAATTAGTTTCATATTTTCAGGCAAAATTGAGGCGTATCCAAAGTAAGGCTTTCAATGTGAAATATATGGCAGATGAAGCAATGCTGATAACAATGGGGACTAACGAGAAGATAAATCTGCTAGCAAGAGCATTTTACTTTTTTCCTCAGTATTAAGGAAGAAACTTGGAGTTTGATAGCTGGAGGAGTAAAATGGTAGAAATCCTTCATGATCTGAGTATTTGACCTCTAAAACTGCAGGCTGAATGGTCTTTCATTTTAATTTAATATTAAAACCCTCCATTTTTAAATAAATATTCTGTTGATGGGTTTTTTTGGTTGCTGTTTTTGTTGTAGTTGGGTTGTTTGGTTTTTTTCCAGAGATAGCTTTGAGAGTTCTGCAAGGCCTGACAGTAGAAGTAAGATTCACCTGCTTGAAACTATGTTTGATGTGGATTTAGGTTGTTATATTTTCACCTGCAATTCTTTCTCTGTCTTTCAGCATCTTTATCTAAGGAAATGTGCAAGTATTTCTACATGTCTAGCAAACTTCTTACACATATGTTCCCTCGTATCACCTCAAAGAAAGACATCTAACCCACACTAAACTCTGCTACACCAAAGTTCCCAGTTTCCTCTATACTAACTGTAAAAGTCTGAACAGACAGCCTGCAAACAAGCCCTGATACAAAACACACTCATTCTGCTTTTGGTTTAGTCAACAATCTGTGCTGCAAGAAAGAGAGGACAGCAAGAATGGGAGTTTACCCAGACCCTTTAGTTTAGTTTATCATGGCTGGTGGGACTTCAGCTTCTGCCTAGGACTAGTCTAGGGATAAGGTTGATCATTAGGCTGGGCAGATGCAGGATGAGAATTCAGCCTGAGGGACAGAACAAGGTGGGTGGAAGCCATATGAAAAACTTGAGGGCAAGTCAGCTGTTACATATACCCTAATATTCCGTGCACCTAGGGTTCCCAACTGCTGTCTGGGATGGAGAGGACTGATGGGCACAATCATTGTTTATCTCTCCAACAACAGGTGACCTCTTTCAGCCACAAATTGGAAATGATCCTGAGCCCTTGCTGAGTTCAGGACCTTGTTCAGTTATTGATTATGACAGTTCTTATTGAACATGCTGGAGGCACTGAAAAAATTTCACAGTTCAAAGCTCCAGGGCCCCACAATATTCCTAAGTGCTGTTTAAGTTGCTAATGTAGACTTAGACAGAGTGTTAATTTTGGTGAATGCCCTTGCCTCTTACCACTTTCAAGGAGAGTAACTCTCTGCCTGTGATAACTTCTGAACTTCTGTTTAACACTTGCTTCTTAGACTTTATGGGAAAACTGCATCAAATTCCAACTAGACAGTTCTGCATCAAATGACATCAAGCTCTAGGCTAAGACACTCCACTGAATTCTCAGGTAACTTTCTTAGAAGGACTTGCCTCTCACCAGTTCAACCAAAGCCATCATTGCCCCTGCATGCCACATTTTTCTACCTTTGAAGTTCTGTTTCATCATGAATTTCAAATTGATCTTCATGAAGTGCAAAGTCCAGCACCTGGGGATGAGAAACTTCATGGAGCAGTGTATGCTGGGCCAACCACTGGAAAGCATATTGGCAGAAAATGACGTGGGACTCCTGGTGGACACAAAGTTGAACATGAGCCAGCAATATGTCCTTGCTGCAAAGAAGGCAAATACCTGAGCTGCATTAGGTAACATATTGCCAGCCCACTGATTCCTTCTACTCAGTCACAAGTGGAAAACTGTGACCAGTTCTGGGCTCCTTAGTACAACAAAGACATTTGAATACTGGAGAGAGTTCAATGAAGGACCACAAGGATTATTAAGGGACTGGAACATCTCCTATATAAAGAAAGGCTGAGAGAACCAGGACTTCATTCTGGATAAGAGAAGGCTCAGGGAGGATCTGAAGGGATGGTACAGGGAGGACAGAGCCAGGCTCTTTTCAGTTCTGTCCAGTGACCAGAGGTGATTGTCACAAACTTGAAGACAAGATGTTCTGTCTGAACATCAGGAAACACTTTTTTTCCTTTGAGGGTGTGAACACTGGCACAGGTTGCCCAGGGAGGTTGTGGAGTCTCCCTTTTTAGAGATGTTCAGAACCTCTCTGGAGATGGTCTTGGGCAAGTGGCCCTAGGTGGCTGTGCTTGGGCCATGGGGTTGGACCAGATGACATTCAGAGATCCCTTCCAACATCAATTATTCTGTGATGCTGTAAACATCTGGAATCATTCCTTCAAAATGCTACCACATATGGACCACACAGAATTGCTACCTGGAGACATGCATGACTAGTTCAATGGCTATTTGTAGCAAAGCCTCACCACATCAGAGTGATTTCTGCCAGACTCAAAGGGTTTTGCTGAAATGAAATGAAAAATCTGTTCCTGTAAGATGTTACTTTTGCTGCTCAGAGGAGGCCTGATCACAGGGTTTGGCCTATCTTGTGGCCTATCTTTACATCTCCTAGTGACATTCAGTCGAGATTTAGAAACTAAGTAGATGTAGTGTAGGTATGTAAAATCCTAATATAGACATTTGACACTTGGATTGTCATTCAGTTGCCCAAACATAGTATGTAATGCCATTGGATTTTCCCCATGCAAGATACATGCACAGGGCCGGCAGCCATGATAAAGAGCCTATAGGAAATCCATGTCTTCTCCAGATGTCTGGAGGCTCAAATGACACTATAGGTTCTGAGATTTATAAATCCCACCACTAACCAGTGCAATTAAGTGTGAGTAGAAAGCACTTCAGTAGAGATCAGTCACAAGGAGTGAGGTCCAGGTGTACTCATCTAATCTCAGTACCCACATCCCAGCATCCCAGCTGCACTGTATCCACAACATTGTCATGGAGCTGGTAGCTTTGTCACATCACCTATAGGATACATATTCCTCAAAGTCTACCGAAAGGCCAGGCAGAGTACCCTGGCTTGCTTCCCCTGACTGACTGGCACTTGCCAAAGTAGCTGGGCCATTTAGATTTCTGAGTGTAGGTAGTGGCAGTTCAATGAGATAAGAGTTTGGGGGAGTGTCCACCTACCTTGGTGAGGTCCCTATTAATGAGGATAAGTCCTAGCCTAGAGAAAAAAACAGCTTTCAGGACTTTGCAGATTGTTGTACTCACTGTTGTTTTCTGTGTATTCAGTGCAGATTTATTTGCAAATGTGTGTATGAGAACATTCTTGAAATTAAAAATACATCTTCCAAAAGGTGAAGAACTGACTCTGTGTATCCTCACAGTGAAAGCATGGGATAGGCTGAAGTAAAAGCATTTGCTTTGTGTGGGAGGCAACTTAGGCCAGTGATACAGAATTGCCTCCCACACTTCGGCTGGTATGTGTCACACTTTGAAAAGGGTATTAAACATTAGATGAGACAACAGAAAAACTTTCAGTCAACTGGCATTTTGTTCTGCTCTGTCTGCACTCCCTATACTCCTCTGAATGCCATCCTACTATTTCACTTTCGGCCAAATTCTAGGTTTGTTAAATCTTCCATTGATACACAGAAGCTTCTGCAGCTCTTCTCATTTTGCAGGTGATGCCTGGATCAGTTTGGCAGTGTCCTCTCCCCATCCCATCAGCTTCCTTCCAGTGCCTGGCATCTGCCTTACCATGGACAACCTAGCCACTTATGACAAGATCTTGTCTTGTCTATGCCAAGATCTTGTAGCTATAAACTTCAGCTAAGTCTGCAGGGAAGTTCAACCTTGAAAGCAAAGTCTGATCTCTAAAGTTCATGTAAGGACATAAGGTGTGCTCTACCTTGCCCTGTGGTCCATCTCACTTGATGCTGCATACTAGGTAGTGGCAGGGAGAGATATTAATTAGGGAGAACATATGAGTGTGGCCTGTGCAGTCAGTGGTTTAAGGGTAGTGGTGATAAAGTGTTCTGTTTTCATTTTACTGTCTCTTTATGTACCTTCTTTCCAATAATTTATTTAATAGTATTTCTACCTGGAAGGTAAAAATAAACATGAATTCTAAGGGCTGAATACTTTTCAGGTCATCTAGTCCACTAAAAATAACAAAAAATGTATTCTGATTGCTCACCTCCTTGTTAAGTCCAAATCTGTAAACTACAATAAACTACTCAGTTTCTCAGAAAAATCAACTGTATCTCATCCCACAGGGACAAAATCTACCACCCATCCTCCTTGTTTCTAAAATGACAAATTCTGTAAGCCCGTGGTAGAGTATTGACCATAAATATGGTTTTCTTTTTCTCGTTTTAGCTGGTTCTTGTTTATTAAGAGAAAAGCAACAAAAAGAAATTTAAACTTTCTAAAGGCAAGGGCTACTGGAGAAAAAATAGTTTATGGTAGTGTAACTGAAAACAAAATTTGGACTTATCTGACTATTGCTCCCACTCCAGGCTCCCACTCTTGTGCATCATTTATCCTCTCCCTCTTCCTGCAAAATTTTCCTTAAATCATATCTTCCTTCAAGGTGTTGTTATATGTCTTTTCCAATAACATTTTCTGTTTGAATTCCTCTGGTACATTTTACTTGTCTGAGTGAGGTAGAACATTTATCAAGACACAGGCCCTCCACACCTCCTTTGGTGTGGAGAAGCGGGGAAATTTATAACACAGGTATTATTTACTCTGTGCTTCATTTTTCACTCCCATAAATAAAATTTTTGTTCTCATCAACTAACTTGCCAGAATGCCACAGTTATAAACACTTATCATACCTTCTGATTACAGTTGCACAGCAGCACATCTAACACAGGCATCTGGAAAAGATTTGCAATCCTATATTACTCCTTCTAAGAGACAGGTAAAATTTATTATGGCTTTCTAACAGGCATTGAAATTCTGTGGTTTGCTCAAGATTTTTCAACAGTCAGACTAAAACCTAACCCAACCATCCACCACTCATTTCTCCAAAAGCAGCTTTTTAGTGAGATTCAACTGATTTCACACCACCTATTTCAGGACTGAGATGTGGCTTCTCTTGAGTCCACTGAGATGCTGGCTTATACCAAAGCTTCATATTTACATAATAAAAGTCAGGTCAAATGAACTGCAGTGTTGGTTGCCATGTCATTACTGAAACCTGGGAAGTTTCCTAAGACAGAAAAGAAAATAAAGAAAAATAAAATAAAGAAAAGAAAGAATAAAAATGCATAAGGGTCCTGTTAAGCTTACACTGCTGAAGTGGTCCTAGTCACAGGGCTGATGCTGCATCACTACTGTGTCCATGGGCTGGGCTGGGACCATGCTCTCTGCTATAGTACTCAAGAACTGCACGGGGCCAGCATGTGGCCTGACCACTCCTCTTAAACCAGCTGAACAGACTACTTCAGTTTTGCTTCCCTCTGTGCTGCACAGCCCTCCAGAACTGCTCCTGGGACCCCCTTTCCAGGGACATATGCAACACAAACCCTGAGCTTCCCACTGTGAAAATACTTTCCTACTGGGCTGAGACTCACAACTTCACATCAGCTGTGGATCTGAACTTGGAAAAAACCCTCATATGAACAAAGTAGTAATTATGGTTTAGGGCCTTCAAGGGACACACCACACTGAACTCAGAAAAGACCAAGTACCTAGGGCTATGTAGTCTTTCTTCCTGGCCTCATAGCATGATACTGTCCTAGTGAGATGCTCCCTGACTTCAGTTTTATGCATCAAGAGAGATGTAGTCTATGATGCAGTTGTAGTCCATGATAGAGTCAGGACTATATAAGCAATCCACAGAATTTTGGGCATTGATTTATACATCCTGAATAGAGCATTTCTTTAGAGAAAGACCATATGAAGTTTATTTGACCCAGTTCTGCTCTGCACCAAAGCTGCTGAAGATGAATGATGCTTAATCACCCCAGATAGTAAAACCAATGGGATGTGAATAAAAACATTCTCAAATTTTTAGAAGAATAAGAATGTACTATTTAAACTGAAATCCTTTACTTTCATGCTTTCTGGGCTTTTCATACAATTTAGAAGACATTTTCAGTCTGTGCAAAAGTGATATGGCTGCTTAGCCAAGAGCTGAACCCTCAACAGTGTGAACTGGCATGGTTCCAGCTGGGCATTATAGCAATTAAGTTCAAATACAAATCTAGCCCAATAAACACACAAAAATTAATAAAATTGTGTCCCAAATTGTCCAGACCAGTAACTCATTAAACAGGATTTCAGACTGTTAGACCATCATCAGTTGTAATGCAAGTGAAATTGCAGGGGTTTTGAAATCACATTAATGAATGAAGGATGTTCTTACCTCACACATGAAAAATAACTCAATGGAAGGGAAAACTGCACATCCTCTCTCTGTGCCTCACACTGCCAGCTCATCATTCGCAGTATTGGGCACTGGGGATTCCCATTTGCTGGATTGCAGCCAGCAGCAGGATAATGCAGATGAACTTAAATAAAAGGACAAGATTCAGGACATGTCAGGAGGATTTCCATTCTCAGATAAATGTCAGCACTGATTTAAATTCAGGCAGGTCAAATCATGTTCCCTGATGAGCCAAATGCAGATTGCTGCCATTTCCACAGTAGCACAAGGCTGTCCAGGACCATCCTTTGCTTCACGTGGGATACTGAGTGAAAGACAAGCTCAATAAATTCTTAATGTATTCATTCTCCAGGCAGGTCAAATGGTAATTAACCTCTTGCACGTCCCTGCTGCTTTGAGTGCTAGCTTGGTATCTACCATGCACCTACATTGTGATCCCATAACTACCATACAAGGGAGGTGATAAAGCTGTGCAGAACATCTCAGGAGCTGTGAAAGGAAGGGGACAGGCTGAACAGGCACCTCGTTGAACAGTGTGGACCCAGCTGCAGGAGCATTCTGTTTGCAGGGATTGCTGGGGCAGCCTGGGATGCATAGGGCAGGCTCTAACAGAGCTGTGCTCCCCAGGGCTCTGGCTTGGCAGTGCCTACCAGCCTTGCCCAATGGATGAGATGTTCAAAGGTGGCTCTGCTGATGGATGCCTGTGCAAAATAAACACTTCTTTCTCAGGCAAAGAGTTTCATTGCTCCCATGGCAGTACTCCCACAGCAGTTTTTCCATTGGAGATTTTTTTCTAGAAGGGCTGGACCTACCCGTGTGTTTTCTCCACTGCTTCTGCTCTTTGGCAGAGACATGGAGATCCATCAGAAGTAAAAATAGGCTTAGTGCCATGCCTTGGTAACATCCTTGATACTGCTCTATAAACCAGGACAGAGAAGACAGGTAACTTCCCCTCCAGTTAAAGCTTCTTTTTCTGTTCCCTTTTGTGTGAAAGTTTGTGATTGTAAGGATAAGCTGATGATAAGTTGTGTTTAAGAAACAACTGGAGACCCCAAGAACATTTTACTGTGGGAAGAGAACTTTCAGCCATACCCCATATTGGCAAACTTAATGCTCCTTTGTTATTAAGTCTGTTAAAAAACTACTTTTCTGCCCTGCCTGTGGAATTAGAACTGGGAACTGTAGCTGTCCAGAAAGGCAAAAACTGTGGAAGGGACTTTTTCTACAATACCCCACAGGTCACGGTCTCAGCAATGCTGGCCTGGCTGATTTTTCTGCTGGCGAATTATAAATGTGAAAAGGCATTGGACATTGACCTCAACACCCAAGATAAATCTGCTCATTTTCTAGCAGACAACGTACTGAAAAACAAGGTCAGGTAAGGGGAATAGATGTCAGGTAATCACTCTCCAGTCAGTTAATACGTTAGGGCACAAAACTTCTATTAGTATAATTTCTATTAGTTTTATTCTTCTATTCTGTTCTTCTATTAGTTTAATTTCACATTTTTTTTTCTTCTGAGGAATCAATAATTAAAAAAAGAATCAGAATCAAGAACAGACCCTTCTTCTCCCAGCTGTTGAAAAGCTAGTAACAGTCTGGGCTATTGCAAACTGATATTCCTCACAGTGGACTGAACTCTGAGGTCAGGAATTCTCTTGAAGCAGAAGAATTTAGTTTCAGGATTAGATGCTGATGATATAAATTGTACTTGAGGGGACCAAACTTTGACCAAGGCTGCAAAATGACTCTCAAGACCCTGAGACCCATGTTTCATCTGGATTCTTTATTACCTTCAATAACTTCCCTGAAGAGGAAAGCCAAGTCTTAGACTGGTCTGGTTCATGATGGTTAACCAGACAACATCTCCAAAAGTAACAGATCTTGTCATTCACTCAATGTTTAAGAAGCAAGGAGTGTGAGTAGAGAATATTTGTCAGTAAAGTGGATTTTCCAGTCTTCACCATGGTGGGTATCAGGGATATCTGGTATGACACATGAAATAATGAAAAGTGAACATCTCCTCATTTTCTCTGTGCAACACAGGTATTTCCTCTAGTGTCTGAGAAATTATAATGGGCAAAATACATTTAAAACAGCAGAGCGAAATTAGATCCCATGAGCTCACATTAAGGTTTAACACATGGCCCTGTTCCAGGTGCAAGCAATACTGCCAGGCTGCAGAATGCATCTCAGCATGTTTCGTACACCCAGGGAAAGAGGTGTAGCCAGCCACAGGGTATCATTGATGCTCCTGCTTTTCTTTTTACATTTGTTCCAGTGAACAGCAATACTAATGTTCTGAGGCCACCTACTGTTTACTTCTAACACCAACATGTTAATGTATAGGATGGTGTCCCAGAGTGCAGTCTTCTTTCAATGACCAGAAAGTATTCCCGGAGCATCTTAAGGAAGCCACGGTACATCAGAAACAGAACTTGCTCTATTTTAATTGACATTGTTTTATAAATATCATCATCCTCAGTTTTTTAATAAGATTTTTCATGGAAAATAAGAATTACTGTCTTGATAATTTTGTATTTCATTAACATCTTCCGCAGCATCTGTAAGAATACCATTAAAAGAGCCAGATCCTCACAAAGCTTCCACTTTCAAGTACTCAGAAGGTGTCTAGATGCAGAGTGAAATCCTAGCTCCACTGACTCACAAGCAATTATTCCCCTTTGTATCAATAGAGCTAAGTTAGGGCGTTTTTTTCTTTCTCTCAGTTCATCATAACAGGAATTTGCTGATCCCATGCTGTTAAACCCATCTGCTTCCACAAGCTTTGGCTTGGATCACAATGAATAAAAGAGGCAGAGAAAAAGGAGGTGGAGAATCAGAAGCTGTTATCCACAAAATGTCTGAGACTGAAAGCCTGAAGCTGAGCCTGTGGAGTCCAATCACTGCAATACAAATGGAAAGAAAGATGAAACTCCAGCCACTGCAATATTCTACCTATTAGTAACAGCAGGATTCAGATGACTAGTACAGTATTAATCCCTTCCATTTACACACTGGGTGTACATTCTCAGCTGCTATTTAAGAATGGACTCCCAGTTCTTGTTGTAACACAGGTCCCACCTTTCCTTGCCTTAAACAAGATCAATTGGAAGCTCAGACCTTCTCTTTCAATATCATTTCGTGAGCAATGGGACATTAAGGTCTGCTGGGACCTGTCCCTCTCACCAGCATCTGGCTTAGAGAGGCTTCAGTGCAAGTCAGTCAACCAGTTGATCATCAATCAATCAATGAAGGCATTAACAGCTTATTTTCTTTTAATTCTGCTCCACTAAAGATCTCTTCAATCTAAATCATATTCTTTAGAGACCTTCAGAAATCTCTTTTCTTGAACTTATTTCTCCTCTACGTGTTATTCCTCGCTGCTGAACGTTGACCAAATAGAGGTTTAGTTGTGCAGAACCTCTGCTGCTGGGTAGAGTAACAGATCCCAGGAGAGAAGGTACCTAGTGTGTCCCACAGAGCTGCAATCACTCATCTCCAAGGAAGCTGAAAACAGCATGAAGCATTCATAGTCTCATAGTCTTTTTAATATTTACAAAGTGATATAGATGTGGAAAATAATATAGAATGTATCTATTTTAAACTTCTTTGTATATGAGTAACCATATTTACTGAAGATTGAGAAAGTAACTTTTAGAGAGTGAAAATCTTAAGATCTTTATTGATTTCTTCTCTTATTGTTAAACTATACCTTAATATGATGGATTAAGAGACAGTAGTTGGTGAGTGGCTGGGTACTTTGATTCCCTTGAGCATTCCCTTTTCTCAACCTCAATGCAAAATAATTAGAAGTAGCTTACCCTGATTATTTTTATCTTTTAAGTAAAATTACCACAGTATTCTTCCCTAAATCTGCTCTGTTGATTTACAGCACCATACTGAATTCAGAAAATGAAGTAATTTCTGAAATGAAAGCTACATACTATCTGGATACCAGCAACCACTACCGAAATAGTCTGAATTTGTGAAGACAGAGGTGGTCCACCTGTAAAATATGTGTTTTCTGTTTAATATAGACAAATTTTTCGTGTCTAAGGAAAATGAGCTTTAAAAGTCCCTTGTAGCCCAAACCATTCTATGTGATGGTAGAAGAACTATGAGAACTAGTATCACATCTTAATCTTTAGTCAGGGTAATTAGTAGACTTAGTAAAAATTAGTAGAATTAGAAAAAAACAGTCAGGCTGCTTTTTTTTCCCATTGTGTATTTGGAATAAATAAACCCAGCACTGGAGCATTGCACTCTTTCAGGATTGCTTCTTAAAATCTGCAGATGATCAATAAGGAGCCAGAGAAATATTTCAGGGATGAAGGAAATAGTTCTCTGGGACCAGATTAATGAGTTTAGTTTGTTAGGAAAAAACCTGTAAGCTTACTTGTTTCCGATTTATAAGACCATCAAAGAGGAAAAATGAACTTTAAGGGAAATAGAGAGAAGGTAACAAGAAGAATTAACACCACAAGATGGAAACAGTCTTTCGCAAATGAAGAATTAGGCAGAACATTTTCTATTGGCAGTGATTAATAAAAAAAAACAAACACCAAGGGAAAGAATGGGCTCTCTGTTCTCTGATATCTTCATATTTGTACAAGATGCCAGTTTCTTTAGTCTGACACAAGGCTTGACTGTGCATACCTGGGTGAAATGCAGTGGCCTGTGTTATGCAGGGTTCAGTGAATCAATGAGTATTATGCCTTACCCTACAGCTCTGTCTTCTGTTGCCTCCATCTCCAACCTCCCTGCATGCACACTGAGCATTGAAAAACCTGAACACTTCAGCCCAGTCGTCATTTATCTTGCTTGCAGGCCCTTTCCTTGAGCACAGGCTGCAGTTATCTATTCAAACATTAGGACACAACCAACAGACAAGGTTCCTTTGCCATACACTGGTCTAGTACACACCTTTCACTTGTTATGAAAGTACTGTGCAAGCCTTGTTGCAGACCTTAAAGAGAGAAAAATCATAGTGTGTTCACATTTATTTCTCTCTCTTTAACAGTGTGAGAACTTACCTCAGTTTTCTTCGCTGTGTTAGCCCCAGAAATGAAGGTAGGAAGAAGACTACAACAACAGACATATTTAAATGTTTATAAAAACATAACTTAAATTATGTGTGCATGCAGACACATATTTTAAGTACATCTGTAACAGCTAGTCCAAATAGAGTGCAATTCACACAGTTCTATAACAGCAAAAATTTCTTAAAACCCCATGTATTAATAAGAAAGTTCTGTAATTGTGGGTTCTATGCCTTGAGAATCACTTGGTGACTCATGAATGTTGTCAAGTTATGCAAAGGTTACAAGGCAGCTGGTCTGGTCTCTGATTTCCAGTTTTAATTTTTTAGCAGTCTGTCTATGAAGATTTCTCATATGAAATATTGACACAGGAACAATTGAAGTTAATGAGAAATAACTAGCCTCTCCTCATAATTTGTACTCCCCTGTCATATGCAATAGCACAACCAACAATCAGGTTGATGTTGCTTCAACATGTTTCCAAAACAGCTTTACCTACTATAATTACATCTGCAGAACAAAACTACTACCTATGTGCAGCATGCATGCACTATTTTACTAGATATTACCAAAATAAGGAAAAAAAAACCACAACAGGTTAGCATTAGTTGTCAATTTACCAAACCCTTGTTTATTTTGTCATCGTTTTAGTCTCAACTAGAGTAAGTTTAAAGTTAATAATACATTTGGATGCCAGTTTTCCCCCAAGGAGCAAATACTGACAAGAAATCTCACTTGTTTCTCAATTGATTTGCTTCTTTTTCAGAACATTTTCTGAGAAGCATTCATTTACATACACATCTGGTCTTTCAGTATATACAGTGGGCTTATAAGGGTGAAGAAGGTAGATTTTGTACCAGGCCCTGTAGTAACTGAACACAGAGTAATGGTTTTGAACTGAGAGGGGGTCAATTTAGGTTAGTCATAAGGAAGACATTTCATGTTTCATTGTCTCACTGAAATACTCTGTCCAGAGAACTTGTGGATGCCTTGCACTGTTATTGGAAAAGTTCAAGGTAAAGTTCTATGAGGGCTTTGAGCAACCTCATCTAGTGAAAGATGTCCCTGTCCAAGGTCTGGTGGTTGTACTAGATGATCTTTAAAGACCCAAACCAGTCTATGATCCTATGATTCCATTCTATGATCCTGTGATTCTTTGATATTAATCTAAAGACTGGGGAAAACATGAGGATATAACAGGCCATGTGTATGAACAAACTGATCAAAATCAGTTAAATGCAGAATAAAGAGACAATGAGGCATTATTTATGCTCCAAGAAAAAGACAGTGTCTAGAAATGTGTGAGTGGTTAGGTATGACGTATTAATTCATGACTCTCTTTAGTTTTTGTGTGATTTTATTTCATCTTGAAAGTTTACCAGTTTGCATTCTGTGGTGACCATTATAGCAATTTCTTGACAACTGCTGGTATTCTGATGGGGCAAGTCAAAGCTACAGCTAGTTACGTCCTCTGCAACCCTTTTGACTTCGGTCAAGAGTTAATGGAGTATAAATTATGCAACAATTCATCCAAATTTTAAAGTCTTCATTTGGGACCATGTAAGACATCGGACTGGTACAAGAAAAAAATAATTTATTTGCTAGAAGTACAATCACCTGGACTCCTTAATAGCAATATGAATGCAACAACCACTTGAAAAATCAGTGTCCTTGGATTTTCTTTCACAATTGAAAGTGCTGTTTTAAGTGGCATGATTCATAGCTACTCAAATTCTGTAGTTTTACAAAGATCATTTATACATTAATTTGGAATACGGGGTGTTAAAAATGAGTAAGTAGTTCTTGGGGTTATTTTTATTAGATCACATTAATTAGCCCTGGGAAGGCAGAGAGGGGAAGATTCTCTTGAATGCTCTACTCTGCAGTGCATTATTAATTTTCTCATTCATTCCTTTTTAGCTCATTAGCTTTTAAATGTTATAGTTTAATGCTGAGGGGAAGCTGGAAGTATCTGTTCACTCTGTCATCCATTTGAAGCCCTCTCACAATGAGTGTCATTATGATTAGTTTATATTGTAGTGGTACACAATATAGGATAGGAGTGCTATCACCACAGACTGTGGTGATGACAGAATTTAATTCTTAGAGAGATTTCTTTCTGCACCATTTTAGGACATCTTAGGAACAAAGTGAATTAAAGTATTAATTAAAACTCAAGTAACTTCCACTTACTAAATGGAAGCAGAGGATGGGGGATAACTGAAGTATACAGTAGTGAGTCTATGTCATAACATGACTGATATTTGGAAAGGGAACAGAAAACTGAAAGTTTTTCTCCTCCAGGCAGAGAGTTGCATTGTGCAACCTACAACTTCACACTGTCTTTTCACTTTGACCCATGGACAAACAGTTGAGGTTTAACAAATAAATTATTCTTGGAAAAATGTTGGGAAAATGCATATTCACTAATAACAGTCTCGTGAATTATAATCAGTCTCATTAAAAGTGTAATCTGGATGCACAAGGAAAAAGCAGTATGTTTATACACTCGAGCAGTCTCATCTTGTGAGATGGAGGAGCCTGGCTTTTCATTCCTTTCTTCTGATAGTTATTATAGCACCAGGTCTTGGTTCACCAGGACGTTAAACCTTGTGCAGTGCTTCTGTCAACAAAAATGCCTTAAAATGTGATACAGTGGGATTTTATATTCATTTGATTCAGAATAACTAAAGGAAGAGCCAGTGATGTGAACACCTTAATTATCCAAATGCTGGTATTTTCACACCACAGTTCTATATTGCCTTTGGAAAACACATTAGAAGACAGTACCATGCAATTGCACTAAGCAACTGTATCTACTCTTTGTAAGCACCAGCCTCAGGAAGGAATTTTATTAAAATAATACTGCAAGAATTGTGTACTGGAGCGCACAAGACCAGATATCACTGCAAGACCTTTGAGATGTTACCTTCATTTTGCAGGATACTCCTTCGATTAAGAAATTACTAGAGTCACACTTTTGGAAGACATCTCCCATATGAGCCCATGACACATTTTATGGCCAGAGGCTGCAAAAAGTGCTTTTTTACACTATTCTTTTTATACGCAACATTCAACAAGTTTCATACAGCTCTAGTCATCATAGAATTACAGAATCATAGAATGGTTTGGGCTGGAAGGGATATCGTCTACTTTCAAACCCCCTAATATGGACAGGGACACCTCCCACAACACCAGGTTACTCCAAGCCTCATCCAGCCTGGCCTTGAACACTTCCAGAGCCACAACCTCCCCAGGCAACCTGTGTCAGTGTCTTGCCACCTTCATTCTAAAGAATTTCTTCCTAATATGCAATATAAAAATACTCTCATACATTTAAAAACCATTACCCCTTGTTCTATCACTATATGCCCTTGTAAAAGCTCCCTCCCCAGCTTTCCTATAGCCTCTTCAGGTACTGGAAGGCCACTATAAGGTCTCCCTGGATTCTTTTTTCTCGTCTGAGATCTGAATAATTCCACAGTCTGTCTTCAGAGGAGAGATACTCCAGCCCCCTGTGATCATCCTTCTGGTCCTGCTCTACACTCACTCCAACACCTCCATGTCCTTCTTATGTTGGGGGCCCCAGATCTGGACACAATACTCCAGGTGAGGTCTCACGAGAATGGGGTAGAGGGGCAGAGTCACCTCCCTTGGCCTGCTGGCCATGTTTCTTTGGATGCAGCCCAGGGTACTGTTGATTTGCTGTGATGCAAGAGCACGTTGACAGCTCAAGCCAAGCTCCTCATCAGCCCCACATCCTTTTCCTCAGGGCTGCTCCCAACCCCCTCAGCACCCAACTTGTGTTTGAGATTGCCAAGACTCAGGTGCAAGACCTTGCACTTGGACTTATTGAACTTTATGAGATTACCTTCCAATTTCTTAGGCATAATTTCTCAGCATACTTGTAATTGTTCCTTTGTCAAGAATCCATGAGGTACACTGCAGAAAGGGGCATTCTTCACCACTATGCTAGGAATCAAAAATAACAAGAACATTTTCAGACAACAGCTGAAACTGTTGTCTGAGAGCACTGTGACCCTGCTTTTATGTGTTAGAGTGTGCTGGTGAAAGGATTATACAGGACCATAAGGAAATATTTCCAGGCAGGTAAGGCTTCTCTGACAGTGCAAATAACATCTGACTCATATCATGCTAATCACACAGTATTTTTGTAGCAGTACGTGATAGCAATTTCTTCAGTTCCTGTCAGCAATTTACCTTCCTAATAAGGTGGTTCAGCTGAAAGGAACCAAGAGTCAATAGATGCTGAAAGTCAGTGAAATCTGAAATGTGAACCTAATGATGAATCTCTTCAGCTTTACACTTCCATGCTCCCTGCCGCCTCCTCCCCCCCCTTCAAATCCCTTTTAAAATCCTCCAATTATTTTAATCCCTCCCTGAGAGGTCTCAGAAGGGCTTCTCTGACACATCTGCCTTGCTCACAAGGGAACCAATGATGCAAACCATGGTTCTGCCCCTGATAATGAGTGGTATGAGAAGTCCTGGACAGACACTACTATGCTGATGCCCTGTGCAGCACAGCAACCCTTTTCCTATCAATACATAAGCTTTACCTTGCACCATATTGTGCTATTGGGGGAGAGAGCTTATTGCAGGCTCGTTGAAATCTGTGTAAAGTCAAAAAAAGTTTACATTTTCTGGAAAAGGTGTGCTTTCTTTCTGGTCTTTTCGTTCCTCTTCATGTCTTCACAACAACATTACCATCAGCAACTGATCTCTATCCATGCCCAGGTTTGGGTTTTTGTATATTTTTTTTGGTTTTAGTTTCAGTTCTTGTTGTGTTGTTTCATAAAAATTAAATAATCTTATAAAATAGTTTATGTCTTGTTTTACTGACCCCAAATATCATGTCTGAAGTCTACTCTATGTACCATATTGCACAAGTTACCACAAAAATTTGTTCTCTGTTCCTTTTCCCCCAGATAACTGAAAGCTTCATAACTGCTCATTTAGAGAGCTGATGGTTTGGGTCCTGAGTCTGGCTGTAACTATGATTTATGTGCTGGAAGCACAGTGGCCTGGGGTGCTGTAGCATTTCAGTTCAGATCAACAACCCTGTTGGTGGAAACAAACCAGTAAGTATTAAAGTATAATGCTGGAGACTTCCCTCATAGTTTTATAAGCTGTACTTATTCATTGTCATCTCCTCTTTTAATCTAAAGCTGCTTCAACCTTGGACAGAACTATGTTTCCATTAAACACAACAGCTGACTGCTGCCAAAGAGGAGGAGTCCTACTGTCTGCTCCTGGACAAGTATTTTTGCTGCTTCTCTTCTGACAGAGATTTCTGGAATGATTAAACTTTTGATCACACAGTAAAAATGTTGATGAATACTCTTGTGCTGCCTGTGCTATCCAGGTGGATCAGAGTAGGCTCCAGTGAGCACAGAGCCATTTAGCATAATCACAAGAGTGAGGGCACTGTTTGGAGCAGAGGAGCCAGAAAAAAGAGTTGCCTTATTTGACGGATGTGGTTGAATCAGTTTGGGTGCTGGTTGAACATCTTGCAAGTGTTTTACAGCTTATAAATAGGGGCCCTCTGTTGCACTCCTTTGAGTACACTACCTGGAAATAACTTGTAGTCAGTCACCAATCATACAAGCATTTGTGTTGGAAATGACCTTAAGATCATCAAGTTCCAACCCCCCCTGCCATGGGCTGGTACACCTCCCATGAGACCAGGTTGCTCAAAGCCCCTTCAAACCTGGCCTTGAACACTTCCAGGAATGAGGCATCCCCAGGCTCACTGGGTAACTTGTGTCAGTGTCTCAACACCCTCACACCAAAGAATTCCTTCCTAATATCCAACCTAAAACTACCCTCTTTCAATTTGAAACTATTCTCTCTTGTCTTATCACTCCATACCCTTGTAAAAACTCCCTCCCCAGTTTTCCTTTCACCTCTTCAGGTACTGGAAGTCTGCTATATGGTCTCCCATACAGTCTGTCCTCATAGGAGCGGTGTTTCAGCCCTCTGATCATCTTCATGGCCATCATCTGGACTCATTCCAAGATCTCCATGCCCTTCTTGTGTTGGGGGCCCCAGATCTGGGCACAGTACTCCAGGTGGGATCCCACAAGAACTGAATAGAGGGTCAGAGTCACCTGCCTTGACCTGCTGGCCAAGCTTCTTTTGATGCAGCCCAGGATTTTTTTGGATTTTTGGGCTGCAAGTGCACATTGCCAGCTCATGTTGAGCTTAATCATCTCTGGACACATCCTTACTAGGAACTGGAATGCAATGCAGAGATACAAAACTAGGAGAAACTTAGGGCATGTAAAAGCAGTAAGGCTACATGATGTACAAGGTGGCATAGACCTCCTACTCTGTGCTTGGTAACAAGCTTACTTTCTCTATGCTCTGTGTGAGCCAGGGCACATTACTTAGTATGCAAGCACATCTCTTTGGAAAGAAACTGGCCCCATAGAACACAGCTTCAAAGGAAATTACCTCCCACAAATGTATGAGGTCTGAACAAATCCTCCATGCTAAGAATGCTAAGGACAGTAGTCTTGTTCCTATCACAAATACAGCCTCTGGGAGGCTTGCAATATACTACAATAACGGTTTGTCAGCTCAAGGTTAGAAATGGCTCTGAGTGGTGCCTCCTAGTTCAGTAGTTCAGGCACAGCATCAGTCTAAAATAGCTGTTCTGCTCCCAGTGCAGGGACACTGTCAACCTCCACTTTGGAGTTAGCACAAGACCAGAGACTTAGAGCTCTCTCTGCCTTTGGCACAGGTTGTCTGAGTCATGTAACCCCCGTGAGCCACTGGCTGACACTTGAAAAAGAAAACATTAAACATATTAGAATGTTCCTGGGACTAAACTGTTCATTAATTTATAAATGACTTTGTTAGCACAATTCTTGAATAATAATTATTCTATTGCATTGAGATTTTAAAAATCTCTTTGCTGTGATAACAGTTTTAGTGAATTTCACTCCATCCTATTATAAATTAAAAGCTTCCAGTCTCCAGAAATTAAAAGTTCTGCATATTCATTTCAGAAATGCAGTGTATTATATATTAGGAAAAAGAGCATTCATTAATTCATACAGTTACCACTGTTACTGTTTAAAATAAACACTATTTTATTTATAAATTTAAACAGTGGGGACATTTCTGTATCAGCAGCTAATTTGAAAGGTAAAAAAGGGTCTTGATCTAAGTAAGATACGCAAGCTGTATGACTCTGAACTCTCTTCCAAATCCAAATGCTTCTTGCTTATAACATTCTCTTATTCTCTTCCTAGAAATATCATCTTGGTTTCTGAGTCAGCCAAGAACACCCAGGTTGATTTAATCAGCAGTCCCAAGGCATCTCACTGAAAATTTCCTCAACACTGAAGGAGGTTGGAGCCCTTCATCAGACAAATTACTGCAGCCCCAGGTTCAAAGTAGGGAAGGTGAGAGTCCATCCTGAGATCAGTGATCTGGATGCTTCTCTTCCTCCACACAAAGACTTCCATGCTATTCATACAAAATAGTGTTTATAACATAACTGTAGTGAGATGTAGCTGACATTAAAACAACCTTGCGTTTCCATGGCATTGGCATGAATTCTTCCTCTCTCTCTCTCTGCCCCTAAATGAGTTATCTGAGTTGGGGTTTTTTTTATTGTTGTTTTGTTTGTTTGTTGTTGAGTTTTTTTGGTTTGGTTGGGGGTTTTGTTTGGTTGTTTGTTCTGGATTGATTTTTAAAGAAATGAATTGCTAAATTAAAACAAACATGCAAAAGACATACTTCTTAGATGGAGGGCCATATTCACATAACATGTTTCTTCCAAGTTTTTCCTTTATTGTGTAAAACTAGCTTTCTTTTTATTTCCCATCATAGCCTGTGCAAGCCTTGTCTGGAGAACAGTCACTCCCAACCATGCCTTCTTTCTCTTGATTTAGAAGAAAAAAATACAGGTTGGAAGAACCTTACAGAAAAAAACTTTGTAAAAGAGAGATGGAAAATTCTAAGTTGTATGGCTTACTGGGCATTTAAGAGGTTTGTCTCATCTTGCTTTTGAACTGTGGCTTATTATAGTTAATTGATGAACAATATGACAAAGAATGAGGCATGAAAATACCTCCCTCTCCTTCTCTCAAGGTCTTCTCTTCAGTTTTTATTCATTTATCTTTTGTCATAAGATAAGTCATCAACGATATGTACTCTGAATCAAGGATCTTGTGAGTCATCCCATTAGCCACAGTACATGGGAGTAGTGGAGGTGGAAAAGTGGAAGAGAAGTCTTGAGAAACTGGAGCAGAAGGTAAAAACCGTGAGGCACCTCAAGTTCTCCAGAAATACTGCCATGTGGAAACATTGCTGTCAAGAATTTTGTCTATTCATGAATGCTTGTAGAACTTCTGGAAAGGAAGACATGCAAAAGGTAGCTATTTTTATTTTAATATTAATGGGCTGGACACAGTTGATTTAATAGCTATATTTAAGTGAGAAAGATTAGGACTGCTAGGCAGTCACAGATATTTGAAGAGTACTGTGCTCTGAGAAAGAATGATGCTTTTGAAAGATATCCACTTGATAGGGAAAGCCAAAAGAAAGGGAGGAATTTCTGCATCATTTATAACAGATTTGAGACTGTGGAGCTGAATATGCAGTTTTGGATGTTTAGAAGACTCTGAGCCCAGGTTGGGCATCAGGGACTCAAAAGAGAAACAGAAGTGCTGAAGTCCCTTTTTGAAGCTGAGGAAAAGCAATCAGAATTTGTCAGGATGCAAAAAAATGGTTGTCCAGAAGCAAAAGAGAATAGTGCATAGTGGACTGCAAGGTCAACAAGATCCAACAGAACATGCAGAAGAAAAACAAACCCACATATCTTAGGAAAGGATTTGCAGGAAATATGAGAATCAAAGTGAGAATTCAGTTTGAGGTTATTATGCCTGTGAGAAGCAGTTATTTTATAAAGCTTTCAGAAACTTAAAGAATTTACTTAAGGATTCCTAGTCTACTTGGAAAACCAGAAATTTTTGTATGAGCTGTTTGAAATATGGGTATATTCATCCAATATACAGATATTACTTTGAGGACAAATTAAACCCTTATAGATAGGCTACTGAGACTCAAATACATTGATTATTGTGTAGAGAAAAATTCAACTGTTGGAACAAAGAGGGAAAACTCAGAAAGAAATAATTATTTGTGATTTTAAGCCAAGAAATAGTTAAAAGCCAGAGTTTAAAGTTCTTTCTACAAACAGAATACCTGTTACTCAGTGGGGTTGCAGTCTGCATCAGGGCTAGGAAGAGCCTCTCCCCACTTCTGGTGTTCGCAGTGTAGCCATCTGCACCTGAGCCAGCCCATTGTGTTCCCTTTTGTCATTGAACTGATGCATTTATTTGACACGTTTGCATGGGAACACAGGGAATGGCCCCCTCAAATGATCGATTTCTCTCTTACAGTTGGAACACATGAAGTCTTATAAATCTCACTGAATCTCTCAGTGACTTATGCTTTAAGAGGGATGGAGCCCAGAATGTTGCAATCATCCTGTTTGCTGTGTTCAACAGCTTACTCTCCCACTTACAGATACTCTCAGAGAAACTTTGCATGCCTAACATTGGGATTGGTTTTATTCACTGAGGAAAAAACTGGCATAGCCATATCCAAAAATAATGATGGTTCAGACAGGCTACCTCCTGTATGAATATTGCATTTACTAACAGTGTAGACAAGGGATAACACTTCTGGTAATGAGAAATGATCATCACTGATTCCTATCCTTGTGCTGCATGAAGTCTGGTGTTCAGGTACTTTGGCACTGCTCCTCTTCCCAAAACAGCAAAGGCAGTGAGTGTATCAGCAAGGCACCCAAGCAAGCAGCTGTGCTCTGAGGAAGCATTCTGCTCTCTGAAGCATCCACTTAACACAGCATCCATGTGCCTGAGGAGAACTCCCTCACCCATGGGCTGCCTTCTGCTGAAAGGAAGAAGCATAAAGAAGCCCGGTGGAGAGACTGTGGACTGCTACCAGCAGATGTATACCTGGGGTTTGAGGGCCAAGCTTACCTGTGCTGGACTGTCTCATGGTCCATTCAACATACTCGTTGCCTCAGTTTTTCTGCTCTTTCAACCCAGTTGTTTATCCAGGGCAGATAAAGCTGCCTTGTCAGTACTGCTGGCCTCCACACAAATGTTTTGGATTGTGAATTAATCCGAGATTTAAATGAAAGCAGCAGTCATCCAACTTGACTGTCACATAAATCATTAGTCACACTGTCAAATGGGATATAAAAAAACTTGATTTTCTGGAGTGTATTGAGCTTTTTGGTTTTCCTAGGAAGGTTAGGCTTGTGGTTCAGTATAAAGGAGCTCTTGTGCTTGGAAAGGCACAATAGGATTTCTTCTTGTGGGATGCTTTGCGTTTTTCAGAATAGAGCTGATAAGTGAGGATTTATAGTGCATCATTGGAAAAAATGTATTTTCCTAACATCTCTGAATTGGTAATGAGCTGCATAAAGAACAGGATCAACCATTGTGTAATCTGTTATGATTTGAAAAAAAATGTATTTTGCTACCCTAATTAAGTGTGAGAGATACTAGTTGTTTAGCTTAAATAACTAAATTTTAAATAGAACTAATCACTTAGAGTTAAAATACTGTGTGATTTAATATGCCATTTGCTGGATTTTTGGAAGCCTCAGGCTGCAATAGAGTTAATTTTCTTTGTAATTTTCCTAGTAGCTGGAACAGTGTTGTGTTTTGTCTTTCTAGTATGAGAAAAAATAACACACTGGTGTTTTGGTCCTTGTTAGAAATGTTTTTCTAATGTTTCCTAAGTCTGGGACTTTTCAGTTTCTCATGTTCTGCTAATGAGCACAGGTGCAAAAGAAATCTAAACCAGGAGATAAGGAGGCCACAACCATCAGCAGAGACTGTGAATAAACAAGAGCAGCCAATGGCCTGCATGGGCACAGGGGAAGAATTCAATAAGATGCTAAAAGAGCCCTGACCAAAAATCACCATTATGACAAGACAATGCATGAACAGTGCATGAAGAGCATGTGGGGGGGACAGGTACATAGTTCACAAGGGTGTAATTGCCCAGGGGTTTCTTTGTTCAGATTCTTCTTTGGAGGAGGGCTGACCTTACTGCTGTACCTTTCAATTAAATTATTTATTTTTATAAAATCAGAGGCTTGTGATTCTGCTGAGGGAAACATAGGGCTGGAAAATGAAATGTTCCTGAGAGTGTGTGTGAGTGGTGTTGAAAGGAACACCCACCAGGTCACTGAGTTTCCTGCTGTGAAGGTACCCAGGTCCTGGCAGTTGAAGGTTTGGGTGGTGTGTGTGTAGCTCTTGGAAGGGTGGGTGGATGTTTGTGCAGTGGCTTCTCCTTTCACAGTAAGAATCTTACAATTACCTTTCCTGTGACTGCTGGTCCCCAGGACTCGATGAATTTTCAACATGATGGATACAAACTCAAATAATCCTATTGTGTGCTAATCCTTTCAGCAAATACGTTTTTGTGAATATTACTGCCCAGAGATACAGACAGACACTGTCATTCAATAAAAATCTCCTTCATTAACCATCTATTTAGAAGTATACAAGTGTGAAGGGTAGATAACATTCAGTAAGGCTTGAAAAAGCTGTGATTGCAAATGTGGTTTAGCCTGGTCTGCCATGGCCAGTTGGCCTAGCAAGCAGCTGTGGTGGGGTCAGATCTTCAAAGGTTTATTACTGTCTCTCCCTCATTGGGATGAGTGAAATGGAATGTGTGCCCAGGTCTTGATTCTCAGTGTGTGTGCCATGATTGTGGGGCAGCAGCTGAAGCAGGGACCTGGGCTCCTTTCAGCAGGGACAGTACCAGCAGAATGCTGGAGCAGGCAACTGGAGACACCAGCAGTCCCCCAGCAAAATTTCCCTAAACCTGTATGAAAGCCTTAGGTTATATCTATGTAAGAACAAGGACTAATGTTGGTTGAAGGGATCTCTGCAGGTTCTTCTCCAGCCTCCTGATTGAAGAGTCTGAAATGTTCATGAAACACTTGTTTTGTTTTTTTTTTAACAAAGGGGTTTGTAAAAGGACAGCTTGTCCCTGTACACGGTTCCTCCAGCACAACAGTTCCAGTCCTCACTAGCTGTGCCAGTTTAGGCAAACTAATAGCAAGTGAATTTGTGCAAGTGAATTGGTGCAAATGTTGTGCATTCACTTCTCAGTGCTAAGTAGTCACATGGAAATAGCTACTTCAGCACAACTGTTCCTGAGTAACTATCTGCATAAAGATGTTTACTTGGGAATAACTATTCAAGCATGAAATAGCTACTGTCCTTTACCTTCAAAAGATTTATTAATCTGCCTTAACTGCTCGATGTAGGTGGACACACTGTAAAACTCCCATTTCCCATCCAAACCTTGAATACAGGTTGGAGACACAGTAAAGGATTTAGTTAGAAAAGCAAATCTTTCACTTAAACTGCTCTGCTGCATCAGGTATATCCTGTGGCTTGTGTTTAGCTCAAGTATATGGTGGTGACTAAACCTTTGAAAAGAACCCTTGCAGAACTTCACCTCTGTTTTCAGTCTCTGCAAGATCCCGTACACTTTGAACTGTCTGCTTTGAACCTTCTTGTGGTATGGGCAACAGTATCATCTCGTTTCTGAAGCAGGTACTACAGTCTTAGGGTAGAGCTCCAAAGCATTTTTCCCAGCTTCAGAATTCCCATAAGAAATGAGGGTTTTTTCCTTGATTTGTTTTTTCACAGACCAAAGCCTAAGACAGTTTCTTCTGAGCCTTTTATAGCTCTGTTGGCACAACAGGGGAAGGAAAGGGAACTGTGAAAGCAAGAGATTATACCATGAGTGAGAGGAGATTTGAAATTAGTAAGAAAACTCATTGTATTCACTAAAATATTTCAAATATATTTTTATATCTTTGGTCAAGGTATTTCCATGTTCCGTAGGTTGCAGATTCTTCTGCTCTACATGGATCGTTGCTTTTTAGCCCAAGAAATGAAAATTACTCCATTAGTAGAAAATTACACTAATTTCATTAGATTGTTATTCAAGGACATTAGAAAATATTCATGTCTTTTTATTGTTTTGTGTTTTTTTAAGATGTCTTCTATTTTATATAGCAAGGATCATTAATAGAAAGAGGACAGTTCCGTTTTCTTGAACGTGTTGCTAAACAAGTCGTAATATTTCTGGTAGATTGCACGGAACACATTAAAATGAAAGACCTCTTCTAAAAACTTACAGTACCCCCATCATTATATTTGTCCAAATTTTGATAGTCTCATTTCCCATAAATATTAATTTAATGTATTATTCCAGAAGCTGTGCCATTAGGAATAACGGAGTAACTTACATAGCAGTATATTGCTTGCCAGGAATAAGGATACCTGCACTGCTCCCTGTGTGTTGGTGATAAAATTAAATAGGAATACCAATTGTAGGCTTATGCTAAAATAAAATGCACCATCAGACATTATGCTTCACAGGAGATAAGCCTGCTTTTCACTTTTCCAGACTGCTGTTAACCTCATCTTGTGGGGCTAGCACATTTGTCCTCAGCCTCTCTTGGCTTTAGCAGAGACCACACTCCATTATTTTGCTCTTCTGAGCAAGAGTGGTGGAAGTCAGTCTGGTATTTAGTGCTAGGAGGGGATCGAAACAGAGAGAAGTGGTTGCTTGATGAGTAGAAACATCCTGCTCTAGGCACACACATACCAGCCTGTGTGTATATAACAGGACTGTAATTGGCAGCACTTTATATAATGGACTGTTTTCCATTTTGTCTTCAGCTGCAGAGACATTAATTTCCTTAAGCTGCAGTGATGTGACAGGCCTTAGCACTTGGGTGAGACAGAGGTACTCCATAGGCCAGGGTCTCCAGGGAGAGCATCATCTCTCTCCATTTTCCCCTTTCAAGCACACACAAGTCATATGCATATGCAAGACATATGCTCCTGCATTCCCTCCCCACCACTGGTGTCTTCCCACAGCCTGCAGGTTGATGCCTGCCTTGTGATGCTCCCAGCAGGTCTCTCTCCAGACTTCTATGTCATCCCCAGGGGTCCTGAAAGTCCTTCAGCTGGAAAGGAGTGTGCTTTAGTAATTCCCACAAAGGATATGGTTTTTTTCAAACTGTACCCCAGGAACCTGCAGAGATCTCTGGGTGAGTGTCAACCTCCAGAAAAATAAATAGTAGCTAAAGAGAAGCATGGACTGGGGAGAGAATCTTCCTGTTAAGAGTCAGAAGGAGCTGCAGTGAGAAGTCTGAGCTAGTACCTGACAAATGGCAGACTCTTAAACCTTACTGTAGCCACAGTCAAAACCACAGCCTGATTCACCAAGGGAATAATTACTAAAGTCTTTTTCTCCTGATTCGATATTTCTGTTGAATTCAGCAATAAAGGCTTAAACTCTAGTTTTTATGGCTCCTCCCCAGGTTCCCTTCCTCCCCTTTCAATGCAATTCCCTCTCTCAAGTGGTCCCTCCTTGCCCAGACAGTGTGGCAGCCCTGCACAGTGTGTGCACCATGGGAGGAGGCTGGCACAAACACTCTGCTTAGCACTTGAGACGCCTTCTGAAGCTCCTCCAGTAATGCACCTGATTTTTCAGAGTAGGTGTGTGCACGGAGGGATCTTTTCCTCTAAGTGAATGGTTTGTCATCCACAATCGGGAGGTGGTGTGACCTTTGATAAAGAGATCTGAGCACTGTGTTTGCCAGCAGGGCACAGAGTGACACATCCACTATTTTTACTCCATGTTACACACAGTTTCTTTCTGGCCACAGGTACACAAAAGAAGGGGAACTCATGGATCTGATGGACATGCTTGATAATTCTTCTCAATCAGAGCTCACCAATGTAGCCATCTATTCAAAACAAACAAAGAAACAAAGAATCCCTCGCCCCTACTGGTGAAAACAGCTCCATCACTGCATTGTCCCTATTACCAAGCCCCAGAGCTTCTATGGGGACTGGCAGTCCATGTAGGAACAGACATTGATCCACTGCTTTCACTTGTCATGGGTTCATGGCTTCCAGATACAGCTGGATCATTCTCACAGTTTGCATCAGCTTTCTTTTAGGTTCTGGAAACAACAGCTGCTGCTGTATGCTGAGCATTGCTGATAAAATTATCAAACTTGGTAGAATTTTGGTAAATATTGCTTGTGGGTGAAAGAAGCAAAGACACCAACAGAAGCCTGTGTGGTGATTTGCAGATGCAACTGATTCTTTACAGCAGAGATTGGACTCGATGCTCTTAAGGGTTCTTCTCAGCCAAAAAGATGCTGCCAGAGTGCAGGAGGAGGCAGTCCATGGAACAGACTGAAGGAGGTTTTGTGAAGTCCTTGTCAGGGAATAGACTGGTAGGGTGGACACCAAATGTCCCTTTGGTAGAATACCCACATCACTGATAGAAAACTTCTTATCTTGACCAAAGGAGAACGAAGGGCCAAGACAGTTCATTTAAAATAAGAACTTGGCAAAGTAGAGTGCTGGAGACAGGAGAAGAGAACAAGTGAGCTCAGAAAAAGAATTAGAAATTGTAGACAAATGGAGATAGGGATCCAGGCAGCCATATCATCCCCTTCTTATGTACCCTTAGTACACCCTACGTCTTTCCAGTTGTTTTTCCTTCTTTTGACTCTTCAAATTGGGTAAAAGAGCTCTAGCTAGGGTATTAGGAAAAATGTAACCCCATCAGTCCAGACCAGGTTTTCCCCTCTACCTTTTACATACCTTTTAATATCAAAAGAAAACCCTCACAAGAAGACAGAAGTCTTAGGTTAAGATGACATACAAAGGGACTCCTGCTGGCAAATAGCAATTGATAAGGAACTAATGCTCTAATGAGTCTGTGAGCTCCTGACAACAACATTGCTCAGGCACTTCTCTAAACCATGTGCTGTCCACAGCAGGCAAACTATTAGCAGATAAAATCCACACTTGCCTGATGAACTGGGTTACAAATCTAATCTGAAAAGACAGGATGATAAGACTTTGCACTAATAGGTAACTGAAACTGCCCACTGCTCAAACTCATGTAGAAAAAGAAAAGCAGGGTAAGACAAGATTTAGGATCTGTTCCTTGTGCTTGGAGTTGAGTTTTCTGTCTCTTAATGTAATGCTTTCAGAAATCAGCTCAAAAGGCATTTTGAGCTGCCTGACAGAGCTGTTCATAGAAGCCCTGCACTGATACTGAAGTGCCACAGCCTTTATTGGAAAAAATTACTAATGAGGATGAAGTTTCTACTCTGAGAGACCCATGGGGCTTGTCTCTTGGCCCTAATGAAGCAGCTCAGCTGCTCTCTCCTTTAGAATTTGGCATAACACTTTTTTCACACAACCACTACTGCATATGACTTCATATACGTAATCAGTACAGCATCACAGTTTGCTACTTTGACTACATTTCTACCATTAAATGCTGCCTGAAAGTGAAGTTTTTTGCCTCTTAGTCATTTCCTTACAGAGACATAGGATAAGATGGATGTGCAGGCACTGCTTAAGATTAGATATGAGAACTTTTTTTGCTGGTAATGACAATACTGCTCTTTGGAGGGTCAGAATGCCACATAATTGGTTCAGTTCAGACATAATATATGTTGCTATACTGCAAAACTTAGTTTTACATCTACCTGTCACAGTCAATAAGCTGCTGAAACCTGCCTGTTGTGTCTGAATTCTGAATAACATATATCTGCACACCTGTATTGCTCTTCCTTCCCTTCCCTGTTCAGTGAGAGCTGCAGAAGCACAATCCTATACTTAAAGATGTCAACTTCAGTGTGGTGTTTCAACTGTCCTCATCAAACATTTTGGATTTGAGGTCCATGTTCTTTAAAAAGTGAGCAATTGTTGAAGCCCATCGCTTTCTGATCAAGGAAGAAGGGTGAGGTAACTCAGGAATCTCCTTCTGAATGTCTCATAAAAAAGCTTGAAACAGAAAAATTCTGGTTTTGGTTTTTCAGTAAGCAGGATCCACAGATTCAAAGTCCTTAAGCATCCTTTCATTCTAGAATACATTGCACTGTGAAGAGAAAAAAAGCCAAAGTGCACCCCTGCCCCCAGATACTTGCTGCAGATAATGAGTCATCTACTCAAATGTCAAAGCAGTTGCTTGAATTGGACTGAACTTGAATGTGAAGGAGTGGCCTTCTAGTACCAGTCATCTATAGCACACTGACTTGATATGGTAGTTGCAGAGTCTAAATTCCCTTTCCTTTTGAACAAATAACCAGACACTCTTGAGTAAAGTTTACACTTTGTGCCTTTTCTGTCTCCTGATCCAGCTTCTTATTTCATTTTATGTTAACTTACGGGGCCTCC
Source organism: Phaethornis superciliosus (assembly GCA_023637945.1). Taxonomy (NCBI): domain Eukaryota; kingdom Metazoa; phylum Chordata; class Aves; order Apodiformes; family Trochilidae; genus Phaethornis; species Phaethornis superciliosus. The sequence goes on from JAJQWJ010000001.1 coordinate 186,539,099, forward strand.
CAGAGAAGCAGCATTGTCCTAGAGAACAAAGAAATCAGAAATATGTTTTTCGGTGTGTTACACCCACAGTTTCAGTAAGAGTTTAAAATGAAATTATGGATAACTGGCCTCCTAAATAATAATTGGTAGGTTTTTTAAAAAATGTTCACATTTGAAATTAATTTCTCCTGTTTCTGTTGCATGGCTGTAGGCACTTAGTGCTTCTATCAGATATATGAGACATGACACAAATATGTGAGATTGCAATTAATTTTTTTTTTTTTGCTTATCAGTAACAGTTCTTTATAAATAACATTTATTCTACTGTGGAATGAAAATTAGCAGTGGAGTCATTTTCATGAGCTCATTATGGTGTATAATTTTTTAAGCCTGTTGTAAATTTTTCCAGAAACAATGTTGTTCTTTGAGACAAAAAAGCTTTAATTCACCATAACAAAAGGCTGAAGGGAAAGGAATTAGGGAAATATCTCTCACTATTTTAAGAAGAGGCCTAGTGGGAATGAAGCTTGATCTCAATGGGAAAAAGTACTAACCCTTTGGGTGATATTCAAGCCACAAAAAATTTCCAGTGTCCTAATTTAAGTGGCTTCTTACCCATCTACATCTCAAAGTGTTTTTAATTTGAAATCAACCTCTCAACAGAGAGTCTCAAATGTGTTCTTCTCACTGCAGCTGCACAGTCAACTCATTTCATTCAGTTCCTTGCAAACCTAAATGATATGCAAAGAAGGTGACATGGGAGAAATATCAGTGGGATTTACCGTACTGGGATTCAAGTAGCATTCAGGGAGCAAATGACTTGGCTCGAGGCATTCCTTAAGTCCCTGAAGGGATGATACTGCAAATCTTTTGTTAAGGGACTTAAAGCTGGGGGACCATAAAACTGAGGGGATTTCACCTTTCTAGTCTAATACTGCTGATATTGGCTGGGTTTAAGACCCATGGGGTTCCCCCAATCCCAGTCCAATAGATAGAAACTGATGCAATACTGGCACCTACAAAAAGACAAACTTTACTCATATAAATATGAACAACAGAGACAGCCTGATCCTGTTTTACCTTTAACTGCTGAGGGCATAAGTTAAGAATCTTACAACCAAATGTTATAAGAATATTATATTTTATTATAAATAATATTATATTTATTTATATGTGTGCATATTCATGCACCCATGCACCTGTGTATGCTGCAGACCACCCAGCTATAAAGTTGCCTGGCAGAAAAAAGCCCAAGGGATGAACATAAGCCAGAGAGGTCTCCTTGTTACAGGGAAGGTGAATGGTTTCGTAGGCTGCATTACACATAGTACTGGCAGCAGCTCAAAGGAGATGATTTTTCCTCTTAGCATTGGTGAGGCTACACCTAGAGTACTACATCTAATTCTGTCCTTCAAGAGTCTCCATATTTGGGGACACCATCCTGGGAAACTGGCTCTGTGTCCCTCTGCTTGAGCATCACATGACCTCCAGAGGATCCTTCCAATCTGAATCATTCTGTGATTGGGTGATTCCTTCACTGAAGACATCCTGTCTTATCAGTGACAGATTTAGTTTCAGCCTCATGTGGTTTTTCTTTGGGTCCTTAGATATCTTCAGATGCCTTCTAGCTAAGGAAGACCCAGTATCCTGTATTGAGAAGACTCAGTATCCTGATAATCTCCTTTCTAGGCAAGTACAACTTCCAGACTAATGTAGAACGATTATTGATGAGAAGATCAACATCATCCAGCAATGTGCATTTGCAGCCCAGAAAGCCAACCATATCCTGGGCTGCATCAAAAGAAGTGTGGTCAAGGGAGGTGACTCTGTCCCTCTACTCCACTCTCATGGACTGTCCAGTTCTAGAGCTCCCAACATAAGAAGGACATGGAGCTATCAGAGTCCAGAGGAGGGCCATGAAAAGGATCAGAGCTCTGGAGCACCTTTCCTATGAAGACAGGTTGAGAGAGTATGGGTTCTTCAGCCCTGAAGACGAGAAGGATCCAGAAAAAATGTATAACGGCCTTCCAAAGGGGCCTACAAGAAAGCTGGGGAAGGACTTCTTCCAAGGGCATGAAGTGACAGGACAATGGGGAATGACTTCACACTAAAAGAGAGTATATTTAGATCAGACACTAGGAAGAAATTCTTGACTGTGAGACATTGGCACAGGTTGCCCATGGAAGCGTTCAAGGCCAGGTTGGATGCAGCTTTGAGCAACGTGGTCTGGTGGGAGATGTCCCAGCCCATGGCAGGGGGCTTGGAACTAGATGATCATTAATGTCCCTTCCAACCCAAGCCACTCTATGATTTTATGGTTCTGGTTCTATAACTATATGATCACTGCATCTTCCTTTGTTAACAATCATTCTTGGAAACGTGTCATTGTTTCCATTGCAAGCATCAACGTCCATAATACAGGTTTGATTCAGGCCCATGTTAAGACACAGTCTGGTTAGTTTTTCTTGCTTCTTGTTGTTTCATATTTTTGTTGCTCAGTGTCAAGTTGTTGTGAGCCGTTCTGTAAAAGTATAAAGTACTTAGGCACCTTGTTCAGTCAGGATAGAGAAGGAGATACTTTAGATTACTGTTGAGAAGAACCAGTATCTCTTCAATGAATGTACAGGGCAACCTCACCTAGACATTCTGCTTAGCAATAGCTAAGTAAGGTACCAGAGGCATCAGATTTGAAAGCAGCTCATACTTCTATCAGTAGGTGGTTTAAGGGGAAATAAAAATCATGTGTATTTCCTCATCCACTCCTAAGGAAATAAGCTTGCTCTGTCTGTGTCTAAATGAAAACAAGTGCCTGTCAACACCCAATAATGATGTTTAATCTGTGTCTGAATTTCAGATAATTCTGTCAGAAGGGTACAGGTCTAAACTATAGGAAGTGCTGACAAGGTTAATGAAGATATGAAGCTGGGTGAAGAACAGGCACCCTAAAAAAACCTCTACAGAAGGAAGGCCTTAGTACTACCATTTTCAACATTTCCCACTCCTGAGACACAAACCTTTTGGCAAAAGATCCAGCTGATTTGGTTGCTCATGGAACCACTTGATTCTATAAGCATTCACCTTTCTTTTTCTGAAAAAAAAACAATCAACCCCAACAAAAATAAATCAACGTAACCATTCTCCAAACATCACAGAACCACAACCTCTATTTTTGTTAAAAATGAAAAAAAAAAACCCAAACAACCAAAAACTATTTTTCTAGGTCTTGCAAACATTTTTGTTGTGAAATATTCATTCTTGTTTGACACCTCAGATGCCTTTTTCTCACACCATCCCTCCCAATGAGTAAGGCAGATATGGTGGAGAAATGGGATCATATCTAACTAAATTTATTATTTTTATACATTTTCATTTTATGTTTCCACATGAAGGTTAAGGATAATTACCCTAGCAGATGAAACATCTGTTGCTAAAAACAGACAGCAGATGGACAGGATTCATGGCATTTTTCTTTTTTAACACTGAAATTAGGTATTCAGTGATTTTTTTTTTAGCACTTGAAAACTAAATGCTCACACTTCCTCTTATGTAGAGCCCACACCAGAATCTGGTTCTGTTTAGATCTATCTATATAGTATTTGAAACCCTAATAACCCCACAGCTAATAAATTATTTAATTAACACAAAAAACTGTAAAGTAATCTCCCAAATCTATTAAAAAGAAACTGATCAAATAAATACGAACAGGCAATGTGATCCAGGTATACCTCCTTTCTACACTACTTTGTAGAAGGGCTTTTGTGTCTATTCCAGTAAATAAATGATTAGAGACAATTCTTTACACCTTAGGTTATGTGGCACAGCACAACTTGGCCTCAGGTAATTCCACCCATGGAGCCTACTGAGAAAAGTCCTTGGCCTGTTGTGTCCCTGCACCTGGCCATTGCTTGGTGAAATGGGAACTGGCATGGGCCAAAATCATACCAAGAACATCCCTCCAACAGAGCAATACAGGAGATCACAAGTCTGTTCCTGGAGCTGTTTAGTGTAGGGCTGTAGTTGTATCTCTGTGGTGCCAATTGAAGGTTCTCTGGAGGGGAAAAATGGCTTATATCCTCCTCTCAGAGACTGATCTTGACTTTTTGTGTGTCTATATGTCATATCCAAGTGTCATGCTGATGAGCACAAAAGCAAGGTATAGATAATAATGATGGGCACTGAGTAAACAGTACTTTCTGAGGGGATTAAAGTCACGCTGGGCAAAAACTATTAGCAACATTGTCTTTAGTCTCACAATTTAGGAAACACATGGTCATTTGTATGTGTTTCACAGTGTACTTTTGATACTGTCACCTGAGATCTGGTTGTCAATAGTTTGTGGTGCTTATTTCAGGCAGCATTTGCTGCATACAAAGCATGAAGCTCCCATTCTATGAAAAAATATAGCCTGTTCTCAGAAATTGAGATCGCCACTCACAGTGTTAAGGCTAGAACCAATATTCACTGGTTTGATGTCATAGCTATGAATTATGAATATTTCTTAGTCATCACCTCCAGACTGGAATGCTAACAAGTAAGTGCAATTTCTCCCATTCATTTTCCGTGGGTGTTAATACAGAAAGGCTTTTTCACACATATTCAGCTATCAGTGCAGAGTTTTTCATCCATAAACAAAATCTTTACAGTTCCTTCCTATGTTTTAAGCAGCTATTATGCTGGTTTCAGTTTTCAAAAGAAATAATAATTTTGGTTGCCTGTGTTAAGAATGCTTAGTATATGTCTCATTTTCTTAGCTCTCAGCATGGGCTGAAAGTCCTTGTAACCACATAATGCCTGAGACCAAGTTTCAGAAAGCATTAAGAACAATGTGCACACATTTTTCTAGCCACAAAAACAGCTTTTGGGAGTGTACTTGTTCAGAATATATACCATTAAACCAACCTACTAAGCTTGATTTTTGGTTTGTTGTGGGGTTTTTTGTTGTTTTTTTTTTTTCCCAGTAAATTTTATTTGCATTTGTGTTTATAGAAACTGTTCTCCAAAGGTGTGTGTTATTCCAAATCCAGATATACATGTATATTTACATGTATATATGTGTGTGCAGATGTAGATAGTGAATCTGGGCATGTTCAAGAGAAGGATCCTCCTTTGAGACATACCATATACAAATACTGGTACATGCAATGGGTTCCATCCAATCTATTGCATAGAACAAGAATTCATGGAGTTATCTTGTGCTGTTCAGGGACAGATCACCAATGGCATTCATCATGACTGTAGACACTCTTGGCCTTTGCACCCCATTTGTGTCATACGTTTCCATCAAACTTGTGTGAGTCCATCTGTTCCCCACCAGGCAGTTGTTGAATCATATTAATTGGGCACAGGTTCACTGTCCAAGACAGGACTGTCTGGAACAGGTTAGCACCTGGGCTCATGCAGCAGGTGTGGTGGTGATCTAGAAACTGAAATTATTTGTCAAATTTGGAGTAAAAAACCAAAAGCTGTTGAATATCTAAATCTGTTGCCAGGGTCACTCTCCTGATGCTTCACAGCTTTTTTGTCCTCAACCAATGTGGCTCCAGTTATTTAAGAGGTATTTAAACTGGAGGTAATTTAGATTAAATTAATCCCACCCTGAAGACTTCCTTCAGTACATACTTGAAACTGGTCATAGAATATTAATGAAATATTATTAATATTAATGAGATGGAAATATTATTAATATTAATGAGATGAGACACTGAAAACCACGTATGTGAGTCTGTTTGTAACCTAACTAACATCATATCAACATGTTGGTACATAGAAAATTACTATTTTATTTAAATTCATGGCAGTACTGTAAGGTTTTCCATTGGTGGAGGGAACTATCTCTGTGCTTCACACATGTAGACCTGTGCCATATCAGTAAGATCCTATGTACAGAAAACTGGAGAGGGTAAAACTATGAAAAAAGGTTCTTTAAAAAGTCATATTCTCAGCAGTCCTGGGCTGTGGAGAATCCTAATGAGAGGTACATGAATGAAAAATCAACTTTAGTGAAAAATTACTCCTATTTTATGCTGAACTTAGTACTGAAAACTACGAAACATATAGTTTATATCAAACCTCCTGAATAAGCTGATGTTTCAGCAGCTTTGGCAGCTCTGACAGCTGCACTCGAAACCATTTCATCAGTAAAAGCTGTAACTTATTCTGGGAGCATGTCACCCAGGTCAGCCAAACCTGTAAAGAATGTCTGAACTTCAGATGAACCTTTCCCAAGAACTTGGTGACAGATGAAGTCAACAATGGAAATTAATGTAAATGAAGGTTAATACAATCAGTTTTACAGTGTCTAATACTCAGATCAGACATGATCAGCAAGACAGTTATTCAAAATCTTGAAACACTTAGTTGAACACTGAGTGTATCAGGTACACCTTCAAAAAGCATGGTTAGAAAATAGAGTTGTAATTTCAACTCTGGTAACAAACATCAACTGACAGAAGGTTACCTGAAGACAGATCACTTAGCTAACTCAAGAAGCAGGTATTTCTCAAAGATAAATTGATACAAATTAGGTTAATACTGACAGTTCACATGATAAGGGAGCACTGAGTTTTGTGGTCCGTAACATATTAAATTATGAACATAAAAACACAGGATGACACTAACAACCCAAATATCCTATCCACAGTGGTGACTAGTGATGCTTAGAGAAAGAATATAAGAATAGGGTTGTGTGCAGTCAGCCTTCATTTTAACTATCCTGAATAATTTTGTATTATTTGCCCACTTTTGTACACTGCTTTTGTGAATAATTTATATGTCAAATTGTCCAGATTCTAGCACAGATCCTTCTGCAATGATTTTTCTAACTTCTCTGTGACATAAAAACTTACCACCTCTATTCAACCTTTCTGATGTTCCAACGAGGTTTTCCCCTGGTGGGATCTCTGTCTTTGCACATCATCTTGATTTCTTTGGTGATTTTTTCTTGCAGAACCATATTGAAAGCCTTTTAAAGACCCTAGGCACATTCATTGACTTCTCCAAAGAACTCAAGTAGATTTGTGAGAGAGTACTTCTATCAACCAAATTAGTGCTAACTCTCCTCTAATTCTATTCTCCACCATAGTTTCCAGTTATTTGCTTAGTGCAGTGTTCAGTCCAACTCTTCTGCAGTTACCTGAAGCTATCTATACAATTTGGTGTCAGTTGCCACCTTCCCCTTTCCCTGGTATTGCAACTGAACTGAAGCAATAAACTTATCAGTTATAAGGGAAGCAAATTTGTAACTGTTAACTCCAGAGGAAATTCTAGGAAATCCAGATATCAGCACAGGTTGGGACAATCCTGGACGACTAATAAGTGTGTTTGCAGGAAGTAAAAGTTCATTTATTCAAATATCTGGGACAATGAGAAATCACCTCAAGAAACTTAAGTTGTTTTAAAGCCCCTATATATGAGTAATTTTACCCCGTGATTCCATTTCATGCTTTCAATAAAATGGCACAAAGGAAATTCAGTTTTAATCTGTTCCTTTGTACTTTGTTTAGATTACACCATGAAGGAAAAGCTAATTGTTTCCAAACTTTCAGTGTTTGAATGTTCCTCTGATGGAAGAATGTAACCCAGGAGAACAAACTCAAAACTTGTTTTTTATTTTGAGGGCAGAATGGTTAACAGTAATAAATTTGTCAGCACTGGAATCTGTACCCAGCTTAGCCACAGACTTTTAGCATAACCCAGTTGCTAAATTGCTGTTGTAAATAGATTGATTTGGTTCACTGAGAGTTAAGTATTTCCATACTGAGCTAAATTCTAATAATTCCTTATACTGTTAAGTACTCCATTTATTTTGGGTGACAATGATATGTAACTTAGCAAAAGGGTAACAAAATTATTGCAATATTAATAAAAATGCATCACAACAGTTGTGGAATAAACTATTAGGCTTTAAATCAGAAAAGTAATTACAGGCCTATTATCCAATATGGCCACAGCTGCTCTGTGTATTTATACACACAGTTGTGTTCACATATACATCAGGAGGATTAGAATGAAATAAAACCCATGAAAGAAAGTATTTATCCAGTGAGTTAGAGTAAAAGCAAAGATTTCCTTTCCATACCAATAAAAATGGAAAAAACCAGCTGCTCAGTTATTTTGTATACTTGTTCATGCTTGACAATGATTAAAAATGTTAAAAGCATCGAAATGACACGTCAAGATTATAAATGGGGGTTTGTTTGTGAACAGCATCTGTCATCAGAATTTCTATTCCTCTCAGCAGTATTTGTCTACTCATCAGAAATCCCTCCTTCCAGAGATTACTTTGGTTTTGCTGATTCACAGAATCTTTTTTTTTCATTCATTTTTTTCATTTTTTCTTTTCCTTTCCCCTCAATATCGGTATCTTTTTTCATCTGAAACTCTTGAAATCCAAAGAGGGGAATGATCAATAGTAAGGGAATCTCACACATTGGCTATTTTAACGAAGTGAAAATCTGAAGATCAAGTAGGCAAAATCTTCATAGGTTTTCAGGAAGTTGCCACCAATATGGCTGTGAAGTCCATGATGGTCTGGTAGCCAATTTTCTGCACTTCTGCTGTGGCCAAGCTTGGAAGTTTGTACCACTCTTCTCTTTGCTAATGTGACATTCAATTACATTACAGCCTAATTCACAAATTATATTTTCAAATGCTTACCTACTTATTGCTCATGTTGCACTCTGGTACATGGTAGATTCTGTGGGCACAGGAGGGTGTTCCAGCTACTCCAATCCACTTTCAGGCAAAGTTAAAACAACCCTAAACTAACTTCTTTGTGGAGTGAATTTTTTATTTTACAGTCAGGAACTGGGAGAGGGCAGAGGATGAAAAGAGCCTCTGTGTCTGGCGACAGCTTTGTAATCAGCCCTGCTGCAGTTTCCCAGCTTCTGCCTGTGCTGCAGTTGCAGGATGGGGCTACTGCCAGCCTGTGCTTTAGGAAATGATGCAACAGATATGTCTGGAGTAACAAACCACATGATCTCCACAGGCAGAAGGAGCACAGAGAGGAGGAATGCCTCTGCTTATCCCAGCCAGCACAGGCATGCTGTCTCCTGAAACCACCACCTACCTTATCATGTCCAGCATGGCAGCTCCCAGGCAATTTGCTCCTCTGTGACTAGAGAATCAAAGTAGCTTAGCTTTGAAAATAGTTTGTAGGACGAGCTCAAGTGTCCTGGGATCCTGTCCTGACAAAGCCATGCTAAAATTGACAACATGTCTTAAGAAATGAAGAACCCCCTTGACATGAGCAACAAAAATGACATAGCAATAGGTGGTGGTACTTTGTCAGGGGGATAGCTGCACAGATGGAAGGCATGTGGGAGGGAACCAGGCATCAGGATATAAAGGAAAGGGCATACACAGGCAGTTGGCTAGTGAGCCACTTTGCCTTTGTGCATTGGGCCCACATCAGTGCCAGCATCGCTACCCTGGTTTGTACATAGCAGTTCCCACTGCTGTGACTCACCCAGGTCATGGCAAGAAGCTTCAACCAGCCAAAATACTGCAGAGAAAACACCTCTTTCAACCTGACCATTGAATCCTCCTTGGACCTTATTTTAATTAAAGCTGCCTCTTCAAACACAGCCTTTATGTGGTTTCCCTGGGCTATTCTTTCCCATCATCTCATCCTACATCTGTCTATATATTCTTCTGCTGTTCACCCAGACAGAAGAGTAAAGGTTAGGAAAAGGACAAGAATTCAAGTAGAGACTAGTGCAAGGTCCCACCTATCCAGAAAAGAGAAACAAGAAAATTGAGGTGGCAACAACAAAAAGACCCAAGTAAACATGGAGATATCTTAGTGCTGGACAGAACTGACAGTTTCTGCCTTGCTGGTTCCCTGGCTGGCAGAGACTTGCTGTTTTCCTGTCAGATTTCTCTATGCTCCAGGTAGGAGTGCAGGAAAATAGAACAGAAAAAGCACAGCTCAGTGATTTACACACTTTTCCTGGCAAATAAACAAAGAAGGTGTAGGAGTACAGTTTATCCATCTTTGGTCTTTGATATGATTCAGTGATGTGGGGTAGAATTCAGCCAGTCCCTACATCAACAGGGAAGGAGGATGCTTTTGATTGCCACTGGAACAGCTAACCAACAGAAGATCATTTAATGTGAGACATTTTTGGCCTTTTCTCAGGGCCATCACAGAACCACGGTGGGTACCTTTGCATTGTTTATCTGTAAGCCTTCAAGTGCCAGTTGACACATGCAGGTTAAATGGGTAGCTGATCTTCTAAATCCTGAAAACTAATACTTACACTGAGTTTTTCAAGAGGATATAACCTTGAAAAATTCAGTTAAAAATATGACCCTAACTTGATTCAGTCTTATGCAAAACTTAGTCACTGGCTTCTGCTGCTGAGGCCCATTAGATTGTGGCAGCATCTTTGTGAGGGTTTACACAGCAGTTGGCATAATAGTTCTGTGAGATACAGCAAGAATGACCAACAAAATAGCTTGCCCTATAACAAATGTCAAGATGTTGCGGTCATATCACTGCAAAACACATTCTAATTTGAGAACTTTGCTGAAAGCCCCCACACTGTTGTCTTCTGTGCTGCTAAGAGTGTAGCCACTATGCTTCCCCATCTATCTGTGTGTGAGGACGTGCCAGTGCTTCTACTGAGTGCTTTTGACAACTTGAATTTTTATCTCTTCCACAGTTCCTGTAAGCAATGAGTAATTCTTCTTTACATGATAAACTCCATAAACTCCGTTGCCCCCTAATATTAGACTCCTCTGAAGAAACCACGTCAAAGCAGTGATCTCATGTCAAAAACATCTCTAGCTCAAGAAAACACAGCAAACAAGAGAGAGAAAAAAAGAAAAAAAGAAAAAAAAAAAAGAAAAAGAGAAAAAGAAAAGAAATAACTCCTTCCCTGGCAATTCGGAGGATAATTTATTTCTTCCTACAGAGTGCATGATGAGTAATTCCTTTGGAAATGCTGAATTCCCTTGGAAAGTGTTTTGGAGTAATATTACTGAAGCCTTATGCTTTCAGTATTGCAGTCAGTATAATGAAATGCTCTTGGATTAAAAATTTGATTTAATGAAGAGAAAAAAGTGGGCAAAGAAATAAGGAAGAAATATTACAAGTGACAAAATAGTGCTCATAAATCAACCCTCTCTCCCTCAATGGTTACTAGCAAAGTTCAGCACTGTCATTGAATAAAAGAATCACAGAACCACAGAAATCACAGAATTTTAGGGGTTGGAAGGGACCTCTGGAGGTCTTCTAATCTAACACCCCTGCTAAAGCACAATTCACCTAGAGCAGGCTGCACTGGATCACGTCTATCCAGGTTTGTAGTATCTTCAGAGAAGAAGGTTCCCCAGTGTCTCTGGGCAGCCTGTTCCAGTGCTCTGTCACCCTCAAAGCAAAAAGATTTTCCTTATGTTCAGATGGAACTTCCTGTGTTCCAGTTTGCTCCCATTTCCCCTTGTCCTGTCTCTGGGTACCACTGAAAAGAGTCTGGCCCCATCCTCTTGAAACCTGCCCTTCAGCTCTTCATCAGCACTGATAAAATCTCCTCTCAGTCTTCTCCCAGAAGACTCAGGTCTCTCAGCCTTTCTTCACAGGAGAGATGGTCCAGTCCCCTAATCATCTTTGTAGCCCTCAGATGGGCTCTTTCCAGTAGCTCCTTGTCTTTCTTGTACTGGGGAGCCATGAACTGGACATAGTGCTCCTGATATGGCCTCACCAGGGCAGAGTAGAGGGGGAAAAGGACCTCAGCTTGTTTGCCACACTCAATTTATTAATGCTCCCCAGGATGCCATTGATCATCTTGGCCACAGGGGCACAGCTCTGTCACAGCTCTTGTGCCCAGCCACACACCTTGGCCAAGCAGGACAGGAGTCCTTTGGTGGTGTTTGTAAAGCAGATACTGTCTGAAGGGTTTCTCCAGTCAGGGTCTGCTCAGTACTAAAGGGAATTTTGTATCTCAAAGACTTTTAATTTCTTCTCTATCTGATTATTTTTTAATTTTTATTTTAATAATAGAAGAGACAAATCTGGACCACATTGACTGGCTTTCTGTTTACATCAGACCCAACAATTTTCCTGGTTGCTCTGCCAGTTCTGTAACTTTTACCTGAATCACAGCTTATCTTTTAGAGGGACAGATGGAGACTGGTTTAAGAGAAGATTTTAGATCAGAGTGATCTAGAGTGATCTATCCACTAATGGTTACTCAATCCAAGCTCCGAGTGATTGCTACATGTTAATTCCTTGCCTTACTAAAGCTCTAGTCTGAAATAGAAACAAAAAATGGTTTCTCCAGTAATTTTAACTGACACAACTAAGGTTGTGTTTTGTCCCTATACTTTGGACCTCAACTCTTAAATCAGTCTTGTCACTTTTTGGAATGGTTTGCAGTTTCTCAACATCCCTTTTTGAACTGTGAGGATTTGAATGAGTCCTACCAAAGCTGTAAATATTGTCTACCTACTCCTATTTTGTATTTCCAGTCTTATGCATCCAACTGAACATGCAGTCTTCCAAGTCAAAGTCATAGGTATGAGGCTGCCAAATTTTGCACAGAATCTATAGTCCTGTGATAGGTCTGTCCTTCCAGACCAGAGATCAGGTGGGATAGCTGTCATGACACTAGAGCACTATATTTAAGTAATTGAATCCCAACATTATCTTACTTAAATGTAGGTATCCGTGGGACAGCCAGATGTCTAAACTCTGATTACAGTTAATGGTAATTTAGCCAACAGTCAATTACTCTAGACAGAGACTGAACCCCTCAAGCCCTTAAGGAGAAAATAGTCAAAGGGAAATTACCTGTTGAAACATCCATTTGGGATGATAACGGTACTAAGTAACACTGCACAGGTCTGTTGTCTATGCAGACCTTCTCATCATAGAGGTGCTCTTGCAAGGAGATGCTGCAAGCCAGAGAAGTTACCTGAGTGGAGTGTAGCTGTGGGTGATCTGTGCTGATTAATGACCAACCCTGGAGGACCTTGGCTGTGGGCCATCCACACTGGGGCAGGGGCATGTCCTAGGAATCTTGTGGAAGAGGGGTTTCCTAGGTGTTTTTTTAATTGGTTTTCATTTTATATATTTTTTTTCATTGCTACCTGAATTAACAATCAAAAGGTTTTGTTAACTACTATGAATTGAATGAAGTAAAATTCCCTAAGTCGAGACTGCTTTGAATGTGGCAGCCTCTTTAGTATCACCAGCTGAAGCAGTGAAGGTCTCTGTGTTCTCCAGACTCCTGCTTGTGCAGCCCCAAGGAAAGAGCTGAGATGGGGACAGAGGCTGCAATGAAATGGTGAACATTTCTTTGAAGAAAGTGACCAGGTATCCAGGTAGGTACTTTAAAAGGTGAATGATTATGTTCTCCTGAACATAAAAGTAATTTTTTCATCAAATGGTTCCAAATTATACCATTTTCCAAAATGAAAGGGCTGTATAGCATACACAAGTTCCAGTGCTTTGCAGTATTACAGTGTTGTATTTTCCTGCATTCCTGCAGTATTGGTCTCCCATGGTACCTCTGTTGTGTTCTGTAAAAATCCTGCATCTCTGGGAGGGGAAGGTAAGCTCTCATCTTCTTGTCATGCAAGAAGTCACCCATTTCAGATAATAGAAGATCATTATGGAAAATTATAGGAGTATGACCAGCAGCTTTTCTTGTAAAAAAAGGTATCCTTTCTTGGCTGCCTCCAGATTTTCTGTTCTTTGATCTGGACTCTTTAAAGCTTAGCACCTAGTACGCTGACTCAAGACCTCTCGATCCACGATATCCCCTGCCTACGGTTTCTTATTTGAATAGTAGCATCAGCTCTGTGAGTACCTAAGCATTCCACTTGTAGTTACACTTGTTCAGGTTTGCGTGGACTCTGTACTCACAGCTGGAGGAGATCCAGCTTTTCTCCTGCTTTGGAAACATGAAACATATGGTCTCTCTGCCAGGGGAGGTTTAGGTTAGATAGTAGGAAAAAATTCTTTACAGAGAGGGTGATCAGGCACTGGAATGGGCTGCCCAGAAAGGTGGTGGATCCTCCATCCCTGGAGGTTTTTAAAAAGAGACTGATGTGGCACTCAGTGCCAGTGGTAGTGGATTAAGGGTTGGACTTGATGATCTCAGAGGTCCTTTCCAACCCAGATGATTCTGTGAGAGTCACACAGTGAATGTCTATCCAGGAACCCATACTACCTGGTTCAAAACTGTTGGCCACTGGAGAAAGAAAATTTCCTAAACAATTCCAGGTTTGTAAAACAGAGAAGGAGGAAAAGGTTGGTGTGGTCAGCCTGAGGTCTGAGCAGGTTTCCCTACCTCCCCAGGTGCACTGGTGTAGAGCTTGTAGATTGCTGGTTGTATCAGGATATGTGTGGAGGCATTCAACAGCAAACAATAAGACAGCATCTGTTAGTAATACTTTGAAATGGAAAGCAGGCTTTAATCAGAGTATTGCCTTCATGCTTTAGGAATCATTTTGGTTTGTTTTCATAGAGTAACATAGTTTTGAGGTTTGCATTAACTAGTGCTATTAAAACTGAACAGTAAGTAGAGATTATCCAAGGTAATTTTTCCTGAGAATCTACTAAATAAGATTTATGTTTAGAGCAATTAATGAAAGGCAAATAGTTTTATACCTGGCAATGGAGGAATTTCAATAGAATATAAAACTTATTTTATTTCTAACGACAGAAAACACAGAAATAGAAACACAGAACAAAATAACTTGGGTCCCTTAACTTCTCCCCATATATCATATATTCCAGCCTCTGACTCTCTTAATGGCTCCCTTCTGACCTTCTCCACTTCACTAATCTCTCTCTTGTAAGAATAAGTATACTTAAAACAATTACATAAACCAATTCCTGGTAGCAAATCATGCACTGGATATGCATGGCCAAGATTATCACCTGTAGTCCTTAATGGTCACTGAAGACAAATAAGGTCGTCTCAGCTGCTGTCCTTCTAGAGCAGACTTTAGCAGTAGGTTAGATGATCTGATACCTGGTAAATAGGAACCAAAAATAGGTAGGATATATGATGCTAAGGATGACTAGCTCAGATGGAGGCACTGCCAGTGTGGACAGCTGATAATAACAGGATTCCTTCTCCCATGACTGCATTTCAGTCTTTGCTGGGAAAGAAATGCAAGACACACATTTTTACACTGGAAGCCCTGCAGGCAGCAGGTCCTGTACTCCAGGTATTAATTATTGACCAAAAAGACATACAGAAATTGTTAACCCTCCTTTGGTCCAAGTAGGTTGGTAAATGGCAGAAACTTGGTCTCCTTGCAACTTGTCAGTTCATATCTAACATGGAACAGCATGTTTAAGTTTCCCTCACAAAAAGCTCCCAGGACAAATCCTTCCTACTTCTATTTAGGCAGTGGTAATGCCCCACTGCTGGGTTAGAAAAATTCCATTTTCAAGGAGACCTCATGAAGTTACTGAAGACAACAGGAGTGACCTAATGGATTTCACAAAATCAGCACATCACTTTTTATATCTATTAAGGCTGAATTACTTGTGCTGCTTGAATCCTCACACATTGTTTTTTAGAGATATAATCATCTTGTAAAACTGCTAGCAGCAATTAATGCATTTAATTTTCTATACAATTTTAAATAAAATAAACCCTTTATAGTTACATGAAAAGGTTTCTCTTCACAGTTTCTCTTTTTTATTGTCTCCATAAACGGACTTGCAAGCACTCCCACACGGATGCTCAGCAGGTTGTGGCAGGCACTCGCTTTCTCTGCTTGGCCAGTTTACAGCAGCATTTCTCCCCTGAGAGCAATTCATGACATGTCTGAGCAAGCCAAGAACTAGCCAAGTGGGACAGCTGGAATTAGCTTCTGTGTGCCTGGTTCTTTGTGCCTTCTTTCTTCAC
This sequence comes from Phaethornis superciliosus, assembly GCA_023637945.1. NCBI lineage: Eukaryota > Metazoa > Chordata > Aves > Apodiformes > Trochilidae > Phaethornis > Phaethornis superciliosus. The sequence continues at coordinate 186,554,947 of JAJQWJ010000001.1, forward strand.
TAGGCAACAGCTTCAGTGGAGCTGTATCCACTGAGCTCGGTGCATCAATCCCTAGCTTGAACTGGAGAACATCTGCAGGAGGTGCCTGTGGTGCTCTAGTGGGAGCTCAGGTTAGGAGTTTTCTAGAAGGTTATTCCAAAGATGCTGGAAGGCAGAAGTCGTATCAAACTGTCAGTGGACTTAAAATTCACATGCCTCTGAATTAAGACTCCCATAATTGGCTTGCATTTGATTGTCCCTGGCCAGACCTCACCCATAAGCAAAATGGCAGCGGATATTTAAGGAAAGTGTAGGGTTTTCCCTGCCAGGGCTGGTCACCATATCCCCAGGTGTCTGTCTCATTCAGTCTTATAAGAAGCCCCATGCTAGACAAACTTTGCTCCACTCCAGAGCCAGGGACACAAGGGTTTCATGGGTTGCAAGGAAAAATTTTAAGTAGTTACTGGAAGCCTCGAAAAGCAAGCTTAATGGGGATATAAACTAAATATATGTATAGGAGACAAATTTTATCTAAAAAGACTTAAACTAAGAGAGAAAGATCTCTACATTTGCCTTCTACTTTTTCTTCACTTTCTCTCCTACAAAACCATGCATGTTTCTCTCTACAGCCAGGAACCCTTCCTCCAACAGTCTGATGTTCCTTGTGGCTTTCTTCTTTGTGCTGTATGACCACTGATGGAGAAGAGGCAGGGGTATCTAAATTGCCTTCTCTGAATTTGAGTCATTTTTCCCCTATTGCATGCTAAAGTTTGGTTGCAGGTGGGATGAACGCTGGAAGCAGGAAATGTGATACCAGCAGAGAAAGGTCTTAGATCAGAAAATGGACATGGTCAGTAAACTCACAGATAGGAAGAACTCTCTGCTCACACCCCCAGAATATTGCATCAGCCCCCATCAGACTGTTTCTGAAGGGCTGCAAATGTCACAGAGCTAACTCTGATTTCTGCATTGTTTGGCATTACAGATATTTCTGTGGTAAATAAAGAAAAAGCTTCTCTGTGAAAAAGCTCCAGTTCCAGTGAAATCACTGGAGCTGTGGCTTTAAAGTCTGCTCCTTTTCATTTTTTGTCATTAGATGACAAAAGATGTTACCTTCTTAGTTTTAGACCACAATGACTTGTGGTCTAATGCTGCTGCATGAGTTTTTAATCACTGTCTGCACTGCAGTGCAGGTGGGGGGAAGGACATGTTCCACCACATGGTTCTGGATATGTAAATTTACACAAACTGTTACTGTAACACAGGCAAGGAAGAAGTAGCTTATTTTTGTCCCAAGTTAATCGGACAACCATTGGTTGTGCTTCCATTCTGACAGGACACATATACACATTTTTACTTATTTGCTATATTGATTCTCATTTTTTTTCCATCCTAAAAGAAATACTTATGCCATTCCCCTTTTCTAGCTCTGGATATTAAATAGAGGCAAGAATTTTATGTCATTCAATCTTATATGCTCTCCAAACTTGTGTTCCCTTTATACTGGTCTGCTCCATCTCACTATATCAGTAAGCTTGGCTGAAGCTTGCTACTTCTGCTGCCATGAATATTTCCCTGAGGTTTAAAAATGTTTTGGGAAAGGTAGAAAAGAGTAAGATACCCTCTATAATCAGGCTGTATGGATATAGAAAAATAAGTAGGAAAGGGGCTTAAGTAGGTGAATTGTCCATTGTAGGAAAAAGCTATTTCAAGAGAAAAGGTATTTGTGCCTCATCTGGTGGGTTGAGTTCGAAGACTGATTTGAGTCTTACACATTTTAATGGGATGCATCCATCCTCCCTGGCAGCACAAGGTGTGCTCTTGGCTGCATCTGGCAGGGTGATCAAAGTGGTCTGGAAGGTATTTCTCCCTTTCTTTCCACAGTGCATCTGGGCTATCTGTGTTTCAGCCCAGACCAGCTGGGGCAGCTTGGGATGTGAACAAATGAGTTGAAGGAGAAGTAAATGGGGATTTCCTAAATGCAACCCCCTGAGCAGACTGAGTATCGTGTCTAGCACAGTGACAGCTCTTTTCTTTGTTTCTCTTTTCATATATGCTTACATACTCGAGTCTTCTCATCCGAATTTGTCCCAGCTGATCTCAGCTGTCAGTGCCATGATGCTGGAATCTAGAGATGCCCGTGGCAGGAGGCAAATCCATTCTGCCATGCTGCAGAGTGGGCTGCTGCTTTACAGGCTAATGCCTCCTACCCCTGCTAACACAGCACAGCTGGATTGTCCCCTGAAATTCCCTCTGGATGGAGCTCACTAGCTAGATGGCTACATGATGAGATGATGTTTTTTGCATCATGTGAGGATGTGGATTTAATTAGGCCTTAATTAAATGTGGATTTAATTGCCTTAGCATACCTGCACCAGCTGAACAACTCTTGCCTAGAGAGCTCAAATGTGCTAGTAGGGATTCCTACCTACAGAGGAATTGCCATGTAATAATGAAATAAATTTGAAGAGTCCAAAGCAGTAACATTTTCTGTAATCCTGTACAAAGATAGACAATGAAAGACTGCATTTCTTGCAGAACTTGTGTCTTATCTTGTTCCCTCCTTTGAAAGCAGGAGAAAAATCAAGAAATAGTCAACACAATTGGGCTTTTCTTTTTGTTTACTTGGAAAACTTCTTTTAACCATGAACTTTAGCAAATTTTGGCAGTTACAAACCTGTACACTTTTTTTTTGTTGGTTGTTTTGATTTTATAGCAAAAGAACACAAGACAATACTGCCAACAGCAATTATGATGGAACAATTAGTTTTAAGATGGACTATACCCCCTCAAAGTGATAAACTTTCCCTTTTGCAGAAGGTTGAATTTTTTGTCATTGGAGAAATGACTTCTCTTAGAACCTACTTGTAATGGAATAAAAATCATATCACTATTTTTTTTTGTGCAAAACACATTCATTTAAAAAAAGTCAATAAAAACTATCTTTAAACCAGAAAAAGTTAAACAAAAAGAGCTGAACCCAAAGGAAAGTTACAGTACATTTTGAAATGATTAAAAAGTTTTCAAATGTAAAACTTTTTTTTTTTTTTTTTTTGCTGTTACGTTAAAAGTTTAAACAGACTTTGATGACTCATAAGAATTATATCAAACAAACAAAAATTAAAGCGACCTGATTGGCATCCAATATCTACAAAAGCCTGGTAATTTGAAACCATTATATACATTATTTTATAAACTTCTTTTTAAACACCAAAACATACATCTTTTACAAATCAGCCTGCTTGTGACAGGTAAAATTTACAAGACAATCTTTTCTGATACAGTGCTTTAAAGAGAACTGTTTTCACTCCTAAACATCTTTGTCACCTCCTGAAAAGTGGCAGTGGGCTCCTTGCATTGCTAAACAAGAGCGATTCAGGTATTCCTATGACAAGAATGCTACAGCTCTGAGGGCTCCAAGCTCTTTCCATAATACAGTTCAAGTGCACTCTTAACACTGGTAAAGATTACTTATGGCCTTTGTGTAATACGACATACTTGCAATTATTGCTTTTCATTATTACATAAAGAAATTAATTTAATTTCATTTCCTCCCCATCCGCCCTTCCCTTGGGTGATGCAGATCATTTGCTAACTGAATGGCCATTCTGATAATGGAGATGTTGAATGTCAAATTTATGAAACACAGGCTAAAAGCCATGAATAATGGGCAATAGTCTAAATTTCAAACCACAGTTCGGTGAATTTAGAGGAACAGCAATGCAAACAGGTAAAAAGCACAGTTTTACTGCATGGTAAATGATGGTAAACCACCAGAGAATGAGGCTGAAGATGTGGGTCTCCTGCTGGAAATCCGTGAAATGTCTATTACTACTCAGCAAATATCTCAAGAGATATCAATAACACACTGTTGTACTTTCACAACTGGTTTTAAATAGCTGTTTTTCTTCATTATAAGGATGACACCTTTTCAAATGAAGCTTAGCAGAACTGGTCCAGGGCACCCTCACTCTTCCATGACTGCAATTATTATCAGCTATATGGATACACTACCCCATCCATTTAGCTTTTACAAGCAGGAGCTTGATGAGAGGTAAATGTGTGTGCTTAACCATGTGTCTTGTTCAGCCCACATTTCTGCTTACACTGGAATTTATATTGAATGGATATGACAATTTTTATGTCATATTTTCTAAGTTTACCACCTGCCTGGCTCGTTGAGACAGCAACTTCCCCAGTACTCAGTATTTCAGTGGTACACATGTCCTCACTTTGCTGCAGCCGGTCTGAGTTTCTGACAGGAGAGGGTAACAATACCTCAGCAGTGCTACACAAAGGAATTCAGAAAAGAGGAGAAAAAGATTCAAAGGACCAAAATTTAACTTGTCTGCGGGACACGCAGTGGAGGAGAGACAGCTTGAGAGACGGAGCACACAACTTTCTGACTTCAGGAACAAAGTGGCAGTGAGAAACCTTTGACTCCTTCCAGCCTTGTTCTGCAACCACAGGTGAACAAAACCAACAGGATAATTCACAATCACAGATGTCCCCAAATTTCACATAAATAGCTTGACTGCCTGGAAATCTGAGCACTGTAATGCATTTTTGCAACACCTTCCTAGTTGCATTCCTAAGCTGTGTCCTAGAGGAACACAATATTTTACAGTGGTGTTCTAGACAGCTGTCAATTTGGCCCCTTGGGAGAGAAATGATGCTGCAAGCTCCCTGGTGTTACCTTCAGTCCCCTTTCAGCCCTGATGAAAGACATGCTCATTATGGCTCTGGACAGCAATCATATCCAGTATCTATGATGTTTCTTGGGGCTAACTAGGATGTTTATAATACACAGGCAAAATAATTCACATAATTAAGAAAGGTACATAAACCTACTTTATCTTTTTTGGGTAAGTCCGATAATATGGTATTGGCAGCATAAATTATGTTTTCAGTAACTTTAAGGCTCATTTCATTGCCAGAGTTATCAAAAAGATCCTCAATGATCTCAACCTGATCAAAATGCAGACAGCAAGTACACTTTTAGTCAGACACACACTCCTGGCAAAGTCAGGAGTTTCTCAGACAAGCATCTATTTGCATTTTTAAAAATTGTTTTTTTTTCTTTTGTTGTTTCTTTACAAAAAGCAAAGACTGTCTTCATCCTAAGAGTTTTAATCCACTGATACTCAGAAGCACTTAATGAAGTCTATGAAAAACGTCTCTTACAGATGATTCTGAAAGAAAACATCGTGTAGTGGAGCCACCTGTAGGAATGTGAATTGAAATACAGACACAGAGGATAAGCAGAGATGTGAGGGGAAGCTCTAGCAGTACCAGTGACCTGGTAATGACAGCAGCAGCAATATAAAAATCATCATATGGTAGAAACAGAATTGGATATTGGATAGATTAATATGGACACAGATTCTTACTAGGTTATGAATTTGCTGTTATCTTCCAGGTCAGAAGATTACTGCTTGTCCACGTAAAACAGTAATTAAAAATGAAATTAAATGGTTTGGGTTAATAAGAGAGATGTTATTATGAAAATCTTACTTCCTAAGAGGCATTTCACCTTCACTCTCTTATCACTATCGAAAAGAGTCAGAACAAAACCAGAAAGGCCACGGAAATACCAACATTCACAGAGGGACATTTGTAGATTTAGCTGATTTGATTTAGAGGGGAGGAGATGCTGAGGTATAGAACTCATGAGTGACACAGAGAAGGCTGAACACATGACCCTTGGCACTTTCCAAACAGCACTTTAGTAAGAAGGTTTTCAGTGAAGTGAAATGAAATGAAATGAAATGGCAGCAACATCAAAACAGAAGTACTATACATTGTATTTATGCATATTTTACTCGTAAAACTCAGTATGAAAAAGGCATTACTGAGGCAACAAACTTGGTAAGGAACATTGATTATTTTTTTATTCTTTTTTTTTGTATGGCAATTACTCTCATGGTGTCCTCTCTCATGACACTTCTGATATGTCCCAGTGAAGTTTTGATATTGTTGTCTCAGGCCTATTCAAGAATATTGACTACAGAAAACAGATGACAAGTACACTTCATAACTAGCTGGGGGCTCGAACAGAACTAATTGCATAAGGAATTGAAAATATCTCACACCAAAAAACCCATGTAAACTGTAGCCTAATGCTAAGTGAGTATTGCATCATCAGAAAGTCTTACCAGCTTTAAAAGTGTAGCTAAATTTGCAGATTTGTTCTTCAAACTGAGATGTTTCTGCTCTTTAAGAGACATCAGTCTAATTGCATCTGCTTTTCTGACCACAGAAACTATGAAAAATCCAAGTCAGCCTCTATCCATGACTTGAGGCTTGCCAAAACATTTCACGGCTTATTGGCAAACCCCTCAGTTCCTTGCAATCGCAGTATGAACGATTTTCCTTGAAAACATGAGGATAACAGCAGGGAAAAGGGTCTGAAATGCATGATGAGCACATGCAGAATCTAACACTGACACAGAAGCATGTTTACTTTGAGAAGACCCGGTGACAGTCATAAATCAAAGGGACAGGAACTATTTGAAGACAAGTACTTGGTAATATTTGTATGTGCAGTATGTGGTCCTTCTAGAAGTTCACTCAATTTATTAATGTACCTGTACAATGAGCTGTTTTCTAGTGAAGAACTGATGCATGACCCCAAAGAAAATGTCTACACCAATCTTTCACAGCTATATGAGCTATTGGAGGGAAGCAGCCACATAAGTTCCTACAACAAGAATTTTAGGAATCCTGTTTTATTAAAAGTGTTACAATCTGCAATTATTTAAGTTAAATTTTATTATGAATTTCTTTGTGTTGGGGGTAATTTCTGAATAAAAGATTCCTGTATGTCAAGAAATGGCCCACAATTAAAATTTGGTGAAACTCAAGTGAAAGTCAGATAAGAACATTCCCTGGGATAAAACTGCTGAAACTACTCAGTTAAGATGTTTGATCAAAAGATGGAAAACAGCAGAAGAAACCCGTTAATGAATATGTTAATCTATAACAATGCTTTATGTATTCAATAGCTTTTCAGAATGACTGAATGATGACATGGAAGGAACGGCTGAAACCCCATCAGTAGTGCAGACTGCAGACTCACATTCACTCTATAAGGTATACAGATGCTGTAAAAGGCAGGGGTAAAACCATTTTCATAGCACCAAGCAATGAGTATGTATAATCTGCTTTAATACATTGACTGAAAATCCCATATTTCCATATTGCCCTGAGCTGCTCAGGCCCAATCAGTGTGCAAGGCCATTTACTCCAATCAGGCTGTGGGAAGCATAAAAGCATACTGCTGTCATGGGTTTCCTTATCCCACAAGAAAATTCTGAAGTCTGCAAACAACTTTTGGAAGCCCCCAAATCCTATGAAATTACACGTCCAGTGGAAAATCTATGGCAAGGTCTTTGGCTGCAGCCCATCCATGCCATTCCACCAGCTGTATCAGTCTACAGCAGCTAAGAACTCATCTCATAAACTCTAAGGATGGACACTTTCCAAATGGCATTAAGCTAGTGATCTGAGGTAAGAGCAGCATTATATGCAACTTAATTGCAAATAATTTTACTGCAATAATTGTAGCATAATGACTGCTGTTAAAGAGGTGACTGCACAAGCAAAAGAATTCCAAAAAGTCAGCAGTGCTTTGCAGATAGGTTTCCCAATATTTTCAGATACATGCTCACATTGTATACAGAAGTCACGACAGGCTGTGCATATGAAGCTGGGGCAAATTGGGTCGCTATTGAGTCAATCTCTGTCAGTTCTAGAAGTCCTCATGGGTGAAGTTAGGCACACACATCCAACATCTTTTTTTTGGAAAATGGCAAGCAAAGTAGGCTGATTAGGAGTAAAAAAACCCACTGCATGTATGTTTCTTTATATGCACACAAATTAGAATTAAAAGCTATTAAAAACAAAAGTATAGATAAATATTTATGGACAAATGACTGGCCACTTGTCTTTAATAGGTCAATTTGTAAATGCTGTTTTTTTCAGCCATCTGACATGTGTATACAGAAGCCTTAGTGATCAATTGCTTTCACTCTCTCATTGACATAAAATTTCATGCAACAGTGCACCTTGGAATGATCCATACCAGTTCCTTAATACTGTGGGGAGATCATAACACTGTAACACTTTTAATAATACAAGAAAAACAAACAAAGAGACAAACAAAATCATTGGGGAAGAAAAAGAAATTATTTAGCAACTACTGTTTCCCCCTGCCCCAAAAGCTGAGTTTTACTCTTGGTAATAAATAGAAGGTACATACTCTCCAGATTGTCTGTAACAAATTTGTGATGTATAGTACTTAACACAAGTGGTCACTTTGTGTCTGCACATACAGTATCATTTCTGAACAAGTTAATAATGGGTTATACTGTATTTTTGCCTTGCTCAATATATATAGATACACCTTCAGCAAAATTCTTCTCAATATTTATACTATTAATTGGATCAAATGACAAAAAATAAAAGAAGAAGAGGAGGAAGAAGAAGAAGAACAAGAAGGGAGCTTCCTTTACACTTGTGTCTGATGCTGGGTCTCCACAAATGGAATGTGAACATTTTCTAGGTTGAGTTCCTCCACACTTTCATAGTCACTCATGGCTACTTCAGAGTCATCAAAGCCGCAGCTGGCTGAGACGTCGGAGGAGGAGGCATCTAGAGAGTTGTGCAAGGATAAGGGCATCTTACCTGCACTAATGTTTTCTTTGTTCTGGCTTGGGCCAACTGCAAAAGTACTAAATTCGTGCCCAGTCTGAGACCCTGTGGTGTCTGTCTCGTTGGGGAACTGGTGTGGAGGGAGGTACTGGCTGGGGTGGAAGTGCGGCCGTCGCCTGCAGTCAGGGCTGAGCGTACTTGCCATTGAGACCGGCTGTGAGGGCGGGAGGGTTTCATATTGGTCTGGATAATCCTCTGGAAGAGGAGGGGGTAACTGGTCCTGGCTTAAAAACTCCTCTTCATGAGGGGGAGGGTAGTCGCTGTCAATGTCATAGCCACCAAGGTAGTAATCTGTTTCCAGCTCTCTGGTACTGCCGTGATGAGCTGAGCTTCCATCTGCCGTCTCAAAGTTGGGCACTTCCTCAATGTCAGAGAGGCGAGCACCTGGCATCCAGTCAGAAGTATCCCAGTGATAGGCTGCAGCAGAAGACAGAACCACAGCACTCTGTTAGGGCAGGGCTGCTAATGAGGGCAGTGTGTAACGAGGGCATGCACTCGCCTCGATCCTGACAGCGCGTCCAAACCGCAGCATGCGCCACAGGCCACTGACACGGGTCAGCCATGCTCTGACCAGAGCGGGTGGGAGGGAGGAGAATAAATTGTATTATGATGCTAATGCAAACAAGCAAAGAAACAAAACATGGCCACTCTCAGGCATTTTGCTTTCTAGAATGCTAGTAGGCTGTATTAGCAACCATGAGTCCAAAAAAACAGAATGACAGAAATCTCTGAATTAATGCTTTTCACCGTTACTTGAAGGAATCTATAAATGAAGCCAGCATGCTCATGGTATAACATCTAGTCTCCCCTTCCACCTCCAATCACTTTGTTTCAAGAAAGAAAATGTGCAAGCAAATAATTTCATTGACTGAAAACTGTCTCCTGAAATATTCTGGCCATTCTCATGCAGCCTTGGACCCAAAAGAATTAAAAAAAAAGAGAACACGTGAAGCTGTTCACGAAAAAAAAAAAAAAAAAGATCATGTTGGTGCCCTGCCCACCCCAGCCCAGCCCAAGAAGCAAAAAGTGTCTCAGAAAAATCACCTCTGTTGTAGTTCTGTCCTTGATCCATAACAGTCACTGTCAGATACAAAGTGAAAAAAACTGGTAACTCGGAGCTTGTTACCAGCATAGTATTACATGTGATAATACAATACTCTGCATGCATATGTCTAAAGTATGGCTGTTTCAGTGTCATTTTAATAGGATTTTTAATTGCTCTTTATTTTAGCATACAATACAAGCTTGCCCAGTCAAATGCAGGCATACATACAGAAATTATTATGTTATGTGTATTATACTCCTTTTCTATCATATCATAATTATCTACCCTCACTGAACAGATATGGATTTACATTAGAGCTGGAATTCTTAATACAAAAAGTGCTATCTGCCATCTCTACAGTTTACAACTGCAAAATACATTTCTCTCTCACTTGTTCACTTTGAAACAGAAAAATAAGAATCTACCATTCTCAGGGCCGGTTCAAACAAATCTGGGCCCACCTGGGCTCAGATACCATGGTGATGGGCACGGTATAAGAACCTGAATAGAATAGAATACAAAGCCATTTAATGGGGCTGTCAGCTACAATGCCCCTCAACCCCACACCCACCTCCCACTTGCACTGCCATGCTAGCTGGTGGCGAGGGAGGCATTCCAGTATGGAGAGGGTGCAGGGGTGGGGGAAAGAGCAAGGAAAGAGGTTTTATGTGAGACAAGAGCGAGGAATAAGCTGCAGCGTTTTCTAGATGAGATGCTCTTGCTCAGCCACATGTTATTTGGCTTCATGCAGGAAGTTTCTGGGCAAGGTTTCTGGGCTGTACTGCTGGGGGATGTTTGGCCAGATAAATAAACCTTTATGCTATTATAGTACTTAACCTCTGGGGCTCAGCTACAGATGGGGACAGAGGACCACTCTTGCTCTTGCTTATCACCATATGATGAACATGGTGATGGTGATTTCATCATTAGCTCATTATCCAGACAGTAGCTTCTGCCTACTATGTGTTAGCCTGAGGTGAGGAGGGTTGGAGCTACTGCAGAATTAGCAGCAGTGTCTGAACCGGCCCTAACCATTCTTTTCTGTAAAGCAGATTTTCCTGTCTTTCAGTCAGTATAATGACATTGCACCCGAGATGCATCAGGTCCCTCTGAACTGTGTGGTTTCAGGATTCAGGAGAACCTCACTAATTCTCTGATTTGCACAGTCCCCAGCAGGTTCCTGGGGAAGCAACCCTGTCCTCCTGTGGCTCCAGGCAGAGATTCTGCCCACCAGGCACAGGGAGCTCTGGTGAAGCCAATGCCTCACTGCTGCCACCAGCTCAGTGGTAGAGCATCCAAGGGTCATCAGTCTCATACAAGGAACTGGGCAAAGCCTTTCCTGTGACAACCCTGCTGCCAGACTGGCTTTTTTCTGATCTGCAAAGCACGGTGGAGAGCCAATGTGTTTGCTTAAAATTCCCTTTAGGAAGTTACGAACATTTATGATGTCTGTGCTTTCTTTTCAGAATCATTTTCTTATTTCTTAAGTGAGCCTTTTTTTGAGTTAACCTTGGCTAATTAATTTTATTTGACAGCCTGAAGAATGGCACTCTTACAATTCAGGAAATCAGTAAGGATACTATAGACAAGGATTCAAGTGCCATCACTAGCAAGGAGTAGAAGTGCTTCTCAAAACTAGCATGACACTGGCTCAAGAAAAAAAAACACAAACAGTCATTTCACAAAAATAATTTACTTTCTAATCTTTCAATATTACCCAATTGGATTACCTGAAGTTTGCAAAACCCATCTTAAATTTTCTAAAGACAGACATCATTTTGGACTTGTGGATAATCTGAGTTGATTGTCGATACAATCAACCCAATAATAAGACAAACATTGTATAAATAAATAAAAATAATGTTATCTTTGATACATCACATCTCCTCAGTGCTTTACAGAAGAGGGAAATAGTGATATTCCTGCCTCACAGGTATGGAAACCAGTTCATTTGTAACATGATGTGCCTATAGTTATCCATGAGGTCAGTGGCAGAGATGAGTGCTGGGTCCTTGGACCCAACAGCCACGCACTATTCAATAGGCACATCAACTCCAGGGGAAAGGCAGCTGTAGGGAGGTTGCCTTGCTATTTGGCACCCATGGAGTTGTATCTATATATCTTCTGTTTGTCACTGTGTTACTTGGGAGAAACCAGCCACCTGCCCCCCTTTACATTGCTCCTCACCACACGGTCCTGTTGGACTTTACAGCCTTCCTGTATCTTCTTCTCTTTCCCAGACTCTTCTGCTAGGATAATTTCAACCATTTTGCTCCATTATTAGCCTAATGCTGTCCTCTCCAAAGACAATGGGAATAAGCAAGCAAAAACATTGACTCAAAGAGAAGAGGATGATGACCTTTTCTACCACCTCCAATTACCCACAGATATTTTGTGGTACATCCCTCAAGTGGTTTTGTGTTTGCTGGTGAACATGCTGATCTGCAAATCCCCATCCCTGCCACCAGTTGGCTGGTCAGTGTGGGTTAGTGAGGTTCTGCTGGAATGTTTCACAATGAAAAGAGGAAGCATTGTTGCATAACAAGAAAGAAAAAAATTTAAATACCTTCGTTTTCTATAGTGTCAACTACATTGTTGACAAGCTGTATGACAGTCACTATGGAAGCTTGCAGGGAAGGGAAAGCAGAAAATAAAGGGAGGGAAGGACAGCTTCAGGTTAGTATTTAAAACACACATCATATGTTACCACAATAAATTCTCTCAGACAGAACCGACATTGAAAAAAAATAAAAGGCTGCAGGCCAATGCATGATTTATGCAGTGGGTTGCAGGACATTTCATTTCAGATAATCCCATACATTTTCAGAGTGGTGATAAATTCCCAACCAGCATTTCCAGAAAGGCATATGATGTGTATCACCTCATAAATTCAAGCAGACTGTCCAGCTGATTCAAATAAACAAAGCAGTATCTTGTCTACCTGACATTAATTTCTAATTCATTCTTGCTTAAAGGTCTCCAGACACAGTGCCATGGGCTCCAAGAGATCCTTATCTTTTATACCATCACACGATCTGAAATGGTGCTAATCTCAATCTATTTCCTTAGAGGAATATTTTACTTATTTACTGCTTGTGCTGTTGCCATGTAATACCTCTGGGATATTATGCAGGACTCCTGTAATTAGGAGGACACCTTCAAGCAGGTTTGGTTTGAATTTTGATCTGTGTTTGACAGAATGTTTTCACAAATGTTTTTGTGTGTTCCCGGCAGCTGTTTTACCAAAACTTACTTTTCCTTTGAAATAATTAATATAGACCATCCATTTGTTTAACATGCAGTCAAGCAGGCCTACGATGTGTGGTCCCCTAGGTGATGTGTACTGTGGACCAACTAACACCCCTGCCTTTGAGAACCTGAAATAAAATCCACCAAAACCAGAGGGAAAGCTCTTGCTCAGTGGGTACTGCATCTGCCCCTTGTCCTTTGTTTCAAACGATGGGAAACCCAGTTGTTTTGGAGCAGGCTGAGAAGGGGACCAGAAATGTTGGGCAAGAAATACTTTTTTGTTTCACACAGTCAATGGACTTAAAGGTCACAAGAAACATGTTAACAGTAGTAGTGCTATTCAAATGTATGTTGAATATTGACATCTTTGTTAAATTTTGGGCATGTGATCAAGGATCTCGTAAAAATTTCTTCAGTGCTCATGAAGGCTTGGGAAAAAAGGCCTTGATAAATCAAATAAACTATGCTCTGTGTCTACACTGACCATGTTTATGCTATCAGCAGCACAGGTAATTGTGCATGAGAAGCTTGTACTGTCTTATGCACAACGAAGATTACTGAAAAATAAGTGACTTCATCTAATCAGCAGCTGCATGGCTGGGACAAGAGCTATAAGGCAGCTATAAACTGTATGGGGAGGACAACTGGGAGTGAAAAACAGAAGGTCAAAACTCAGGCCCAGTGTGGTCTTCATTGCAGCTAAAGGTTGATCTGCTGGGAGCTGAGCAGAGCCTGCTCATGGAAGGGAGGGAAACTTCTGCGCTGGTAGCTGAGCACAAGAGATTACCTAAACCCAGCATTGCTCATGGGGTAAAAATTCGTGTCATCAACAGCAGTTCCTTCGACTTCTCTCCCTGCACAGCCAGTCATTGGGCTGTAGTGAAACAGCAACAAAAAAAAAATTTTTGCCATGTCCCTCCATTCAAAACAGCTCAGAATGGAAACATGTAATTTGTCTTTCAGGTGAGGTCTCAAAATGTCATTGCTAATGTCATTGCTATGAGTGGGAAACTTTTTTAAAAAAATTGTGGCTAACAATTTTTATTTATTTATTTTGAGCATAAAAATAAAAGTAGGCTCAAAATCACACTCCAAAAACTTCTACATGGTGAGACAACCTCCATATGACCCAGCAAAAGTAAGCTCCAGGCACTGTGGAGAGGGTGAGCAGAGGCTGCCTGCACCTTCAGTGGGATGCGGAAGGGTTTCTCTGGTCCAAAAACAGGTTTCCCCAGTTGGAAGCAATTAACCAGTTTCACAAGACAGCCTCACCCAGCAACGTGACACAAGCCTGTCCCTGCTGCTAGCCATGAGGGCACCAGCAGCAGTGCTCTCAGCTTTGGAGGAAGGAGGATTGTCCTGTGTCCCCAAAAAGCAGGGATGCTGGACTGCATTTAGTGTGATTTCTGCAAACTTTTAGCCTTTGCAGGGATGTGTAGCACATAGAACAAAAAAACAGAAAGGGGAAGGATTTATACCTTCCAGAGGAATATCTGATAGCCCTTATGTTCATGTATGTGAGCATGTATATGCTTACTTATGCCTGTATTTATACTTAGGGCTCTTTCACTGCAACCCTTCCTTCCTCCTGCAAAACCCAGAACATACGTTCTTGCATTGACCTTGCAAAATGACTCAGATGATGTAAGGTTTTACTCTCATTCCCTTGAAGATAGAGATTTACGTAGAATTTTAGAATTGTTATCGCTAAAGGCCATATTTTAATTGCAGTTTGCACAAACAGGGTTGGACACAGAAGGTCCAATCCAGCTTCAGTGGGTACCATGTCTGATTTAAGTGGGGGCTGGATCAGATGCTTCTTAAAAAGCCTAATTAGAATTTTTAAGATATAAAAAGTAAGCACTTAGAGTAAATGGCCTCCTGAATAATTACTCTAAAGGTAATTACAATATAAATATACGTTAATAAAATAATACTTCTAATAATTATTCTAGAAAACATGAAAGTTTTTTTTTTTTTGGGGGGGAGGGGGGGTGCAGGGGTGGAAAAGAACTGAGAAGCTTGACAGAAATACTTATGATGCTTCAGACAAAGCTGAACCAAAGGACCTGCAAGTGCACTTCTCTTTAAGTGCTTTTTTCAACATTTAGGAGTACCTCGGTAAGAGCTGCATGACATGACTGAGGAACTGGGTCTCCAGACAGTTCATTAGCTGGTGGCTGAGGAAACAAAGTGCAGTTTATGTGTGCTAATCGTTTTCTGTGTATCTGAATGAGGCTTCTCTGACATCCATCATCCCTCATTGGCAGAAACATCTTGCCTTTTCTCAGACCCACAGCTCAACATATATGGGCCATAAAACAAAGGTTTGCTCTGACATTGCTGTCCTCTTTCAGGCTATGTATGGATCTGCCCACGTCACTGAGATAATGAAGTAGGACATGAGAGTAAGCAATGCACATGCACCAAGCAAGGATTCAATGGTGTTCTGTTATTTGCTGAGCTGTGATTGCCAGGGAGAGGCCAAGCCACCAGAGACTGACTCATCTGCTCATTGTTGCTGCTGAGCACCAGTGGAGTTCTGTTGGCACCATGAATGAAGCCTGGCAAACAGCACAGAAATTCCATTAATTTGACTGATGAAACATGAAAGTCATCCTCTTCCAAAAGGGAAAATGATAGAAATTCAAGTTTCTCTTGTACCTATGAGTTATAGTTATATAATCTTGGCAATGTGGCTCTGCTATGTCATACCTCTAATTCACTGTAAAGCTCCAAGCATTAAGATTGTAATTAATTTCCTGCAATTTAAAAAATGGACACCAAGTGAGGATTAAAACACAGGATTTTCTGACTTCTAGCATCATTGAAGGGTTTCTAGACATCAACCAAATGTTTTAATGATATTAGAAAGACAGTTAAATAGCTTTGTCCACAGTATAATAAAGATAAAAAACATTTCTTACCATTATCATCACCGGAATCAGACTGGAAGGAGCTGAGGGATTGTACTTCAGAGTTGCTGCCTTTATTACTTCCTGAAAAACAGGTCACTTCCTCAGCGTCATCAACCCCTTTACCTTCATTGACAGCAAAAACAAAGCAAAGTGGTACTCTCTAGGTATACACACTTGTCTATTTATACCACAGAGTCAATTAAGTTCTGTCCAGAAGTAACCTTGTGGAGTTTTGGTTTTGTTGTTTTGTTGGGGGTTTTTTTGTTTGTTTGTTTGTTTTTTCTCAGAATACAACTATTTGCTTCAGAGAGAGGAAAAGACCTACTAGTCAGGAAGGCAGCCAATGCAGATACCTAGACCTTTGGAGTCTCTGAATCCCAAAGAGTTTTTCAAGTGGCTGACACCACTGTAATCAAGGAATAAACGTCTGTATCCAGGATTGCCTTTTTAGATTCCATGTAGTCTCATCAGCATGGAAAATGACTTTTAAAATGTGGTATAAACATTTGTACATGAGATTACAGCTACATTTATCTTCACTGTTCATTTCCTATTTTGAGAGCCCTGTAAAGGCTCATTCAGTGCTCAATAAAGTTATTGTGCATCTCTTTATTTGTATCAGTAGCCCTTGGATCAGATTTCAAAGGCTCTTCTACTTATGTATAAGATTATGCTCAATATGCATTGCTTTTCAGCAGGAATATTCAGTCTGGACAAAACTTCTACAGTTTAGAACTGTAACTGCAGCCTATGGTATAAATTCTCATGTAATTAAACTCATATGAATAAACAAGTTCAACTACATATTATGTGAGTAATAATAAGGAATCTAAAAAGTTACACTCTATAAGCACTGATTTCCAATGAGCAAGCAAAAATGTAAATCCAGGTCCCTAGCCACTAGCTGTAGATATTTCTACCCAGCACGGGGCATCTCCATACAGCAGTGGCTGATTTGCTCCTGCTGGGAAGCAGGGTATGTAGCATATAGAGTGAGTGCTGCAGTAATGAAGCTGCACTGCTTCCCACTCCTTGACAGCTGAGGTCCCTCTCTATGCCGTGGCCTCCTGCTGTGCAGAAATTCATACAGAGACCAGAAGGGTTTGCTGCAGAAACACCCAGGAGAGTACAGAACAGAGCATGTAAGGGGGCTGGCATGCTGGTGCTTTCAATCAGAAAAATTATGTTAAATTGTTAAAAAGGTCAGCCACAGCACAACTGTGAAATACACCCCAAAGATGCGAAAGTTTATTCCTGTTTTTCCCTAGCAGACCTTGGCCAATGTGCTGCCTTAGACGAAAATCTGTCAGGGCATAGATATGAGACAGTGCTGGATTCCTCTCTTTATTCCTCAGTTCCTATTGCCCAAATCTATGGAAGTTCATTGATAATGTACTTTTATTAGACAGTTTTGTTTACAGCTGGGTTGCAAAGGGGTTAAAGATGCATTAGGAAAAAAACTACTAAAAAGAGAAAATATCATAACCCAACCCCTACTCCCTGTATGCTAAAGCTCCCAGTCCATATGCCATGTTCTGACTTGCAAGAATAGACCATAGGGCCACAACTCTGTCCCAGCAAACTGGTATTTCCTGCTATGACAAAGTATGTGAGTTTCTGGTATCTCCAGAAACTTCTTCAGGAATGGAGGGGGCATTGTGTTATCAGATGAGAAACCATCAGAGAACACATATGGTAATAATGGGGATGAGAAATTTTGTGGTCACTCTGATACTGAATGTAGATGGGAAAGCAATGGACTGAAAAGGTGATCTTATAAGCAGTGGATGATTTTCTTCTTCATTTCATACACACTGGAAGTTGAGAATATTAGTTCATTTTTTCCCATTGCCAAACAGGATTGTTTCATGCAGGAGGTTTCAACATTTTTAATTCCCTTGGTACACAATCTGCCCAAACCAATCAGGGTTTCTATTTGAGAATTCTGCCCCAAATTATTTTTTTTCCAATAGTAAGATGATTGCATTGTATCACTTGAAAAACTAATGCTCAGAGCAAACTTGCTCATATGTGCTTTCTGAATAAGTGAAATAAAAGTGTTTAGTCATACTTAATGCATAGAAGCAGAGGTCTTGTACGCCTACTGTTAATTATATCCTTTCAAAATTTAACCAAATCACTTACTGGAGAAACATAACAATTTTAAGTTTATGAGATTGCAGCATTAAGACTACCTGTGCCACTGTACCTGCTGTACCCTGAAGGTAACCTGTACCAGTGGCAGGGAACATTAAGAACAGCAAGCAGCAATACTTACTTTCCATCCCAGCATCCCATGTGCTCTTCCTGATGGAGTCACAATCGGAGCGACAAGGAGACACAGCGGGCAAGTTTGGAGCCACGCTGCAAACCACCACCCCCCGCCTGGCCGTCAGTATTCGAGGGGACTCGGGATGAAATGTTGTCATCTCCTGGTGTTCCACACCAAGCCCATCAACTATCTTGTCCAGGTTATTCCTTGAGTCACTCTGGAAGCATGGGGTGTAGGCCATCGGCCTCACAGGGACCTGTGGAGGCCCAACCTCCTGGTAGATATTTCTGCTGTCTCCGCTGTTCCTGATGTTCTTGAACTGGATCCCGTTGCTCTTGTTGAGCAGGGCAGCAGTGGCAGGATCCTGTACCAGCGTGATGTTGTTGCGGGAATAGTTCTTCCTGAAAACTTTCTTGCGAAAAATGATGAAGAGGATGATCAACAGAAATATGACAAAGAGGACCACAGCTATTCCTATCAGCTCCTCCTTGCCGACGTAGGAATGCCCAGCTTGTATGTTGGGAACAACCACGGGGCGAAGACCACAGTATTGCCCCACATATCCGGGGGTGCAGTTACACAGAAATGAGCCAAATATGTTGACACAGGAGCCACCGTTTTCACATTCTTCCCTTTCGCACTCGTTGATGTCTTCTTCACACCTTGAAAAAAGAAATGGAGTTTGGAGAATGCCTAGCAAACAGCCCAGCTTGTACATCGTGACTTATATTGACAAAGTGGCACTGTTACAGTTAACACCTTCCTGGTGCTTGGCAAATGATCTTATTATTATCATCATACATTTAAGGGTATTTCTTTTTTTCTACAACTATTGCATGTTTTTTTAAGAAACATCAAGAAGGAAATAGGAGTTTAAAGCATCTAATCGAAAGAGGCTCCATGACCCTAATGAGGCTCAATTAATGTAATAGAGAATCCCAACCTTTTAATATTTGTTTTAGATGATCCCAAGGGACTCAATACAACATATTAAAAAGATTCAAGGAAAAAAAGATGAGAAAAAATATAGTAAAAAAAAAATAGAGTATTATTTAAGAGAAGAGGATGATATACTGACTGTAAAATAATTTAGGGCTGGGGACAAAATGAGCAGATTTTAGAGAAGCAGGGAAAAAAAAGAACAGGAATTTTAGTAAAAGAATTGGAAAGAAAAAGAGATTTTAAAAAGGCAGAACAAGAAGTACAAACAGTAGACAAACTGGAGTACTGCGTCCAGTTCTGGAGCCTCTTTTAGAGGAGGGCCATGGATATGCTGGAACGTGTCCAAAGAAGGGCCAGGAGGATGAACAAAGGGCTTGAGTACCTCTCCTGTGAAAACAGACTGAAAGAGTTGGGGTTATTCAGTCTGGAGAGGAGAAGGCTCTGAAGAGACCTTATTGTAGCCTTCCAGTACATCAAGGGGGCTACAAGAAAGCTGGTGAGGGACTTTTTAGGATGTCAGGTAATGATATGACTAGGGGAAAAGGATTCAAACTAGATGAAGGTAGATTTAGATTGGAAGTTTGGAAGAGGTTCTTCACCATGAGGATAATGAGACACTGGAACAGGTTGCCCAGAGATGTGGTGGAAGCCCCATCCCTGGCAGTTTTTAAGGCCAGGCTGGATGGGGCTCTGAGCAACCTGATCTAAAGGGAGGTGTCCCTGCCCATGGTAGGGGGTTTGGGACTAGATGATCTTACAGGGCCCTTCCTACCCTGAAAATCCTATGATTCTATGAAAATGAGGAAAAAGTATGTTGTTGGGAACATCAGGGGTTTTTCTCTTTCTGCACCAAATTATGATCAAGGCTAGGGTTTTAAGAAATGAATACAGCAAGTTATATGCAGCAGGCTTTTATATCGGGGCTAAGGTGACTAAATAATTGATCCAATTTAAAAAAAAAAAAAGATTATATAGTGCCTTTCATGGGCTTCATGGGATTGCTTAAAAAGCCTCTAACACTTAGATGTGGATATCTCAGTGAAAATTGTCTGGAGATACCATCCTGAAATAATAATTTAGGAGGCCAAGTTCATAAAAGCATTTCTGAACATGCGAACTTCATGAATTTCTCAGTTGCCATTAGCTTAGTCTTGAAATAAGCACTAGGTTTCAGGTTAGTTTTTTTGCTGGATGAATTATAGATTTTGGATACAAATTTTGATAAATCCTGACACTGCTGAATTGAAAAGCTCCTGTTGCCCACCTGGAGAATGTCACTTACGTTACTCCCGTCAAGCCATTTTTGCAGTTGCAGATGAAAGCGTTGCCGATGGGATCACATGAGCCTCCATTCCGGCAGGGATTCGGGAAGCAGGCTGTGATCTCTGACTCACAATTCCTTCCCGTAAACTGAGAGAGGCAATTGCACTGGTAGCCTGGGAGGTGAAGGACACAGAGAAATAAATGAGAAGCTTGCCACTGTATCTTTCTAGAAGCAAGGGAATCCATTTGGTGTCTTTGCTCCAAAAAATGTAATGAACTATGGGGGAGATGGATGTTTATACTCATTCTTTGCCTACAAGAAAGCTGAAATAGGGCTTTTTACACAGGTATGTGGTCAGAGGACTAGGGGCAATGGTTTAAAAATTGAAAAGGGGAGATTTACGCTAGACATTAGAAAAAAAATCTTTCCTGTGAGGGTGGTGACATTGGCACAGGTTTCCCAATGAAGCTGTGGCTGCCCCCTCCTTGGAGGTGTTGAAAACCGGGTTAGACAGAGCCCTGAGCAACCTGATGTAGTGAAAGGTGTCCCTGCCCATGCAGTGGGGTTGGAACTAGATGATCTCTAGGGTCACTTCCAACTCCAGCCATTCTATGATTCTATGATTCTGGTATGTCTGTGTGATCCACACTAATGTCAGTTGAGAGTTTGTTCATCTGGAATATCTAGGAAATTTGAGTTTATATCTACATCTAGGGATCAAAGGAAGTGCTGTGGTACAGACCATCCTGATTGTCATGTTTCAGAGAAGAATAAATGTAAGCCTGCACAACTTTGGTCACAAGAAATACTCTAGATTCAGAATGCCTTTCCCAGTATCTTTGAAAATACAGATCATACTGCTGATAGCGGCAGCCCACACTCCGTTTGGGGCTTCACAGAAGAATAAATACATGAGCTGAGAGCTCTTCCACATCTGCCTTTTACAAGGATGACACAGTAGGGATGTGACAGTAATAAAACACTTGATAGTGATAATTACCACTTTCATAAAGTGCATCATCTGGGCATGAACTATAAACTTCCTAATACCAGCTGACCAGGGCAAGATCAGATCTAATCAGAGCTGGATATGTTTAATGTGTGCTATTTAAAGACTGATTAATCACTGGTTACAATACATCAGACACAACTACACTCAAGTAGCAGGGGACCCTGTTGGCCATCTAAGTCCTGCTTCCATGTTTCTTGCCAACAGACGAGCAACATCAGAGTTTAAAAAAAAAACAGTTCTCATACCCATCGGTTCACTCTGTCAGGTATCAAATGACAAATCACTTTTTCCCCCCCTCTCCTGTTTTCTTATGTCATAATGCCATTCATAAAACTTTATTTAAGGTAACAAAGAAATCCAGGGAGGCAGTGAGTCTCTTCATGTTGTGAACTGGAATTTGAAATTTGAGTGCTTTTTCATTTGGGAAGAGCAAGGAACATATTGGTTGTGAAAGCCATGATGATAGCTAAGGCAGTCCTTGGAATGGGAAGACTGCTAGATCAGAGTTGTTGAACTAGCAAAATTTTCCTGGATATTTGTAACTTTGACTGATTTTTAAAAAAAAACACAACTATTTACAAAATCCAAATGTCCTAAACAGATGCAGAGGCAAGGTTCAGGCTCCAGTTATGGGGTTCACATACTTACTGAATACAGTCTATTAACTGGAACAAGGAACCTTCCTGACATTAATGCTGCTGGAGCTAGAGCTGAAATGGTTGAGTGCAACTCAATTCCATGTCAAAATTACTGGACATAAAGCTGAGGTAGCTGAAATATCATCCCTCAGTGGTGAGCTTTTCAAACATTTTTTAAAATCTTTCTTTATCTATACATCTGAAAAAAAAATATCAATTTTAAAAGCCATCGTTCTGGGAAGCAAGGCAGAGATTTCCAGCACAGTTACAAGGAAAATAATTTTAGGGAAACAATATGGAAAAGCCCAATGGAGGCACAAAGCAAATGCAATTCTGCATTAAGAATGCCACACCTTTTACATTCTATATAGTTCAATATGCCTTGTTCAGTTACTCTAATTGAATTCTTTCATGAGGAAAGGCTTCAGAAAAGATATTCGGAACCAGACTTGCTGATTTATTCAGTCAAGAGTCCAATCCTATGTAACTGAAGATAAAGGAAACAGATACTCAAATATCATGCTGTTTCATTATTCTGCTACAAGAAGGGAGACAGAAGCTCTGCTGTGTTCAAAGTTGCAAAGTTTAGAAGAGGAGTGATTCCTCTTTGGGGATTCCTAGAAAGGGACATATTTGGTCAGTACCAGCAACATAGAATTATTTTTTTGTGTTTTATATGTATCTCTCTTGCATAGCCTGAACACCTTTCAGGATATGAAGAGATCTGGGACTGAAGAAAAGTAAAACTGTGACTGCACCAGGTACTGCATTTTGATGCCATCCCTGTGAAAGATTTATTGTTAGCTGACAAAGTAGCTGATCTAAAAATATTGTAGGTAGAAATCACAGCATGAATAAATAAGGCTCTTTCAGAGCTTCATTTTATGACTGAACAGTGACATCTATAGTTCAGAAATTTGCAGCAAAGTTTTATATATTTTATGGTTTCAATGGGTTTAAGTGAAATGAAAATGTTCCATTAAAATATAAAACATTTTGTTCATAAATAAATCTGTAAGACAAAGCCTTTGAATCACTTTCTTTTCACATCTTTAGATTATTTCAGCTGATTAAGTTCTAGGTTCTCAGTCTGTAAAATTCTGTTGCATATATACACTGCAGAAATACTAAAGAAATATTGATTCGGTTAAAAAGAAAGCCCTTTACCACTAAGCATAAAAGGAACATAGATTTATTGATTATTATTGTTTCTTATTGTTAATATTAAAGACACACTAACTTCAGTTAACATTTGATATTAAGAGAAGTTGACAGAAACTGTTCGAGATGGGTCAGAGCTCTATTGGGCAATGTATGAACAAGACCAAAATGAAAAGTGTGCTTTTGTAAGCCCACGTTTCTTGGTTGAATTTGAGTTCATGATGGTAGAACACAGCTATTAGAAGATCTAAGTATTCTACATAGATTCTAAGTCTATGTCTCAAAGTTAGAAATCAAAAAGGCAGTAAAACAAGACAGTATTAAATTACAATATTTATCACTGATTTCTCCAGCTGTTGGAAGCACTTGCTATACACCTGCCAACTCTGAGCCACTGGCAAAAGACACAGCACTTCCCTGTGACACATGCTTGGAGCTACAGAGCATTCACCTGGGAGGTCTCCAACTCAGCAAAGCATATGTTGAAATTCACAGAGTAGGGAAGTGAAGAGTGGATACGAGGCCTCAGTACACGGCCTATACTGACTGGCCAGCAGACCTGCCAGACCTTTTATGCTTCTCCAAAACTCCCAGCAGAGGCTGTAATTTTGCCCACTATTGCACATTGTAGCCACAGGGCCATGGACAAAATGCAATCCTAGAGAAAACCCTTTCAGTCAGGAGTGCATCCTAGGTCTAACAAAGCCATTTTATTACACTTTAAACTTAATATCCAGGTAAGGTGTCCCATCTGTTTAGCACATGAACATGAGAAACAGAGCTGAAGAAAATGCAAAGTGCCCTGTCCTCTCAGCAGAGGACAAAAGACCGTGTTCATGCAATTTAGGGCTTGCTCCTGACCACAATGGAGGCACTGGAAGTCTTGGAAATTCATCAACATTTACGATCATACATTCCATCTGTGTTCTGTCCACGAGATATTAATATTTCATTTTGCACACTGATGCTGGAAAATGTTGATCTGCATTCTCCAAGACTGAAAATTTTGTGATGTCACCACTGTATATCTTCAGAGGGAAACAGGATAAAACATAGAAAGTTCTGGTAAACACATCTGTAATGCTGCTGGGGTGGGACCAAAACATGCTCAGCCTGTGCCACAATAACCTGTACCAGTGGGTGATCTAAGAGCAACAACAAGGTGTGAGCAATGGTACAGCCCTTTTAGGCTACAACTACATTAGCAAGCCCTGCAGAGCAACAGCAATAGGTCTGTGGAGCAAAAGTTGGTCCTGAGGACCCAGCACCCTCAGTGCATATATTTCAGGGCTTTAGGATTATGTTAGCTGCACTCCTGGTGCTGTCACCATCTAGAGGGAAGCCTGGTCCTGCCCTTCAAGACCTCACATCTCCACAGTAGGAACCAAAACACAGTGAGAGGAGATGATGAGAAGATCCACATCAAAGCACATTTGTGATCTAAAACATTATGCAGACATAGCCCTGTTTAGCTTACATATATTCCTGGGCTTTCTGGTTGTTTCATAAGGCTTCTCTCATGCATCTACACTAATCTGAGTCCCATCTCTGCAGCTGAGTGTCACCTTGTCACTTTGAGACCAACAGCTTCTCTTCCTGCCTTGTTGGTGTGTCCCTCTATATAAGAAAAGGGATTTTTCAGCACAGACCTTACCAAAGACAACATGCTGTAAGCAAGGACATGGTGCAGGCTTTCTGCCTATACCTATGTTTGCCTGGCACTTAATAAGCAGAGACAGTAGCAAAAGGTGGGCACAGTGCCATCAGCAGATGGGATGCTGCTATGCAGCCAACATTTCCATTGGTAGCATTGCCAGCCTAAGCATCTGAATGTCTGTCTATCCTCAGGTTTACTTGGCTTTATTAAAGAGGATGCTCCGAACTGCTGCCAATTCTTTTTTTGAACATGTGTATGCTCCTGTTTCTATCTATCACATGCAAGAGGAACTGGCTGTTATCTGTTATGTGCTTTGGCTTTTGCATTTGATCTCACCATGTATTTTCGTTCCCTGCTGTGTAGCTAGGCCTTACAAACTTACTGTCCAGAAACAGGCCTGCCCTTAGCCCTGCACACATAACATTTTCTGGCAAGGTAACGGATGAGAGGAACTGAAAGTGAAGAGGACCTTTCCCACCATTTGTATTTTGATATATTTATACAAATACCAGGCCACCTTCAAGAACTGTATGTTCTTCAGTCACACACATTTCTGCCACTTCAGACATAACTTATATTTCTGCCAACAGATGACTGCCTCTTGCCTCTAGTGAGTCTGAAAATTAACCTCAGTTTTGTAAACTGTTGCTTTCTACAAAAGGATTGGTGTGCATGTTCCTTGAAACTGGGAATTAAAATTCAGATGTCTAAAAGCATAGCTATTAAAAAAAGAGTAACCCCCACTAAAAGTTTTAAATGCTTTTAAAAAGTTAACTGATACGCATTTGGCATTCTCATGTTACAGAATGAGGGTTTGTGTGTGTGTGAGAAAAAGCAAGATCAAGAACGTAAGTAATACCAGGTCAGCTCATGACTATGGCATTAATACACCCATTTTTTCCTCATGTAATTCTTATAAAGCCCCTAATCCTCAAACACACCTGTGCTAATGTTGCCAACATGCTCTGAAACATTATTTAAACCACCACCTAAGTGCCATGTCACATTTTTTCCTCTCTTCGTTTTTTAACTTACTTTGTTAAAAAAAAAAAAACAAAACAAAAAAACCACACAAAAAAACCCCCAAGCCCACAAAAAATGAGGAGAGGGGGAGAGGTGAAAGCAATGTTCTGTTCCCACACTGCCACAGTCCTTGACTCAGGAGATATTTCAGCTCAAATGCTTCACGTTCAAATAAAATTGCCTACTCATATAAGCCATTTACTTCAATCAAAGCCAGATGTATTTAGGACTGATCAAATTAAAAGGAAGTAACTATACTTATAATTGTAGGCTTTAGAAGCACAAGGTTTCTCTGTGTGGTTGAAAAGCTTGGCGCAGGGTTCAGATTTGATTACAGTAAAGCTTTCTATTGCTGTGATTGCTCATGTTATTCATGCAGATAAACACACATTTACTATTGGCAGACCTGGTAATACCAATCTATTATTAGGGTTGTGTGACATTTCCCATTTTAAGACCTCGTATTCAGCAGCTTATAGCTTAACCACACTTTAAACACTTGTTTGAATTTTTTTGGGAAATTTCAGTCAAAAGAGCCAAGCTGTTTCTGAAACTCATGCTGTTTGTAAGCTTTCAAAATGTTAGTGACTTTCTTTAAAAATAGCTTTACTGACCCATACTTATGGGTAAGGACTTAAAGGTCTGGAATAATGTGGCCTTTATTTCATGGCTGTGGTTTCCAGTGTCTCCAAGAAAATTGTCCTAAAGCCGATGTAGCAGAAATCTTTTTCTGCTAGGAATCTCCCAAGCTATCAGACCTGGTGAATGCTTTTCCAGCCCTTTTAAGGATGCACTGAATCTCCCTGCAGAGTCTCTGAACAGGCAGGACCCTCTCTATAACTGTAAACAAGGCTGGGCATGCTGTCACGGGACTTAATTTGGACCCATGGGAACACCCAAGTGCAAGCAGAGTTTCAAATCATGGTTGTTTTCTGCTTACCCAGGTACCAGTTTTTGAAAGAAGAGAGGTTTCTCCATACTCTCCGTGATGTCTTGGAACCCTGAGGTCAGTATGTTTTCTCCTGCAGAATAAGATTTCCATGTTGTCCTCCTGTTCAATACGACAGAAAGAGCCAGTACAGGTCAACTAACCCTGTGCTGACTCTCCTCTCAGGGTACTACCACTGCCATCAGCCCTGAGCTCTGTGCACCCCCACACAGCACTGTGCCTGAGCCAGGTTCTTCCAAGTTGCTCTGGATTTACTCAGATGAACCTCACCAGCAGCCAGGACATTCTCCTAGTGCACCCAAAGCATCACTTTAGCAATTCCCTGATCAGGGATGCAACCTCACCCTATTCCGATAGTGGCAGGGTAAAGTGGAAGGTAACCAGAGGCAGCTTTTTATTAATGATGAACAAGGCAGTAGGCATTTCTACTGAAAGGAAGATCTATAAACAGCTTTCTGGTTTTTTGTCTCTTAATTTCCTTGTGAAGCACAGTAGGGTTTTTGTAAGAAAAAGCATGTTAACAGTGTATGGAATTTGTTCTCTAAAATTCAAGTTAGAGGACTTATTTATTAAAAAAATTCTATAATTATGTCAAATATTCTCTGCTTAGGAAAAGAAGCATTACTCTCCAGCAACTTTGATGGGAGGATAGTTTCATAGAACATATTAGTCAGGAGATCTTGATGCTACAGAAAGCCCTGATATTGAGAAGAGGACCTTTGCATGGTATACTTTTGAATGCTTCCTCCCACCAAAAAAGGAGAAAAAAGTGGCCATTTCCTTTCTTGAGAAAAAAATGATGAGTTATTATTTTTTTTTCTATTTAAAATGAAAATCAGCTGTTAACTTCTATCTCCGTGAACGCAATGGCTGATTGTTCTTAAATGGATGCTGCAGTCTGTGGCTCCACAACTAGCATTTGCAATACTGTAGGGATCTCTGCTCCATGGAATTTAATTACATGGCTTTTTTGCATATGGGGGATACTAACAACAGAATGACTGATGGAAACAAAAATGCCTGTGCCTTCTCCTTGCGGGCTGGGCAGCAGAACCACCGACATACAGTCAGGGCCCATGGCGCTGGAATTATGGCTTTATAACAATCCTTTATTTACATACACTGCTGAGGCAGTAAAAACAGCAAACAGATTTTTAACGGCAGGCAGCTGAAAGATCCCTGCAGGGCACGTGCCCCCTCACCGAGGCAGGAATGCAGGCAAGTTAAATTTGTTCCGTGACTGTTTTCCAGCAGTGAATTACGCTGACGTGAAAACGGTGCGTGCCATTCCAGCAATAAAAGGGGTCAGATCATCAGCACCGCCTGTTTCTCGCTGGCCCCACTGCCCCCCTTAGTTTGAATTGGCATGCACATGGTGCTGGGGAAGAAAAAAAGAATTACCCTAAAGTGTTTTGTTAGAAAGGTTTCAATTTACTCATCATGAGAATGCTGAGCAATACTGTAAATACACTCATATAGAATCTATAGAAGGATCTGTTCTCATGCTTCCTAGAATGCTTGCTTGGCAAATGGTTAACCTCAGTTATTAAGTAGGGAGACTGAAACCAAGCCCTGTTATGTACATGTATATATTACAGCTGTATTTTCTAGGGATTTAAAGAATCTTGCTTAGTAGTTCTCAGCGGGTGCAGCATCCTCCTGACTCAAAATTATTTTCTTTTGCCCTTTTTTTGGACACTCACTTTCTTTCCTTCCTTTAATAAATAGTCTCTTACCAACAAACAGACGCAGCAACAACTCTCCTCATGCTGCACATTACATCCTGGCTGGCCAGTGCTACCCTCCATTCCTCCCAATGGTCCTCCCATCTCCTTCCACTGACAGCAAAGCCAATAGCAAGGCCCTGGCATACCCTTTGCTCTACCATGGGAGAAGAGGTGGCTGGATCAAAGCCAAGGATCCAGAGGGGATGCCAGCTGAGATATCTCAGCATCAGCAAATCCACATTGTCAAGGCTAACTTTGTAAGAGCAGGGATATCCAAGTGAGAAAACTCTGACACTTGGTTGTTCAGAGATCACCAGATTTCAGTCCTGAAAAGTAAACTGCTCTAAAGTTTAGGAAGTTGCTAAAGTTTAGAAAAATCTACTTAGGGGAGGGTGATCAGAAAGGAAATATGAGAACAAGGCTTAAAACAATGAAAAAATAGAAATAGCAATTATGGACACAAGGGATGCACATGGACACGGTAAAGGCAAAAGCCCTGGATAGTTTAAAAAAGTTTAGTGGGAATTTCCCTAGGGGACCATGACCAAAACCACTGGCAATAAGTGGAGGGAAAGCTCTGAATTTGCAGAAGACCTCTCTGTTGACCATCCTTGGTTTTGGAAGAAGTTTTAGTGTGCCAGAAAAGGTGAGAAATAGTGCCTGCTAACACAATGTAGGAACTGAATGGGAAACCTGTACACTGCAAAGACAGAGCAACCCTGAAGGAAAGATCCCACACATAAACCATTTGCTTTTTTTCTTGCTAAGATTCTGGCTGTTGTTATGGTCTGGTAACTTGTGTACTACATTGCTGGGTAATATGTCACTGGCACCAAATCACACAAGCCACTGTATAACCACTGGACAGGAAACACCAATACAAGAACAGTTTAAATCAATGCCCTATAAACTTTGGATAGTATTACTTAGACCTTGGAGCACTCAAGCCTCTGAGGAAGCTGTAAAACACTTCTGGGGCAGTTTATAGTGGGGTGGACTTGCTATTTTCCAAGCAGACGTGTAATCAAATTATTCACTCACAAAAAGGACCAAGGTGTTTGTGGACAGCCCAGTAATTATTTGTGACAGCTTCAGAAACAGAGAATGGAAACAGTGCCACTGCATTGGGGAGGGACATTTGAAATCACCATCATTCTCTACAGCCTTCAATGCTGTAAATGGATCCTGAAAAATCCAGCTAAGCATCACAGTAATTGTAATTCTATAGGATTATACTAACGGCCAATAAATCGATTTCCTCATGGAACACTAATGCAATGAGAAGGGGCAGCATTTCACCATTATTTATAGAACAAACAGCTTTTACACAATTTGCAATACCTATCAGATTTTTATAGAGTTCATGAGATTTTTTTCAAGCACGTTGCTGCATAAAACCATCTCTGGACATAAATTGTAGAGAAAAAATGATGGAGAGGCGGGGGGAGGGGGGGGGTTGGTTGGGATGAGGGGTGAGGGATGCAAACCCATAAAGTAATGCCAAATATTTACCACCAGATGGCACGCTGGTACAGGTGCCGCCGTTCTGGCAGGGCTGCCTCTCGCAGGCATCGGGGTAGAGGACACAGCCAAGCTTTAACTCCGTCAGCCCAACCACTTCTGCAAAGCTGCTGCGCTTGTTCTGGAGAGGCAGTTCGTTGTTATTTAGGACAACCGAATCCAGGCAACCCTGAAAGCCACTCAGCACCTGCGTTGTTCTCTTGTCGGTCAGGCTGCGGACGTTATCCACTTGGACCTGGGCGCCGAAGTAGACGGAGCTATCGGTGCCCAGAGTTTGGAAATAGAGGGGGGCTTTGCGGCGCTCCACGTAGCTGTCATCCAGGGACAGGCTGGTGAAATTGCGATTCAGCTCCAGGAAGACCGAATGCCAGCTTCCATCATTGACGGCCCTGCCAGAAATTCCCAGGATTCCCGGGCCACTTCCACAGTCCAACTGAAACCACAGTTTGCCATCGACGATCTACAGGAGGGGAAAAAAAGATATCAAAGTGCTTCAGGCTCACAGCCGCCTTAGAGTATGTTCTCACAGAAGAAACAGAAACACGGAGGACTTCTAGACATTCGCTATATAGTGTTAAAGCTGCTCTCCTATGTTACACTATAATAACAAAAAGCTGTGCCTTTGCCATCAGGAAAAACCATGAGGTGATAAACACCAGCCTACTCAGAATGTACCCAAAGCCAGTCACTGCAGGCAAAATGAAAAATACAGAAGAAACATAGAAATACAGATGCAGATCATGGGAGAGGTCTAGCATAAGGGTATGTACCAGTGAACAGTGCGTGGACTGGAAGACCTTTGTTTATCCTCTTGCCTCTGCTGCTAAGCAGTTGTGTCTCTCTGAGCAAGTCCTGCCATCCACCCATCCACCCACGTGCTGTGACTCTGCTCCTAGTGTTTGATGCTACCAAAGGGACAGTCAGGGCAAGAGTCAATGGCCACTGTCTTCAGCTGGACATGCTAGGTGCTCTGCTCATGCACAGTTCCTGTGCCTCTGTGTAACTTCAGAGCATCTCAGTAAGAAGTGGATTTGTCCCTGAGTGTCATACGTTTGGTTTCTCTTAAAAATATAAGATGCTGACTGGCCAAAAGTCAGGTGTTTTCCCAGGATGCTATACAACCTGTTCCACCCATACCTTGTTGATGACATAGAATGGCTTTTACTTTTCTTCCTTTCCCTATATTTATGCTGGGTTCCTGGCCTTAGAGAGATTGTTAGGATTTCTCACTCTCTCTCCTGCCTCTTGCCCATCTGAAATCCTTGTAAAAGGTAAATCAGCAGGCTGCTGGGGCAGGCATAGTGCAGAGTGAGGGAATAGGTATGAAGTACTGGTTTCCTGATTAGCAGTCTACCCAAAGAATTTAGGTTTCTTTAACAGATGGCAGATAAGTTAAAAATGGCTGACAAGGCTTGAAACAATTTCTTATGTCACATTAATTGGATTCAAGCTCTCTGAAAGCTCTTGCAATTATTTTACCTTTATGTCATGCTCTAGGAAGTATTTATCTCTGCAAACCCCATCTCAAGACAGTTCTGTTCCATTATTTATCCCCCTGAAAAGTTCAAGCACAGTGTCCTTTTTCATCCTTCCCTGCAGCACATGTTGTACTCTCACTGGTGTATCTGTAACACAACCCTACTGCTCTCCCCTGGCCAAGCAGAGTTGCCATTACTGTCAGTGCAAGAACTCCTCTGGACTTTTGTGGCCTGCTAACCTGCCACAGCTAATGAAGATGTGAGGATGCTGCATTGTGTCCATCTGACCTCGACCATTTTTGGCCACTTCTGGCTTGAATAGTCATTTAAAACTGTGCTAGCTGGAGACATCCCTTGGCATGTGTCTGAACTGGTGTTCAAACTCTTCTCTGCCAGGCTCTTTGATGCAGCTTGAAACTAAATGGTTTTATATTAACTAAATCTGTTAATCTACAGGAGCAGACTGTACTGTTGTATCATTATCAGCATTTTACTGTCCTTGGAGACTCACAAAACTACCTGGAGAAAAGCTGAGGGTACAATATTCATGTCTGATGATCTCTGGGCTTCCTTCTCTTTTCCAGACTTCAGACCCTTGAAATCATAGAATCATAGAAAGGTTTTGGTTGAAAGGGACCTTAAAGATCATCTAGTTGCAAATCTCCTGCCATGGGCAGAGACACCTTTCACTAGATCAGGTTGCTTGAGGTTCCATCCAACCAGGGGCCACCCACTGAGCGCTTCCAAGGATGGGGCAGCCACAACCTCCCTGGGCAACCTGTGCAGCATCTCAGTACCCTCCCAGGAAATAATTTTTTCCTAATGTTTAAAATAACTCTCTCCAAGTTTTAAACCATTTTCCCTTGTCCTAACTGCATACCCGTGCAAAAAGCCCTAACCCAGCTTTCTTGTAGGCCCCCTTCATGTATTGGAAAGCTGCTATAAGGTCACCTTGGAGCCTCCTCTTTGTTCTTTGTCTGAACAACCCCAACCTCCTCAGCCCGTTTGCATAGAGTAGGAGTTCCAGCCTTCTGATCGACCTCCAGCTGAGGTTGAACTGGGATGTAACCTCAAGCCAAGCTACACTGGCTTAAAACATGCAGTCAGAATGTTAACCAAATGGCTCTCCACTGCTCTGCAAAAGCTTGGATGATGTGGACACATTGATGCTAAGCACATGACAAGCTTCCTATGAATGCCAACTACCTAATTCTTCTGCATGGAAGGATGGTTGCAGAGTGATACACATGTAGGAGCCAGAAGAGCAACAATTAGCCCCTAATATGGGCAGCTGGCTGTTTTGAAGTTCTTGACCAGGAGGATGTAATGAAACTGAGAAGTGAGATCTATGGTTGTAATACAACATGTTTGCAGGATGTTGCTTGGTACTCCTCTAGCTCAATCAGGAAAAGGTAATGGAAGTATAGAATAATATGTCTGAATCATTTTCCATTAAGAAGTCTTTTGTTAAAAGACACAACACTCAGCTGTAAATTAGTTTTGTAGATTGAAATTGTGCCTATTAAAGCATTTGCTCAGGAAGAATCTTGGTAAACAAGATGCCCTGATAGCAGCTGGTTTCTCTCCAGAAACAGCTTCTTTTCTCCCTGTGCAACGAAATAGCCCCAAAACCTTGAAGGTGCTGCTCAGAAAGTGTGGTATTTTCAACAGCAATACAAATCAAACATCAAAATACATGCCAACATGTTACACTTTGAAAAAAAGCCATAATCGGATAAGCAGTTAACTTGCTTCTTGTTCCAAAACATTTTTCCTATGGAAAATGTTCTACATTGATTTTGTATAATACACATATACCTCCCCTAAGACTACTTATACCCTGAAGGACCTACTGCCTATGTGTCTATTACCCTTACTCACCAAACATGCTTTTCCAATTATCTTTATAAATGCAACACCACATATGAGCACCTGGGATAAAAATTACACCATTTGTATATGGGAAACTATACTCTAAAAGATTTGCCATTAAAATATGTTTTATTCATCCTTCTCATCCACTTTTATTTCCTTTCACCAGCAGATGATCTGACAGAGAGAGTAAATATATATTGTCTGAAAGGCTGTTTCCTTCCTTTTATTAAAAAAGCACTAGTAACCCCCCACCTCAGGCTAAAGTGAAAGATGGAAAGGATGGTCTGACACTTACAGTACTGGCCTAGCATATGATAAATACGGATGGGAATCCACACTCTGTAACACTCTTCCTCTGGGATCTCAAGCAAGTCATTAGTTTCACTTCTCCATCAGTAAATAGGGATAACGTCATTTCCCTCCCTCACACCAGTGCTTTACAGATACATACACTAAAGACTGTGACATGCCCAGATACTCCAAATGATAGGACCATAAAAATAATTTCACTAATTAGACAGTCACAGGCCTTGCTGTAGCTGAGCAGGGAGGAAGTATTTGTCCCTTGCTGTCCCCTTGCCTCCAGAATGAGAAGAGCAGGAACAACTGGTGAGAAGCAGAGGCTGCAAAGGGCTCCTGTCCTGCAGACTTACCAGCTAGGCTGGCAAGGGAGGAGAAGGGTCCTCCACTCAGCAGGGGAAAACAATGCCTCCTGTCCTAAGCATGGAAAATTCCACTACAGAGCTTTGATTCAGCAATGGATCCCAGGTGTTCCCATGATTCACGGCAACCACCTGTGCTGTCACAGACACTTCTCAATCCTTAAAGAGCTTCTTTGATGGTACTGTGAAACTTGGTACCCAGAAAAGCTGACTTTCAACTCAACTTCTTACTTCTTGAAGTACATTCAAATTAATAGTGTGGAAATTCTATGAATGGCCAGTGCTGTTGTCCAGGCTCAGCAGTTACCCAGACAGAAACCTCAGTGGGGTGATTGGTCTGGCTGAGGGCTGGGCAGCATCAGACTCTCAGTCTGCTTTTTTCTCCCTCTATGTGATGCAACACAGCACAGTGCTTGAGTTACCCCATCTCACAGATGAGATGCAAATTCTGCAAGCACTTGTTAGTGCAGCCCCTGACACCAGATGAAAGCAGATCTGCACCAAGATGAAAGCAGAGAGACGCAGCTTCATCCTAGTTGGGCAGACAATTCCCACCAAGCTTCCACTTTTCAGAGCTTTATGGGTTTAGTTACAGTATCTCTCATTATACCTATTAGGATAGTTAATGCATACTTAAGCATATATGATCTCATAGACACAGACTTCCTCACCTGTACAGAAGTACAAAGAAGAGAGAAGGTTCCAAAAGCTGATGCAATCTGTTACATTTCAAGTTTCATTCCATGAGTGAAATGGAGCCAAACACATATTGTAAATTATATTAGAATATTAGCCTGGCTAAGATGTTTGGCTAGCATCCATAGTTGTGTATCAACACAGGTAATAAAATGATCAAATGGTTCTTCTGAGACCACCTTAGGCTCACACAGTCCATCTGCAGTCACACATTATGAATACAGCATGCTGACTACTAATCTATCAGGGGAAATATTTCGTTAGCTGAATTACATATCAGGTTTGTGTGTGTAAAGCAGTGTATTTAATTAAAATATGACTTGTTTCGACTCCAGTCATAACTAGGATCATATCCAAACTTCAGCCTTATCCAGCATAAGCCATGCAGCAGTAATGCACTAAAATGTATAATACACACTTAACCACGCAAAGTTTTACATTAACTGCCTGAATGGAGGAGCATATGCTTGCATTTTACCATTTGACAGCTATAT
Source organism: Phaethornis superciliosus (assembly GCA_023637945.1). NCBI lineage: Eukaryota > Metazoa > Chordata > Aves > Apodiformes > Trochilidae > Phaethornis > Phaethornis superciliosus. The sequence continues at coordinate 186,590,221 of JAJQWJ010000001.1, forward strand.
TGCTAGCATGACAGAAAAGTCTTTCTTTAGGTATTGTTAATATTTTTAATTTTACAAAAGAAGTTGAATCTCCATTATTTTCCATTCAAAAAAAAAAAATAAAGAAAGGAAAAGAAAGTAATTACAGAGTTCTTTTCTGCAATGGCCTCCTAATGCTTTAAATTGTTAAATCTGAGTTTTCCCAGAGATGCTACACAGGAAAAAGGAAATGGTGATACAATTTGTAGCACATATAATCTTTTCAAGGGGAAAAAAAAAAGGCCATCAACCTGAATCTCATTTTGCTTCAACTGTGTTAAAAGCAAGAGTACATAAGAAAAAAAATGGCCAACCTCTCAAAATCAAAGGATGAGTTTTATTTGAATCAGCTGAATAAATAACACCCTTATTATATTGTATCAACACAGTGTGGCTGGTGGTCTTTCAGCAAAGTAGTAGAGAAGCAGTATGCTCTATGGAATTGATTATTCATCCAAGAAGGAAATCACATTATGATTATGAAATATTTCTATCCTTGGAGTTATTGCAAATGCATGAGCTCCCAAAATCAAGCTGGTCATTTAAACACTGAAAACCATATTGCAGCATTAATTTTTAAATAGACTGGAATGGAGGCGACTTGCTTCAAAAAAATCATTGCCACTACACACCCCAACAGAGGTGCTGTTTTCTGCTCATTCTCCCATGGGCTTGTACAATGTGGTTGGTATAAACTTCTTCCACCTATGACTTTATTTGGAGCTCAGTATTGGTGCTGGGCCTTCTGGTGCTAATCTGCCAGATACTTAAGTACATGCTTAAAATTAAGGTATGTGAGTAGTTCCAATTGCCTTCAAATGCAGGAAGTTAAGCAAGTGATTAAGTGCTTTGCTGGAGTGATGCCAGAGTGCTCAAAAGAGCACAGGATCCCATCCTTTATCCTCTATTTGGAAAGCTTCTTCTCATGTTTAATTTAATTGAAAGCAATGCTCAAATGATAACAACTTCACATTTACATACCTCTAATTAATCTACTTAATGGCCTCATTTCTGAGCATTCCCTATCTCACAACATACATACTTGGTTTTAAAAAAAAATGACTAAACAAACTAAAAAGGCCTTACCTCTAGTTTAGAAATTAAAAAATACATGCTTAGAAAGTCTAAGTGTAACTTTCTTGTAAGTATCTCCATTAGGGATCCCCAGAGCACACTAAGTCAGTGGGCATCAATGAAAAGACCTGTTATGGCTCCATCCCTTGAACATAATGCCATATGCCTGCCATCAAGCACTTTTGTGAAACTTCAGTCTGATTTGCTGAATGACCTTCACAAACAGAACTCTAGGAATTCATGATCTTTTAAGTGGTGCCATTTCTTAAAAAAACATACTGAAAGTAATGTTCTATTTTTCTTTAATCCCTGCATTTACAGAAGCCAAGGGTAAGACCTGGGAAAAGGATGTACTTACTGCCACAGCAAATCCTGCACTACCTAAGAGCCAAGTGTGAGGCTCTGGGAAAGGAATTCCCTGTGTCTTTCTTTGCCTGATGCGTGTGAGAAGGTGGAGACCTTGTACCTGTAACAGTGCATACAAGACCCTGGACCTTTCTCATCAGATACATGAAGCAGCAGCTGTGTCTGAATTTCTCTATTAAGTGCTGCATGAGATGGGTTCAGAGCTGGAAATTCCTCCTTGGAGACAGGAAACAAGAAATAATATTACCTACAGGTTGGCCTCTCAGATAGGTGAAGAGTAGATTTGTTGTTTGTCCTTCAAGTATTTTTTTCTCCTGTTATATTTCAAAGCAAAATGGTTGGGTGATTCTGTGAAGCAATGACTGAAAACACCTAACTCCTAACCTACAACTAAAATATCAATCCAGGTAACTGAAATGAGGGTGTTTATTACTTTTTTTTTTTTTTTTTTTAATACCAGGAATTTTGTGGTGGCAAAATCTTACAGCTTCAACTGGAGATTTCCAGTCAGTTGCCTATGATCTGACCTGCTGGACTCCTTAATCACAGTATTTTTATACACTAAACTATAACAAAATAAATTATCCTACCAATCAAATCATTCTAGCTCCACTGCAGTCTGTCTCTGTATCTCTTATTGTTTTCAAGTGGCATCTTTCACCAGGGCCATTCATTTTTTCAAAGCAGTTTCCAAAACTACAAAATTGCAAATGTTCCCTACTGATACATGCCAAGAGCAATAACAATGAAGACTTCAAAGAAGGTCTTCAAGCCTGCAGTTTTGTTTTTTTGAACAAAATGTACACTGAAAAGTTCAAACTGTGAATTTCTATATGTCTCAAAGACCTTAATTGTTTTGTGCACATCTGACCAACATTGAGAGTCCCCAGTGAATGACAGACAGCACTCTTGCTCATGAAATATTTCAGTTTAACAGCTCTAAGATTATTTGTTGCCCATTAATAACTCATTGAGTCATTTTAACATTACCTGAGCATTCAGCCAAAAGAACACTAAAGATTGCAAATACAGACACAAAAGGCTCTGCACCATTTCTTCCATGGATGAATTATGGGACATGGCCATAATGCATTCCTGTGACTTACAAAAGTCAATGTCTTAATTTTGTCCCTTAGAGGCTCTTGGGTCTAGCACTCCCTTTCCTTCCAGCAGATATTTGTCTTTCCACTGAAACCCAACAAAGAAAAAAATGCATGGAGAACTTATCAATTTAATATCGATTGGATATCAGACTCCATCTACCTCATGCAACTTTCAACAAATATCTTAATTCACAGAGTGCAGAAACCAGTAGGAGGCACATTCTGAGCAGTTGGTTTCTGGAATTAAATTGGCAGCAGTGCAGGCATATCCTCTAATCACAGGCACGGACACAGAGGAAGAACAGCTATTTCAGCATTGTTTTGACTAAATCATCATATAAATGGCCAAATCTTACATCTTGTGCAGACTGGCTTCTGCATGGAGACATACATAAAGTTCTTATAACAAACAGCAACCAGTGGGGCATTTTCCAAGTAAAGTACTCCTAACAAGCTCCTTTTCTGATTATTGTTGCTGCTCTTGTGGAAATTGCTTCATTTCCCCATCAGTATGAAACAGATCTGCCTACATCCTCTCAAGCTGCAGCTGAAATGAGAACAGCATTCCCCAAACCAAAAGCCAACAGAAAACATACATTCAAGAAAAACAACTGTGGAAAAGATAAGTTATTTTAATTACCTTCAGAATTATACAGGGATTAGCTCTGGTGTACATTATAATCCCATTGCTTTGCAGTGTTCGCAGACGGAGAGCCAACTTGAATTCCTCTTTCTTGCTATTTTCAGAAACCCGGTATTTAATGTAGCTATTCCCAGCAAAGCTAAGGGAAGTGTGGCCTGAAATAACCATTTTGAAAAGACACATGTTCTTTTAGTGATACATGAAATAACTCCTCAGCTGTCAAGTTAACTGAAGAATTTATAGAGCTAATTAGAATGTTGAGGAAGACATAAATAAAACGCAACTTTTATGGGAAAAAAAGCTGGCATCTACTGTAAAAATACTGTGTGGATTTTAAAATCTGGATTTTAAATTCTTTTTCGGGGCTGGAGAAAAACTCTATTTACCCACACTTACAAAAAGAGTGATTTCTCCAAGTATTCAGCGTGTTTAAGTTTATACACCCCTGGAGACAGCTAGGTTGCCTTGCTGATAACAGGAAGTCAAAGGTGACCATGTCTGTACATCAGGCAGTCAAATCTATCAAGTTAGGTGTGGGCAGATGCCAGCCACATCCTTGCAATGAGTTCCCAGCAGCCCCTGCCCAAGGACCACAGTGATTCAGCACAGCATCTGCTGTGTTTTTATCAGGGAAATAGCACATGTCCTCTCTCATGCAGCCCTGGATTCACTGAAGTCAACAGAAAGCTCCACTTCACCAGCTTTCTACCTGGGTCTTTATATCCCTGGGAACAACACAGCTGCAGAGAACTAACAAATGTCCCCAGACTTTCTTGTTAGGATGGTATAGTGTTTTCATTAATAAAGATTGGAATTTTGGTACTCTAAATAGTAAGCAGAAGAGTTAATTTTAGAGCTTTGCCCACTGCAGAAAAACATCTGCCATAACAGTCCTGTTTTCTCAGCAGCCTATTTTACTGGTCTGGGATTCCACCAAGTCAGTGAAAATTTCTCAATGGAAACTGGATCACAGCCCCAGAGACAACTATGTATTTTACAGGGCTTATAAATAGAAAGACCAAGTGCAGTGCTGAGAAGCATTACACCGTACATCTTCTGTTGACCTCAGTGGCACCTCTACCTACAAAATGAGACTGACAGCACCTTGCTGCTCAAGGGTATCCCTCTCTACTGCTGTGACACCCACCTGAGCACTCTCCCAGCTTTCCTGGTGGGCACTGGCAGATGAAGGGTCTCCGGTTGGCTTCATACCCCACGCACTGCATGTCCCCTGGACAGGGCTTCTCCAGACAGGGATCATTAGACCCTGGGCAGAGTCCTCCTGGAGTAAGTAAAATACTGTCAGGGATACAGTGTAAAGCATGATCTTCAATAATACAAGAGTAATGAAGGACAATTATTGATCTGTACAAGCAAAGAAAGGCTTAATAACAGTAACCAAAAAGAAACACTTCATGGAAGAGATGTCCTTGGGACAAGTACATAGCAAAACCATTACAGTTTTTCTTCAAAGGCTGTCCTAAAACCCACGGGAATGCATTATGAAAACTAACTATTATGAGCACTAATTGGTTCATAATTGGTGTTGTGACTCTCAGGCCAGACATTTTCTCACAACACCTCCTGTGCAGGGGATTTTGGGATATGATGAAACAAATGACATGAAGCAATGTGCTCCTTTTGTGCCAGCATGCTTGTGAGAAGCAAATTTAAGGAGATAGAGTTCCCTAGGAGACAAAAGAAGAAAAAGCCATTCCTTGGTTACAGAGTGGCAGCTGGACTTTTCATCCTTATCCTGCACAGGACACACTGACAGCCTAATTGTATGGGACAGACAAACCTGCCCTGTCCTCATGTTACTCCTGACATTTCTGAAGGTCTGGTATCCATTGTGCACCTGGCCCAGGCTGCCAAAACCTAGTCTCCTTTTTTCTGGAACTGCATATGCTCAGGAAAAAAAAAACCAAACAAAACAATAACAACAATACCCCCCCCCCCCAAACAAACAAACAAGCAAACAAAAAACACACACGCACAAAAAAAGTGTATAATTTATTCTGGACACTAAGAACTTGAAGTAAAAAAAAATGAAAATCAAAAGTAAGCTTACTGTATTTCTTGACATTACCTAAATGAAGATATAACATCTCAATATTCTAAGTAGATAATTCAAATTTATAGGTAGAAATCAAATTAAATAATTAAATAAAATTAAATTAAATAATTATTTTATAGTTAGAAATTCCCCTTTTTAATTGGGGAAGATCATCATTTGAACAAAATTATTCTGAATGCTAGTGTCAACTCTTCTCTAAAAATATTTTATTAGTATGGAATCTAATCTTGTCTAGGAATAGGTGAATTCAGAACTACTACTAATTTCATAAGGGAAGTAATCTGAAGAGACAGATGAATACTCACTTTGAAATTTTCTTGAAATACTTGTGTGACACAATTACACTAAAGTTCTCCAAACCTCTTACATTCCCCAAAACTATGAAGCTGAGCATTGTCAAGGGCATACTTTGAAGGCTATCAATGCCAAAGGAACTTCTTGCATTCCATGAGCTTTAGCTAAAACTTCTATATAACTCAAAGTGCCTAAATAAATCTGCTTTGACTGCCCTAATCCTAATAGATTTGCCAACACCATTTATGATAATGCAAACCATGATACAACTATTGATGCTCAGTACACGAATTCTCATGAATATGTGACTTCCAAACCAGTTACTCCTTTCTGAGTTGACATAAGGAACTTGACAGATGCATGGTCAGCTTCAAACTTTTATTAACTGTGTGTGTCTGTTATGAAAGTCACCTTTAAGTGCAGGAAAAGGGCACTCCTGCCCTTCCTTCTGTTGATTTTACCAGGCAGAGTTTGAACAGAGGCAGAGCCAGCAGCTGGGAAAGGACAGGTGTCTTTTGTTTTGCTTATCAAATTCATTTACTTTATACATGCAGCTGTTGATTTTAACAATAAAAAGTCAGCACCTTCTTACCCATCTCTTTTGGAATATTGTCAGTTCTTGTTTATTGCAGGGCTCTTATTGTACTTAAAAACTGCTTTACTTTTTGAGCATATGTGTTTTATTTACTATTTATAAAGGAAGAAATCAACCTGTCACAGTGTATATCTCCACAAGTAATGGAAAAAAGATTCTTATTGCTCTCACACTTCAGTACAAGCCAAGAAGGGCTCATAGTCAACATGGCTGGAATTACCTGGCACTGTAAGTGTTTTCTGGAAAAAGAAAAATTACTGCTGTAGGTTTCAAAGTGGACATGGGCTGACTGCAAATATGGCAATGACTGTAAATGTCTTGCTTGATGTACAGCACAGTCAATTTAATCTTTAACATCCTCCTCTCCTTTGTCAAACATTTGTTTGAGAGGTGTATACAGTAAACGATTTACAGTACTGCCTGTAGCACTGTTAGAAAATGATGCATGGCAATCTTTCTTAATCACTTTAGTAGGTAACAGGGATAACAGATGCAATATGCAGTCACATTTTAAGACTTATAGAATCAATAATCAAATGCCATTTAATAGGGTTTGCACTGTAGAACTATATTCTATTTAAATGCAAAGTCTGTACAATTTACAGAGAATATGATCTTTTTTTTCTACAGCTTTTTCTTTTAGGGAAAAAAAACATGCTTTGGAATTCAGTGGTAAGTAACAGTGATTTCTGAAATTATAACATGTGGTCCAGTATTATATAAGCTGCTTTCTATTTTCAAGTTGGCTCTTTTGGCTATTAATTCAGTCTTCTATGACAAATGCACAGCATTCAGATATATACAGAGTATAGCACTTCTCTAACACACTTAAACATTTTGTGAGGCTGTATTTCAGGTGAGCCTCTGCAGACAGAAATTTGGAATAAAGCCCCACAGCTTGTAAATATGCAGCAGAAAGGGGAACTGAGTTTTCCAAATGTGGCTTCACAAATTTGCACGTTCCCTAACCTATGACTGTATCCTTGACATGAAGCAATAAAACTGTAGCTCACTTTGTTATCCATCTTTGCCAGTTATTTAAGCTGATTCTGACTCCGATTTGTACTTCAGTTATACCTCCACAGAAAAAAAAAAAATTACATAAAAGAATCTAATGTATTTTGTGCAACTGTGGAAATGCACTAAAGAGCCACTTATCCTGGCAGGCAAAGAGTAGTTCTTCTGGTAAACTACAAGCAAATCAACTTTTTATTCATCCTGCTGAAGTAGGATTTCATAGCTGTCAGAAAAGTTTTAAAATACTTGGATTTGGAAGAAGAAATGCTTTATGCTTGTCTATATGGTTTAAGTATATAAGCTACAAATCTGCATTATTGCATTGCCTTAGCTAACACACAATTTCAGGCTGGTTTCACAAATATGCAGGGGAAAATTGTGAAATCATTCAAGTTTACGTTGTCCATATCAAAGATGTACAGCTTGAGTTCAAATCAAATTATTTTAAGGTTTTATTTCCACTCCAAAGAACAGTCTATTTACCATCCAGTAAGAGATTTGAGAATTATGGAGTTGAATTGACCTCTCTTTTCTTTTTTTTCTTTTCTTTTTTCTTTTTTTTTCCTTTTCTTTTTTCTTTTTCTCTTTTTTTTCCTTTTTTTTTTTTTTTTTTTTTTTTTTTTTAATTTAGGCAAGTCCAGACAAGCCACAGCATTCCCTTGAAACTGGCATTCATAACACTGTTCTCTACAAAGTATTACAGAGACACATGAGCTAGTGTCAACCAGTGCATGGCAGAACAATGTGGAATAGACCCACTTGATTAAGACAGATCATCTTCAGCTCTATTCTCTAAAACAAGGTAAAAGTATTACAATCTCCTTGATAGTATCCTGAGGGAGAAAACACTTTTCTTTTGCAAAATGAGACATTCCTGTTCGTGTAAAGAAGGCTCACTTCCAGGAATGTAAATATAAATTGAAAATAGAGCGCTCCGACAATTTTAACTTGAGCCTTGTGATATCTGGTATTTTTCTGTTAGCTCATTATTGTGAATCTGTATACATATCAAAAAAGGAATCTGTTTCTCTTGGTTGCAGAAAAAAGCTTGAAAGGTGATTCTTGAAAATCAGTGTTCTAGGAAGCAAATAAAGCAAAGCTCCAAACTGCTACCTTTAAAACAGTGTAGTAATTAGATTAGTGGGAAAAGAAGATGGTCAAATCATGAGCTGCAATTTTTTGTTTCTTTTTAGAGTGTGGTGACCAGGTATTGTAAGCAAATACTACTGTAAATTTATCAGTGCAGACATACAAACCTGTTTCTGCACAAATAGTCTTCGGTTAGCACAAATTTTAATGTTGGAAACTGGAACTGGAAAACTGTGTGTTACACCGTCCCAGTGACTCAGATTTTTTACCAGTTTAAGAAGAAGTGAGATGATTTGACCTCTTCCATCCACTACCTCTTCACAGCTTCCCTAAAGATGCCTTAAGTGGTAGACTGCAATTCCTACTCACCCTGATTCTGCAGTCATGCCCCCACTTCATGCTTCAGCTCTCCCATGTTTCATACAAGATTATGCATTCTCTGTGAGGGCCTTAAAATGAGGGATGTTCATAGGCACAAACATCTCTCCTTATACAACTTAAAAGTACTGCTACCAATTCAAATTTAACAAATTTATCTGCAGTTCTTTTCTCCCAAGCACAGGCAGTACACCTTCTTCTCCAGGCTTCCTGGCTAGCCTGCCAGAACAACTGAAAGTTCATTAGTATGTGTGTGCTTCCTGAACATGGGAAAATCAGTACTGTAGACATAGGAACTGGGCTCCTGATGCCCAGTCCTGCAAAACATTCAGGTCTCTTCTAAGACTCTGTGAGTCCAGAGCACATGGACCACCTTTTAAGAAAAGATCTTATATTAATAGCAGATCTTATACTGCAACACAGTCTATGCTTTCCTTTTGTCAGAACATTTGCAAAATACTAGAAGTGGCTTCACAAAGTCTGAATTGCCTTGTTTCACAAAAAAGTGGTCCAAGACTGCTATTCACTTGATTAAATAATGTGAATGTGTGTCTGCACTTTTGCTGAATGCTTCTGGTTCTATTAGAAAATTTCTCTCAAACTATTAAGCCTGAACTGTATTAAACACTTGAAATGGAATTCATCTCATCTAACTTTAGGGCATGATTCATCCGACCGATTTTAGACATCTAGGAGAGATGTATCACATCATTAAAAATACCTCATTCTTTCCACTATCTGCAAATGGGGCCTGGAGTGACCATCTGAGATGTAGATATATGCCCACATTTGTCAAGATTTCAACCAAAGCCTCTCCCATAAACATATTAATGTAACCTCACATTTGTAAGATAATAATGCAGAGCAACTCTATAGCAAAGCAGTCCCAACAAAACCTGCTTTTTCCTGCATCTTTGTCTCAACACAAAAGAACTACTTTGCATCAACAAAAACCAAAAATATGGAACAGATTTTTACTTCTGAAAAATAAGAACATGATGAGAACTATTTTACAAAAACACATTTATTCCAGCCCTCCTATCTTCATTCCCCACAAGCACTGACAGATGTTCACATACCTCACGTTATGTGATGGGAGACTGGCAATTGCAAGGCCCCTACAGCCACACTCATACCCCAGTTTGTTACGGTGTTTTTCATACAAACACAAGAAGATGAGCCAGAAATCTAAGGAGACAGGCTGTTATTTGAAAATTTCAAATTTATTGATTTTAAAGGCTTAGATTGATGCACCTGAACTTTCAAACTTATCCTTCCAGAGCTGAGCTTTTAAACCTCTGAAGTTCACCCACTGCCTGCTTTACAGCGTCCCTCCATTTTAATGTTAGATAACTTTGTTGCTCACAAAGGTAATTTAGGTAAGTTATGCACAGCTGGGATGTATAAATTGTGCATATCTGTGACATCTGCCAGTGGGAAAAACACTCCAACTATGATACATATTTCAAGAACGAGTGAATTAGTTCAAAATCGAGCTTTCTGGGCCATAATTGAATCAGATCTCTGGAAACATATGCAATATCTTAATGGTTTTGTCATAATTCAAGCTATTAATATTTACTGGACTGGTTCATGAAACTATTCTAGTAACAAAAGATGCATAATACTTTTATTATATTGATAATATCTTGTTAATGCTGTCTTGTTAAACAAGCCAAGATAAATTCAATTTTAATATTTTGTGTGCTTAGCCCTGACTTCATCAATTTATGTGCATGTACCAGAACTACTAATCTAGAAGTATTTGCATTTTTCTAACTCTTCTACTGGGCCTAGCCTTTTTGCAAAATTATACATTTTAATATACCCTCAAAAGTCTGTGCCACCTCCTAAATGATAAACCAAGATATGTGTCTATAGATTCACCTAAATGTCAAGGCAGTTCTTGTGGCTCCTTTAATTAAAAGCAGGAGAAAGGGCTGAAGCATTAACTAATGTGGTGAAAGCCAAAGCATGGATTTTTTTTTTTTTTTTCTACTTCCCACCAAGATCCCTGTGCAAGTAATGGGCATCCTGGCTTTCACCTCTCAGGTAGTTATATTTAAATGAGAAGCTCTGGACACTTCTATTACAGGCTGGGTGGTGGACTGGAGATGAGTGGATGAAGACTCCATCCTGAGTCTTGTGCATCACCTATGGGAAGTCAGTGTGTTATGGATTGAATATGAGTTGTGGGCACCCTTCCAGCCTTCCAGTTGGATTGAGACAAGCTGCCTCTTGCAACTGTTCCTGTAGGGCATCATCCAGATCCCAGAGAACATGGATGGTCTGCAGAACCACACTGCCTTTCCAGTAGCCTGTCACACATTTTCAGCATTGACTGGTACATGACAGAATAATGTGGATATTGCTTTCCCAGCTGAATTGTCCTTTCAGCACAATCTTGCTGTGCAGGGAGGAAAAGGGAGAAAGTTGCTGGAACAGAACTCAACTGCACTGCAACGTCCTTCTTTTTGGAGTTAAACTAAGGGATTATGAGGCAGATCCACTTACTGTTGGTATCTGAAGGGAATAATAAATCATTATTGACTTTAATAAGTAGTGAAATGAAATTATAAACAGTGAGAATTTTGGCTGCCATAAAACCAATTTCTGACAGTGAAGGCTATCACTATCCCCATGGAGATGAGTACTGGTGATTTCCTGGTATGAAAATGAGACAAATATGTGACCTAGTGCATATAAAAGTGTTTTGCAGAAAGTGCTTCTGCATTTGCTCCTGGACTCATCTGAAGGATTGCAGCACTGTCCCTTTTGAAACCATGAAAATCCTCTATTTCAGAGCCTTTCATGTGTAACAAAACGCCAACTATTTTTATAATAGATACATCTGCTTGAAACTTAGAACACTATTACCTAAAAATTAACCACATAGCCTGTTCTTGAATGTACATAAAAATATCTAAGACATAAAACTTGACTTCTGTAGAATTATTGTTCACATACTGCAGTAGAGAATGATTTCTGGTTAACTTCCACACAACTTATGACTATTTCCATTCCCACAGAAGTTAATGGAAAGACACAAACTCCTGCTGACTGCTGCAGAAACAAAGGTTGGGTACTTGAGACATGGCTGCTGAATTCTTGTATTGCTCTGCATGTGTGTATGTGTGCACATGTGCTCAAGATGAGAGAGACTTAGCTGTATTGATTTTACAGCATCTTTTTTCTGCACTCTTAAATGAAGTGGAATGAGGAGCAAATAGCCTGGTAAACAAAAGAAACAGAGCTATTATTATAACTGCCTGAGGTTTTATACTCCAAGCACACAATTGTAAGGAAGATTGGCTTTCAAGTCTATTTATCTTATATGCCCATATGAAATCTCGGCCAAAAGGTGGAACAGCCTGAAACCCACCCTGTCACCTACCGTAGTGTTGGAGGTCAGGAAGAGTGCTTGCCTAGAGTTACTTAATAAAATAATTCATTGATTTCCATGCCTCTCTGCAAAAATGAGACTGGAAGATGCATTTCCATCTGCAATGCTTAGGTCAGGGGTCCTTGAGTCCTTATCCTTGGAGACTGCCAAAGCATTGCTGCAGACCAGACTGTTCTGCTAACAGTCACACTGCAGGTTTATTCCAGTGGTGGCACTGAGGGGGTGGGAAACCACATCCCTCTTCTCTTCCTCTCCTCTCCTCTCCTCTCCTCTCCTCTCCTCTCCTCTCCTCTCCTCTCCTCTCCTCTCCTCTCCTCTCCTCTCCTCTCCTCTCCTCTCCTCTCCTCTCCTCTCCTCTCCTCTCCTCTCCTCTCCTCTCCTCTCCTCTCCTCTCCTCTCCTCTCCTCTCCTCTCCTCTCCTCTCCCTCTCCCTCTCCCTCTCCTCTCCTCTCCTCTCCTCTCCTCTCCTCTCCTCTCCTCTCCTCTCCTCTCCTCTCCTCTCCTCTCCTCTCCTCTCCTCTCCTCTCCTCTCTTCTCCTCTCTTCTCCTCTCCCTCTCCTTCTCCCTCTTCTCTCTCCCTCCTTCCCCTCCCCGGGAAGTTGGTTGATGGGTCTGATTATGGAGCCTCCAGGAAAGTGGTCTTTGTCATAAAAGGCCAAAGTTCATCAACTTCCATTTACATCAGTAAACACGAACAATTCTTCCTGAGCCTGAGAAATCAATTCCCACAATACAACAGCCAGTCATGCCTTAATGGACCGAATTGAAATGCCCCTTCTAATCTGCATCAGAGGAATAAAAACAATCCTATCACATAACGGGTAAAGCTGGGAGGGGCAGAGGGAGCAGGACTCACCATTGCACATGCAGCGCACATTCCTGTAAAAGCGGGGACACACAAAGCTGATTCGTGCCGTGCTGTAGGTCATCAGGGAATGTGAATCAATAGATAGGCTTTGCTCACAGTGTTGTTCCTGACAATCCAGTCCAGAGCAATTCTTCTCCAAGATGGCAGAAATACGAATCACATTTTCCAAGTGTCTCCTTGCATTGGTAAGCTTCTGAATCAAATAGGCAGGCTTATAGAAACCACCGTTGTGCATCTGAACAGCAAACAGCATGTCAAGCTGATTGCTGCCTGCCACTGGCTGAATACTGATGATGTGCAGGCTGTCCTGTTTTTGGGAGAGCACTGCGTTTCGCAAGGTACGCCTGAAGCCATGCATGTGAAGGCCCACGAAGTCTTCTGGGGAAACGTTCTCAAAACGGATGGTGACTGCGTTCTGCAGCATTTCTTGCAGCAACTGCTCAACGTGAACCACAACATCAATGGGGACCTGGAACCGGCCATCACTGACGGAGACGTTCAGGACATACTTGCCATTATCGAGCCCTCCAAGGGCAATGATCTTCCCATCATGGCTGTTGACCTTGAATAAACTTCTTTGCTCTGATTTTAAAGTATACGTGAGGACATCGTACACATCCTGATCTGTGGCATGAATTTTCCCAATGACTCCCCCAGGAAAATCATCTTCCATGGTGACAATGAAAATCTCCAGTGGAATGGCAGTAGGTCTGTGAATGCTCTCTTCAATGACCCTCACCTGAATGTAGGTGTGGGAAACCTGCTGAGGCTTGCCGGAGTCCTTTGCCTAATGTAATTTTGAGAAAATAAAAATAAATGAAGAAACAAAAGGCAAAATAAAGACCATGCTTATAGCACAGCTAACAACCACAACTTCTTGCTATTATGTATTTTCACAGAAGACGACCCCTCAAAAGAACTACCCAAATGCATTTGCCAGATACATAGGTGTAGAGGAATTTCTCAAGGAATGTGGACACCCAGCATTTGTGGCCAATCCATGTTTTGAGAACTATGAAGCAGACTGAAACTCAGTCCTAAGAGCAGTAAATAACCTGACCTTGAAGAGTCTCTGAAAGCGCAATTAGAGCAACTAGTTTGGCAGATGCAGGTGCAGCTTTAGCAAAAACAAGATGCCTAGCCAAAAAGTAGTTAACTGCAAGAATTTGTTATCTAAAAGAGGCATGCCCCCTGAACCCTATATAACGCTGTGTAACTATTAATAAAATCGAGTGCTGTGTATCAATCATACTGGTTTTAGTCACAGGCTCCGTGTTTTCGAGTTCTTCCCGACACATATGTAAAGAAATGTTTCAGCCATTTCTAGCAGTGGAATTTACAAATTCTTCAAGGAAGCACAGATACCTCATCTAAGTGACTGAAGAGAGAAATAAGTCAGGAGAATGTCTCATTACTTATACTGAAATGTTCCCAAGATCCCACAGCTATCACTTGTCCTCAACAGAACAATTTGGCTGTGGTATACTCTGCATGAAATGGATTTTAGGCTCATGTCTACTCTGGATTAGACACTGAATCCCAGTGACATGTGATGTGGTTGACACACTGGAGGGAAGGGACACCATCCAGAGGGACTATGACAGGCTTGAGAGGTAGGCTCATGCCATCTCATGAAGTTCAACAATACCCAGGGAAAGATCCTGCATCTGGGTCAGGGCAATCCTGAGCTAAAACACAAGTTGGGCAGAGAACAGATCAAAAATAGAGCCCTGAGGAAAACCACTTAGGGGTGCTGGATGATGATAAGCTCAACATGAGCAGCAATGTGTGCTTGCAGCCCAGAAAGCCAACTGTGTCCTGGGCTGCATCAAAAGAAGCGTGGGGAGCAAGTTGAGGGAGGTGATTCTCCCCCTTTACTCCACTCTCTTGAGAGTCTACTGTGTTCAGTTCTGGAGGCCCCAACAAAAGAAGGACACAGAGCTGTTGGAGCAGGTCTAAGGGAGGGTCACGAGTTGATGATCAGAGTGCTGGAGCACCTGTCCTATACAGAGAGGTTGAGAGAGTTGGGGCTGTTCAGCCTGGAGAAGAGAAGGCTGGGGGAGACCTTACAGTGGCTTTCCAGTACCTGAACAGGCCTACAAGAAACCTGGGGAGGTACTCTTTATAAGGGCATGTAGTGACAGGACAAAGGCTAATGGTTTCAAACTGGAGAAGTGTAGATTAAGGATAGATACTACGAAGAAATTCTTGACTGTGAGGGTGGTGAGACACTGGTACAGGTTTTCCTGAGAAGCTGAGAATGTCTCATCCCTGGATGTGTTGAAGGCCAGGTTGGATGTGGATGGGGCTTAGAGCAAACCTGGTCTAGTGTGAGGTAGCCCTGCCCATGGAAGGAGGGTTGAAACAAGATGATCTTTAAGGTCCCTTCCAACCCAAGCCAGTCCATGTGTCTATGAAATACCGCATCAGTTTCTGCATTGCCTGGCATGCTCCGAAGGGTTTCAGACCCTGCCCAGCTTGTGTGGATATGAAGGGTTTAAGAGCTTTTCTACAGTGCTCTGTGCTACTTTACCTGAAGCAGTCAAGAAATCTGTTTGAAATAAATAAAATTTATCACCCTCCAAAACCAAAATAGGTTGCTTGTGCTGCTATTAAGCATAAAATATGAGAACCACACTGCATTTGGACAGATGACTGTATGACCCAGAGCACGTTTGATAGCACCATTTGCACTTTTTTTAGAGAGATGAAAAGGGCAAGTTTGACAAAAAACCCAAGGCCATCTTGACAGAAAGGTGTAAAAACTTGAATAAGTGTCCCTTCCTGCACTAAGAAAAATGTTTCACTGAAGTAAGTATTAAGATATACTGCTCCACATATTTACTTGTTCTGGAGAAAACAGAAGACTAAATTATCACTGAGCAGAGATACAGCACACATGAAAGATCTGTGAATTTGGATCTGGAGAAGAAAATTTACAAGCTAAAGAAAAAAGAAAGTTAGGAAGGCAATGGCAATATAGACATTACTAGGAAACAATTAATAACTTTAAGACACTCTAAAAACCATCCATCCTCACTCCTAAAAGGGCTGGAATACTTTTTTTTTTTTTTTTTTTTTGGTACATGTGCACAAACATGCATACATACATGTACAGAGGTTACATACCATTCTAGTTTCAATTTTAACATTACATCTTAATAAACCTTACACAGAAGAGGAACCTAATGGTGAAAAGCAGAAATCAGCACTCTGTTATATCTGAATGCAAAGAACTATTTCTGTGGTCTATATACAACGTGAAAATAGAAAGTATGCTTTCTCTGCTAAATTCCCTATGGAAAATAATACTGGAAGGAATTATGCCTCTACAATCCAACAGTGTTGAATGCATCTCAAACATTGTGGTCTGCCTAATATCTCACTGATATGACATACTTGGATCTATACAGTTAGATGATGCTTCTTAAATTTGGGCTATACTGGAACTTTGGCTAGCAAATTGCCATGAAAACAGGGCATTTCAGACTGCAGGCATGGCAAGAGTGAAAGTGGGTTTTTTTTAATTTTTTTTTCAAGGCTCAAGAAATAGGTTTCAGGAATACTGAATGGCAAATTTGTAGAACTTTGATTTGAACTGTTAGCATCAGAGCTTGTATTTTTAAAATTCTTACTAACTAGGGATATTACTGCTATGAACAGTATTAAATGTGCTTCTAAAAGGGCTCTCAGGCTGTATATAGAGAAACTGATCTCAGCAAAGCAGGTGGAGGAAGCCACCATTTCAGACTTAGCTTCGATGACCATGGATCATTTCAGTGGTGTACTTCATTCCCTAGATTCGTATGTGTATCATTTTTTTTTGTGCATTTTCTCTGTCAGGTCTGAGAAACGTGGACAAATTACTTTTAGATTTACATGTTTTTGTAATCAAAATCACCCTGGTTACAAAGTTCCTCAACAATGACTTTAAACCTAAGTTTGAGATGGACTTCTACTGCATGTGTTATTTTCATATTCTTTAAGAGCTAAAATGACCTTGGAAATGTGATTTCATGAATTCTTGGTAGGCTTCCAAAATTTAAGATTAAATTTATGAGTTAAAAGCAGCAGTTATTTTCCTTCCTAGAACGATATTTCGTTGTCACTTGTTCTGTGGTGTACTTCTATGTGTGTAATGTGTTTTGTATTATTTTTCTCACTTAGCTACAGGAAAAAAAAAAAAAAAAAAAGAAAATCTTAAATCATAACAGCCATTGCTTAGAAAATCCATTTCATGCAGAGGAAACTGGAAAGGTGGCTGGCTACCTATTTATATTTATATGAAATTAGGTTCAAGGACATCAAAGGAAATATACCATATTATGCACCTGTAAACTGGAATGTGTGGCATTCAGTCAATTAAAAACAACCCATACAGGCAATGTACATATGAGCTATCAACTAGAGGGGGTTTTGCTTCCATGCAGATGCAAAAATCAAGCCATACCTGCACGCAGAGCACATACTCGGTTGCAACCATATGCTTGAAGATGACTGCAGATCTCAAGATGCCTTGAGGGTCCAGTGTAAACTCCTCCTCTTCATTGCCAGTGAGGATGGTGAAGGTAAAAGGGGGGCCATTGTGAAAAGAGTCTTTGTCTGTCACTACCAGCTGCAAAATGCTTGTGCCCACTGGTTTATTTTCCTTTACACATATACACAGCGTATAAAGAAAAGGATTAAAATAATACATATCACAATCATAAAATCCCATGTTTTGCTATTGAGAATATTCAGCTGAATGCTCTTTGCCCAAGACAGCATTTCACAAGCACTGCTTGTTTGACACCACTTACAGCCCATGGACAAGGGGCACAGATAGAAGTACCAACCACATCTCCAGGGACCAATGAGCTCTCCCTCATATTGTGTCTGGTCAGGACTCACACCCTGAGCAAGGTGCAATGTGCAAACTCATCCCAGCTCAGACTTTTTGAGTCCAGAGTACCTGGCTCAACAGGGATGAATGGTAAAATATGTGACAGCTGCTGAGGGTAAGGAGCCTCAGCAAACAGAAGCCTACCAAGGACTTAGGAAAAAGGTGTTTATACTTCCCTTAAATCCATCATTTGCAAATAAATAATCAAATGATAGTTAAAGGAAAACAAATGCTTGTGTATTTTAAAAGTCAGAGAGGTTTTTGATGTGCAGAATAAACTTACTTGAATTACAGCTGTATAGTTAGCTGGAGTAAACACAGGGCTGTTATCGTTCACATCAGAAATGTCCACATTGACTGTCACAGAAGAAGACAAAGGAGGGGTGCCACTGTCTCTTGCCTGGATAACTAATGAATAACCAGATATCTGCAAAAAGGTGAGAACATTGTCTAATAATGAAATCAGCCCTGAATTTTTAACTCATGTCCTTTACATCGAGTGCACCACCTAAAATATTCTAAGGGAAGCTGTCTGGCCCCATTACCTTCCCTGTCCTTAGTATAACATTATTCTGTTTATTGCCATACTGTGTCCCAACAATTTTATACGGCTATCAATAAACATAACAGCTTCACTGTACTAAAGTACCTGTATTGGATGCAGCATTCCTGAAACAAAGGGGCAGACAAAAAATAAATAATGGATAGTATTCAAACTCAGACATTACTATTGTAGCTAACATTTTCATCTCTCCTAGGTGTCAGCTGGAATATGTGACCTGATTCTATTTATCTTAGAGTTGGTTTCCAGGATAATATATAAATTGCTTATTAGAGCCAACCACAGTTTGACACACAGCGTTTCTAATGTGGTGATGGAAAACCAAGAAAAAGTTCACAGGCAGTTGGATTAAACACAGTGGAAAACATTTGGGACTACTAGAGACAACAGTCACTGTAGCAACAGGATATTTTCCACTGTTCAGTAGAAGATAAGGGGTTTTTTGAGCCTATTTGTTTGCAACAGGCACAAACTAATCAGCACAGCGTGGGCAGTTCAGTGCATCACCCATGGGCCCTCTATGCACATATGTGCCCATGCATGAGGTGTGACAATTTGCAAAAGCTCAGTCTCTGCACAGCTAATGGATGACAGCTTGATTTCATGAACTACATCTTTATGTTGACCTCCTTATGTCTTACAACTACATTTTACTGTATATCACTCCCTGCTCCACAGGGAGAGCTGCTGACAGGTCTGCCTGTGAATCCTGCAAAGGGAAGGAGCAAGGGGCCACATGAGTGCCAGATAAAACACCCTGCTCCAGGCTCTCAGTGCAAGGTTGGGATAGGGAAAAGCACACCCTGCAAAGGGGAACAATATAATGCTAAAGGGGCTTTTTCAGGGTTGGAGGAAATGTCAAAGCCGTTTGTGAAAAATAAAAGCCATTTGAGTAGAAGAGAGGTACAGGCTAAGCATACAAAACAAGGTGGCTCTTCTGGGATGTGGGACCTAACTAAAGAAAAAGAAAACAGCTCTTTTCGGGGGCAGATGTATGGAGGAGAAAGACTGCAATCGATTTGGTGAGGGCATAGGGACACAGAAGGAAGGAAGAATCCTGAACCATGGAAAATCAAGAAGCTGAGTCAGCGAATACTTTATTTTCTTTTTCTTTTTTGAGCTGTAATTTCTGCTGCTAGCTAAAGACACGATTGTTAGTTTTGCAGGATTCTTCCCAAACTTTATGTGTCTTTGCTTTCATTTCAGTGTATCCCAGAAAGGTAGATGGCAAACGTCATGGTTTCTATGTGATTACAGCTCTGGAAATGAGTTTCCTTAAAACCACTGAAACCTGGGAGTCAGCACTGCCTTTGGGGATCTACACCAGATGGGGCATCATGAATCATTTTCCCTGAAGGGGTCAGAAACACCTGTGTCTAGGAAATGTGCCAAGGAAACAAAGAAAAATACACTATCACAGCTTATTTTAACCAAAGGAAACATTGGAAAATGCATATCTAACAGAGCTGGCATTAAATATGCTGGCGAGGGTGAATGTGTGTGTGTAGATGCAGATGTATATGAATGCACTTCAGAAACTAAGTAAAATCATACTAAGAAGCTAAGCCAAATTACAGCAAATTTGTAACATGAATATCCATTGCTACTTTCTGTCCTCAACAGTCAGCAGTATAGTCATTCTGCCACCAAACGCTGCCAATTTAATCCTGCCTTTGTGATAATTCCAGAAGGATGTTTACCAGTGTTTTAAGCAGTAGCCCTGCTTCCAGTAGAAAGATTTTCCATCTGAATCCATGTTCTGAGGACAGACATCAGCCTCCCCAGTTTTGGGGACGCATTGCTTGGAGGCAGAAGACATGGGTTTCTTTTTGTGTTGCAAGACTTCTGAAGCCATGTAGCACACTCCTGCCCTGCCAGTAGCACAGACAGCTGTATTTATTTGTTCCTTTTTTGTTTTGGTTTTTTTTTTTCCAAAAGCTGCTAATTGCTACCTATGGCAAAATGGTGATAAATCACCCCAAATGAATAATCTAGTGAGCAAACAAAGCAGCAGAATCTGTTTAATGAAGCGCTTTTTCATTTTTGGTACAGCCTGGCCACTTCATAACATCACCTCCCCAGTGACGTGTTTTGCAGAGTGCTAATTAATGGCAGAGGTCTCAGCTCAGTGCTTGGTGCCATGGTCTGGAGCGTGTTGTAATCACTCTGTTGCACACACTGCTGCACGTGTGGGCTTGCACACGCAGGAAAGAGGAGGCAATTCATTAACACAGCAACAGCTGCTGGTGGCACCACAGGAGAAATCCAGGCCTTGCTTTTTTCCCTGATCTGGCCTCAGCTGCTGCATTGGTGCAGGATGAGAATGCTACCAGAGCAGTTGGCTTCTAGGTAGGAGGATAGAGCTGGGATAGAGCTGGGAAGAAGTGGAATAACATCAAAAAAACCTGTTGAACTATCTTAGGCTGATTGTTGCAGAATACAAAAGACACTTCCTCAAAACAAGTTAGCAGCAGAGTTGAGATCAATACACATCTGTAAGTCATTGTAAGTTAAGAAGTCCCACATATCTTACCCTTTCTCTATCCAGTTTCTTTTTAACCTTCACAAGTCCCAAAACTGGGTCAACTGAAAATTCATTGTCTTGATCCCCATTCACTATGGAAAAATAAATCTGGCCATTGGAAGGACTGTCCAGATCTTCTGCTATCAACTTTTTTGAGAGAAAAGTGAAAATTAGCAAAACAAATATTAAGCCATCTGTATGATACATTACTGTTCAACATCCCAAATAGTAAAACTTTATATTCCATCAAACTAGTTCCATCTGAACTGCACTCCTCTATAGCATCAAGCAAATTAATTTTTAATAGGAGGCTCCCCTTGGAGCTTATCAAAATTCCAGCCCGAAAATATACACAATATTTCAATGGTAATATTCTGCACACTTTCTTTCTAGATCCACAGCTTCCAATACACGAGTATTGTGAGGTCTGGGTGTTTCACAGTGCATGCCAGACTACACAAATACCATGTTTTACACTGAAAAGTTCAGTTTTGTCTTTCCCATAAAATCCACATGTTTCTGACTCACGCCTTAAGCATGCCATTGCCCTTTCACAGCACATTGGGGTTAAAAATGAAACAGTTGGTCCTACTACTACTATTACTGCTACTACTAGTAGTTCTACTTCTACTTTCTTTTTGGGGGAGGCTGGCAGCAGCCTGAAAAGCAGTAGCAGACGCAGAGTATTGTCTAGAGAACAGTTTGGGTGATTCAAGATGCAATAGTAATGATTTTTAACCAGTGCAGTGGTACTGTTTTACAGGTCTTGTGGCAGAAGGCTTCACCCTGCCTAAGTGCTACCCACAGCCTCGCTCACCATTATCACTGAGTCCCCAATGGCAGCATCCTCGCTGATGACCGCGCTGTAGACCAACTGGCTGAACGTCGGCGCGTTGTCATTAACATCTGTCACGTTGACGTTCACAGTCGTAACGGCGCTCAGGGCTGGAGTTCCTCCATCCTTTGCTTCCACTACTAAGTAGAAATCCTTACACGATTCATAATCCAGCGCTTCAAAAATGGAAATTGCTCCTTTGAAACAAGGGAGGGAATGTCAGTAGCCAGCAAAAAACCCAATAATGCTATGGGCTAAGGGATCTGACTACAGTAAATAGTACAGCGTGATATTTATCGCTATGGCACACATGCAAAATATCCTGTTCTAACTGTGACTCTGCCCAATCCAATAAAAATATTTGGTCAGGTTTCTGCTGCTGTCATTTGTTTAAAGAATGATGCCAATTTCACTTGGGTTGCCTCTGAAGAAAGGACCTGTACAAGGCATGAAGCAATGAATGGCTCCTCATGAAAATATTTTTTATTATATGAGTATTGTAGACAGAGAAGTCGGGGGTATATCCACCCATTTTTCTGGGCTTATGCACAGAGCCTATGGGAGAACCGGATGCCGACTCTGGAAATCAGCCCTGACAAGTCAACAGGAATTCACTTCTTCATAATTAACATCTCATGAATTAAATACAAATGAATGGGGTAAAAATATGTTTGAGAAATCAGCTGCCTATCATTTATGTGATTAAACAGAGACTTCATTACTCAACAAGGTTTATTTTAAATTTTGGGGTCCTTCATCACACAAACGAAACCTGACTCACTTCATGCACTGTCATCATTTGAACGGGAGGAACTAAAGAAAGAGGGCTTTTGGACTCTGAAAGGGGGGGAACACAAAGGCAGGGATCTGTTCCCTCCCATTTCTTGACATACTCTATAAAAGATTGGGAAAGTCAGCAGCTCAGCTCTCTTTTCTTTCTGCTTGCTGCTGGCTGTGCTGCTGTTCTTTACCACCAGCTCGCCATGTGCCTGTCAGGGCCCATATCCATCGGGTTGTGTATACATATTTATATTTATTTGTATATATTTGTATTATTTGTTACTTTATCCCTTATGTTATTACCTTTCCCATGTATTACTAAACCTGCATCCAACTGGTTTCCATTTCCAGCTTAAAGTCTCTGGTCTTTATTCCCCTTTTATCTTCCCGTTGTGAGTGAGGGGGAGGGGGGATAGAGAAGAATTCTGTCCTAAGTTTGTGGTCTGCCCAAACTGCTAAGCTATGGCAATGCACCCAGACTTCCTCTTGTATAGAAATTACTTTTATCCAGGCCTGCCACTTGTTTCCTATGTGCCTTTACAAGAAGTGATGAGTAGGTTTTGCACAGATTACTAGTGATGCTATGAAGGAGGTAATACTAGGCATGGCAGGAAACACTTACAAGCAAATCCTTAACCCTGGCAAGCCTAATCCTTTTCAATATAGACCAATCAGGAGCAGAGATGTATGGGGCTTAAAGGCCATTTAGTCCAACTGCAGCCTAGCACAGGTTAGCTAAACCTAATAATTCTTGAAGGTACTCATCTCTACTGTTCTTATAAACCTCTGATAAATCAGTTTCCTAACCTTCTTAGGAAATGCATCTCACTACTCAATAATCATTACAGTTAGGAATTTCTTCCTATCATTGAACCAAAAAAATCCAAATGCAATTTGAGCATAAAGATCTAAAGATAACGGAGAACAGTTTATCCCCCTCCTCCTTGTAGGTATTTTTTACAGACTTGAATAATAACAGTATGCCTTTTTTTCTAGCTTAATAGCCTCAATTCGTTCAGTCTTTCCTGATAAGCCATATTTTACAGACCTTGGATCATCCTTCTTAATCTCATCTGGGCTTTCTCCAAATGAAGCCAACATTTCAGCACGAGCTTCTGGAAGAAGACCTGAAGAGAAGCTTTCAAGGGGCTAGCAGGGAGTTCCCAGTGACAAATGGTATGAAGGACATTATTTTTCAAGCCCTGATCAGGCATGCTACATCAGCACTCGGCTGTCTGGAAACTGAGCTCCTGCCTCTAAACCAATAATAATGGAGCTGTCACACATTAATGAATAATAAATAGTTTGGGTTTTTTTCCCTGTGTGATTAAGCTTCATTATGTGTTTTTATTGATTTATCTCCTCAGCTTTATTGTCAAATGTGAAGTTAAGTATTGCTGTCTAGACATATTTATGTTTAAATTTTGTTAGCGCTAATCAACATTATGAAGCTAACAGACAACACACAATTATGTTAAGTCCCTTACATGTAAGGCAGTGGCCTCTGCAGAGTGGAGACAGATTTTTGCACACAGAAATAAAAATTACACAATACATCAATTTTAAATTTTCCAGGTTACTGGTTATTACAGCTACACTCAAAGAAATGATACCTTCATCTTTCAAAATCATGATTGTTTTGTTCTGAAGCTCTGACAGAAGATTTGTAGTGGTCATTCTGAATGTTATGAGAATAAGGGGACCCACTACAGGAAGCACAGAAGAATCATAGCTTGCTGTCTGTTGACAGATTAAAATCTCACTAAAGACAAGGAATGTCTCCCACTAAGGAAATGAAAAGAAAATTAGCTTTTTGCACCAATTAAGGTAGCTTTTCTTAGTATTGCTTAAAGAGAAGCGGCAGTATGTTTTTTAAATTTATGATGTATGAACAAAAAACGAAGCCAAACCATGGCTGAAATCAACTGTCAGACAACACAAACCAAGAGCAGTCTACTTCAATGAAGTTGTATAAACAGCAATCACATGTTAGAACTGCCAGCCTGTCCTGACAGTACTGTCTGATGTTTGCTAAGGCCCAGACAGTTGAGGCTTTACTCAGCTGGTAAGTAGTGCAAGTGTTCGTAACTGCAAGGGTAGCACGGTTTGTCACATCTACACTGACATCAAGAGACTTACGAATGGAGAAAAGTATTCTCCACTTGAGCTGGGGCAGCTGAGTGTGACTGTACTTTACATCACTCTCCAACATAAAATTGGTTTTTAACTGTGCAACTAATTCCACATAGACAAGCTCTGAGTCTCTGTTCTTGGAAAATTTTTTGTTCCAAGGTATTTCCCCAAAGTGTTCACATTTTTCTGGTGCTTTCATTTTGCATTGCAAGCAAGAACCACTTTACAAACCTGTTTTTGAGTTAATCCTGAACTTCCCTTTCTCATTGCCCGATCTGATGAGATAGGCAATCTCAGCGTTAGTACCAATGTCTTGGCTTGTAGCAAAAACAGAAAGGACCTCAGTGCCAGGCAAGGTGTCTTCAGGTACTGTAACAAGATAATCTCTTCTTTCAAACACAGGAGGGTTATCATTAATGTCTAGCACAGTAATGGTAACGGTGGCAAATGAGGACAAGGTTAGCACAATGCTCTGATCTGAGGCCTTTACAGTGATGTTATAGGAAGACTGAAGCTCTCTATCAAGTGGATGCTCCAAAATAATAATTCCTGATGACCGGTCCACAGAGAAGTAACCATCTGCAGAGTCTGCCAGGGAATAGGTAACTTTTCTGTTCACACCTGAAAGCAAAGCAAATGTGAAAATGACAAAGTGAAATAAAGAAATCAACAGCCTCTTTCCTTTTAGAAACCCTAAGCAAAATCTGCTATCACTCTGATTCTTTCCAGTGGGGGTGGAGCACATAGAGGTAGGTGTGCCTGTGGGTATGGTAATGCTGAAAGTTTGGGAGATGAGGACATGCTCTTCTCACATGTCAAATCCCAGTGGATGAGTTAAGGTCCTTCCCTCATCATGATACTTTTTTAATAGATTACTTTGCAGAACTGCTGTGTAATGAAACTTGAAAGCAGAATACAGAGATGGTCCTTGCCCAGATAAGCTTACAATTGAATTAGATGAGACAGGCAGAATGCTGAAATTGGAAATGTCTCAGAGCACATCTTGAAGGAAAAGAAATGTACATAAGGGAAAAATAAACCCATAAAAATACATCAGGTGGAACAGAATGTACTTGCTACTGGTGCTTCCTTATTCCACTGCTGAGCAGCAAAATATTGTAAGATGATACCTATTAGACAAAAGCTGTGTCAAAGAACACCTGCCAGGATATGGACATTTTAGAAAGGAGTGTCCCCCATCACCCTTAATTTGAGTGCAAAAATTGAATTGTACAAAATATATCCTGTGTTTTTCAGATCCTGCCTGTATCTCCTAATATGTGACACCTAACCTTCTGGCTGCTGAATATGCAGAACTGTGCTAAGGTTGTTGTCAGTAATAAGGCCTGAGGGAAAGGTACTGCCTTGGTTGCCTGTTACACTACAGTGTGATAGTAATTTCAAATCTAATTAAAACTGAACACAGCTACAACCTAAGTAAATTCCCTTGATGCTGGTTGATTTTGTGATTTGGTCCTGGGCATTTCACTAAGAGATTACAGCTAAAACACAAAGATCCACTAAAATGGAGAGCTTCTGTTGTTAACATCTCTCACTTGAGCATTTGCTGCCCTTTTTGTTAGAGAACAGACTTTACAAGCCTGACATTAATCAGACGAACAAGAGCTACTAATCCCTTCTAGGCATATTTTGTTAATATAAAATTTGTGACAGTATTATTCTGCTTTCCAGCAGCAAAGCATTGTAGAAATGTCTGATCAAAAGCAGCACAAATCACAGTTGTTTTCTGCTTGATGCAGCAGGAGTAGAGCATCCACACAAGGGGGAGCTGGGAGACTCTTCAATCACACACATAAAAGCTATAGCAACTACAAAGTCCTAGACCCTACTTGGAGAGATTTAGGAATTACTATTTGGCCTCTCCTGGGAATAGTTTTTAAGCAGTACTTCAGATAGTAATGACTATATTTCAAGCATTCAAATGTCTTTAAAATAAGGAAAATTTTAAATGGTGACATTGCAGTGAACCAGGTGCTTTTTAGTTTTCTTTTGTCACAGCAGAACTTCTCTGCTCACCACGGCATCTCAAATGTGAAAAACACAGATGTGCTTCCTCAGCAGAACAGGCAAGGCAGCCAAAGGTGTAATTCCTGTACTACAGATGAGAAATCAGGCTCAGCTCATGAACTAGTTGGAGACTCTTTCATGTGCTGAAACACCTAGATTCTGAATACCCTACACCTGCTGGAGACCCTGCTCACCTCTTCACTTAGCTTCTTTATAAAGGCATCCAAATGCTTTCTCAGCTGACAATCAATCAAACTGACAAAAGAGAAAAAGCAGTAACACCTTTTCTTAATGTGAAAAGGTTTGAGAGTCTGAATGCGTGGAGATGTTGCCTAAATTTCTAGAAAGGGAGGATCTCATTCTGCTAGAAATCCTCCCCAAACTTCCCTTTGAAAAAGGGACAGAACTGACCAGAACAATTAATGAGCTAGTAACTAGAGTTGGTCCCTGGAGATGCTGGAAGGAAGGATTTTTTCTTCATTCAGAGCATACAGTTGAACACCCAACCTACACAAGTTTTAACTGTAAAGGTATTTAGTATTCTGTACTGAGGTCTCTTGATGTCTGCCAGTTTCTATGCAGAATTAAATACTTCTCTGAAGCAGGGACATTAACCTACACTTTCTACACATATTTGTCTGTTACTGCAGGAGAACATTAGTCTGGTTTGGGTTTTTCTCTAGGACTAAACCCCTATATGATACTCACCACAGCATCCCTGGACACAACACAGATTATTCAGGAATCATATAGTTATAATGAATATTATATAGTCATAAATAGCTAAAAAGGAGATGGCTTACACATGACTCATGTCTTGGAACACCCTAAAAGTTCATCAAGAATATCTTTCAAGGGGGAGTGGGGAGAGACAGAATTTGGTGCATGTGACTCCATGGAGGGTGAGTTTAGGCACAAGAAGTGATAACTCCAGTGACTGCAATCTAATTGATATATAATCAGACCACTCTCCTCGTATTCTACTTCCTAAAGGAGATGCCCACTGATTAACAAAACATGAATGTTTTTTTGATAAGCGATTTCTAGTCATCCTGAAATGGAGACAATTCAGATACAGATTATGGCATTCTGGTTGTTAACTCTAATATAAAGGATTTTAATACAGGAACTGAGAGTTACTTTTTGAAGGCAAGAACTTTTCATTTCTTCCTGCACAGGAAGAGGAATACAGAATTTTCAGGGAGGTGGCTACTATCTGCTGAGAAAGAAGTATCCACCAGTGTGTGCCAGTGGCATCCCTGCCATGGAGGCGTCGGTCGATTCTGCTGTGACTGTAAAGGAGATGTTTTCTGTGGACAGGAAACAACTGCTCCAACACCCCAGTTCCTGAATTGGTAAAGAGAGCAATCCTCCCACACTGCTTGCCTGCAGCTGTTGAGGGGATTACTGTTTGCAAACTGTGTTGTATCTGTTCACCTACTCACTTAAACTTCTCAGATTTCTAAGGTGCCAATCACACACACAAGCTATTTGAACATGGAGAGATTTGCAGGAATTACTATGACTGTAAGAGGATTGCAATACATTTATAAATAAAGGAATAAGCAAGCACATTTCTATTTAGGCTTGTATTAGCAAATGATACAATATTTCCCATTGACAAATCTGTTGTTTGAAGAGTTTGTACAACATACAGCCATACAGTACCTCAAAGGCCATCCTTCAGGATTTTTTTCTTGTTTTCTTCTGTACTAAAACAAAGGGGCATGCACTGAATGTCACATAATGACATTTTCTGTATCATTAATACTTTCAATAGCACTGGGAAAAAAACAGCTTGTCTTTATGTTATTCAGGACTACCAAATTCCTCCTGGTTTAACTCAGAATCAGATTATTTATGTTGGTAAGGACCTTTAAGATCACTGAGCACAATCATTAACCTCTCACTGTCAAGTCCACCACTAAACCACGTCCCTAAGCAGCACATCTATGTGTCTCTTAAATACCAGCAGGGATGGTGATTCCACGACTTCCCTGGGCAGCCTGTTCTAATGCTTGACAGCACTCTCAATGAAAAACTTGTTCCTAATATCCAATCCAAACCTCCCCTGGCACAACTTGAGGCCATTCCACTTGTTCTGTCATTTGCCGTTTGACCAACACCCACCTTACTACAACCTCCTTTCAGGTGGTTGTGGGGAGCAAAAAGGTTTCCCCTCAGTCTCTTTCTCCAAGTTAAACAACCCCAACTCCTTCATCTGCTCCTCATGAAAGCTCTAGATCAGCATCATGGCTCTTCTTGCGACACACTTGAGCACTCAAGGTCCCTCTTGTAGTGAGCGGATCAGAACTGAATGCAATATTTGAGGTGTAGCTCAAATGAAAATGGAGGACCATTTAATTCAGACCATCACCAATTAAAAGGCTGAGCATTAACACAACAACCACAATCCCCACATGACAGTGAGCTTCTGCAGTGGGCATTACCATTTCCCATATGGAAAGGTATTTCATTATTATCTCACACAAAGTAAAATTTACATGTATTAAAGACCACACATAGTGTGTTTCTCCTTTCTGTTTTCATCTGTCACCCTGAACTTATTATTTAATGTGTTCCCCAAGTATAGGTAGCCTACTCCTTTAGCTCTGGAAAATGATGCTTAACTTTGTCATTTGCTCATTTTCATTTTGAAAACCTATGGAAAGAAAAATAATGGCGAGCATTAAAAAATATACAAGAAGTTGTGTGAGTCTGACATCACTGATTTGCAACTGTCTCAAAGAAGCAATTTTAAAATGAATAGCCCTGGATAAGGTGGAGGACCTGGCTGGCCAGAACTGAGCAGGGGGTGATACTTCGGGATTTGGTAAGACCTACTGGGTGGAGACTACTCCTCTGAGCTCCAGCCTGCAATGCTGGGTGGACCCTCCAGGCACAACTGAGCCACCTTGATTGTACTTGTGAATTACCTGGCTAAGGGGGCTGGAAAAGAGTAAGGAGGGAACCAGAAAGAAGATAAGAACTGATGACTGGGTGGAGATTACTCCCCTTTCCTGAGGGCCAACCTTCAACGCTGGGATGTCCCTGGAGGCATGATTATGTGCCTGGCTAAAGTGGCTGGAACAGAGGAGGAATGGCACCTGTCAGAAGATAAGAATTGACTGGGTGGAGGACTACACCCTTCTGCTCCCCTCCAGGCAGCCTGTCTTCCAAGGAACCTGGCTGACTGACAGCTGCCCCTTCGGAACAAAAGTGACTCAGGGATATCTATGGCTGTCCATGCTTTGGTTTGGTCGTCTCTTGACCCGCTGCCAGTTCTGCATCGGACCCTGTCCAGAATCAGCACCACTCGCTGGACAGATGGACCCCTGGTAGTGACTCTTTCTCTCTCTCATTCTTCCCACTTTCTTACCCTTTATTTCTCCACTTTTCTCTCATTCTTTCTTACCACTTTCGTACCAATTTTCTTCTCTCTCTTATATCTTCTCTTCCTCTCTCCGTCTTTTGCCTGGCTCTATATTTTTGCCTGTGTCAGTTGTCAAATAAAATCTGCTTGCACCCAACCATTTCTAGGGTCGGACTTTGTTTCATGGATCCAAAGCAAAAAAATAAATTTTAACGTTACCTCAGACAGTAACAGAAGTAAAACAGAAATCTGTACAGGAATAGAGCTGTAACAAAAGTTATCTGTTGCAGAATGCAGTAGAATGCCCTAGAATTGGGGTGTGCACAAGTCCATGTCTGTGTACAGAACTCCTTATCTAAGGCCAATTATATGGGACCTTACTACCGTCCCTGCACATCTGGGATTCGTTCTCTATAGGTAAACACACCGGGTGTCCAGTAATAAGTTATGTTGGTGTGTGGTGGCTGGGGTTTGGTCACACAAAGCACTATATAAGCATTGTAACTGTGCAATAAAGTTTGAAGTTGATCATCAATCACATTGATTGTTCGAGACTTCCCTCGTCGTTCTACCACAGTTATCAATTTATCAGTGACTTGCAAGCATGAGATCTGTACTTCCTCTTGCCTCTGTCTTTCACGGTGTGACCATTAATACCAGCATGTACCTATGGCCTTTCCTCATTACCCAAACATCAGCCACAGCACCAGTTACTGGAATTCAAAAGTCCACAATTTCAGTAACAGCAAGCAAGACAAAAGAGGAACACTAAATGCGATCTTCTAATACTTACTCCATCATTCTGAGATGAAAGATAAAAATCTTGTCATATGTACCTTGTTGAACTGTAGAATATATAGTCTTGGACTGGGGAAAGATATTTCAAGTGGTTTTTATGACTTAAGCAGAAGAGCTGGCCAGGTTCAATCCATAAAACCACTACCGAGCCAGGCTTTCACTGTTTTGTGCCTTTTCTGTGAGGCACTGATAGCCTTAAACCCAAATGCCTTTACTCACATCAGTGCTCCAGATGGTCACAGTAACATGGGATGGCCACAGAGAACAGGGATGAAGATAACCAGCCCCTTACTGAAGGAAATATTAGGAAAAAATGGCAGGTAGAAGCTCTTAGTGGTTTATGGTACCTTCCTATGGGTATCTAAAACCCTGCTTTCCATTTCATATGGTTTGGGTGGTGTCTTTTTGGATGGTAAGATGAGATCTGGAAGGTTTCCTCACCCTTCCTCTCTTTTTTTAGCAGATATTTACCTAGCCCAGGGTACTGGCTTACAAGACCTGATATGAACACTTGTTTCCATCAGTGCTGCTGAGTGATTTACTTCCTCATACTGATCAGGCATAAGCTTGATTATTTTTCTGAAGTGGGGGAAGCCAGTTTAGATACACTTGATTTACGGTTTTATGTCGCAGCTAAAAACACTGGGCAACAGAGCCTGAAGCAATGAAATGCACATGTAGAGCAATAGAAATATTAAAATATATGCATCCATGTATGTATGCGTGTATATAAATATTCATGGACATACATATATGTGTGTGCTGGTTTTGGCTGGCATAGACTCAGTTTTCTTTACAGTAGCTGGTATGGGGCTATGTTTTGGATTGGTGCTGAAAACAATGTTGATAACACAGGGATGTTTAGTTATTGCTAAACAGTGTTTACACACAGTCAAGGCCTTTTCTGCTTTGCATCCCACCAGAGAGTAGGCTGAGGGTACAGAAGAAGCTGGGAGGGGACACAGATGGGACAGCTGACCCCAACTGACCAGAGGGATGTTCCAGACCATATGACAGAGAATAAAGGTGGGGAAAGAAGGAGGAAGGGGGGGCATCCCAAGTACCCATTACACCCTAGGGATGGCTGAACACCTGCCTGCCCACGGGAAGCAGTGAATTAATTCCTTGTTTTACTTCGTTTGTGTGTGCAGCTTTTGCTTTACCTGTTAAACTCTCTTTATCTCAACCCATAAGTTTTCTCACTTTTACTCTTCTAATTCTTTCCCCATCCCAGTGAGGGCAATGAGTGAGTGACTTGGTGAAGCTTGATTGCTGGCTGGGGTTTAACCATGACAATATGTTTCAGGGATCCAGTTTAAATATAAGGCTTGTTCAGTCAATGTAACCCGAGAGATTCACTTCTCCTTGTCTAGTTCTTTGCCTCTATGTTGTTAACAATGTCTTCAAAATCTCAGAAATTAATAGAAATGACAGAGTATAAATACATCAGGAATCTTGTAGGGTCATCTGATTTATCCCTGAACAAAGAAAGGATGGATGTAATTTATCCCCAAACAAAAGCCCATGCTTTGATCATGAACTTGCATGACCTCTTTGGATAATACCCAGTGCCTGTCTTTTCTTAAAACTAAAAATCTTGTTCTGACTTTTTGCTGAGATTGAATAAAAATCATAAAAGATTATGGTAAAAAAAGCATAAAAGCTGACTTCTTTCCTCAGAGCTAGTTATCTGGTATCTAAAGACTGTTACACTTTATCAGATCTCGATTTCCTGGCACACTCTCTCAACTGCTTTAATATTTCCTTGTAGCTTGTGTTCTCCAGACCTGCGAAATTTCTCTTAAATCTCCAGGTATCCCACATCTTCCTGGAAGTGCTGTACCGAAAATTCAACACAGCCTTCCAGGTGAGGATTTGTGATCACGAAGTAAACAGAAACAGCTACTTCTGTTTTCCAGTATTAGTCTTGTTTACCCCTCTCATTAAAGTATTTGCCTTTCCACACCACTATGAAAGCATCACGTTCCATTCTCTGCAGGTCTGCTGCCCAGTCAGCCATTACCCAGACAATACTTCTGCACTCGGTTATTTTTATCCAAAGGATTTCACATTTATCTTGATGACTTGCACTGTACTTTTCCATACCACTTTTCCAGATCTTCAGTCCCACAACTAAGACTTTGACACCACCCAGGGTACTTGCAGTCCCGTTCTGCTTTCTGACACCCAGCAATACTCAGACCTTATGCCTACTTATCCATTCAGGAATGAAAATAAGAGCAGTGCTGCACCCAATTTCCTTCTTAACTTATCTCTCCAGTGTAATAGTCAATTCACCTGATACTAGTTTCATGTAGACCATGTTTCCCTAGCTTGCTTGTAAAAACATCATGGTATAGTGTCAAAGACTGTACTACACCTCAGCAATAGCACCCATAATATTTATTTCTGTATGGACCCTTCACATGTTGCAGATGGAAATAATATTGATGCCTCCTGTTTGTTGAACACAGACTAGCTCTTAGTTATCTTGATACACATGTACTCATTATTTTAATGCAAGTTGAGTGACTAAGTTCCTCTGATCAACTGCCTGCAGCTTTAAAAATATGGCCCCTTACAAGATGCAACAATGGGGTCATATAGAAAGGATTTGGTCTTCTGGGTGCCAAGGCATGGGAAGAAAAATAAGAAGTAGAGCTTGTTTAGGCAGAAACATAAGCTTTCTGTCATGTCCTTGCCTATGCAATGCTGTTTTGAACAGCAGAAGAAAAAGGAATTAATAATTCAGGTCTTGCATATCCTGTATTAGTGCACTAACCTCTGTAATATTCTAAAAGTCAGTGATGCAAAGACTGTGGGTAAAGATACAGGAAGCTTCATCTATGTTTTAAAGAGAATGAGCCATCCTCTGCTCTTGTTACATTTATTTTACAAAAACTCAGACAATTTACAGAAATATCATCTCGGTAGTGATGTCTTCATGGACAAAGTTACCTATTAGCTGCTGGATTTTAGTAAATCTTCTGTCCTAATATCTGTTATTCTCCTTATTCATATTTCAGTTAGTTTTTCTCTTTTCCAGATCCTGAATGTCTCAAGAATTTCTATATCCATTTTAAGGCACCTGCTCAACATAAAAACCTGCCAAATAGATGTTTCCTTTAGGGATTTAGTTTCTTCTCCTGTACTTGGCAAAGAAGGTCAGGGCGCAGATTTCCCATAGTGAGAAAGTCAAATGTATTCCCCAGGAAGGCAGAGTCCCTTCTGCTGCAGGAATTCCACATTGCATGAAGAGGTGAATAATTAGTCCCCTTCAAACCTGGCTGATTAGACTTGATCGATTTAAATTCTCCACATTGAATGCAAGCACACTAATCAGATGACTTCAGAATTGTCTCATAAATCTTGGTCCAAATAATATTTAAACTTTATACCACTCTTCAAAAAACACAATTTAGTCACAAGTGACCTGTGTAAAACATGGCTGTATATAATTTTGGAAATGCCTCAAGTCTTATCTTGGCTCCTTGAATTTGGCTTTCAACACTCATTTTTTACTGACACCCACCTGAACACCAAAGCTTCAAATACAGAGAACTGATGAATAAACCTCATGCTGTTTTGCTCTCTTCTGTGAGGCTATGGGCCCTGCACAGCTGGGACACATCTGGGCATCCTATGCACAGAAGTGAGAAAGTACTTTGAAAAAAATGGCATACTGCTTATTATTTTTACAGCTTGCACTACTGAATGCTATAAAATCTGCTATTATATGTGGGAAAATGTTTTCCTAAACTACACCTCCTGCAAAATCTCATCTCCCATTGATCCTTTTTCTTTGAATTATCTCCAGCTTGGGAAGAACTGGCAGTCAGAGGAGGCATCAATGTGGGTTAGCTGCCTGTCTGCACTGTTCTGCCGGGACACAGTGAGGATGTTATGCTTTCATTTGTACCCTCATCTGTGCATGTCTCTACTTATCCCCAGAGGACCCCTTGGGTGCCCATGCTGCACAGCACTCAGGGAGCACCTCCATCCTTGAAGATATACAAAAGCCATCTGGAGATAGTCCTAAACAGCCTGCAAAAGCCTCGCTGCTTGAGCAAGTTGGTTGGACAACATAACCCTCTGGAGGTCCCTTCCAACCTCAATGAATTTGTGATCGTGTGAACCATGTGGCACAACACCTCTGTACCCACAAGGCCATGTTTCTTGCAAGACTGTCCAAATTGCTTCTTCAACTATGAATTGTCATCAAGCATAATGCTTTGGTCCTCACCTTCAGCACACAGAGAGGGCCCCTCCTGACGTTTGCTATTTGTACATGCTTGCAAAAACTCAGGGCCATTCCTGCTGGGGTGTGGTCCATGACCTGAGACAAATACAATGTCAAAGAATGGAGGAGCTGGCAAAGGATGACTTCCTGGCTGGGCAGGGGAGCAGGTGCAGACCTTTGCTATTTGAAGTGCTGACTGCTATTTAGGAAAAAATCAGATCAGTCTGAATTGTGTTTCTGAGAAAGTCCTAGAGCTGGCTAGCCAGACCATGACCTGAGCACCCCCTGGCTGCTTGCAGGCTGCATGTCACTACCCCTGTGCAATGCACTTGTATGGGCCCTGGGGCTTGAGAAGGGGGTGAGGGAAAGCTGAGGACAGAGTAGGGAGGTCTGTGCACTGCAGGGAACTCTGTATCCAAAGGCCACTCTTGACCATTTTTTCTCTGCCTACATGCTTTTGGTTTCCTGCACACTGGCTGCATGCAATGCAAGTTGCAGGCTCCAAGAAAACCTCATCCATTGATACAGGTTAGCTGTGTAGCGAATGTGAGGGGACCTTCATGAGCACGTGCCAGATGTGGCTTTGGCTGTAGGACGAGGCAGAGACTGGAAAGCAGTGGTGGCAGGAGAAACAGGACTGGCTGACAAGCTTGTTCCTATTCTA
Organism: Phaethornis superciliosus; assembly: GCA_023637945.1. Lineage (NCBI taxonomy): Eukaryota > Metazoa > Chordata > Aves > Apodiformes > Trochilidae > Phaethornis > Phaethornis superciliosus. The sequence continues at coordinate 186,625,965 of JAJQWJ010000001.1, forward strand.
AGAAAAATTCGAACTCCACCTTCACCACAAACCAAGAAAATAAATCAATAGGTAGTGAAATCACTAAACTGACTACAAATGTGGATAGTGTGGAAATGCCAGTGCCCCAGAAGTGATGAAGAGGACTGCAGAAGGACAGATGATGCACTGCTTATATTTAGTACAGTAAGTGATCCTGTCTTTGGTAGCCTACACCATCAATCAGCATGGAAACAGGCCTGAGCATGGAGATCAATGGCAAGAAAAAGCAGCTGCAATTGAGGCAGGACTTTCTGACCATCACTAAAAGCACTGCTGAGTTTGGACCACCCAGTCATTCTCATACTCTCTTAGAAGCCATGAAACTGTATGCATGCAGAAAATGTGAGCAGAATTGGAAGTAAGTATGCACCTCCAGCTCAGATAGCAATTTGGGCTCTAGGTATATTGTGATGCTTATATTTTTTTTAATGTCTTGCTTGCCACAAAGTCTCATGTAGGTTTTCTCAGAAATGCTACTCTAGCATGATCCTAATTCCTTTGAAACAGACTGAGATTGTCTGATGGATTTGTTCAGGTAATTACACCTCAATATTCACTCCAACACTTCTTATGTCTTAATTTGAACAAAAAGGAATAATTGGGCACTTTGATTTGAAAACAGTGGGAGGCAGAAAATCCTCATCTCTCTCTGATCTTGTCTAAAAAAAATTTAAAAACAGCATTTTCTTTCATTTCTTCATTTTCAGATTTCCAATGGTGGTGTTGAATTAGTGGGAAAAATTGTCTTGTGGAAATTTTAAGAATTTCCAGTTGAAGCAGGATGGAAATTAAAAATACCTTATATTAAAGCTACTAAGATGCTTTAACAAAGAAATGTGTGTATATTCTCTTCCTTCAAGCAATCTTCTAATTTAAGACACCTAGCTCCATGATAAGGCTATGTAAAATGAACTTGTGTGCTATTAGAACTGTTTGATAGCATTTTTCTTCTGTTGAATATCATGAAGAAGAATCACATCTGCTTCAGTGTGTCCAACCACTACATCTAGTTTCTAAGCACGTATCCAAATTACAAATATATTAAAAAATGATTTATGTCCTAGTCCTTAAAATTCCCAGGACATTAGGAGTTCAGGAACTCTAAGAGATATCAGATACACAAAGCAGATAGATCACTATTTTACTGTTATCTGCAAACTGCCTTAATTATCCAGCAGCGTCTAATCACAGTATTTTCAGTTTTATGTTAAATAGTATTTAGTTGGAGACCACAAGAATACTTGTTTCAAGTTTTATCTCTCAATGGCCTCTATACTTAATTCATTCAGCCTGTGGCTCTTTATAGCCCAAAGCAGAGCTGGCAAATTCTAGAACTGGCAATAAGCATTCTTGAATGCTAAAACTTTATTCATATCACTATTAGTGCCTCAACTGATGTTTTCAGGGTAATGCTCCACAAAACCTGACCACTAAGAATATCAATAATAACTTTTTCTCTGTGCTGGGAACATTACACTACCTGAATTAGTTCATTATATAGCAATAAAGCATCAGTGATTTTGCTATGGACTAAAAGAACAATAGTTAATACAAAACCTTATTTTAGAAATCAGAGTCTCTTTCATATGATACAGTATCTTGCTTGATTTTCAGTTCTAATTAAAGTACATAGCTCCTTCTTATTCATCACATGCATCCTCCCTTTAACTTATCTAGTTTCAGAAGGGATATGTAGCAATTAGCTCGTGGTTGGTTTTTTTTTTTTTCTTTTTCATTGCTAACCATCTTATGTAAAGTTGGTGCTAGCAAGAATTTTTACAACTTTCGATTCTAATTCTTTCTATCTCCCCTGATTTCCTTGAATGTCATCTCACCTGTGAGAAAAATGGTAATTAAGACAGTGGAAAACAACAACACTGGGACTTCAGACTGTTCATTATTTTACTATCAGTAAATGGCTTTTCATATTATTTTGTGATTTTTCAACCAAGGCATATAGAGCAGCATTTCATAGATACGTCAATGAACGGTTGCCGTTCCTCTATTGGTCATTTGTATTTTCATTGTCAGCCTTAGTAACATCTGAGAATTCAAACATGCACTGTACTGAAGAAAAGGGGATTTTAACATGAAATATGTTTTCATTCAATAAAATCTGTGCTTTTTATGTGGAGCTGCTCTGGCCATAGTTTTTACAAAACATCTCCAAAGCCACAGGAATGAAAAATAAACTATGGCATGCATTTATTCCAACTGAAGTGAAAAACCCAGAAAAAAACCCTATCTGAGATTCGTCAGGTTTTACTGCTGTGTTATGCAAAATATGCCCCTCAAATATTTATAGCTGGGACCAGATTTCAAGGTTACGGTCTTTATGTAATAAACTATTACAGTTTAAAAAAATGTACAGTTAAGCAACCAGAACATTTATAATGTACACTCAGTGTACAACAATGGTTTTATGCTAAGGTAACCAGCTGGAACAAATGGGAGTTATAGCAGTATAAAACTCTGGAAAAGCTGAGATTCATCAGGTATAGGTCCCCATGGCACCAAACTATTTTACTTGCATAAATGGTTATTCAAAACTATGGCCCAAGGAAAGAGGGGAAACCATCGGAGGAACAATGTTGGAATCTACTCTCAAAACTATTATTTACCCCTAAATGGATCAAGAGATCCTGAATCAAGAGAATAAAAGACTACATGCTTCTGTGGCTGTTGCAGTACTTTTCTCTTTTTAATGCCATTATGTCAAGCTCAGCCACAAGCCTTTCAGTGTACAAAAACCAGCAGAGAAAAATGAGATGGATGCAGAAGCAAAAGGAGGAAAACATGAGGAAAGGCAGCAATAGAAAAATTATATGTATTGCAATCTCACCAGCCCATGGAGTTTTCTTGTACATTTATTACTGTTTTCAGCATTGCTCACTTACCAACATCAGGATCAGTGGCTTGGACTCTTGTTAACAAAGCTTTAGTGGCTGTATTCTCATAGACACATGCATTGTAGTGATCAGATGAAAACACTGGTGGATTATCATTAACATCTTCTAAAATAAGATGGATTTCTGATTGGCAGAACCTGCCACCACCGTCTGTAGCTCGGGCAACCAAGTTGTACACAGGGATTTTCTCTCGGTCGAGCGTGGCCAAGGATTTCAGCTCACCTAAAATTCATTAAAAGTAGAGGTCATCATTACTGTTGTAGCAGCATTTTGAATTAGTGTATCTTAAAACTATGTATTTCACAGGAGTAGGAAAGAGGGAAAAAAATAATCTTTGCTTATTCCAGTGGATGGATTAAAAATTCACAGCAGCAAGACTTCTTCCTCTTCATCCAGAAATGGAGCTGCCAGTATGATTGCAGGGAGGGTAAGCCACTCATGGTGACCTTCAACAGTCTACAGCTTCACCCATGTGAACATCACCATGTTTATCCAAATCTATTAGTCTCAAGACTATTAAACATAGAAAAAACATCCTGACTCTCTGAATCTGATGGCCGAAGCCATAATGAAATGTAGTTTTTCTAATGATTTTGTTAAAAAAAATATCAGTAACACCCTTTCTCCTCCTCACAAAGCAATCTCCAACCAGCTCTGAATTCCTGTGTATACCTCTGGAATCTAGCCTGAAAAAGACTTCTTTTTGTTTTAGAGATAAGTACCACAATAAACACTGAAAAGAAAGAAAAAGCCAACTTGTTCAGGCTGTGAGAGCTTTACCCATGATCCATTTTGCCCTGTACTGATAAGCAACTGCCAAACTTAACCCCATCAGCAAAATGCCTCTGTGAGTCGGACGGTAAGTTTTGGGTTAATTTTGTAAAGACTATAAGTTGCAGTTAAATACAAAATTTATTCTTGAAGAGGGCAACACTTCCCCTTCCACAGCCTGCACAGATGTCCAAATGAATCCATGTCCATCAGTAAGGCTACAGCACTGTCTTCTGCTAGCCAGGCAGAGGAGGCATTACACAGGGAAGGACTTAAGTCTATCATTATGGAAACCAAATTCCTAAGATTAACCAAGGGGTAGGATTTTTATTCATGGGAAAGTGATTTTATGTAGCTTTACTTCATAACAACCATAAAACCTAGATCTTAGCAGAGATCAGTATCTTTTTCCACACTAACTGCCAAATGTACAAGACCTTTGTAGAAATACACTGTGTCTAAAAATTCATAACTGATATCCTTTCTTCTCCTCCTCCAATTCTGTTTAAAACAGGAATGCTTTTTTAATGGGGTCTAAATACCAATATATCCAGACCATGGCAGAAGAAATTAGAAGTGAACTCTGAAGGTGAAGGAGGACTATGCTGTCAACTTCCCCTCTTGTGCATCAAAAAGTCTTGAGGACAAGAGCCCCATAATTGCCTGAGGTTGGTATCCACTGTTCTGATTGTAATGTCCACCAAAGACCAATAAAGATGTCCCCTTTTCTCCTTTCTACCACCACCCCTTCAGAAGTGGTCATCCACACCTGCCATAGCTGGAAAAAACATTTGATAACCAAGAGTAACCTAATTCTAGTTACAAAAGCTGGGACCCACCAATGTCAAGGAATTAAGAAGGATATTTGGAAACATTCAGTTGTTGTCTTACCGTTTTCTGGATCTAAGAAAAATTTATTGTTCCCAGCACCATAGAGAGAGTAGCGAATTTCACCGTTGGACCCAATGTCCGCATCTTTAGCACCGATTTTAAGTATGACTTTGTTTGATGGAATGTCTTCAGGAAACAGTGCTGTGTATGCAACCTGAAGACAGAAAAAGAAATGCAAGCTACACTGTAACATTATTTTATAGTCTTTGCACAGCTTTTAAATTTATTTTTAAGCCTGTTTGTAGTGAATTTTTTCTACATAGGAAAAAAAAAGTTCTTTATGTAATGTATTCCTACAAATTCAAATCATTGCTAAACTTTGAGGTTTCCCAAACCATTGCCATATTGTGACTCCTAATAGAGCTTGTCTTTCATGTTAAATGCTATGTCATCTTCTCTCTTCTATTTGCTTCACACCTACAAAATGGAAACTTTGATGTGTGTGCTAATGAAGACAACTGTTTTTATCTCCTCACTCAGCAGTGCTTGAGGGACATAAAGGCTGCATTCCCCAGAGTGGTGGTTACAATGACAGTGTCCATCAGTGGCAATGTAATGATAGGAATTACATTAGTTTATAAATCCATATATATTCTGAAAGATTCCGTGAGCAGTCCTGTTAAAGAAATCTGGGTTTCATAGTGCCTTTCCTTTCACACAGACTGCTACTGTAGTAATATCAGTTCCTCACATGTCCCTTTCACAGAACAAGACAGCTGCTGCTGTGAAAGCTGTGGCCAGGCCATACCTCATGCTTGCCTGACATGAGAGCAAGCTACATTCTTCTGCCTTTTCCACTGCGCTTCTGTTATCTATCAGGTTCAGGAAGGCTAAAGTTAAAACCAAACTGAGGAACATTTCCACATTGCTTGTGAAAGGAAAGCATTTTATTTTTTTTTTTCTGCATGGGAACAGTGGCTACCCATTGCCATTCTGCTATCTTTACTAGGCCATTATGAGTAGAGGGGCCATTATCCCCCTCCACTGTGCTCTCATGAGGCCCCACCTGGAGTACTATGTCCAGTTCTGGAGCCATTAACATAAGAAGGAGATGGAGCTGTTAGACCAAGTCCAGAGGAGGACCACAAAGATCATCAGAAGGCTGGAGCACCTCTCCTATGAAGACAGGCTGAGGCAGTTGGGTTTATTATGCTTGGTGAAGAAAAGGCTCCAGGGAGACCTTATATCAGTACCTGAAGGGACTATAGGAAAGATGGGGAGGGACTTTTTGCAAGTGCATACAGTGATAGGACAGTTAGTAATGGCTTTAGACTAGAAGAGGGTAGATTTAGATTAGACATTAAGAAGAAATTCTGCACTATGAGGGTGGGACAGGTTGCCCAGAGAGATTGTGGATGCTTTATCCCAGGAAGTGTTCAAGACCAGGCTGGATGGGGCTTTAAGCAACCTGGTCTAAGTGGGAGATGTCCCTGCCCATGCAGGGGGGTTGGAACTAGATGATCTTTAAGGTCCCTTCCAACCCAAAGAATTCTATGATTCCCTGATCCTTCCACCTTGGCTTCACAGGACTATTTCATCCTGCTCTTCTCTCAGACAACTCTAGATTTTTCAACTAAGACCTTAAGGATGGAAATTCACAGTACCTGTGAATATGTACTGTAAATAGCAGGGACACCTATAGGGAAAGCATTGCTTTCAACACAGCAGTTGATTGCTGTGGGTACTGCTAACTCACCTGCTCACAAATCGGATTATTATCATTAACATCAGTGACGGTCACTTCCACAGCAGCTTGGGTTACAAAAAGGCCATCCGTGGCAGTGATGTTCAGGTAATAAATATCTTGCTCTTCCCGATCTAGAGGCCTTTTAACATAAACCTTCCACTCATTCTGAACCAGTCCCAGAGCAAACTTCCCTTTGGGGTTCCCTCCTGAAACAAGGTAACACACAATGGGCTCAGGCATCCTTTCAGAGACCCAACCTAGGTTAAACAAATAGATGCATAATAGAGGACCTGGACTACGCAGCCATCATTTGTTTTACAGTGATTGGTGCTTTCAAACTCTCAGACTTGGGAAATGTGTAATGAGATTACATTCCCTGTGTTTATTGCCCCCTGAACACCTTGTATGAAAGTGAACCAATAACTTTCTGTAGAAACAAAATCCATTTAGCAGAGCTGAAGATGATCTCTTGTTTAGTTCCCCATAAGGGCAATCAAATTCAAACTGTGAACAATCAATAGTTCTCTCAGGCTGGTACAATTGTCTTTCCACTTAGTCTCAGGAGAGGATGTAACACACCGTAGCTCTTGTTACCAAGACAATTTCATTAGCTGTTGATTATGCAATCAAGGACTGGAAGTGGGTTCTATTAAGGAATCCTCTAATGAAACCTTTATCATACAGCTGTGCTGTTCTTCTACTCATTAAAATTCTAGTTTTTAAAAAAGTTTACATGACACAGGAAGACACATTAGTATAAAATAGTCCTAACAAGAGGTCATTTGAGAAGCAGTTGGAAGATAAGCAGTACAATTAGATCAAATGCATCTGAGAGTGAAAGCTGGAGAAGGCAGTGCAGGAGACAAAGCAGAATAGCTTTTTATTGTGCTGTAACAGTGACACTGAACCTGGCAATGCTGCTCTTTCACATCATTAAAAGGCAGCCCAGTGACAAAAGCAAGTTGGGAGAGGGTAAGTTATGGTCCAGGTCATCCTCAGGAAGGAAGTAATGACATGTAACAGGCAGAAGGGTACAAAAATCGAGGCAGACACAGTTGGTAATGTTTCCAACACTTATTTACTCTTTCGACTGAAATGATACAGTTTCCTGCCTGCGCCATGAAGAAAACACCTTCAGTCACCTCTCTCTGAGCCCAATCTCATCCCTCTGTCACACCAGACAGTAAAATCTTAAAACTAATGTTGTGGTTTAACCCAGGCAGACAGCTAAGCTGCACATAGTCATTCACTCATTGCCCTCCAGTGGGATATAGAGAGAGAACTGGAAGGGTGAAAATGTGAAAATTCATGGCTTGCAACAAAGTCAGTTTAATAGGTAAAGCAAAAGTTGCATGCACAAGAAAAAAAAAATAAAAATAATGGCAGGTGTTCAGCCATTTCCAGGGAAGCACGGCTTCATCATGAACAATGGTTACTTGGGAATAAAAATTCCATCACTCTAAACTTCCTCATTCTTGCCCCAGCTTTCATGGCTAAGCACAATGTCACAAGGTCTGGAATATTCCTTTGTTGAGCTGAGGTCAACTGCTCAGCCGCCTCCCAACTTCTTGTGGGAGAATCTGTGCCCCCTACCAACTTTTTGTGCACCCCCAGCCCAGTCACTGGTGGGGTGATGAGTGGAAAAGGCCTTGACTCTGTGTAAGCACTGCTCAGCAACAGCTAAAACATCCCTCTGATAGAAACACAGCACTGGCCACAAAACCAAAACATTCCTCATACCAGTTGCTATGAAGCAAATCAACTCTACCTCAGCCAAAACCTGTAAGGACAACTCTCCAGTCTTTCATGCCTAACATTTAACATAAATTTGGTCTGTAAAAAGCTACACACACCTTTAATAACCTAGGATAAAGCACCACAATCATAGCAAACTCATGTGCTGTGAAACTGAGGACAAAGAAATGCTATCTGAGAACTACTTTTTATGTTTCTCAATCTAGAAAAGTGGTATAAAAATATTAAGGGAATGCTTATTCTTTCATGTAACAGGATCAAGAATGTCAAGCATGCTAGTGCTTACAACTTAGACAGGGTCCTGATATATTTCACAGGATCTGTCCAAGCTCAATGGAAAGACCTGGTTCTTAAAAATTCCTCTCTAGTACTTGCGTTGAATGTTTGAGTAAATAAGTATTAAAAAAAAAAAAAAGACTGAATTTATTTGAGCTGCCTCTGCTGTCAAGTGATTCAGTGTCACTGTTGTTGCTTCTGGTGTCACAATTCTGTCAGTTCCCAAGGACCTCCTTAGCAAAGGAAAAAAAAAACCAGGCAGAGAAGATCTGAACATGAAACTGAGCTTAAAAGCAATCAAAAAAGACTAACACACATTTCATACCTTTTTTCTACATCAAAAAGCAGAAAAGAGGTCACCGGCTGTAATCTATGCCTTCTTTATTAGCTACCAATGACAAGAGAGACTGTTTTCTATTTAATATGAAAACTAAGTCAGTTGAGACAGGCTGAGCAAATCGTTCTTGTTAAGCATCACCATTTGTGCTAGCTACAAATGTGCCAAAAAAGCACATTGTAAGTAATAACATTTAAAGAAAATTAGTCAGATAGGCATTATAATTATAAAAGACTCTACAATCATACAGAGTACAAAACTGATGTATCAAACAAAAATATTTTCTGTTGATAGAAAATAACTTTTTCCATCACAAGATCAAGCAGAACCTAACTTTCCCACTGATTTCTATGACAGTATGGAATAATGATCAGAGAACTCAGTTAAACCTTATATTACCTGCTGTACAATATTTGTATTGCAATTAAATGCAACACATTTCTCCAAAAAGAGGGTTACACAGCATGTTGATGTGCACTACAAGCCAGATCTGAATACAATCCAAAGCAATGAGAATCTGTCCATTGACTTGAGCCTTAATGTAACTTCAAAGAAGGAAGAACCCTGCTGATGGACATTACATTCTCCCTATTCAGTTCAACACCAGCATAAAAAAGCTTAACTTTCTTTCACAAAATGCTGTAATCTTGTCATAGTTTACTTTCATGTTGTAAATCATCAATAAAAATGTTCCTAAGTATTCTTATTTAGCTTTGTGGTATCAATCGGTGTTTTCCTGCATATTAGTCCTTTTGTAAAAGGAAATTATTAATTGTCCTGACCAACTGTGAAGCAGCACACTCAAGGTATGGGTATGGTATTGCTAAGAAAAGAGGAGAGGTAAAATCTAATTAAAGTCAGATGGTGGCTTTTATGGCTGGCAGTAACACTAGCTTGGAGCAATTTTTAAATCACTGTTGCATTTTTCTTCATGAAATGGCTTTTAAATCATGTATAGGAATTTGGGGAGTATGCATATAAAAAAAGCGTTACTGGGATTCCCCCCCACATACACACACTTTACTCCACTAAAAGGGTTTGAATGACCAAGAAACCTGAGCAGTAGACAGCAAATGTGTAACTATTTATCTGCATGCCTTTTTCACTTTTCCACTTTTCTTAAAAAAAGGAAAGGCAAAAAAATCCACATTGTGGCCCAGGGAACCATTTTCTAGCACTTATACATATGTCTTGATGCGGATCTCATTCTGTAGTGATTAATTAACTTTTTCACTAATATATGTAAGCAGATTCAGCTTCCTAGGGGTGTTCTAATTAATTAGTTTTTCGCTCTGAATAATGTAGCTTTTCTAAACGGAAGCCTCCTGACTAGATGTATTAATGGATTCTTTAAAATCTTCTGGCAGTTTTCTTATGTTCTACTTTGAATGTCACAACAGTGAAGTGCTAGCTACAAAAAACACTCCAGTAACTTTTTAGAAAGGCTTTGAGGCTAGAAGAATCAGCATTATCTTTTATCTTTTGTGACTTGAAGTTTGAATAACGCTCTCCCTCCCTCCCTAGTCAGCAAATAGTACAAAGCCAAATCAAGCTCAAGTTTAAGTAAAGAAAGAAAGCAGTCAGATACAAATGAAATGCAGAGACACAGTGATCCAAAATAAACAAATCCTGACACACATCATTACTAAAGCATACACAGAGGGAATTACAACAGCTAAAAGGGAACTGAAAACTAGAAGCCTACAGTTTTCACTGCAATGTCCTGATCTGGGAGGTGGAACTGAATATTTACTCACTTATTTAGTTAGCTTCTCTCTTATTTCATTAATTTATTTAGGTATTTTCAACTCCCAATTAGAACTCTAGGCATCACACAAAATCAATAGGTTTAGCTCCCACTCCCAGTTTAAGATGTTGCATGTTTATTGAGCTGCTGAAATGATAAACCCAATCCTCTTAGCTTTACTATCATAAAATTGCAGACAGTCTTTCAGCCTGCAGCACAAGTCATACTCAAACACTGAAACATCCATTCCTCCAGAACTCTAGCATCACATACATAAAATAAAAACAAACAAACCCCTCCCTCACTTCGCTAATACTGGGCAATCAACCCAGTGAAGAAGCTACTGTGTGCAGTATCAGTTTCTTCCAAAACACACTGTCCATCTTCCTTGAATTCATCCGAACCAAGCTCAAAGACTATTGTCTGTCCTTACATTTACATGCCTGATAGAGTCTAATTAACATCTGTGAAGAACATAAAACACTTTAATAAACTGAAGTCTTAGCAACTGATATTCTTATGATGACTTTTCCTACTTTACCACTGTTAAATATTGATAATAGCTATCTGGGTCCCAGCTGGCTAAACATTCTAGTTAAATATCTGCAGAGCCCTGGTTTTAGCCAAACTGTCTCAGATGATAGAGACAATGACCTCAAACAAGCCTTCAAAAGAAAACCACTGCACTCTCTAAGTGCGTTTCTGTCATCTGCACTTCCTATTGATTTTCTATTGAGATTTATGTGTAGTGCTTTTCCTTTGTGAACATTTCCATTTGCTATCAAACTACAAATAACAAAAGGTAAGTGATTTTTTTTTCTCCCCACCATCAAATGCAGACAGAGGTGGATTCGAAAATGTGAACTAGTTACCACTAATTATAGAACCAGTCCTACACTAAAGGAGTTAAAAATAAAGAAATAAATATATTCATGAGGATGTATTGACCTCTTCTTCAAAGTTGACCAGACAACTACAGTTAAATGCTTTTATTTTTAAACAGAGTGCAAAGAACTCTTCAGTGATCACATCTGACCTAAACTTTTTTTTTCAACTCCTAAACCAATGCCTTTTTTCCAATGTATCTTTGGTGTGCTACTTTTCTCCAAGTGCATTTGCACAAAGCTAGCGTTGGTACCTCCACATGTCTTTCTCAAAATTTGTTTTCTTTTTCCTTTATGACAGTGTCCTGCTTTTCTTCAGCATTTGTTGTTTCTATTCACAGAAGTTTCTATGGCTCAAGACACCACCACAAAGCCTCAGCATTTTGAATAATCATCTAGCTAATATGAATCCATGAAATATTCAAGTGCTGTTCCAGAGCTTAACTTGGGATAAAGTGCTTGCTAACAGATGATTTAGCTAAACTATATATTAATAAGTTTTGACATTTGAATCAAATAACCTAATTTCTCCACGTGCATTTCACAAATTCAAAGGCTATATTAAAAGACAGTGGAATTTCTGAGGTCATATACTTCAGCAATTGTACAGCAGGCATTAGAGAAAGTTCTGGTCTCTCACATCTAAGGTTTCAGAAACTAAAATACCAGAAAAATATCTAATGTATTTTGAACTGTGACAGAAATTAAGGACCAGAATAATCAATAATTTTTGAGTCACAAAAGACAATTATTCAAAAGTCCAGTTTTTGCTAAAAAACAGCACAGGCAGATGAGAAGACATTATTATGCAACTAAAAACATAATTCACTACATGAGACAAAAGATTTCAGAACAAAAAATGTTTACATTCATCTGATGATCATAATACACTAATACATCTTTGTTACAAACATGAAAGGTTTGCTTTTCCTATAACAATTTTTATACTGGGATTCCCAAACTCTTTCAAATATCAAAAAATCTCTAGGATAAGGCACTACTTAATTACTTTTTGCTATATGGGAACTGAGGCACTGGCAGCTAATCCACCTTGCCTGAATCCTCCAAATCCTGCATTGTACCCACAAGACTATTTTTCCTCTGCTTCTAATGTCCTACAACATGTCCACTACAAACACACAGTCTTTGCCAACCTTTATACTGAATCCAGTCTTTCATGTCAGAATGAATTTCTGGATGCTTTGAAGCTGATGCTACTTCTGACATGTAACACAGACAATCTCTGGCTAACTGGAAAATCAGACCTTTCCCTAAACACCATCCCCCAGCCATTTCCAATTTGATGGCTAACAAAGTTGTAGGAATCTTATCCTCCAGAGCAAAATAGAAAAACTGTTATTAAGTCATTTGTGCCCATAGCCTGCTACTTTCATAACGTTTTGTGTCATTTTAATCCCATCCAGTGAGAAAAAAATGTGATTTTGCCCAATAATCTAGTTATGACTCTGCAATTAATATTAGTTCTCAATTTGTGAAGGCTGGGGAGTAACAAGGTTGTTCCCTCACACAATCTATTGGACAATGTAAGCTGTAAGCAGAAACATAACTGCAACACCCCATCAATCATAGAATACTCACACAGAAAGAGAGTAGAAGAAAAAAAAGATAATAAATAGAGCACAATAGGAAAGAGCAATTGTTACCACACTTTGAAAAACATGTTAGTAATGCAATCTAAATTGCCTTCTGCTGTATATAATAATGCATGGCAGCTAACCAGTGATTCTAAGTGAATTGCCATTTCCCTGTCTGTTCTGGTAAAAAATGGCATCCTCTCAGTTCTTCCAATGTAAAATTAATTTTCTTTTTTTTTTTTTTTTACCCCAATAAATAGTCATATTTCTAAGTGGCTCTTGCATGCAATTTCCCATCTCAAAAAGAGAATGCTATATAAGAAAAAATATTAAATGCTTGGAAATGTAAGGATTTATTCCTTAAGAATAAAATGTTCTTCTCTTGGTTGAAAGACTAAGTCATGATGGCTTCCAAGCTGCTGACATGTCAGTTGTGATGGGTTGATGGGTTATACAACATTGCACTGCAGCAAATCATGAAGCATTAATCTTGGAAATATTAGAGAATAACCCACACAGACACACACTCCCTTTCTCTTTTTTCAGCCTTTGTAGTTGCTGCAAATCTGCCAAAATTAAGAAAAAAAAAATTATAAAATCAAAGACAGATGCTATTGTCTCATTCATGGTTCACCTAGAGCCGGACACATAAAAAATTCTTCAGTAAAGCTGATTTTGGGAAAAAGCATGCAAGTTGTTTCTTACCTGTAATATGGTAGCTAACCTGTCGGTTGACATCAGACGTATCTTCATCCCAGGTGCTGAGAACAGCCACAACTTCCCCTGGAGGGTCACTCTCCTTCACTGACCCTCTGTACACCTCATGCTCAAAGACAGGTGCGTTATCATTTATATCTGTCACGGTAACTGAGACCAAGGTGGTTGATGACAAGGATAAGGCCTCCCCCAGATCTGAAGCCACCACAGCAAAGGTGAAAGCAGGATCCTTCTCGTGGTCCAGATCCTTCAGTGTGCTGATCCAGCCACTGTTGCTATCAATGGTGAATGCTTCTGTGATCTTCTCCAACTCTGATTCAACTGCAAGTGTATATGTGACCTGTCCATTTGCACTTGAGTCTGCATCAACTGCTTTAACTTGCATAAGCTTTGTTCCTATGGGCATCCCTTCCATTATTATAGCATCATAGCTAGCTGTTTCAAACATAGGCTTGTTGTCATTTACATCCAATACCTTAACCTCAACATCCACAGTCAACACAATGTCTACTTTATCTAATTGAATGGTGGCTGCAACTTTGAAGTGAAATGCAGGATTTGTCTCATGGTCAAGTCTCTTATCCAGTTTCATGAGCCCCGTGTCTTGCTCTATGATGAAAACCCCATCTTTGTTGTTTTCAGTCAGCTCACCATTGACCATGCTATACAAAGCACCCTGATTAGGCAAAACATGCAGAATGTCAATGGTACTACCTATGAGGGTGTCTTCTGCTACAGTAAAAGAATACTGGGGTTGAGAAAAGGCAGGCAAAATAATTTCTGGAGGCAAAACATGGATATAGACCGGAATGAGGGAATGCTTTACTGGAATGCCACCATCAACTGCCTTGACAAAGAATGAAAGGACTGTGTTTTTCAGTTGGTTAAAGCTACCCTTGGTGACCATCCATCCATTATCTGGATCTATTTCAAGCAGATCAGCCACTGAAACAGAGGCCTCACTGTAAAGAGAATAGGTAATTCTGGAATTGGCTCCATCATCTGGATCTACTGCTTGCACTTGGGTCACCAAATAACCTTTCCCAACATCTGCTTTGACACTAGCTCTGTATTCAACTGTCATAAACTGGGGAGCGTTGTCATTCTCATCCACTACTATCACTCTTACGGTGCAAAACGTAGTCCTGCCTCCTCCGTCAAGGGCTCTCAAAAATACACCAATATCACTTTCCAGGGGGTTCTCCCGGTCTAATCTCTCAGTTGTCAGAATCTGCCCATTGCTATCAATTAAAAATCGATCCTTGGCAAAGTCATTTATTATGGAGTAGCTCAGCTGGCCGTATATACCTGAATCTCCATCTGTTGCCTTCACATGGATTACCTTAGTTCCAGGAGCAGCATTTTCTCTAACCTCTGCAACGTAAACGCTCTGAGAAAACACGGGGCTGTAGAGGTTGGCCCCAAGGATCTGTATGTGCACCTGAGCTGTGCTGGTGAACAGCCCGTCTGATACAGAGACATTCAGGCTGTACATGGGTTCCATTCTCTGTTTCCGATGGTTGGAAAGCGTGATAATTCCACTCTTGCTATCCATAATAAAACTGGTCCGATCATTTCCTGATAAGATACTGTACTCCAGTCTGTCAAAATCAGAGCTGTCGGCATCAGAGGCTTGGACACAAGTGACAAAATGACCCCGAGGAGCCAGTTCACTCACATACGATTCATATATTAACTGGTTAAACACTGGAGGGTTATCGTTCATATCTGTTATTGAGACACTAACAAGAACCTCACTGCTCAGTGGTGGGAAACCATTATCAGTTGCTCTGACTTTCAAACTGCACTGCTGTATGAGTTCATGATCCAGCATCCGAGCTGTCAGAATAAGGCCACTGGTGCTGTCTATATGGAAATAGTCTGTGCTGTTAAAGGTGTCCTGGACTATTTGATACTGTACAATCTTGTTATTGTCAGAGTCAGCATCAACAGCAACAACTTGCAGTACCGGAGTTCCAATCAAAGATGCTTCAGACAAAGTAGCATTATAAGCTGACTGATCAAAAATTGGAGGATTATCATTCACATCATTAATGATCAAGTCCACAGTGACCTCAGCTCGAGCACCAGTGAGGGCATCGCTGGCTCGCACCATCAACTTGAAAAGAGAATTTATTTCATAGTCCAGTGGGCTAATGACACTCAGAACTCCAGTATCAAAGTCAATATTAAACTGATTGTAGGGATCCCCATCAACAATGATATAAATTATATCCTGGCCTTCTGGACTGGTTGCATTTATGCTTAGAATTGGTGTGTGCATTTCTACATCTTCATTCACGGAAGCTGTGTAGAAGGGCTTGTCAAATACAGGCATTGCTTTGTTAACAATAGTAATGGGGAGCTCTACTGAAGCAGACAATGACGGGTTACCACCATCTTTTGCAAGAATGACAACTAAATACTCAATATTAGATAAATCAGAATTGAAGGCTGCTTTTAAAGTGACGCTGCCGGTTCCTCTGTCAATTTCAAAATGTCCGTAGTCTTCCCTCAGAAGATATGACACCTCCCCATTTTCATCCTTATCTTTATCAATAGCTGTGACTCGATATATCAGGGTGCCAGGCTCAGCATCGACTTGCACAGCAGCATAGTATGGGAGCCCCACAAACACTGGGGCATTGTCATTTATGTCCTCAATGTAAACCCTCACCACCACTCGAGCGACACGAAGGTGATCTAGTTCACGGCTTGCTTCTACCACCAACTCATACAGCTCTTGTTCCTCTCGATCAAAGGGGATGCCAGTTGTCTGAATAACTCCTGATGTGGATTTGATTTTAAATTTGTTGCCTGGGTTTAATATGCTGTATTTCAAAGGCTCATTAAGGCGGTTACCAACGGCATTTACCACAGCGATCTTTGTGATATTGGTGCTGTTTTCTGAGATAGAAGTGGAATAAAAATTTTGTGTGAAATGGAGCCCACTATCCATGGCTTCTTTTACCATTATTGTCACCATAGCAGTGCTATAAAATTTCCCATCAGATACTCTTACTATTAGCATATAATGGTCTCTGGATAGGCTATTGTTTTTAATGGTAAGCACCCCTGTGCTTGAATCGATTAAAAAATGGTCCATACTGCCTTCGATTAGACTATATGTTAGTTCAGGAGGGATCTCAGAATCTGGGTCTGTAGCCTTGACTTTGAGAACCTCAACACCAACATACGTGGGCAGGAGCAAGACTGTCTCAAATACAGCCTGGCTGAAGACTGGTGGGTTATCGTTGACATCAGTTACCTCAATGGTGACTTCAACTGGGCTCTCGGCTGTAAGCTGAGGATTCCCACTGTCTCTAACATGCACGTGAAAGTGGAAGTGGGCTATTGTTTCATGATCTAAATTTGCAATTGTTCTGATCGCACCTGTGCTGGAATCTACAGTGAAATACTTCTTTGCAGTAGATTCAACAATCTGGTAGACAAGCAAAGCATTCTGGTTGCTGTCAGCATCAGTGGCACGTATGACGAGGGGACTGTTATTCGCACTCCGGACTATGCTATTTACGGGAGCAGCTTCGCTTATGCTGCCTGAGTACTGAGAGAAGAGAAAAACTGGTGGGTTGTCATTTTCATCAACAATCTGAATGTTTACAGTAGCATTTGATGCCATGCCTGCCATATTTGTTGCCTGTACAATGAGCTGATAGAATGAAGCACGTTCATAATCGAGGGCTTTTTGACTGGTGACCACTCCAGAATATGGGTTTATAGCAAAGACTCCATCCACATTCCCATCTTTAACCTCATAAACTAATGTGGACTGACTGATTGCAGAAAGAGAGATGATGGAAGTACCAATATCCACATTTTCATTAATCTCAGCTTGGTATTCTTTGAGAGTGAATTTAGGGTGGGAGTTATCTGCCATTGTCACAGACACCCGTACAATTGCTGTTGCAGACAGTGGTGGAGAACCTTGATCAGTCACTTTGACTGACAAAACAAACTGTCCCATTGTGGTGAAGTCTGGCTCCTTCAGTAATGTAATGATTCCCAAAACTGGTTCAATCTTAAATGTGTTTCCAGTATTTCCTGAAACACAAATATTAGAAGTAAATTAACAATTGAATACAACACACTTTACGATACTTTAAAACAGGAGTGAATAGCTGAAATTTGTTAAAGGTGGTTACTAAAAAAAAAGCAAAAACAAAACCACCACCACAAAATAATTCCAAAGGGCCTGCCAGCCTTCCTTTCTGAAAATCAGACATCTCAGCAGATGGTATGGGTGGTCAAACCTTCAGGAACTCAGGTGCTGATATCTGTATCTTGATTCTGAGTATTAGCACTGAGCAAATGCTACATGTACATCACTCCTATTGAAGTAGGAAAAAGCATCCTTAAATTATGAGAATTAGTCAAATACATGTACACCTAAGGCAAAGAAAGTAGATCAGAGGCTAACAAGCCAATTACATGACAAATGGATAACAACTCAGGCTCTTAATTGAAGGGGATATTAAGCAACCGTAGAGAAGATTAGTTAAAGACTCAAAGAACTGAATATAAAAAGGTTAAAGTGGCATTTAGAAAAATAAACCAGAACAAATAGCATAGAAAAGAGCTTCAAGTATCTTGTGGCACAAAGGTTTATAATACGATCTCTGAGGAGGATGGATCTAGATGAATGAGATTTAGCAGCAAATGTCATGAAATGTCTGTTATACCATGAAAGCAGAAATATCACTGACTGCAAAGGTGTAAACAGTGAGTTTGGATCAAGGATTTTCTTTGGGGCATTTTTTTTCTATTTAGTCTTTCTGCCAACAGACACATTCAAAACTTTTTTGTATCCCTACCCTGTAATTAGAGATCACTTTTATTAGGCAATCTGTATTTTTCTTGTTCCTTGAATGCTTGCTTGAAGTATAGGATGTGTGTGTGTATGGCATGTAAAAGTATACAGACTCCTTTTTTTTTTTTTTTTTAATTTAATTCAAAATACTAACAGCATGTGCTGAGTTACAGCAATTCCAATCATTATAACATGCTTCTGCTATTTCAGTTTATACTCCAAAATCTAAAACTGCTTCCAATCTGCAGTCGTGCATCCATCCAGGACCTGGAGTAACATATGTGTCAGGTAAGTGGTGATAAAAAAAGAGATTTTCTTTTAATGGTGATTGTTGCAGGTTCTGTGTGCAGAGCGGTAAATGTCAAGAATGGAATAGCTGGAGTACCAAATGCATAAAATCCTAAATGGAGTTAATGTAAACTATTTTTAAGATGTGACTTGCTATCTGTTGTAAATTCTGAGACTTGGAGGCTAATTTAAGCTACATACTACTCTACCTACTTCGATACTGGTAGTGGTTTCCTATTTATATCCATCCTTCCAGATCAGTAAAGTTTACTCTACTAGCTAACACAAAAATCGTGCTATTCCTGGAGGAGCAGAGATTCTGCTAGAGCTACAAATTCTCATAAAGATCACAGTATCTGTGACATTTCCAGACACTACAAATGCTGCTGCAGTTATTTTGTCACTGCTTGCTAATAAAAATAATTTTTAGCTACTAAATGCCTCTTGTAAGGCCAGAATTGGTTTGTCTCCTTTAGGAATGACTTATAAAATTACACAAAAGCTACTTTCTTTACCAATTCTTCTCTTCATGTGTAAGTGATGTAAGTAATGCCCTGGAATGAGAGAACTGTGTACAATCTGAATCTGCTGATAAAAATTAGCATCCTCAGCTGCACAGATTTTATGGATCATAGAAATTGCAGGATCAGAAGACTGATTTTTGATGCAACTGGGATTGGAACATTCTGCGGATAATGTAACTGGAAGGGAGGGGGTACACAGATTCTAGCAAATGGAAATTTAAAGTCTGACACTACAGGGAGAGCTAATGATGAAACATAAACAGGCTGTGAGGGAAAAGAGAGACTCTAGAAAAAATGCAGACTGAAAAAAAGAACCATCTAATAGCTAAGCATCATTCTTCATAATTTTTTTGTCTGCATCTGATGAGGTATCTCGTAAGACTTCTTTTCTCCAGGCTAAACACCGCAGTTCCCTCAACTGCTCCTTGTCAGGCTTGTACTCTAGACACTTCACCAGCTTTGTTGACCTTCCCTGGACATGCTCTCACACCTTGATGTTTTTCTTGTAGTGAGGGGCCCAAAACTGAACACAGAACTCGAGGTGCAGTCTCACCAGTGGTAAGTTCCAGGGGGCCCTAGTCCTGCTGGTCGCACTGTTCTTGACATTTGAGCCAGGATGCTCTTGGCCTTCTTAGTCACCTGGGCACAGTGCTGGCTCATATTCATCCATCTGTCAACACCCCCAGGTCCTTTTCCTCTGGGAGGCTTTCTAGACACTCTTCCTCAAGGCTGTAGCACTGCATGGGTTTGTTGTGACCAAACTGCAGGACCTGGTACTTGGCCTTGTCAAACTCCATGAAGGGAGGTGAAGGTAGTCCAGCAGAAGTCCTACGAGGAATGTCTGAGGGAGTTGGGGTTGTTTAGTCTGGAGAAGAGGAGGCTCAGGGGAGACCTCATCACTCTCTAAAACTCCCTGAAAGGAGGCTGGAGCCAGGGGGGAGTCAGTCTCTTCTCCCAAGTAGCTACCAGTAAGACAAGAGGGCATGGACTTAAGCTCTGTCAGGGAAGATTTAGGTTCAATATTAGAAAGAATTTCTTTACAGAGAGGGTGATCAGATATTGGAATGGGCTGCCCAGAAAGGTGGTGGATTCTCCATCCCTGGAGGTTTTTAAAAAGAGACTGATGTGGCACTCAGTGCCATGGTCTGGTAACCACAGTGGTAGTGGATTAAGGGTTGGACTTGATGATCTCAGAGGTCCCTTCCAACCCAGATGATTCTGTGATCCTGTGATTCATACAATTGGCCTTGGCCTATGGATCCAACCTATACAGGTCCCTCTGTAGAGCCTTCCTACCCTCAAGCAGATCAGCACTCTTGCCCAACTTAGGGTCATCTAAAAACCTACTGAAGGTGCACTCAATCTCCTCATCCAGATCTTTAGTATCTTGATAAAGATACTAAAGAGAACTGGCACAAATACTGAGCCTTGGGGAAATCATGACATTACATTTTCAGATTCTGCCCTAACCTGCTTCAATAGTGTAGACAAGCTCTGCATTTTCTCCTTTATCTTTGTCCAAAGCCGTGACCTGCAAGACTGCTGATCCAACTGCTGCTGATTCAAACACTGAGGCCTCATACAGTGGGCTGGTGAAGTATGGACTGTGGTCATTGGAGTCTTCCACATTTATGATGACTCTGGCCAGGTTTCTTCTATAAGGGAATTCTTGATCTCGGACCTATAGAACAAGTGCATAATACACATCCATCTAGTAAAACTCCACAAATATCACTCACCTGAGTGCTAATAATACTTTTAGTTCCATTTAAAAAAGTATTAAAAAATCCATTCACCTCAAAAAAACAGTCTAAAATACATTCAGACATGAGATGGTACATAGTAAAATTAAAGAAACAGGACGACCTTAGAGAAAAGACTAGTGAAAAAAATGTGTGGCACTCAATCATCATGCCACATATTTTTAAAATGGCAACCACATGAAAAGTTAAATTTGCTTTTAGGTTTGCAAGAAATACTTTCTTTTTAATGCATGCTAAATGGTCATGACTTTCCCTGCTTTTTAGTACAGAAGTAAACATCTCTTGTCCATCACTCCTTCTTTCAAAGAGCTACAAACAACTTCATCCACTATGGTCAATCACATGTCAGTCTAGCACTTTGTAGCTGCCAATGGACTTTTTCACCATATGTGTTCTTGCCTTTCTGAAGATGTTGATACCAGTAAACAGTAGGAATTACCTTAAGTGCTGAGCAGACCCAGCACAGGTATCATTTGTCACATGTCTCTGAGCCTTATATGAAAAATTTCAGCATTGCTAAACTGGTAATTCAGTCAGTATGATCCTCAAAAATTTGGTTCTACAGAAATAGAACAAATGCCTTAATGTAGCATGTGAAGATCAAATACAAGCACCAGAAAATGACCTCTGTCAGCCATGTCTCTCTGTTATTCTGTTGATATTTATTTCTTAGCCTGCTCGCCTAAGGACTTGCAGCTTGTCACCCTGTGAGCTGAGACTCCACTGCTCCTGCTCACTGGATCTCTCTGCAGCTCTCTGACTCCTGGGCTCCCTGGTCCAGAGTTGTCCCTGTACCCAACACATCATGAGCTATTCTTTCAAAGATCTCTTTTGTAGAGTCTCAACTGATCAAAGAAAACAATGGGCTGCAATGTTTAAACTAACGCAGATTATTTTTTATTGCCCTCTGTTCCATAATATACAACCTTGCCTTGAAAACAGACTTATGCTTTGTAATTTAGACACACTAATAAAAAATGTTAATTAATTTTCTTCTGCATACTCAAACATTTGGAAATATTGCTGAAAGTTATTTTGCAGCTTATGTACTGAAGTAAGTCCATAAAAGTAAAGTATAAATGAAGTTTGTATTCAGAGAGGTTGTAGCATTCTTTGTGGCAAGAAAGCAGTTATCTCCCTGTGAATAACTTCTCAAATATCTTTCAGCCTCACTTCAGAAACTCCGAAGATTACCTTGAGTGAGAGCACCAGATGCCAAGAGATTAAATAATTTCCTGCTTGCTCTCCCCTGAGATAGCAAATCATATCTATTCCATACAATGAATTCACAATAAGTTTCTCCAAATGCCCAAATAAGAACTGTAAAATAAATTCACAGCAGGGAAGGCAAGAATGAAATTAATGACTACTTTCTGCACTAAGAGTCCTTTGTTCATGCAAAGACTAAGGCGTGTATGCACCTGAAGCAGCAGTGATTCTGTCCTGAGACAAGTGAATATTGCATTCTTACCATGACATTAAGGATGTGCTTATCTTGAGCCTCGTGGTCTAATCTCTCAGCTGTATAGAGTACCCCAGTGCTGGGATCAATTCTGAATTTTCTCATGCTGACTGTATCGATGCTACTGTGGATAATGTAGCTCAGCTTATGGTTTTCATCTCTGTCTATAGCTTCAATTTGCAGAATTTCAGTATCAGGGAGGATGTCCTCTGAAATGGTGACATCGTAACTTGGGTGAGAGAATTCTGGGCCATTATCATTGTTATCCAACACTTTGATAAGAACCTATAGTTAACAAAAGAAAAATATTTGAAGTTATTGAAGTCTAGTCACATTACTGAATAGGCACCTAGAGAAATGTAATTTACTTTAGATGGTTGATGCTGCTATGCTGCAGTATGAAGGGCTGAGAAAAATCATTTAATATTAAATGCTTCCTGTTCAGGTCAGATCAAAAGAAAATGTAACGATATGACTTTGGCAAAATATCTCTAATTATAAGACTTAGTCAGAGCCTGACAAAAAGTACATATTTTCAGTATCTATGGATTGGAAAATATTTCTACAATGGCCACAGGAAAGGTTTTGTCACCCCTTGTAAATGCATCGGTTACAGGAGACGTGTAGAGCTGTTATGGGATTTACATTTCCCTTCACTATTAGTAAGACTATAAAAGAATCCTTTTCATGTTACTTAAATCTGCTTTTTATACACTCAAGATTTGTCTAAATCCAGTGTTGTTTTCTGCCTGTGTTGGGAAATACCAGCAATGTCAAATTGTGACAACAGAGGAGACTTCAAGTTGCTGTTACAAGTTAGGTTGTGTCAGGATTGCTGAAACTCAGTGAGGTGAGAACAGGAGACGTGACCTCATGACCACCCAAACCCACCCCACACAGATCTTTATGGACCTTTGCCAGGGATGATTGTCTTATTAGGCAACTAATTCACTTTCCCATCAAATGTTTGCCTCCCTTTGTTTGTAGTTTATAAATGGAAGGAATGCTGCTGAAAATGTGAATGAACTCTGTGCTATTTGCTTCCAATCTATCTTTTAAAACTCAGTACTGATCCCTAAAGAAAAAAAGGAATAGGGGCAGTCAGCCAGGATGCTGCTGTTGCTGCTTATTACAGCATTTCAGTATAGCACAAGCTGTCCCTGGTAACTAATAGGAATCACTATTTCCCAAGCTTTGCCTTTCGACAGTTATGTGACTGTGCAACGCTGTGTGTGTGTGGCTCTGATGAGGTTTTGTGTTTTTCACCACTGGAGGAGACACTCCCTAAAGAAAATGTGCTTTCCAGACCTTGTATCCTACAGATTACTTTGGGCAGTGTGGCAGAAAAACCCTTGACAAACTACTTAATACTGAGAGAGACAATGCAAAGAGTTGCCTCTTTATCAGCACTGGAAACATAAAAAGTAGCTTTTGCAGTATATACATGTGAAGGCACACATTCGGCTTCAGAAGGAGTGAAATGAAACAATCTTTTTGCTCACATGCTTTGAAATAAGAAATAGTCCAATGAATGACATGGGAAAGGCCATGCACAAGACTCTTCTCTAAGACTAGGAGGCTTGAGCCACCTGTCAAGATATTTGCTTTGTTCTGAAAAGAACCTGACTCTTTTTAAAGCAAATATTGTATTGCTTTTCTTGATCAAGAAAAAGCAACTCATTCCTTCTTAGCAGCAGAAAAACAGTTATACTTCTACTACAATATTTCACAGATGCTGGCCTCAGACAGAAATGAAACTTTAGATTTCCATGATATTTGAAAGGGTTTGCAGAACTCATTACCAGGAGGAACATGAGAAATTGTAAGCAGCAATTGCAATGAACTAGCCTGGGAACTGTTTAAAAGACATCTGAAATAAAATGCTAAGTTAAATGGCATAGGTCTTTAACTGTGCATTCCATAAGATTTAATCTTCACCAGATTATGGTACACCAGAGTGAAGCAGGGTAAATCTTGTATTAAACTGTGTTTCAGTCTTGGATATGTATCAATAAAAGTGCAAGGAAAGATAGATCCCTGAGCCTACAATAATGATAAAGAGTTGCTTAGTTTTTTATATTTTTGTTCAAGGCGTGTTTCTGAACTGAGGAAAAAAAAAAGCCAAACTGACAAGTATGGGAATAAATGATTTGTAATATATGAAATAAAGCCCAAGGAAAAAATGAAATGACACGGGACCATTGCTGAATGACTTTTGTTAGTGTAAGAAAGAAACACTGAAGCATTCTGATTTGGGAATAATCTGATTACCACTGTTTAGCAACTAAATACATCTTCTCAGGCAGTTTTGATTCTCAGTCCTTGCCAGGCACCGCTGCAACCGCTATATTATTTCAATGCTGCATTGTTGATGCATTTAATTTTACTTTTAATTATTAGCCTAAAACTGTCATGCACCATTTTAGATGGATCTGATTGAAAACACCGAGTGTTTCATTCTGCTGATGCCTATACAGCACCATTTACCCTGAACAAGTATGCTGCCATGTGCTGGAGAGGCTCCTATGGGTGATTTTGTTTTTATCATTGTTGTGTCAAGCTCAAGCTATCCTGGAAGAAAAAAAAAAAAAAACAAATGTACAGATGAACATCAATGTGTCTTCAAGTTACTGCTACAGTGGTGACATGCTGGTTTATTTGTGTGGTATATAATCACTCCAGTGCTGGGGATTACTTCCCACTGCATCTAATACATTTTGGGATAGCTGGCAAATTGGGAAAGCAGAGGAAGGCACAAAGCTTTATCCACCACAAAGCTTGCAGTGTGATCATGCAGGCCACAGCTCAATGATTTAGGCCTTCACTAGACTCCATACACTAAACAGGGTGGGACCAGATAAGCATCAGAGACCCAGGGTAAGTCATAAGACTATGGAAAATACAGTGTGGGTTCACAAAGCAGCATTTCCTCCCACTGGAAAAGGTAGAAACTAATGCCCTGACACACAGATATGGACTGTGATGGTGCTTGGGGAGTGGGAGGCATGGAGAGGGGGAAAAAAAAAAAGGAGTTCCTCATTCACTGTGGTTATCAAATTTATGGGGAATTATGCCCTTAAAATTGCTTTTCTTAGTTTCCATAAAATAACTTTCTTTTTTTTTTCCCTTTTCACTTCTTATCTATTGTAATCTGATAAAGTGCCTGTATAAGAGGTAGGCATCTTCCTCCCTCCCCAGAGATGACAGTATTTTAATGACTTGTCAAGTGATCCACATTGAAATACACATTATTTATTACATACTCTGCATTTCAACAGCCATTTCCATCTGGAGATGGAAGGTGGTGGGTTAGAGATGCTAATGAAGAAAGAGGTCATTATTGATTCACAACTTCTTCTATTAAAGCAGTTAAGAGTATTTCTAATTTCCTTGTCAGCTGTCCCTCAAAACCCCTGAGGGTCAGCTGTAATTTTAAACTTCACAGTCTCTCCTTTTCCAGTGGGGGTGGATTTTCCTTGAAACAAAAGGAAGTTAAATTATATATGGGAATAGTGATTATACAGAGCTCTGTTAAACCCAAAAGCTATGGAAAAGGAGAAAATGGAACCCTGTTATGTTCTTAAAAATGTAATTGTCTTGGGAGCTACTTGAAACAAAACCAGGTTAAGTAAAAGGGAACTTAAGTGCCATTTTAAATAGCAATTAGTTCTGCCTTCCTTACAACATTTTGGAAGAGCAAGTGACTGGTTATTAACCATATCCTTTGCACTGGAAAACACTGCCTGACAGCAAGGTTAAGTGACTTACCAAAGCCACACAACCAGTGCAACGGCAAAGCTGGGAATGTAGTTCAGTACTGCATCTGTAGGTTTATTTTTGAGCCATCCTCCTTTTCTTAGTTCACCTTAAAGTGTTGACTTCCTATGAAGAAGATTTCCTGCACCAGCAGGATGACTTCTAGTTACTTAAAAAGACTGGGCAATCCCTTCCTTTAATAATGGACAAATGTTACACTGACACAAACACCAGGCTCATGGAAAACCTGATCCTACAAACATATGTGATGCTGAGTAAGCCAGATTCTACCACATCATTAATATGTAGAGAGTTACCCAAATTCATTTAACAGCTGCCAAACTTGGGCATAAAATCTTGGTACTACTGGCAAATTTCCCACTGACTTCAAAAGGGCAAGCACTGCAAGCACTCTGCTCCTGGAATCCTTAAGCTTTAGCCAGCCTTTAGCGTGTCTTTTACCTCAAATCATGTGTTATCCCACTGAAGCAATTCAAGGACTCACAGTGTATGTGTAATTTAATGCTTTCTTCATATTTATTTCCAAAAGGAAGATATGGAGGAATGAGCTGTGTTGCATAAATATCCTTTATTACTCTGTAGGTGACTGGGGTGTTAAGCTGTGACAATACCCATTGTGTTAAAATCAAAGACAGGTTTTAAAACTTCCCCAACACATCTCTGAAAGGTGTAGAATGAAAATGTTTACTATTTCTTGCTGCTAAGTAGGGATTCCTCTTCACTGAGGACTATGCAAGGTTACTGACTGAACCAGTTTTCATAGACAAACATTAGCTGCAAGTCTTTTTTTCCACTCTCATAAAGGAAACATACAGCAAAGCAGTCTCTGCCCAGTTATCCTTGAAAGCTCATATCTTTTCCAGCACGTCACAGGCTCCAGCAAGGCAGGCTTGCCTCCTTCTGCTTCCATTGTGCAGAGCCTAATTTATAGTCCGAACAAGCGCCTTGCTATAAAAGATTTGCTTCTCCCTGCTCACTTCCTATTTCCCACAGTTAAAGCGAGTTTCAAATAAAGGATTCATGGGCCTCCGAGCTTACAAATTAGGCAAAGTAACACTCGGAGCTTTAGCAAAGACTTTGTATTCAAAATGGTAAGTGAAAGGCCTAAAGAAATACAATCAAATCAAAGCAGGGCAAAACCTAATGCAGGAAGTCTATCCAAAGCTGTTTTTAATGTTGCCCATCACAAATACCTTTAGTTTAGGCACAAACATATTTGAGTGAAAACTGGATAAATGCCAGGAGCTGCTTTAGAGACATTTGAAGCTGGAAGAATCTGCTTGGCTAATTGCTTGGTTTGGGCACAGTGTTGCAGAACAACCTATTAAGTGCCTGAATTGCTTAAAACTCAGGCTACGCTTTTGTATGGGTTTTGAAAAGCTATTTTGATTTTATTTTGTTTTCACTAGTGTTACCACACGGCTTTATTTGCTACTTCCTGACAAGTTTTTCTCTATCTTAATATGCACTTTAATATAAAAATGCAAACCTCGGTGGGCTGTTACTTTATACTTTACTGTGTCCCTTGATTTATGTTAAAATGGCAGAAAAATTCCTTGTTTCCCAGGCAAGGCAGTGCTGAGATGTCTGAGAGGGACATAAAAAAAAAAATCAAGGATCAAGTTGGTTCATTTTGGAGGAAATGTCCAACTAAGCAAAAGCAAAAAATTGAATTAAAACACCATATCTTCTTGTTCATCCTAGAAGAATCCACTGTCCAGAACCTCTTCTGGAAGACTCTGAAGTCTTTCTTATATTTTGGCCATGTTCCTCTAAAAAGAGCTTTTCACTGCTCAGTTAAATGAACCACACTCAGGATGATCAATTAGTTCCTCTTTGGTAAGAAACAATCTTCTAATGCAAAGGTGTTCTCTGAAAGATGAGACCAGGTTTGTTATCCTGAAACTAATAGGTAAAGCTCAATCCTAAGTAAAAGATTAAGTAAAAATACACAGCCTTCCGCAAGGAGAGAAAAAAAGGAGCAATAAGCAATAAAACCTCTCAGCTGGGTGGCTCCAGCTGAAAGTATTACAAGGGACCATGCATTGATCTACAAAAATTTTTCAGAGGAAAATGAATGTTCTTGAGTTTCCACTCTCCTGGGAAATAGTGAGATGCTTTTGTAAGAAGTGAAACTGAAGCCCTTTTTGCCTCCTAGCCTGAAAGCACCAGCCTTAATGCTTTAAAGCATATATATATATACATATTTTATTTATTTATTTATTTATTTATTTATTTTGACCCCATAGTGATTAGGATGATGAGAAACATGGTAAAGGCAAAAAAATAGGCAAGAGATAAAACTGTCTTTTTAATATAATACCATGACTCCAGGAATATGTTTTTTAAAAATATATTCACTGTTAAAATGTTCTCAACAAAAATTAAAAACTCTCATCACTTAGATGAATGTTCCCCACTGCACTATACTTTTGTGGGTACTTTAGCAAAATACAACACCAGGCAATATAAAGAAATAAAAAAAGTGCTATTCCTACGATGTGTTCAGATGTTAAGGATTTGAATTGTTCAGTAAAAAAAAAAGAAATGAAGGCTTTGGGGATAAAACCTACTTGTGACTAAGAGAACCTTTGACTACACAGTTAAAGTTAGTCAAAATTTTGGCAGGGGTGGGCATTTAGATGCCATTACACTGACTTCCTGTGAGGAGGTTCTTCTCTCTGCTCAAGCGAGGACAAAAGACCCTTTTCCAGCCCAAAGGGAGGGGGTGGCACTGGTGAGGAGCAGGGGATCTGAGGGGAGCTGCTGTCTCAGATCTCTCCAATATATGGGATGCAGAGGGCCCATCCCATCCCCAAGGCCAACAGCTTGCCTGGCAGCTGCAGGAATCCCATTTTGTGGGGATTTAGAGCCAATGTACGCCTTCAGCCTTTAATAAATTACCATGTGGCCTTGAGCAGTGATGAATTAAGCTGAGGGAAAAACCCAAAAGCTCTCTCCCTGGCTCAGCCAGGAGACTTAACCCTCCTAGAAGTTAATCAACATGACAGAAGCTTTATACCCACACTCCGAATGTATAAATCAAGTGAGTCAACATTTCTTTGCCTTTGCCCCGTCCTGCCTTGCCCATGGCTCTGCTGCCAGGGTGCTGGGGCTCAGCTGTACGGGCAGCAGCAGCAACTCAGCAAATCCTAACACTTTGCTTCTCACTTTGGAGACTGTTCCTTTTTGTAATCCTAATTAGGGCCAAACCAAACAGGCTTGTAGTTGAAAAGAAAGTTTTTAATTAAAAAAAAAATATTAGTAAATATTCCTTATTGTTCTTTTCACAACAATGAACTCACAGGAGATATAACTTTTAAATCAAAATTATTTGCTTCCTCTCATGATACAGTAGTGAACCATGTGTGCAGTAAGGCACGAAAGAAGCATTTTATCAGATTTTAAGGAATGCAGGAACGTTGCTGAAGAAACTTTGACAAGTCCGTGCCAGAGATCGTGTTACTGAAGCAAAAAATCTTTGGCATTTTTATGCTGCATTTTACCACCTCCAACTGTGTAATAGACAAAAGGCCAAGAAGAGATAAAGGGGAACAGGTGGGGTGGAATAAAAAGCAAGACTGTTCCATTTGGCATGGCAATGCTCAGCTGTTTCATAATAAACCATTGCACTTTGGGGGGACTTTATATTACTTTATGTTATACAAGTACGTGAATTTACAAATTTTCTTTCCCTCTCTTCTTAGTCTACCGTATCTTCTTGAAGCTATAGTTGAAAATACAAGTGGTACTATGTACATGAGGTAAAATATTTAGAATATCATTTTATCAAAACTCACAACAAGGGCACTGAGAGCCGTCAGTAGATGCTTTTTTAGAATTATAGAATTTAGTTTGAAAAGACCTTTAAGCTAATTAAGTCCAACCGTTAACTTGGCACTATGAAGTCTACCAATAAAACATGTCCCCAAGAACCACATCTACACATCTTTTAAACATCTCCAGGGTTCATGACTTAACTAATTCCCTGGGCAGCCTGCTCCAAGCTTGACAACCCTCTGGGTGAAGAATTTTTTCCTAAAATCCAATCCAAAACCACCTCCTGTGGTGTAACGTAAAATTTGTGCTCTAGACTCTGACTCTAGGGAAGAGTCTTTCATTTGACTCTTTCCATGACATATTTTACTTAACCTATCAGCTTAATATGTTTATTATTGCTCTGAAAGGAGATGAATTTCAATAAGGCCACCAAAGGCTCCAAAGTATGGTTGAATATAGAGTAGGGAGAGATATTTAGACAGGCGGTAATTCTGGCAGCTTTGAGATAAGGATCACTTTTGAAATCTCTGTTGTGAAGACCAAAAGAAATTCATTCTCAGATGTTGTCTGGGCCACAATTAAATACTTAAACGGTATTTGAAGAGAAACAGGTGGAGGGAAGAAGGGCCTGTAGCCAATGTGATTTCCTACTGCTATGTTATGGCAATCTTAAACTACTATCTTACATTTTTAAATAGGTCACATCTCTGTTACAAAAAATGCTCAAGCTTCTTTTAGAATGCAACAGCTTTACTGAAATATGTTTTTACCATATGTTTTAATTAAAAATGTAGGTTTTTCATCAAAACAGGTTTTGAAGACTGTCATAGGGGTCAATATCTTAAATCATAAGCAGTAAAACCAACAAATATAATAACTTCAAGAAGAAAAATTACTTGCATCCAGAATGCTTGAAATTCCCATGCTTTTTAATATTTGGCTGAAAAGTTTAAAGGAATTTCATATTAGTGATTCAACACCACATTTCTGAAATTTGGACTGAAAGTGTTGCCAAGATTTTTTAAAAAGGCAAAACAAAAAACAAGTCAAGAGCTGAAGAAAATATCTCATGGAAAGGGAATGTAAAGAGGTCAGTCATTTTGGTTCATTTGCCTACCAGAAGACTGGGAGGTGATATGACTATTCTGAGTAAGTGCCTTCCTGGGGAGAAAATACTGTTTTTTAAAGAGCTCTTTAATTGAGCAGAGAAAGGCGTAACAGGGAATACAAGCCAGAAAGAATCATGTTAAAAATAAGGGATGTTTATAGCAAAGATGCAATTAATTACCAAAACTTGCAGGGAAAATAACAGATTTCTGCCACCTAACTTACTATCAACTAATGTTTTCTTATCAAGAGTGAATTATCTGGAGAAATTATCAGACAGGGATCAGATTGGACAGATTTTTGGGCTGATTATAAATGAGATGTACATATGGGATTTAACACTCTCTTACAAAAGTTGGTGTAGTGACTGAATACAGATTTACATCTTAACTATTTGAGCAGAAAGGCAAGGTAAAACAGAGGCATCTGCATGGGTATGCATATATATATAAATATAAAAACGGTTCAGGTCTTTCTTCTGCATTATAAAGAAGCAAATACCATGACAAAACCATATTTTTTATTTCCTCTATAAATCACATTTAATCTGTGAATTAAGGCTGCATACAGGTGTCCTCTACCACTATGTATTTTTCCCTACATGGCAAACAATTTTCCGACTACAGGTGCACCTTACACTTGGGCAGTTATTCAGCTGTAGGATTTCAGGCACTAGCTAATCCACATCCTGGAACTCCACCTTGTATTGAGAGAAATTACTCTTTGGAGTTTCACTGGTGCTCCTTGGATTGCAGTGCCCCTGTCCTGGTGCCATGACCCTAAACACATCCCGGCTCCAGATTGGTTCCCATCAAACAGATACCCAGGCTTGGCATCAGGGTCTCTCCAACAAGGATGTGTCAGAGCCAGCATTATCCTGGCCCTTCACATTAATCTGATCTGACTTTTTAATTGCTGAAAGGCACTGACCCTGATAAGCAAGTCTGGTTTTAAAAGGTTTGCTTCTTCCCCAGAAGACAATGTAATCAAAGGCAGCGACCCCAAAAGAGAGAAGCTTTGAGTTTTAAGTTTCCCTTCTGAACAATTTCTTCCCTGAACAATTGATCCTGTGTCCCACATTTGGGTCTTGGGAGGATGAGAGGTAAAAACTCCATTTAATACGATCAATAGCAATATTCCCCAACACCACAGAAACATTGTTGTATTTTGGACCATTACAGGGTGATACAACTGTCAAAATCTAAGCTGCACCATATGTGATAGAGACTCCCTCAGCTGGAGGAAGGTGAATTACTTTCATGTGAGCATGAAGAGGACAAAAGGAGAAATACCATTTTGAAACATTGAACAGCTGATTCTTTACAACTATATGGAAAGGCTCTGAAAAATATCCCCTCCATTAGCTAACAGTAGCTTCAGAGGACGAGGTTTTATTTTAATGGCAAAATTATTAATTTTTCAAGCATATATATTCCACTAACAAATTAAAAACTTGCCAAGAAAGGAATGTGATATTCTACCTGAGTCGTGGCAATGTTTGTTCCATCGGTGACCTCCACAGTCATATTATATATTGACCTCTGCTCTGCATCCAAGGGCTTTGCAATGACAATAGTGCCCACTCCCTTCTCCGCGTCGAAAGAACTATCGTAATTCCCTCCTAATTGTTGCACAAAAATACAATTAAATTAGCCATTTCTGGAAAATTTCCATTGAAAATGTTTCAAGAAGTGGGGATTATCTGTTTACTGGCATCCATTTTAACGGTTTGCCTTAGCACACACAATACATCTACTGATACTTCTTTGTTAATAACTCATTTATATTTCAAAGCACAGTTTGTATATTGAAAGCAGATATCATTAAAATGCACTGCAAGAAAAAAATCTAGCAGTATATTTAAGTGAACCATAACTAAGACTATAAAAAGAATCAAATGGCTATAAGCCCGTAAGTTGTGTGCCCTTGTACTGTATATAATGAACAAGCACAATTATCTTTTTGTGTAAAAATAATTTTAAGAGTTGTTTTTTTCTGCAAATTTTATTTTCAGGAAATTCTCACCGATGCTCGCGGGTGCAAAGACTGTCAACTGAGTCTTTGAAAACTACAATTATAATCAATTTTAAAAATGCAAATAGTGATTTGTTATGTTAATTTCAAGGACAATGATAATTACTGGCAGCAAAGGTCAAATTCTACTAGTCTTTTAGGAATTATTTAAATAGATCTGACAGGATACACATCATCAATTCCTTTCCATTTTAAAAACCCCTCACAAAGCACTGTTCTGAAACTAATATCCCTTTATTCTGTCACACACTGAATGATGCAGCAGTGGGAAAACTCTCCAGAGTCTCAGGTGAAAGAAAAAAAAAAAGAAAAAAAAAAAAGTAAGAGGAAGCCATAAATAATTTGAGATTAAAGAGTTACAGGACTTATCCATTACAGCAATATCTTAGAAATTAGAACCACTCAGTATATTCAAAAGTAAAGCCTACACTCCCTGCTGCTTCTTTCTCATCTAAAAATTGGAATTCTTTATGAGTTGAGTCAATTTTTGGAGGATGGGGACAAGAAGAGGTGGAACACAACACTGCTGACAAACAGACTCTTAAGGTAATCACAGCAATGCAATGCCACTAGCATATGAAGTGGAAAAGGCTTTCAAACCCCACTGGAGACAAAACTTGTGTAAGAGCTGCTTTGACCTCTTGCTATTTGATCCGTGGGTAGAAAAACATACATTCCATGAACCCAGCTCTTGTGCAATACATAAAGATATATATTTGAATGGCTGGTTTATTGTCACAAAGTGACTCTCATGAAAGAGCAGGGGACACAGAAGCAAAGGGGACAGTCTTCCTTGCTCTCACATCAATTCTTTCATCTGCATGGTTTGCTGATCAACCACCAGCATTATTCTCAGAATCAGTAATGCATTTAGTGAGAGGAAAAAAGCTTTGACACCCCAAGAAAGTGAAGATTCGGAGGAATCACAGTGAAGTCATAGCTCTTGAATTCCTTAATGTGAAGAAATCCTCACTTCTCTCTACCTATTGCACAGGTTATTGCAGAAGAAGTTTAAGCTAGAAGAAGCACTGCTAAGGCCATATCTGCCTTAGAGACGATTCAAGGAGGAGGAGAAGAACGGGGGAAGAATAAGATCTACACAAAGGAAAAGCAGAACTGGTGAACTTCTGCCCACTGAAATGCTCCAAACATGCCACCATAATTCCCTATGCTGGATATATATACATAAATATATATATAGGTCTGACCCAAACAAATGCAGCTGCAGTTTTCCAGGAGAACAGTGATACTGGATTTGCTGTGATTTATGGTGGATAGAAACATTGCTTATTCCCTTCTTTCTGCAAGCCCTAATTGCATATTTTTCTGCATTAATACATTCAGATTTTAAACTATTTGACACTAGGAAAAAAAGCATAATTGTCCTTGACTTTTAAGCAATATCAGGGTATTTGGATTTTGATTGTATCTTGCATCTTCAGTGTTTGGTTTTGTGTTTGTTTTTTGGTTTTTTTTTTTCTTTTTTTTAAAGCTAGTCTAGAAGAAAAGGATGCTGCCTCACAATATTTTACATTGTTAAATTGATTTACTTAAGAAAAATCATACCATGAAAACCAACTCTGAAAAAAGCCTCCTTTGAAGAAGAGAGTTTGAGATTCTTGCAAGGAAATCTCTGCTGAAATGAAGCTAGCCTTGGGATAGGAGGCACTTTACAAAGAGAATGTTTCATACTGATAACTATGAAAACAAAATGAAAGCCTATACTTCAAGATGCTTAATAACCATCTTAATTAGCAATCAAAAATTATATATCAACTGGCATACACTTCCAACAAAATCCTGCTTTTAAAACTTCCAAGAACAAACGTGGAAAGATTAGCAATAAATGTTTTAAACACCCTTCCTCTCTTACTTAGAGCTGGGTTTCCAGGGTGCTACACTGTGTATTGCAAATATGATGACTTCTTCAAGACATTTTCATTAAATGAAGAACATTCTTCTCCTAAAATATGACCTGAAACCATCACATGAGCTTTTAACATGTTATTCACATCTTCCAAAATGGTCTAGTGACAAACAAGTAAATCTTGGTCACCAGCCACCCCACTTTACCCTACACTTGTAACTAACCAGGTGATGCACTTTATTTTAAATCGAGTAATATTCTACTAAACAGTGCAGCAACTTCATCAAACACTGAGAAAGAGATAGATCAGAGAACACTGTGCTTTCAGATTTGTGATTATAATCTCTTTTGGGTGAAATCCTGATTTATTCCTGACTCGGACTGCTACATTTTAACAGACCATGGTCAGATGTTGATAACGAAGAATATGTGTGCATGTGTGGCTGACCTTCTGGGAATATTGCCTGAGGTACTGGGTTCTGCCTCTCATCTGGAGTAGAAGAGGCAGTCTGGAGCACTTTCATACTGCTCCTCAGCATTCATACACCCTCGAAATTGCTCCTTACATGATGAACACTTCTGAAGTTGCACTTAAGCACTGAAGAATAATTAATAAAGTAGGTGTAAATGCTAAACTGTAAGAGTCTTATAGATGGTTTAAGTCTATGCAAGACCTAGTATGAAGCACCCAACATAATTATCTTTGAAGGACAGGTGTTGAAGGCATATGAAAAGAGTCATGTAAAAACAAACAGGACTTTTGTCCTATAAACTCCTCCAGCTGAAGTATTCCAGGAACCCCAGGTGAAGCCACTTCCTTCCAAATGTGCTCCTGCTGAGGCTGGAGGGCTGAGCTCGTAGGAGGTGACAGCTGAGAAGGTATCAGCTTCACACATTTCTGGGGTACCTGAGGCCCATTTTTGAAAACATGCTGCTGGGTAACTACCAATCCTTTGAAGTGAGCTCATCTGCAATGCTGTAAGCTCCCACAGTAACAGTTTTGCTAATGTTACTATCAGCCATTTAACATTTTCTTTCATCACAATCTTAGGATGAAAGGCGGATAAGGATGATGAAATTTTGTTCAGCTGCTCAGTTCTATTAATGTGAATTTTTATTACTTGTGCTATTTTCCAACATATGGCACATGGTCTCCTTTTTATTGTCTACTAAAACCTGCTTTCAGATACAAGATACACAGAAGCTGTTGTAGCTAATGTGCTTGCAATTGCATTAGGAAAGAAATATTTCAAATGGAAATAATACATTGTGAGTTCCTTGGGCACTTTGGGAAAATCCACAATAAAGAAGGCCAGTTGATTGAGCTGGCATGTTGGTTGTCCTGAGAAACCATTTTAACACTGAATAACCAGAGAAAGATGCAGGTTAGCCATTCCTTGCAATATCATTGCAGGCTAAGCTGTAATGCTGATACATCTTCAATACAGTTTAAAGACTTCCCTTAAAATGCTGTGATAAAACTGAAGCACATAAAGTGGGTTTTCATGAGAAGTCCAAATCTACTTGCAAAGCCATCTTTGGATGAGAAGACTTACCATGTTTGGATGCTATAAATTGATCCAGAAAGTGCTTTTTCTCTCTAATTGAGTGTTAAGATTTTCAAAGACACATAGCACATCTAGTTAAGTCCATACTTCAGACATCTAATGGTAAGCAAGATGACTTCCACTCTTACTGTCTTGAGAATGATATTAATGCTCTTGTACAAATCCTGGAAGCATTATATTTCTACAAGTAGGAA
The DNA here is from genome assembly GCA_023637945.1 of Phaethornis superciliosus. Lineage (NCBI taxonomy): Eukaryota > Metazoa > Chordata > Aves > Apodiformes > Trochilidae > Phaethornis > Phaethornis superciliosus. The sequence continues at coordinate 186,662,747 of JAJQWJ010000001.1, forward strand.
TTTTTTATGTTATATGAAAATATGTTATAGTTTATATAGGATTTTCCAAATCAGAATAATCAATGTAACTCCAGATGTTATCAAACTCAGGACAGCTGTAGAAACAGCCCCTGGTACAAAAGACCTTATTAGTTGGGCTTCACTACAGTTTTGTGAGACCTTCCTAGCACATCCCTAATTGCACAGTATGGTCCAAGAAGGAGATGTCAGGAAACTGAACCAAGATAGCTCAGAGCTAACAGAGGTGGTGTTCTTGGTACAGAGTAGCTTAAATAAATATTTTGTCTGAATCTGGAGTCTGACCTTGGATTTTAGATAGTTTCTTGGTTTCATTATCACTATGAGCATATGTTTATTCTGACAAACAACTGCTCTGGAAAGAATTAGTTCTTGTTTTAATAAAAAAAATTAGATCTTGTTTTTAAAAAAAGGGCATTGAACTTGACATAACTAACAAGAGAGGGTCTTCTGATGTAAAGCTTATTTTGTGCAACAGACAGGCAAAGTGAAACCTTCTGAACTGCTAAAAGGGGTCAGCTGGAGAATGGGAGAATTTGTCTAAGGCAAGATATAAAGCAGATCTGGCATTGCATAGCGGTTTCTTGGTTTGTTTTTGTTTTTTGTTTTTGTTTTTGTTTTTTTCCTTTTAAAATTTAGTTTAATTTTATTATTATTTTATTTTAGCAGGCATATTCTGCTTGTATTTTGATTACTTCATTTGCTGCAAGAAATGCATTATTTTTTTTTAGTGCTCTTCCTAGGTAAGATTTCTTTCTTGGAAGATATCAAGTCTATCTATGTTTGTTTCAGGTCCTGATACACTGTTTAAGACAGTTTTGAAGGAAACACTGCAGTGAGAAATTATTTTCTCCTCTGGGAAGAAAACAAGTCATCAAACCTGAGGGACTGCTAAGAAAATGAATCCATCTGAGGGTCTTTCTCTCTCTTTTCCAATGGAACAGTCTTGAAGAGTGGGATGGAATATACACCTCAGAAATACCTGATGACTGTGGAGAATCAGACTTGTCACAAAAGTAAAGATGGACCATACCAAACCCTGCAGGGCATCCCCAAATCAAATGCAGCTAAAACCTGGCAAGAGTCTTCCTTCACTGGCAGGCAGGAAAACGCATACATGCTCCACATTTAAACTTAATAAAGGTAGGATATATTGAGATTGCATAACTCTCATATGGCCTTCCAATGCCATGATGGATGAGTAAAGAAGGGAAATACAGGAGATGACTTAATTTAGAGAGTAGTCCTCTAAAACACATTTTCTCAAGGAAGAGAGGGTTTTTACTTGTCTTGCCCTGAAGTAAACTACCACCACCAGGGACAGTGATGATAAATTGGGTCAATTGCTACAATCCTCACATTGCTTAGAGCAGTGAATCAAAGGAAAATGCAGAAAGCTACTTCACCCTTAAATTCAAAGGTGAGTCTGAAGCACTTCTAGGATTGACAGTAAAAGTACAGTCAAACTTTTCACTTTTTCTGTTTTCAAAAAAGATGAAATAAACTTAGCGACTGCCCCAAGAAATATAAATACTACTGTGGACTTTTTTTAATCATAACATAATAGATATTAGTAACACAGTGTGAAAATATTTATTTTCCTATGTACTTTATCAACCTAAGAAGAAAATAATGCAACCTCTGAATTTTTAGATAGAACTACTGTAGGGTAAGTCAAAGCTTTGGGTTTGCTGCTAAGAAGCTGAAGGTAAGGGCATAAAAAGCAGAAAAGAAATCAGAAAGATATTTTAGCTAATGTAATTCAAAGGAGGCTAAAGAGCTACATGTTTTTGACATTAATGAAAATTTGCAGCACTGAAATAAGTGGACAATTCATTAAAATTAATAGATCTTAAAATTATTGTAATTTAAACACCTTTGATAAAAAATTTTGATGTGCTTTTAAGGTTTGCTTTTATAAAAGGCATAGGCTGGGGGAAGAAAGAAAGGAGGCCTGTTTGGAAGATAAGAGAGATGTTGTGCAACATGCTACTTAAGCAAAAACTAGCACCATGCAGCTTAGCTCCAGTGTTAAAGTAGTCATCAGACCATCCCCACCACTATCAAAGGATGAGACAGAGAGGGCTCGATTTACCTGAGAGAAAAAGATTTTTAACTTATTTTGGAGTTCCCACTGAAAATCATTTTCTCATTAATGACTGAATTTAATACAACTGAAACAACTGTGTTTGTGTCTTTCACATTGTGGGAGCTACATGGACTGTGAATAGCATTGAATGCAGTCTGAAAAGAGAAACCAGATATGACATGTCAACCATTCCCAATTAAACAAAATAAAAAAGACAGGTAAGCATCCTGTTCCTTTGTAGTTCATGGACTGAAGAAGATCTCTCTAGCTGCAAGAAAACTTCCTCTCTTGGAGATGAGTAACGGAAGAATTTAAATAGTTATTTAAAGTGTATGCAATTAGATACTGAAGTTAGGCAGACTATTACATAGCCAAACTTCATCCACTTTCCCACTTTTTTTTTTGTTTTTAGCAGGGAGAAAGTGAATGTTATTTATTGAAAAAGAGGTCCTCTGGAATTCCAATGACCATTTAGTTTGAAAAGGTCATAAACATAAAGGTCAGGCTGCAAAGTCTATATAAACCATGCCTCTGCTTAAGCCTTTAGGGCTTTTGTTGACATTACTGTGGACTGCACGGAGGCCCAGAATCACAAAAGAGGAGCAGGATCAGGCCTAGATGTTATAGCAGCACAGAAACCAGCTCTTGAATCAGCAGTCCCATACAGGTTTCCATACACAACAACTAACTTGCACTAATAATCCATGTCTTTCATTGCCCTCTTCAGCACTAGAATTCAACAATCCCCCAAAAGCAAAGTATCAGCATCTTATTTTCCACATGATGACATTGAGGAACAAGAAGAAAAAGTGGGTTTTATACTGACACTGACTAAAAGCAGCAAAAGATAATCTAAACATACAGTACTTTGTCTGTAAACCTCTTGGGGGTGGGTTTTTCCTTTGCACATTGTGTGAAGAGCATCTTTAACAACAGGGTCTTATGTATGCCCAGGACTGTTGTCTAATTCTTCTGTGTGCTGTTGCTAGTGCTATTATTTGTAACAGCACAAATATTTAATGACAACATCCATAAGGTAACAGTGCTGAATTGGATGGTCAGGGTCACTGATTTCTCATTAAGCCTTGGGAAGCTCTGTCTCCATGGCCCTCTGTAGTGATGCAGCATCTTGCAGCATCAGGAGCTAAAGCCTACAGGGAAACCATTAGGGTTGTTTAAATAGAAAAAATTCTTCTTCTAAACCTTTTGAACCATTTTAGCCATAAAGGTCACATTAAATGGCAAATTAAAGGCTTAAATTTCACAATGCTCTCCCCATAGTCTTTATTTGGTAGGCAAAAATGAAATATTACTACAAGGTGCTGCTAAATTGCAAGTGACTCTCATAATGTAAAAGCATGCAGCGGAAGAGCAGGGGCTTCTCTCTGTGCTTAACACAGGCAGCATTTTAATGAGAGGAAAGGACCAGAACACTGAGAACACCAGAGAAGTCCAGCAAAAGGTTCAGATGGGGAAAAAAATGTCAATAATGTCAATAAAGATGGATTTCTTCTAGGAGAAAAATTAGGGTTAGGGAGAAATAGAAAGGGAATGTAAATGTTAGCTAATAAATTGTATTTAGCATACTGAAATAACAAAGGGAATGGGAGGAAAAATTTAGGAAACATATGCTGTCCTTCCCCAGGGGCTAGCAGGAACTCTAGAGCAAGATAATAGCTTTGGGTTTAATTTTAATGCGCTTGGCACATCAGAAACAGGGATACAAACTCAAAGAGGAAATGTTACTGTTTCTGTCTTTCACCTGCACAAATTAGCAATAAAAGGTGGATGAAAACAACTCTGACAAACCCTTTCTCTTGTGGTTCTTGTCCTTCCTGTGAGCTAAACCCCTCTGCAAATAGCAGTGCTGAAATGAGAGACAGGCTCAATCCCTGTAAATAAAGACTGCTGATGCACTCTTTCCAATAAGTCTGCTGCAAAGGCTTTCTGTTTCCCTTTCATATAGTATTTACTTCACAAACCTTTGTTTAAGTTGCATCACTTTGTGCAGACACATCCAAAGGTATACAATCATTAGGTACAAGTATCTGTAAATATTAAGCAGCACAATAACTTTGCAGAGTTGTTTTGCTGCTGGGCAAAGTCTCAATTTAAAGATGTTGAATAAGTTATTCAACAGGAAAGAAATGCTTAGGAACACTGACCCTATTTCTCCACTGCGAACAAGTGAGACCCTCTACTCTCTGTGGTTTTGGCAACTACCCCCTTAGAGGTGTCTCCCTGTGATTGTAAGACCATATCTTCTATGGCTTTCATTAAGGATATTTCTCACTCCATATTTTTATAACCAATTTTACGTCAGGCAATTTTGGGGTTGAAATCTCACATCAAAACACATTTCTCTTTTTCAGCTTGCATTCAAGACAAACTTTTGGTGGCTCCATTTGTAACCCATATGTTGATGCATCCCATTCTGTTTCACAGTTAAATGGATAGCACTGGACTGTGAAAAGTTTGAATTAATTATTTGTGATAAACTGTGGAAAATCCGTGAATAAAATGATAATAATTGGACACAAATATGGAAAAAGCTGTCATAGAAAGAAACGCAGCACATCCATGTGTTGCATCGCATCCTGTCACAGGCACTTATGAAAGATGTAATATAAATTGTCTCAAAGAACTTGCAAAAATAAAATGCAGCCTGGTAAGTTGTATTTTAGCAAATGTGTTTGCACTAAGGGTACCTTCTGTTGAACAGTTCTGCCCACAAGCTGTCTGTAGAATATAGAACATCTCTCGAGCATGCTTGCCACCTTGAAGCAGGGCAGTCGGAAGCAGAAAAAAAAAGAACAGAATGCAGAAAAAAAGGTGAAGAAAGAGAGAAATGAGGGACAGCAAGTATAAGTACCATAAATACATTTAGAAATGAGATTAGCAAAGTATGACAATAGAATTTAAATGACAGACAACATTAAGATTGCAGTAAATAACATAGTATGAAAAAAAATAATTCAGCCATACAGCGCTTTTTTTCAGCTTAGCTAAAGAATTGTAACAAAAGCAGGAATATTATTATTACTGTTATCGCTATATTAAAATAGTATTTTCATTTCAGCATTACAAAAGTGGATTTAATTTGGGAGGCGACAGTTCACAGTTAGTTTTCTTGCTCTCAAAACCATATGCCTTTTTTCTGAAGTGTCCTCACTCCACTGGCTCCCAACTTACCAACAATATCAAACCAGAGAGGAATGTTAGATGGCTGCACGGAGACCACCCCAACAATTTCTGTCACTTTATCACTTTCCATGATGGTGAAGTTGTAAAAGGGTTCATCAAAAGTCAGGGGCACAGGGGAGGGTGCAGGTTTTTTTATCCACTCAATATGGAGGCGTGCAGTTGAAGATTTTTGGGGACGACCATTGTCCACTGCTTTTATCTGGCAGGTACAAAGAAAAGAGGACTCAGACTGAACATCACAACTTGGAGGATCAGACTTAATTCTGTTTCATGACAATGTCTGTTTGGAAAGTAGCATTTTTAATCTTCTATGTAAAAATCCTATCAAAAAAAGAGGGAGATAAGCACTTCTTTCTCAACCCTCATTTTTTGCCATAAAACTTTGGCTTTTTCTGAAAAGACTGATTTAAAAGTGAAATGTTTTATTTTAGAAATGCTGATTCAAGGCATCCTGGAGATGAAATTCAAGCACTCCCCACACAGATCCTCCTCTCCAGAACCAACTTCCCTCTCCAGTTTCACCTGATTTGCTCCTGCAGCAAAGCTGAAAGTTGGATAATGACCTACTGGGACATCATGCACTTGCTACACATGCTCACCCAGATCAGATTTGATTGCTTTTAAATGGCATCTGTATTGCAGATAAGATTGAAATTCCTTACAAGGCCTTCTTTAGGATCATTAATTGGGTTAAATAAGTTTTGGATCATTTCCCCCATTCTCCAAAACAAATACATTTTAAAATTATTCCATATTTATTTTCCTTGCTTTCTTATCTCTGTTGTGTTCATTAAGAGCTGCCCAGCTTGGTGCTAATTTTTTTCATTATAATGTCTTCCAGAGGAATGGGTACACTTGATATCTGCCTGCCATGCCTTTTTGGTTTTAGCACAGAAAAGACAAGATGCGCAGCAACAAAATCTGAGTATAAAGAAAGGGAGAATGTAGGTTACAAAAAGGGTGTTTAGATGAATAATATTTAGGCGAATCAAAGCATTTTTCTTTAAAACTAAAGACAATGTTTCTGTCCATATAGGATGACTGCTGTAAATAAGTTGTTACTATTCCAGTTAAAAGTGGGAAATATTTTCCTGCAATACCATAACCTGTTTTTTTCTATGGAAATGTATTAAGTGCATTTGGTACTAACACCTGCCCATCTTCCCCATTTAAGGTGGCAGGCCCTTAGTGAAAAGTTCATGAGGGTGTGATGAGCAGTTCCAAGGTAGAAAAACCTTCAGCTGTTGCATTATAATAAGGGCCAGATCCCAGACGTGACTTCCAGCTCTGCACAGGGAAAGGCATTCATTCACCCAAAGTGTGCTCTGCTCTGACTAGTAGCTATTTCTTGATATTTTTTTGCCAATTTACTATGGGTCAACTTTTGACATTTTTTTTCTCAAATCCTTAACTACAACCTGCTGGCTTATTGCTGTAGATGAAAATTGTGTATTCAAATCTTTTATTGCGTTATATCAACACCACTATTTTGTATTCTTTCTTTTTTTGACCTTGTCTATATGGTTTGAGTCCTGGCAGAAGTATTTTGACTCAGATTTCTTTTAACTGAACTCGCTGTCATATTTATACTGTTCACTACATGCATTAATACAAACACCCTCTCAGATGCGATTTTTTGGCAGTATGTGAATACTACCTTTCTTAAAACAGTCAGATCTTCCATATAGGTCATAAATTAAATATAGTCAGATATCATTCTTTATTCAAGTATGTCTATTTCTAAAGCAGTCAATCACATCATGGGTTTTCTATGTCAGTGGAAGAGCACTTACTGTTAAGATGTCATAACTCCCTGCTGTGAACTGCTTTCTGGAAGAAACCATCCCTGTTTTGGGATCAATAAAAAACTTCCCATCGTCATTTCCATCCACAATGCTATATGAGATTTCTGCATTTGGGCCTTCATCTTTGTCATAAGCAAAAGCTCTGTAGATTGGTTCCCCTCTTTTCTTACGATCTCTCTCTGGCAGTTTGATCTGATAGACTTTCTCTGGAAACTGAGGTTTGTTATCATTCTCATCCAGAACCTGGACTACCACCCAAACGGAGGACTGCTTGGGAGATGTGCCCCCATCTGAGACGGTTACCTGAAAAAAAAAACAACAGCAGAGACTTTATTCTGTATAGGAAGAGTGAAACTACATAAACTGAAAAAAAAAAGCAAAAAAAAAGCATAAAACCCACAATATCTTCTCTGTACACAAGGCATAATCACTATAAACATGCTCAGTGTCTGACTCTACTATGCCCACAATAGCAAATAAACAAATAAGGAAGATTTGTTTAATTTCTGAGATGAACCTGGAATGGGGAACCTACAGACTGGGAATCTATTTCTTAAAATAAAAATCCCTTTTATCTCAAGCTCTGCAACTTAACCTTGGAGGCAAGAACTGGAATTAACCCATTAAGTAGGATCCCTGATTTTTTGCAAACATATTTTAAAGTTTCTTCAGTTTCATAATGAATCCTAAAGACGGATTTCTTCTATCCTAGAAGAATCTCTGTCACTTTTTCTATTAATTATTTGGACTTTCTTAGACAACAAAAGAATTTCTGTCAGTTCTTTCCATTCATCACCTGAGATTTGACAGTTTATTAATTCCAAAAATGTTTTATATGATTTTAAGGGGCAAAGAGAGAGGCAGGTAGCAAAAAATTCTCTGCTGCACTGTGTAAGAAGAACATTTTGCTGGCAGAAACATGTAAGAAATAAAATCTTTGAGAGGAAAGTTAATCAGTAATTTAGTTGCAACTTAAACAGAATTACTAATAATTTTTGGTCTGAAACACTGTGAAAATGAAATGATCCAAGATCAACGAGCACTCAAGAGACTTAATATGCCTTCAAAAATGCAATCAATATGTTTCAAACTTCACCTTCAACATTTCAATTGCATTTTTAAAAGATAAATAAAGCAGGAAGTTATTTCTGCTTGCATGAAAGAAATTCAAATTTCACTTTTGGCTACATACACTATTATGCCAATTCCCACAGTACCAATTTTTGGTGAGAGTGAGACAAGATATTGTACATCTTCCCCTGCTCACACTGATCACTGCACATCAGTTCCTTTCCTGGTTAACTCCTTGACACTTTATTTTTCTTTAAACATTGCTCTGCCCCCTAATAAATAATGCAGGCATGATGGCTAGTCCTCAGGCAAAACAAAGTTTTCTGGGAATAATGTCCCTTGCCATTGTCCTCTCCATGTCACAAGGAATCTAAACTTAGGGTATCCCCAATTCAGTACTGAAGATCAGCAGAAAACCACAACATTTTCAAAGGTAGAAAATGTTTTCCGATTCCTGTATTTAACTATATTTAAAAAAACTGGTAAAAGTGGAAAGGAGAGGACTGACAGCCTATGGGACTGAAACTCCTTACTAAGAGAAAAATTAATGGAAAGGCAGTATATAGCAGCAATGTAGAATCTCTCAAATCAGCCAATAACTCATGTGAAGAGTGGAGCCTGTCCTCCCAGCGACATCTATCAGCCTTGGGCTTCTCTCTTCTAAGACTGTCACCAGGGCTGACAATTAGCACTTTTTAGGATTGCTGTCTCGTGATGGGATAGGGACCATCCCTGTGCTACAAAGTCACCAACGTGCCATTAGTCAGTCACAGCAACGGGGTGTGGAGAGAGGACCCATAGCGCATTACTGGTGTGTAAACTGGTGTTTTCAGTTTCCAAAATAGCATTTAAAACTCTAAAAGGCTGCACACATGGCTGCCAATCAATCTGCCTTTCCACCCAGTGAGAGCCACACTGCCAGGGACCTCAGCCTCTCCACTCCACCAGTCCTGGAGGACTTCAGAGCTCCTGCACTAAACAAAAAGCCAGTTCTGGCAATTCTATTACATACCCTTAGCACCAAATAACTTTTGGCCCTTTAGAGATTAGTCCGTTCTATTTTTGTTCTGCTTTGGTACAACTCGCCAAACTCTCAGAAGAGAACAGGTTAAAAAAGAAAAACCTTTTGCAGGATTTCTGCTGACTCCATGGATAAAATAATCAATGATGGCAGGTGATACAGGCTGTAGTGTACAGAAACAGACACATATTTAAATAACCACAAAATGCTTTTTTAGGGGCTAATGTTCTAAATACATAGAAAATAGAAAGAAGACACTTCCCTCTAAGTTCTAGCAGTGATATCATAAAAAAAAAAGGGGATGGGGGCAGAGTTTAAAAATAAAAATAATAATGAAATCTCTGAAAGCCACCATGGTATGAACAGTGTTTACGTGAATATGACGAAAAACCTAAGCAACTGCTCAAGCAGCAAAGACATTCTTCTGTCTTCCAAATTCATCCTCACAGTTTGTTTGATTACTGCTAAAATCCTGAGAAGCTACACGGGAAATATTTGCTGACAGCTAACTAAATAGTAATGGCTAAAACACAAAATATCAGTAAATTAACAGAAATTAATATTGAAAGCCTGTAGTTATTCAGTTCTGCTCGAAAACTTTGCATCACTGGAGAGGAAAATGTTATGTACCAGTTAAGCCTTTTTCTCTGGGTGACACTCAAAACTTTTCAGAATGACAGGCTCCAGCTCCACTCAAAAGCCCTGAGTGCCAGACACAGGAGCTGAAGTGTGAGTTAAAGCTCTCTCTTTTCAAGCATGTAAATTAATTAATTAAGCTCACACCAGCAATGGAATTATTTCCCTAACTGTAAATCTGTGCCCCAGCTGACCCTTCTTTTCTGCTTCATCAGCTTGACCCCAGCTTGGGATTTTCAGGTTCCAACTATAAATGGGATAAGAGAGCAGCAGCAATTGCCTCTGTGCCTACAGGAAAAAAAACAGCAAACAAACAAAACAAAACAAAAAACATAACAACCAAAGAAAAAACCCAGCAAAGACAAGACAGTAAAACAAAATAACAAATTGCTGCCAGTTCAAAATTGTTCCCAGACGAAAAGTTGGGAGGATCGGAGAGGTCATTCAGCACAGTGCTCTGCAAATACTGTTTCCATCAGGACACTTATCACACCAACACTTAGGGGCCCCTCTAACCAATGCAATTTTGATTCAAACATTACCACAATTCTCAGCAAAAATCTTAAACAGCTGGAAATCACAGTGAAAAGTAACCAAGGAGGAAAGGGAGTTTGGGATGTCCGTATGACAAAGATGCAAACACTAATTCACAGCCGGTATCTGGAAATTTGAAAGGCAGATGTGCAAGACACAGAGAGCTTTCTGGGAGAGAAGCTGTAATTCAGGACTAGGGAGGTCCTTCTGTTTAGAAATTTGCAGATGGCATGGTGGTGGAAAAGCAGAAAAGAAAGGTGATACCAAGGAATATCACAGTGTCTCAATATATTCTTGTAAAGATGCACCACCAAGAACCAACAGGTGAATCTCATAGTAATAAAGATGGGGAAATGGTGAGGACCAGAATTAAAGTTTTCCAGAGGAAATCAATGCTTTGTTAGCATGTGCTATGTGCTGAAGAATCTCTCTAGTCTTTTTGTTGAGTCTGGTATGCAGACACCAATGGGTGCAGACATACTTGCTTCTTGACTATGTGCAACCTGAGATGGAACAGTCCCCTTAGTAAAGGTGGCATATTTTAAAAGGAATATGAGGACATGTTTAATGGTATCTGATGGCATGCAATGGCAAGAAGCATATGAATTTTATGTACCACATTCATAGTAAGATTCTAAGCATCACTGTTGTTTTCCTACAACCTACTACGCATTTCCACTACAGATTCTTCATAACATGAAGAATACTTTGTCAGGTATCTGCATTCACAATTTACTTTAATGTTTATGACTTTGCTGAACTATATTTATGTTTATGTTCAAGGCCAAAGAATAGTTACAAAGAAATATCCGTAGCAGTGGACCTTCTCATTCAAACCTAAAGTCAACATTAATTGTTAAGAAAAAACAGCTGGCATGTTATATATGAAAAATCTCCTCTTTTTATGACCATCTTATTTTTAAGGCATGGAGAAGACATCTACTGTGAAAGTACTGGTTGAAACATAGTGTTAGTCTAGCAGACCTAGGTCCTGGTGACAAAAGTAATTTTACCTTGAGTCCTGTGAGTTGGACTGTGACCTTTAACTGAAGAAGGATTAGCTCTTAAATTCTGTCAGAATACAAATGAAACTGTGAGAACCACCCTCCTGAATTAAAAGTACAATATTGATTCTCATTAACAAAAGCTCATGACTTCCAAGATAATTATTAACTCAGCTGGAGAGAGTAGCTAGCAGGGATCTTATTTCAACAAGTGTAACAAGACAATCAGCAGATGTTTAATGTGAATTACCAAGCCTCAAGAAGAACGAGAATTTTCTTCCACAGCACTCCTTGGCAGAAGGAAGTACTCTGCCTACCCAATTTTTCAAGGGGAGCTGCCACATTACTGTCATTAGCACTGCAAAATGCTGAAGATGTCATATTTGTTTTTTCTTTTCGTTTTCGTGATACTACTTAATGCAAAAAGAGTGAGATGAGCTGAGATGCCTGCATCTCATCTGAAGAGTGTGCATAATCAGGGTCTCAGGTGGAAGTCTCTCCCTTCCCCCATCCAGAAATGACAATTTTGCTTCAGAAAACTTTAGAGAAGAGAATCTCGTTGAGTTGCTGGAGACAGAAAAATGATCAAAGGAGCCTGAGAGCTGAGGCATACCCCTGCTGTTAGTGACTAATGGTTTTTTTTTTTCTTTTGCCAATGCACAAATGAGCTGCAATACCTATTGTAAGAGTCTCTGGAATTCAGCCCAAGTAAGAGAAATAAAAGATTATAAAGGAGAGCTTACTGAGAGATGAATAGAACTTTAAAGTCAAATACACTGAATTACTATCTCTGCCTACTTCAGAGAGACTACATTTGTGGCTAAATTCATACAAGGAAATATTTTTCTGAAATGCATTATATTAGTGAAGTACATGCTGGATTATTGCAACAAAGCATAGGCAGTGTAACTCAAAGACAGACAGGAGGGGAAATAAAAAGGTACTTTTTATATTTTTTTCCCAGTTCAACACAAACACTGAGTTAGCTGGAGTGAATTAGATGCCTCCTCGGTCTAATCCTTTATTTGGCAACTGTGGAAAAGAAGTGGGCAGCTGCTTATTTCACTTATCCTACTAGAATATAGTGCTGTCCCTAAAGAAAAATTACTGAAACACTTCTTGTAGGAAAGAGTGCCAATCATATCAATATGATTAACCTTTCCTTATTTCCTTTACAATGTGCTAATGTGGGACCTCTTGTTTTCAATCATAAAAAAATTAATACATTCACTTTGGCCAGTATGAGAAATAAATAATTTAGAGTACATTTTAAATACGGACTATTACTGACACAAACACTCTAGATTAGGAAAGTCAATGGCTTCCAGCCACATTCAAACTAGCAAACGACTCATAATGGTCTGTTAAACCATTTGAGAATAAACTATGACATCAGGTAATTTCAGTGCTGTATTGCCAAAAGACAGGAAGGAAGGAAAGCAGGCAGGCTTTTTCACTTGGAGTTAAATGCTCCCTTAAGTATCAGAAAACCTAAATATTAGAAAAGCATACTGAAAAAAAAAGTCTTAGAGGCTTCAAATCTTAACTTTTTTTCAGACAATAGATGTAAACTGAATGGAAAGCTATGATGATCTAGCAGAATGAAATAACAGAATGAATGATTTAAGGGTCCAGAACTATTACTATTATTACTACTACAAGAGCAACAACATTTATTCTGTGTCATACTTAATTCTTCAAGCATTTTGAAAATCTGAAAAGTGAATAAGATTCATAACCCTGAATAAGAAACTAGACTTGTAGTTTACATTTAGTAGCAACACAAGGAAGGATCTGCACAGCTCTTGACAGTGCCTCTCTAAAAGAAAAATACTTTCCATAGGCATTGCTTTTTAAGTTGACTACAGTTTGGAGATCCTGGCAACCTTTGTGCAGCAGGCTGTATTTATAGTATTTAAATCAATACATGCTAATATAAATGCAGAACAAACCATTTCTCCATTAAATTCCCAGGGCAACAGAGCAGCCTGGTCTGTCTTAACACAAACTTTTAGGCAATATCCAAACAATAACTTCCCTTTCTTTTCACGAAACTATAGTCCTCTGGAATGTCATGCTCATATAATTTTGCTTTTGATGAATTGTAGATAAAACTTTGCCCAGAAGTCACTCTAAGCCTATCACTTTCCAGAAGTTCAAGTGTGCTTCCTGCTTTCATTGGTGGCACTGAATACAGATAATCTTCACCTCCCCTGCCTAGCAGTAGTGTGTAATCACTTATGATTCAGCTGAAATAATCTAGTAAGCACAGTATTCTCAGCTAGAACTTTTCTTGACCTAGATGATAACCACACCAACAGAAGTGGTGCTTGAAACACTGCATGAATTGTATCCCATATTAAGCAGTTTGCAAAGTTTGTAATGATACAATTGGAAAATTTGAGCTGTTTGTAGTGGATACATCAGCCTCAGTCCCCAAATAACAACTCTAAAGGTCTTTCGAATAAAGAAAGAACTTTCTTTCTTTGTTCATGAGGTTCCAATAAAGTATATCACTACTCCAGTATACAGTAAACAAAACTATGGCAAGCGGAAGAACATACTCCAAATAATCCTCTGATAATATCTGGACACAAGGACATTTACCCACCTTCAGACTGCCACCACACAAAAAAGTTGAAGACCGATACACGATTGCTTAACAATTTTTACAGGCATATAGAACCTCTTTAGGCACAACATATGACTAAACAAAAGTATAACTACCCTTATAAACTCTAAAGGAGGAAGAACATAAAAGTTGTATATTGATCTTCACAGTAAACTTTGAAGAAGGTGTTTAGCTCCTGCTGATAGCAAAGATTACAATCAAAGAGTTTTGTGAACAAAAAATGAGTAGTCAGATCTTAGAACATTTTGTTTCAAGCAGCTTTAAATAACATCAAGCTTGGAAATTAAGATATTTAAGGAGTTTAAAGTTAGCTGTAATCTTTATGTCAATTGTAATCCAATTCATACCTGACTATCTACTTCAGCTATTTGTGGATTTTGCTTTTCTCATGACAAGAAACACCTCTCATCGAATATTGGTAAATATAGCTCTATCAGATCTACCTCTGCAAATAATGTCCTTCTCCAAAAATCTTACCTCAGCACACAGGAAACACAGCAGCTCTGAGTTTCTTTTGCTTCAGAAGAGGTGTGAATTTAAGCTCACTGAACTGCCCTCTTCTCAGATATTCAACTACCTTTCATTTTCTGTCCCCAAAAGTCACTTGATGCTCATCTTCACTATGAACAGGAATCAGACACCTTCCTCAAAGCTTCCTCAAAATTATGAATATCATTATACTTCTCCAATTTTCCCTTTTTCATACTAGAGCAGTCAATATGTTCAAACCATGTACTATCGAGAAAACCATTCTGGCTATTAATAAAGACATAGGATTTTATATTTGCTTCCAAGCTTTTTTCCCTGGTACTAATAACTCATTTTATATTTTAGCTATCAGTAGAAAGGCTATGCTCAAAAACATATGCTGGTATATTGCCAAAATTTAATCAAGCTATCATACTAGCCACTGTAGAGTTAATTAATCACGCAGCAAAGTGATACATACTTTACATCCCTGCTTGGGTGTGCAGCTGTATCCGTTTGTAATACAGGTCCCCAGATACTCAAAATGATGGGAAATTAAGGTTCAGCCACTCTTTTGGCAGGAAGTCTCAAATTTGGAGCAGGTGATTTCCTGTGCGTGGCAATAGTCTTCTATCTGTTTGGCAGTAAGTCAGCATCAATGCCTCATGCTAACATGGTACATGCTGTTGAACCTACTCCAAGACAGTATGAAGAAGCTTCCTCTCCATGCCCTTAGAAATATCATGGCATGCAGTTTCTATAACAGCACAGCACTAACTTTAAGTATTTTAAAAATACTTTCAATATTCAAAGGAAACATCATCTCTGCTAAACTATAATATTAAAACTTACTTCTAAACTACTTTTGTCATGCCAACAGCCAGTGCTTTCTAATGTCAGATGAGTAACTCTCAGAGGTTCTGTAATAGTCAGTCTTAAAATATTATTGCTTTCACTTAGGAGGTAATATATTTGCTTGGCATCCAACGAGATGATAGATTATGTGCTGCAATTCCTTAAAAAGAAAATTAACACTTTAACACTTTTAAAATTTTTTTGTCACAAAATGCTCCAACAAACAGAACTTGGGTTGTGCAAATGGAGCACCATGTTTCTGGCAGAAAAGCTGAATAAGGTACCTCCAGCCCCTCCTCCAGCCCTTTGTTCTCCTGTCATCCATTTGCAGCCACCTTCACCTGTCAATAAATTGTTTCTGCATATGTGCTACCCACAGGGCTACTTAAACAATCCAGGTTTCAAATGAACTGCTGAAAGGAAGCAAAATCTCCTTAAAGGCAGATAGATGGTTAATGTGTAAAGGTGGTGAGAGAGCAAAACAAGTAGTGGAATGGCAAGTCCTCCAGTCAGAGGAGGGGGAAATTTCTGAAGATGTTTTGGCCGCTGAAGGAAAGTACATTGTGTAACTAGAATTTTGGTAATTAATTCTGCGATTTAACTACAGATAGTATTTTACTTTGCCCCTCCTTCAGAAAGAAACCTAAAACCCCAGCTCTAGAACTTATCACTTATAAACAAACCTTTGACCAATACCAGCATAACCAAAGCCAAGTCTAGTGATCTCAAGCTAAAAGATTTTGTGACCCAATGATAATTGCTGAAAACATCCAATTGCCATCTTACATTTTTTTTTTCATATTTTGTAAGAAATAATGAATGCTCTCCATCCACACATACATGTAAAATGTTCTAAAGATAGTTTCATAGCTGAGAGCCTGCATAGTAGTCTCTGACATTTGAAGGAAATTTATTTTTTTCAGGTCAAAAAATGAAGCTTCTACAATTTTGTATTCAAAATAAAGCTTAGCAGTTAAAAACCTGATTAATAAAACAATTATTTCTGAGCCAGGTAGACAGTATATAAAATCAGACCTTTAAGGGATACAGTCTGTTCCCAATTTTTGATCCTTTGATTCTAAGTTTGAAAAAGGGCAAAAGGGACATTTTAGGCTTCAGAAATTTATCTGGTCTACATGAACTGTAACTCTGTGCTGTGACAGCTGACTGCTGTAACATCAATCTGCAACAACAAAAATGAAGACATACTTGTTGCTGATATTCAAGTTTTGGTAGAAGATTCTTTGATTAGTAATGACATAAAAAGTGACATTATTTGAACAACTTTGAGCTTAATATGACAGCAATTACACGTATGAAAAAAGTGATTTTTGTAGCCAGGTGAGGACTATATACTGAAGAAAGTAGTATAAATATATTCAGAAAATCAGGATGAAAAATATGTAAAATAAGGTAAAGGAGAGAAGCATGAATAAGGAGATTCATTGCTGGGGCTCTTCCCAAGGCAGTTTTTCGTAATGACATTATTGCCCTGTTTTTGTCAGGCCAGATTAAATGAAATTAAATCAATAATTGCTTTGATTTTAGCAAGAAAAAATGCTGCTTGACTTCTTGATGCCTACTTCACAACTTTCTGTGACAAATTAATTTTAGACAGATAATAAGCATTAATTGGGACATACTTAATCACAGTTTCATCTAATAGGCAATACAGACAAGCCTTATTATTTCAGTCTCCACTTATCTTTGATTCTAAGTGTCCTATAAACATCTGCTCTCCAGTTTACATTGACATGGGGTCAATTTCACAAAATGGCTAAGAATCTGTGTTGGACTGTTTGTAAGGAAAAAAATGTAGGTTCTGATTTTGAAGCTAAACCCATATTTTTGGACTTTATTTTTACTTTTTCTAAATTCGGTTTTCAGCTTTGAAAAATCACCCTGTCAGAAGAGCTGGGGTATTATGACCGGTACAAAATATGTGAAACATACTCAGATAATTGTTCTAGTGGTAAAGGATGAGAGCCATCAATCCCTTCCCTGATGGGTGCATTAGAACGCTGAATTCACCTGACATAGTGAAATCTCAGTTTTTTCAAGCAGCTAAGTGTACATTTAGAGACTAGTTCACTGTAATCCTGTTTTTCCCTCAGTCAGTTCAGTTCTCTTTTCAGCTCTGCTGAACCTCTGCAAACCTCCACAAAGAGCTGAATACCCTCAGGATCTCCACAGTGGGGTCTGCACATACTGCATGGCTACAGACACAGAGGGAAAGACTAAAGACAAATCCCCTGCTGAATGGAGAAGTGGAAGAATTACAGGTACCTTCTTGGAGGAGAAGGACCTGGGCACCTGTGAAAGCCACTGACTTGGAAATCAATGATAATTTGTCCTTGGGAGGTTGGTGAGGACAGGTTTGCACCTGGAGCTTAACAACCTCATTTCAGCTCGATTTTAATTTTCATTCAGCTTTTGCCCAGCACTGGGCTCCAGCTGCATAACAACTACCTGAAAGTTGTAAGCCTTTAATTAAAGGGTAGAGAACATGTCTAGCACCAGAGAACCCCTACCCCCACCATATGCATTATAGTTAACTGGGAGGAATCTTCCTTTGACAGCCAGGCAAATAAGGGTTTTTTTGTTTACTTTAAAGCAACATGCAGTTTCATTGGTAATTCTTTTCTTTCACATGATTTTTTTTCCAGTTGGCTCTATTTTTTATACATATAGCCAGTGATCCTGCAAGCAGCAACATATATTAATTGTTTTCAGAACATGTCAAGACCACACTGCCAATATAAATAAGTACATGTGCATGTAGGAACAAGGTTGTTTGGAGGTAATGATACAAAAAGAAAGGCTGTCCTAAAGTTTTAACATGCAAAATGTATCAAAACAGATACGTAAATCCTGTCCCAAAAGGTTAATTTCCCCAAGAGTCAGAACGCATTATAAATATTCCCGTTATTAATATTAATTAATCAATTAAAACCATTATAATAAATTAAGTACACAGTGCCTGGAGTCCTAGAAAGGGGTCTTTATGTGCCTGAATAATAAGAAGATGACATTCTGCTCCTGCGGTGCAGGAGGAATTGTAAAATAATGCAACTTTTGAAGTAGTCTTTGCACTTTGATTCTTCTGCAGAATTAGTCCTTAGCATGCATTTGGTTTTGCAGCCACAGGATGGCATTCACTGCTGTATAAAGGGTCAGTGAAGTGTAAATTGAGCCTGTGAAGTGTACTTTCCACCTAGGAAGGAAATATTTAATAAAAAAATATTAATATAAATTTACTGCCTTCTACTGACAAAAAACATTTATTCAGGAATGGTATGAAAATCTTACCATGCATAGCCTTTAAGGTTCATGTTCATGCTGTGAGGACACCAAAGCTCACAACAGATACTTCCTGCCTGACTCCAGTGAGCTGGGACCTTCCAAAAATACAGAGCAACAATTCCAACTTACCAGCAACTGCATAAAGCACTTCAATTTCACTTCCATGGTTTATGGAGTCATAGTAACTCTTTAATGGATTTATATAGACTCATAATTTACTGTTTATTTTCCCATTAGGGCAGTATACAGAGTAGGTGCTGACACATGGCATACCAATGGGAAGATAGTTGGACTGAAGGAATGGCCAAGGTGACTGGTAATTGGATTGCAAATGTCAAAGAGAGTGGTTAAACAGCCAGCTATATCAACTCACACATACTTTTCCCAGTTGTGAAATGAAAGTTAAGAGCAGGGACAATCAGCTACAAGTAGTTACAATTTATAGAGTTAGGTTTGAAGTCTGGGCCAGCAGCATCCAATTAACTGCAGTAGAGATGTCTAACACTGCTGGTAAAACGACTGGATTTAGAGTGATGAGCAAGAATGTCAGACCAAGAGACAACCCAGTAATACTATTAACCTTTGTGAGATTGCCCTGAAGATAATATGATCTGGGGGACAGTAAAACACTGCATGAGACAATATGCCCAATTTGGTAGTGCAAGACTGATGCATGGGAGAAAGAGGGGAGCTCTCCTGGATCCATTTTATATGCCTCCAATTAGCCCTCACTAGGTGAAGGGAGAGAAATGGGAAAGGCAGGCAGAGTCCCTCTAATGAGTTGATTTGTTGGTTTGGAGTGGAAGAGGCTGAAAAAACGAAGTTTTAGGAGCTGCTTTGCTTTTAAGATTGTCTCAGGACAAGGAGCAGGGTACTTTGTTAGAAATAGCTGTGAGAAAACTCCTGATTTATGGGAGCTCTGGAACAGCACAAGTGCATCCTGTCAGGATCAGTACAGGAGGTGTGATCCCTTGGCACACAGAGATCAGATATGTCAGCCCCATACACTAATCCTCATGGTTAGCTGCTGGGGTCAGGATTGTGGATGCTCACTCACGATGTGGAGCCCTGGCTGATACCATCCATACTGCTGCTGCTTGCTGTGAGAGATTGTATACAAAATACAAATACAGTTGTTCACTAGAAGTCCATTCGGTTTTAGCAATGAGAGTATTAAGAGCAGGTCTAATCCATGGATTACTGATCTGACAAAATATCTAAATCTTATTTACAGGCTCAGTGAGGCAGTTTGTCAATCAAGTGAGGTTTAAGATTCCTGTTTTGCTATGTTAAGTCTGGTGAATGTGTGCTCAATAACCTTTAGAAAACAGAGCATGGATGTATAGTTTATTCAGCTATTTCTGTTTAGGCATCAAAGGACTAGTGGAGTGTATTTCACACCCAGAGAACCTGTGGGGGGTTTCTCAAGTTAGCAAGCCCCCAGGTAGCTCTCACTTAATGCCGCAGAGTGGAGAAGAGGGAAGGGACACCAAATGAGTCCTGCAAAAACTACACAAGGTACTGAAAACACAGCCCACAGCTCTGAACAGGGTAATTTGCTCTGTCAAGAAGCAGAATAAATGAGTGCTTCATGCTGAGCATCAAGCTGCAGCAGCAAGGACTTTTTTCAGGAGCTCATCAGCTTGCTGGAAGTTGGGTGTCCCATCCCTGGTGAGATCCATCACCAGGCACCCTCCAGTGCTGCAGAAAAACAAAATCTTCTGTACACTTCGAACTTCTTTTTATTAAAAGAGCCACAGCTTTCAATTGATACGCTCACAGTGAGAGTTGGATATTATGAGAATTAAATGCCTGAAGAGAAGACATTTAAAGCAAATATTATTTTACTTTTAAAATGCCCCAGCTGTGGTGGGTGATAGACTGGACTCAGGTGATACAGTGGTTTGTGACAAAAATAGTAGGAGATCCTTACTTTAACTTAAAAAAAAAACAACAAACCAAAACAACAAAAAAAGGGGCTTTAGAATTCAATTTAAACCCACAAACATATGTGCAAAGCTACAGAGATGGAGTTGGTGTACATCCACTTGAAGCTTTGGTGAGGATAAGGACTATATACTAATGCACTGATCTCACTGCCTTCAGCACCTCCCTCATTCAACAGAGGTCAGGCCATTTGGGCATACTTTGATGTATCACATCACAACATATCTCTGCTTAGCTAAAATGTGTAGTCTAAAACTTATGATTGTCTAGAAACTTTTGAGCATCAATTAACTGCAAATTTTTTTTTTGTTTAAGGTTTTTTTTGTTTGTTTTGTTTTTATTTAGGTTTTGTTTTGTTTTAATGTGGCAATATAAAACACTGCTTAAATTCCCATGTTTGTTTTTTTTTTCAGTTAATTCTTAAAAAAATAGTTGTTTTGCCTTGAAGATTAAACCCACATTTTTATTTATAAAATAACTTATAAGTTATTTGGAAGGATAGTGGAAGGAAACAAGATCCACAGGGAAAAACAAATACATTTGAGGCTATGACAGAAAGTATTAAGATATTTGTTAGTATCTTAATTAAAGCTAACATTCTGATCCTAAGAAAAGCCAATCCCTTAGAGTGACAGACTGCTATTAGTAGTATTTGTATTTTTTACTTTCCCAGGGAATGTGAGAAAAAATAATTATTTTGATCTTGACATTTTTGCTCTCTATTATTCATGTTAATCCTTTCCTTTGAATATTTAGAATATTCCTTGCCAAAGAAAGTATTACTTTTTGCCAAAACATAAAATGTACTCTAGGACTGCTATGATAACATTTTCAAGGTCTCTGTATCATGAGAGATTGGGAAACAGCAATATTGCATTTTGGAATGAGGAGATTAATCTGTTTCCTGACAACTGAAATTTGTTAGGCTGGGAAAAGAAAATTACTGCTTTTGAGGGCAGATTTTATAGCACTTGATGCTTCAGGGCCTTTGTTCTTTTCTGTTTAAATCATATCTTCATAAAAAGCAAAAGAATTGTTTGGTCTGTGATTATTATCAAGCTGAAGTAAGATAAGAAAAGCATTAGGATTCTTAGGTTCCATGATAATATATTTAGGGAGAAAAAAGGTGTCAAATATACTTATTAAACTGATTCTCAACCTGATTAGAGGTTTTCTTATCTCTAAGTGTCTAGTAAATACTTTAATTTGTGTCATGTTATAATTTGTGCTGAATTCTCCAATCTTATTTCAGCACATTTCACACAGTGATGCACTTTTGCCATAACAAACTATTTTTAAAATTAAAAAATAAGCACTTTTTCCACACCACCATGTTTTTGCATTACATTTTCATACTCTTTCTAGTATGTCTTTTTTGCTCAAGCTGAATATTGAAGGATTATGTGATGGAGGGACAGGGTGGCAATTTGTGAATATAAAAGAGCACATAAAGAGGAAAAATATATAATATTGAAAGACATGATAGTCTGTGGTGACAAGAATGTAAAGGATGTGATGAGACTGAAAGAAAATGTGTATTCAAGGTCAACTAGGAAGAGGTTCTCACTGAGTGCACAAAATGGTGAGGGCAGTTTTGAGGAATGACAATTTTTCAGTAGATCACTGATACTGGAAATTATGGGACCCAGGATAACACAATCATTAGCAATGTGGAATAAAATATTAAAACACCAGAGGAAGAAGCACTGATAAAATCCAGATGCTGTGACTCTAGACTGACAAGGCAGTAGATCTCTAGAATAAGGATAATCTTCACCATGATAGAGAAAAGAGAGTTGTAGGGAAGATAGCAAAATCTAATAGAACTTGCAAAAGGGAAGAATTATTCCAGTTTTTCCCTTGTGGAAGGGCTGCTCACAACAGAAGATTAGCTGGGGAAGGGACCACTTGAGCTATGGATGTCCTAGGGACCATTTTAAGTCAAAGGAATTGTAAGTTTAGGGTTGTGATCTCTACACAGTGTATTGCAGGGTAACGGGATTTGGCTCATATGAAGGGTGTCAGCCAGTGAAGACACTGTGAAAATATCCCAGAATTAACTTTTTTTAGAGATTACAGGCATGAATTCTCAGCAGCTGAGTACAGATCACATTGAGAGAAAGGTCAAACGATGGCAAAACTTCTTTAAAGCCATGTTTCTAAACGATGGCTTAATTAAAAACCAGAAAGGGGCGATACTCCAATGTATTCCTAACTGAGGAAGAAGATGCTCCCTGCCTTTGATGCAATGCTCAGCTTGGTCCTAGCCAGGAAGACAGGAAACTGAGACCTCCATAAAATGTGTGTACGTGCCTGTGTGTGTGCTCACACACACACCAGACATAAATAAATTAACAGTCTGGCAGCTGATGGGTATTGCAAATGCTACAAAAAACATGATATAGCACTAAAGCATCCATGCTTCGAATAACACAAAGGCTCTGTAGATTAAAATCACGTGAAAGATTTCATGCTGCTTCTGCTGAAGATTAAATCTTTGGTACATTCATAAAACAAATGTGAAGATTTAGCAATGCGGCGTGTCCTTCACAATAACTCTTTGTCTCACCAAGCATGGAGCCTGGCAAAAGAGTCACCCTGAAAGGGTATATCTGACCAATTTGGGCCTGGTAGGTGGGCTCCAGTCTATAAAAAAGAGAGCTACAGATCTTAAGATACATACAATAAAGAAAAAACCTGTTAACCCTGAGCTAATCTGTGAGCTAATCCATCAGTGAGAAAGCAAAATTAGATCAAATTCCTAAATCCTGACAAAAAAGGAACTTGGTTTAGGTTAACCACAGAATTTGCCTGCACAAATTAGGAAGAGAAATTATTTATAAAACCGTAAGGAAGACCATTAATATATCCCTCTCTATTTCAACAGCATTTAACACATGGGTACAGACCTAATTTTCAAACAACAAAATAATGTTTGGTGTTTTAGTAACACTTGTCTATGTCATTTCCATTGATCTAATGCTCTGCTATCCTAAACTTCTGCTAACAGAGTAAAAGAAACAGGTGTTGGGTTTATTTTAAATTACTTTTCTCTAGTGTATTCATCCATTTCCAGACATATCTGGGGAAATGCAGCCATGGGCGTTGATATCTGATTCACTCATCCTGGGTTTTATCAGGGATAATTTCAAGAAAATCAGTGCTACTGAAGCTGGACTAAGCACACCACTCAGGGTAAGCCAAGGGACTCAACCAGCCCCCAGGATAATAATGACAACTTCCCCCTCTCCACAGTGGCATCATAGGTGTCTTAACACAATGGTAGTTAACCAAGAGGCCACTTTCTTGAACTACTTGACTTCATAACTGCACAATGCTAAGTCCAGTGAGATTTTAATAAGGTCCAGAGGGCCAAAGAAAAAGCTGATGCACCTCTAGGCTCCAAGGACATGCTCAGGACCTTGCAGGGCAGCATCCCATAGGCTTCATTGTTTTCCTGGAAGAATTTCACCTCCTCTGTTATGCATTTAAAAGAGGTGGAAAATGCCTGATAAGACAGTTCGTGAAGCCAATATGATGATTATCTCCTTCCATTCTTGCATGCAATGGGGTGCCTAAAGCCAAGACCTGCTATTCAATTGCAGTGGGTGCACAAGGGAAATCCTAAAAGAGGCATTTGATGTTCACCATGAAAAAGCTGACAGTGCTGTGCTTTGCAGATTTTCATTTCTTCATTTCATGACCCAGCAGTTCAGGTCAGTGATCGATAAAATCTGCAATACAAGCTCCAAACTCTCTGCAAACTCCAGAGATAGGCAAATGATTCCTTTACTAAGGCAAAGCTCCAGGCAATCAGAAATGTATTTTTTCTAATGAGACACAGTAGCTGTAGTAGACAGCTGTGTGTGTATCAAAACCCAAACTGTAGACAACTTTGATGTGTCATGCTCTTCAAAGTACAAACCTGAATTAGTATTTGGAAATTATCTGTATCTTTTATACTGGGTCAATTTCTCATCTAAATAGCTAATACATTTTTAGATCTGGATCATAATATCTATTTTTCCCTTCTTGTGTCAAGTAGACTCACTGTCTGGTGAAAAATGATTTTGCTGAAACTATATTGGGGCAGTATTCCACTGTACATGGTTAATTTGTCATTGTATATATTGATGAACTGGGAAAAGCAGATCTCCTCCATGAATGACTAAACACTAAATGAGCTGTGGTTTTAGTTTTGTTTTTTTTTTTTTATATACCCAAATAAATTAACAGAAGCTCACAATACATCTATAAAAGGTCTATAAACCGACTAAATTCTGTATTTGTCAAGCATTCATAAGAAACCCCAAAGTTTTGCATATTGAGTTAAGATTTTTGATTTAGGAAGTTCATTAAACATAGAAAAGAGGACTGCTTTTCTTCATTACTATTGGTATCCTGCATCAATAGAACAGATTAACCTAACAAGTGAGAGATTTTTAATGCTGTACTAAAATGCTGCTATGTAAGAAATTCCATACAGTATCAGAGTAGGTGGATGAGTTAAGAATTGTCTAAGAGCGGCCAGAATCAGATAGTTTGATATAAATAATGCACTAACTGAGCTGTCAGTAGTGTGTTTATCCTGTGCATCTTTCTGGTATTTTGAGAAAGTTAAAAGAAGTAGATTAAAAAAAAAAATAATAAAAAAAATAAAGACTGAAATTAACTTTAAGCATAAGGCAAAAAAGCAAATAAAGCATCCTAAGGATTGACTCAAAGTCCTCAAATTCTGTGGAAATGTCATAGACATTCTTTGTGCATCAAGCCTCTCAAGGCAACTTCATTAACCAACTGAAATGAGTTGAGGGTCACTGTCACTATTTGATATATGTGGACCCAATCTGGCCCTTTCTCTTTTGTACATATTATGTCATCAGAGTTTTGTGTATCCCTCCTATTTGCTAGCTGAATTTAACATGGAATGTTAAGGAGTTTAAACACAAACCTCATATTTTTAAAAAAAAGAATAAAATTTATTTTTCCTTGCTATTATAATTTTATTCTTAATAAGAGAACAAAATTAAAATTCCAAATGCATGAAGAAAAATGTTATTAAACTCAGTTTTCCCAATGCTTAGGCTTTGTTGTCTGCATTACTTCTCAAGTTGCTATCTGTAAGAAAAGGACATCTGGGAGAAATTGAAATTTGAAATAATCAAAGAAAATAGAATAATCTGTAAAAACCCCATGCCTTAATTATTTTGAAGTTTAAAATTCCTGTTCATTTTTCTTTCACAGAGGCTACTCAGATAGCAACTGAACTAGTAATATTTTCAGTGGTGCACTTAATAATTCTTCATTTTATTGGATCACATTAGTTAGAGACAAAAGTCTAATTGAGGAGAACACTTATCATTGGAGACAGATGAATCTCACCAGGACTTTTCCTGTATTTTGCTGCGTTAGACTTTCTGCCTGAATACACATGAGAAGCAGTGTGCAATGTCAAATGCAAATCTGTCTCTGGAAGAGAGTTTTAACCTCTGGTCATCTCTTTCCTTTGGGGAGTTGTTAGCTACTTTGGAAAACAGCAAACTGGTAGAAAAAAATAATGATAATTGAGAGGGAAGAGGGAGTGGGGGGAGGGTGCGTTTGCAGCCCATGCATCTCAAGAAAGCTGGGGCAGAATAACAACTCCTGAAGAACACAGGGTGCAGGATGGAAATCTGCAGTGTGGGGTGAGTGAGCTCAGCATGTGCCTCCTATGCCAGAACATGGGGGCTCTGCTAGATCCACCACCACACTGACCTGTCCCACAGGAGGTTTCACTCTGCTGAAAAATGAACATCCTTTGGATTTTTTTTTTTTACCTATTTATTTTCTTCCCTTTCTTTCCTTTGTTTCCCTACTTTCCTTTTTTTCTTTTCCCTTCCCTTCCCCTTCCCCTTCTCCTTCTCCTTCCCCTTCCCCTTCCCCTTCCTTTACCTCTCCTTTTCCCAATTTTAAAGTTGACATTCAAGTTCAGCATGTCACCATTCAAAGCTGACCTCATGCTACAGTTTCCATTTTCTCTACAAACTTAATGTTCCAATAAAAATCCTTTCAGGTGTCCTCAAAATCATAAAAAATAGTTCTCTTATTTCCAGCAAGCACAACCAGTAATAAATTTTAACTTTAAGTTGATTACCTATTTTCTTTATTTCCCTTGAATCATCTGATAGGCTTCAATGCTAAAAGGAGAAAGGCATGTGCCATTGGAGCCACTTAAAACTCAGACAAAATGTTCAATCAGACACACTGCCTCTTTTTTACCCCATCACCAGCATGTCTCCAAGAAAAAATGCAGCTTTCCCTGCCAAACGTAGGCAATAATAAAGATCCATGAAACAAATGCTTACACGGATTCATAATCCAGGATTTAAGTAATCAGTGTTCTGTAGAGTACTATTCAGCTACATAAACCAAATGAACTTCAGCTTTTGTACTTCTCCTGTAAAAATATACATGAGCATATTGCCCCACGGATGCCTATATTCTTCAGAAAACTCTGCAGTTTCTCACAAAGGATCACTCGGCATCCCTACAAAAAAAGGCTACAGCCTCACTGAACAGGCTCAAAAGCAAAACAATGTTAAATCTGTTAAATTCTTGCCTAGAAGATGCTGGAGGAAAAGGGAAGGATGGAAGAGAACACGGCAGTGGTCCAATACTGAGACACCAGTTTGGTGTTTGTGGAAAGAACTGAGAGGCAGGGCTATTTTCATATTCTACTTTTTAAGATTTTGCCCCTCCTCTTCCTCACAAACTGTGGCCATAAACTTTCCACCAGCAATTTCCTCTGTGATATTGCAGACCAAATTGCAAGTGGAAAAAATGGTGGTCCCTCCATTGGAATTTCCCTCACAATTATAACCTCCTATTAAAGGAGTGGAAATCTGAATTCTTTTCAGGCTACAATTAGAGCAGATTGTTATGCTTCCCTCTAATTACTGCATGCAAATACATACCATGTAACACAGTTTGTTGTACCCTGTTAGTGTACTTACAGTAAATAGAAAGCAATATGTTTCATTCAGCCCATGTATTTGACACTCACATCAGATTTACCAATTTATCTTCATTACAAGCCCCTGCACGGTTACTGACACCCTTCTCAGAGCTATGCTCAAGCACCCCAGCAGGAAGATTGATGAGGCCTCTGTATACTGACTTGTGACAAAAGCAAGGCACTTGAGACAAACCATTACTATTCTGATAGCATTAAGTTGGCTAAAAATTAGCTGCACTAAGCCAACACTCTGCTCCCACTTCTCCTCATTAATTACACTACATGACCCAGACCTTGAAAGGCTCAGGCTGTTGTCACAGTATTATTGTCTTCAGATGCTTTTTCACTCTTGAAGAGATTTAAAGTTCTGACCATGCTTAGTAGTAACTATTTTTATCCTTTAGAGTGTCTCTGAATAGAGAAGTTTTCCAACATGACAAATGCTAAAAGGTAATTTCTGAATGAATCTACAGTGGCGAGTTTAAACAGAGTTTGAAGGAACAGAGGGATACTGTGGATATATTTTCAAAACTTGCTAAATGACTGAAGAACCTACCCTACATCACATGTCCTCATCAAGGACAGCCCACATAGCCTCTGTGCTTTAAAAGAATGAACTTATTATGTATCTTAAGAAGATGAAGAGGTCACCTCTTGCTACAGATCATTTATCCCTCCAATCATAACATTTTAGACTGTTGCCAGAATTGTACACTCTGTAATGCTCTGGCTCATTCTTTTGCTAGCTAGAGGCCTTGGCCCAGCAATTACCAGCAAACTGAACTCCTCAGCAGTGGATGTGTTTTGCAGAGGCTTTCCATGGTGGAGGAATAAGTGACCTAGCATCTGCAACAGTGCATTCAGAAACCTCTCAGGGTGAGAAACTGTGTGCTCAGAGCCACTTTCTCCGCACAAGTCAATGAGCTGTAGCCTGGATTCAACAATCACATCAAACTGCACATGCACACTGAAAAGCAATCCAGAAAGTATTCATATTCTGGACGTTTCAAAATCAGCCAACACAACATGAGGATGCAGATCCTGCACAAAATGGCTTACTTTTTAAGTTATCAGACTTCCATAACTCCAGTAGCTGTTTGCATAAAATCACAAAGCAAAATCACTGAAGTTTGTAAAGCTGTCAGACCAGGATTAGGAGGGATCTACAAAAAATGTGGGCAGAAAAAGTAGCCAATCTATTTTCTGTGCTGTTCCATAACTCAAACTCCACTAATATTCTCCACTTCTAGCTTCCTCATTTTAGTGAATTAGTATAATACATGAGCAGATGGATTTAAGTGTTAACATTGAAATTATTAGAAAACAACACATACTGAGGATGAGGAAGAAATAAAAGAAGAAAAGAAGATGATGTGTCCAGTTACTGAAGAAGAATAAAGACAGATCACCTCAAACCTGCAATTGAACCTCACTGGGAAATATACTGCTATTTTCATGCTTGCAAAGCTAGCAGGTAACTCTCAGGTAACAGGAGGTAACAATTACCTTTCTTCATCCCAACGACATACTCTTTAAGAAAGTCTGCGAAAAAGAATATATGATTTTGGCTTGCTTCATGTGAGAAAGTAATGCAATCAAGTGATCATTTTCCTCCCATTTCAGGCAGAACCATTCCATTAGTAAAAATCTACTAAAGCAAGAGACAGTCCTGCATGAAATCCAGAGACATCCAATTTAAACCTAAGCAGAGAAATTCTACCTGATAACAAGCACCGAATTAAACCTTCAGCCTTGCAAGACGTTAGAAATGTATCAAAAAATGTAAACCCTCAGAGGGAATGCTCAAAAAACATAATGACACAACCAATGATCTGGGAGAAGACATACATTTTTGTTCTCCTTCCAAAAAGCCCCAAAATGAAAAAAATAATCAAACAAACAACCTCTCCCAGAACATCACAACAACAAAAAAGAGATCTCAGTTATTATAAAGGGGAGCCCATTTCCTACTTTCTGATCATCTTTTAATCCAAGGAGAAGACACATTTCTGTGTTTACTTTGGTGAGTGCAAGTACTGTGACAGCAGCCTCAGGTACTACTAAAAAAGTAATGTGGACAAAGGTCCATACATCCAAAGAAGATAACTACGGAGGAAAGAAGAAGAGCTGTACATCTGACTTGGGCTCAGTACTTTGTAACCAACTGGCACATACAAGGGGAGTCACTTAGAGTCAACTTTCCTAAGCATGGCAGCCTTAAAAATACACATCCAGTCACTGATGGTAATTCATGTTTTCTGCAATATGAACAGGGATAGGTGGTGACTCTGGACAAGTCATTCTAACCCAGCACAGACGGTGGTCTGGAGACCATCAATAGCACTACACAAAAGTAGAACAACTAACATCTGCCATCTACTTTCTCCTCGTTTTCCTAACAAATTCGTGAAAGAGGTGGAAATGCTGTTAGTAGTGGAATTTACTCAACAAATAGTGGATGTTATGGGTATAGCATCCTTGTAAAATTCAGGTGTGGAAAAGACAGGTTTATCAAAAATAATTAAAAAGTTGTCTCTAGGAAAGGTCTGCCAATGTCTCACAGATGAACTGAGCAAGAGGCTGAAGGGGTTGCCAGGTCAAGCAGTAATCAGAGCTTTTCAAAGGGAGACAAATTTGCTCCCTTTTGTGCCAGACAAACTACTGGAAGATGGGTGCAAATGAACACTAAAGGGAAACACTGTATTACTGGGACATCACCCTTGTCTTGGCAATTAAGGCCTCCCCAGGGGGTTAATTACATAGAGAGACAGAGAGACATTTTAGAAAACATTTTCTGAGCATGCCATAAGAAGGTGCAGAGCTTGGCCAGCCTGGCCCCAAATCCCCAGCAGTCTTTTTTTCTCCAATACCTGGGAAACAGGAACAGGTTGCCCAGGGAGGTAGCTGAGGCCCCACCCCTGGAGATATTCAAGGTGGGGCTCGACAAAACTCTGAGCACCCTGATCTAGCTGAGGATGTCCCTGCTTACTGCAGGGGGGTTGGACTAGATGGCTTTTAGAGGTCCCTTCCAACACAAACCATTCAATGATTTCATGAAAGTGCCTCCCAAGAGGTGGTAGTGGGCAATATTTCATCAGCAGATCCAAGTTTCCATTTGGCCACTGGGACATGTCCCTGACAGAGCTTGGTTCCCTTTCCCAAGCATCATTCGCAGTTGGGTCTTACAAAAAAGTGGTGCTCACCCCGTTCCTCCAGGACACCCTGCTCTGCTGTCTTTCTTCTTTGTAGCCTGCCCTCCACTTCACTTTCCACTGACAAGCCTGGGGGCACCATGTGACACTAATTTCCCTTCAGCACAGCTTCAGTCCTCAAAATTTTGCAGATGGTTACTTTTCCAAATGAGATAAATTTCAAGGGAAAAAAATATATTAACTTGTATTGATGAATAAAGCCTAATTCCTATAAGGAAATATTTTTTCTTTTTGTTATTAATAGTAAAACTTGCTCATCCATATGGGAATCCTCTGACAAATGTGAATTTGGCACATTTCACTGAGGTCTCTCAGGCAAACACATAAATGCAAGAGAGAATTAAAGACCTAAGATTCTTGTCAATAGATGTATTTCAAAATCAATGCAAATTTTATTCAGCTTGTGATCTTCTCTGACAGAATAAACTGTAAAGCTTGCACTGATTTGAACATATGATTACTTTACTAATTTTACGACTTAATAAATCCTAAAAATGGGAAAATCCTTTTATTCCCCTCTGTTTATTTATGACCTGGAATGCGTGAAAGTCTACAGTGAAGAATAAAGGAAAAAAAAAAGACAAAAACAAAACCCAAATTTGTCAGGTAATAAATTAACCTTTGTCTCTCATGTTCTGCACTACCTAAAAAAAAATTCAAAAAACCCCCAACAACCTGAGATTTCCAACAAACAAAAGCAACCATGGAATATGCAAAAGTATATTTTACTCCATTTTGCTGCCAGATAGTGATTGTGCTGGAAACTATTTTGTCCAGATGTTATTTAACTCACATGGATTTAAAGAGAATTTCCTAAAATACATAGTAGGAATGATTGATTATGTGGGACAATAAGGTTCTTTTTCACTTGTACAAACATGAATCAAGAATCCCTTATTTCACAAATAGACAGGAGAACAGAGTCAAGGATCTTCCACCCAAAGGAAAAAAAACACAGCATGGTGTTGAGCAAAGTGAAAGAAAACACATGTGGTAAAACCAGTAGTTTACAAGTACATCACTCTACATCCAACATATGTGAGCTACTTATAAAGAGAAACATTCATCTGAATTTAGACCAAGGGAATGGTTTAGACACTCTTTTTAGAGAACTTTTTTTAACTTGAAAATTGTCATTAATAGTCTGAGTAAGTGAAAGTTAAGAATTTATTCACTGATTCTGATGATGTAGGGTATATGAGCAAGGTCAAAATCTTCTTTCATACAGAATAGTTTGTGTGTTAGAGCTCAGATGCAAAACTTTAAACAGATTTAAGCTGGGAAGCTGAAAACAGAATAGAAACTTTTTGGCAAAGTTGGTGTGATTTCACCAATTTTTTTTTTTCTTTTTTTTTTTTTTTTCTTGGTATTCTAAACTTTCATCACAAATAAAATTTCAAGGCTACAATAGAAGACTTAGCTGAAGAAGATTAGAAGTGGAAAATAAGTGTTGAGCTTATTTGTTTATTTTTTTCCTGTGCTTGTGAAATGCAAAATGTATTATTTCTTCTGTACAATTAGGAAATTCCCAGCTTTGTGTGAGTCTATCATACATCAAAAGAAGGGAAATAACACTCTCCTGGAACAGGAAGATGTGATTTTAAATTAAAAAATTCAGTTAACCTTTTAACATACATCTCCCACTTAATCTTACCTCCAAAAAATGCTCTGCTTGCTGTTCCCGATCCAATTTTCTTGACGTTGTTGTAATCAGACCTGTGAAAAAAAGGATAATATTTGATTATTAATGCCCATTGAAAATATATGTCTTTATCAACTAGAAGAAATAGATTCATTTTTCAAATATTCAAGGGAAAAAAACCACCACTCTTTGAAGCTGTAACACACAGAGATTTCTTGACATGTGTCAAGCATTTTCTTTCACAGTGCAGCCATTATGACTTTCTGACTAAGAATGAATCTGCAAAGAAAAATGCTGTGAGAAAAGTAATCAAAAATGTAGTTGTGTATCTACAGTTAAAATGCTGTATTTTACACCAGTGAATAATAAGAAAAAAATAAAAAACAAACTTTACTAAAAAATCAGTATTTGTCTTATGATTAAGTGCTTCTATGAATCATTTGCATTTGACTGAAAACCTTCTGTAAAAAAGCCTCATTAAAGATTTCAGTTCTCAAACAATTAATGGGAGAGGATGCTGATTACTTCCACACCAAGAATACTTGACAAAGAATGTTATTTCTATAATAACTACTTGTATACATAATTATTTCCAAATGTAATAATTCTAATGCATTAAAGGTTTTGTACTACAATTTCATCATTTTTTCCAAGCTCAAAATGAGTTTTTAAAATAAAGTACCCTTTTACATGAGTATGATCAAGATACCTTTTTTTTTTAAAGCAATGTACTTTCACAAGTGATTAAACTCTTGTGAGATTTATACCAAGGAAAGAAAATGAAACACTTCCAAAGTTCCTTCAAGAAAAGCAATGTGTATCTGCTTTGAACATAGCTTAGTTTGAATTTTTTTCTCACTAGAGATTTAAAGGGCAGGTATGAGTTTTCCTTGGATATGAAAATGTATAATGTGTCCTTTTTGTGATAAATTCTGAGGAGAGTAAAAGTACCACCTTGTCCTGGAGATAAAGATGTCTTTGGAGACAATGCCAGTGGACAAAATTACTCATCTGTAAGACTACCAAGGAAGACAGGACAGATTCCCCAGAATACCTATAATATCTACTTATTTTATCACGCCAGCCAAACATCTAAACACAAATCCATGATGACTCTGAATTATTCAGAAAAGCCAGCAGTGACATCCTACATCTATCTTTGATCTCAGAAATCTTCTACAGCTACAACTCCTCATACACTGTCACTTTCTCCTTGGAGGAATCACTTCCTCGGTTTAGGTGAGAAGAGAAATTCCAGAACTTGAATTAATGGAATGAAATGCACAAAGGAAAGTCTACCTTGCTTCAGTGTTTCAGACTCATTATGGAATCTGTCCCCAAGGGGAGATCACAGACACCAGAGTGATGCTTTGCAATTATATGGAAGAACCTGGTGCTGGCAAAAAGATGAAAAAGCTAAATAACTGGTATTGTGTACATTGAGTGATTGCAAGGATTCAAAACAGGTTACACCATATAGGAGACCTCTACTCACTGCATTAGTTTAAACAGGTGTGACAGCACAGATTACAAACTGGTGTTGTTCATACAAGATTCCTTCATGTCTAGAAAGAATGCAAAGACACAGGGAAAAAGTTCCTAATTATGAGAGAAGTTCATCCCAAACAAATTGATAAAGTCAAAAATCCAAATCTGAAATATCCCTGTTCATCAGTACATGGTCACTATGGATATTTATCAAGCACAACCTAACTATGGTAAGTAATATGTATGGAATATGTAAGTAATGTGGTAAGTAATATGATAATTTCTGTATCACCTTCCACTTTCTTCTTTCCCAGTGTATCACTATGAACTCCACCTACATTTTAAAATGGACATGTCTAGTTGCAAATTATAGAAGGACTATGTCCTCATCATCTTCTTCAGGCAGAGGAATTCACTGTTATTTTGAAGACCAAGAGCCAGCATCTGAAACCAAATATCAGTGTCGGACTTGTCTTTTATTGGTATAACTAAAACTGGTACTTCTTCTACTACCACTGCTCCTCCTCACAAAACTACTGTTATCAATAAATTACTATTCTTTGAAAGACTGTCTCATTGAACACTTCTGGAGGCCCCATTGCAGTCTCCTGGTTGCTCACTTCCATGTATATTCTTGAAGTCATTGATATATCACGCCACACAACACTGCTATTTAAAATATTACTATACATAAATTCAGATTTCAACTACTTGATGTTAATATTTCTTTAATTATGCTCACATATTAGTATGAATAGTATGAATATTAGTAATATTAGTATGAATTAGTATGAATCTGGTGCTTTCAGATTATAAAACTATTTCAAGAAATTCTCTTTACGATCACTCATCAAAACAGAAAAAAAAAAATGTATGCCAGTTATGTCTAAGACTACACAGCATTATCACTCTGGTCTCAAATAATTTAATTTAATGGGGTTTATGACAATATTACTGTATCCCTCTCTCCTGTATTCAGTACTCCATGCCATAGGTGCATAATAATAGTAATATTTAGCAGGATGTAGAAGTTTATTTTAGACCTACAAGAGCAACTGAGATGAACTTGGCTTTGCACAAGAGAATATATCTCAGTTTTAGTTCTTCTCTGGCTGTATTAAATTGTCATACTATGTTCTGGTGTAAAGGCATTATCCAAAGAAAATAAGTCACAGAGAAAAATAAATTCAAAGAAATAATGTTAGGCTGCACTGCTATTTATGATATAAAATCACAGGGGAACAATGACAAAAAATGACCTTTTTTCATATCTTCAGTATGTGCTGTATCTCTTCTAGGCACAGCCATCTGGACCACTGTCCAAAGCCAGCTGGGAAA
Source organism: Phaethornis superciliosus (assembly GCA_023637945.1). NCBI lineage: Eukaryota > Metazoa > Chordata > Aves > Apodiformes > Trochilidae > Phaethornis > Phaethornis superciliosus. The sequence goes on from JAJQWJ010000001.1 coordinate 186,698,008, forward strand.
TATAGCACACATTTATCAGAAAATAATCACAAACATTAACAAGCTTCAGAAGTCATGGCACACCCCTCAAAGGGCTTCTCTCAAATTTCCTGTGAAACGCCATGGTCCTGCTTAGGGCAGGAGATACTCAGAACTATGATGATTCTTACAGAATATCCATGGAATTAAAGAGGAAAACTGGATCCAAGAGAAAAGTTATTTACAGAAAAACATCAATACACAAGCAAGATTATGTGAATCTGTTCCCAGCATTTCATACTTTTCTTTGAATCTCTGAGTTTAAACCTCTCTGCACGCATCCTTGCACATCTGGTTCTCAGGCCATACAACTGAACTGTTTTGTTAAAATCTAGAACAGTGCTTGACCTTTTATTTTAGCTTGGAGGTAGGTATAAAATCTTCTGTAACTTCTTCTATACTTTTTTTTTTTTTTTACAATGTGTGTTACTTTTTCTACCAGAGTACTTTTCTCCAAATAAACAAACAATTATTGTTCTCTTCCTGTTACAGAGATCAGAAATGATGGAAGGTGAATAAACTGACATTAAGAACATGTCCTGCTATACTGCAGGAAGCAGTGACAAGTCCCAGCTGACATCAACTAGGGAACATCCTTCCAACACCTCTCTGCACACTCAGGATCATCATCCTCTCCTGCATCATTCTCCTCTAAAAGGAAACTCAGCATGTACAACATAGCAGTGTCCTTCACCCCATCACCTTATAACCTGGATGAGAATCAGAGGTGTGGGATGGGCACCAAGGCAGACCTGCAGCCATAGTGACACAGAATAAAGAACAGGACCAACACTAAGAAATCCTGACACTTCAACCAATACATCAGCAGTCATTTTTCAGCCAATGCATCATCTTAGAAACAAATCACCAGTTATTAGGGCTCAGGTGTGTGACCAAGACATTTGATTAACACTTAGGACTGAGGGTAGGGATCATGATTTAAGCACACTGAGATCTAATGTGATAAAAAGTTAGTGAAAGAGACCTAAACTCACGTGAGTTACTTCATATTTGCCAAGAGTGAAACACGCAGTTACTGGAGTGCAAAAGAGGAAACATTTTGATCATAGCTCTGAGGTTTTTGAATTAATGCCAAGTATGTGTGTGGATCTGTGTCTGTGTCTGTTTAAAAAATGTATGCCTGTAAAATCAGGAACAATTATGAATTCAACAGTATGTCTTAAGATTTATAATAATTTAATGTGGAAACTGTATCTTCCTTAATGATAAGGCCAGCAAACCTGAGAGAGCAGCAGCTTGTTGGCTCTATTGTGTCATTAAGGTATGCTTTGTTAAACAAAAGTGCATAATGTTCTGTCTCAAACTGAGTTTTTTGTGACAGATTGTATATTTTGAACAGCAGTTCTGCTTGGATGGTTAAACACGTGGCTATGCTAAACAGCTGTATCTGAGGAATACCCAAAAGTACACACTGGGCTCTGATGAAATGCAGGTAATGGGCTGAGTCTGATGCAATTCTGCTGCAAAGAAACTCTGTAAATTTATGCTAGCTAAGAACCTCTCTCAAATGAAAGTAATCTTTGCATTTTTATTTTTAGTCAAGAATACATGAAAAAACCACGGAAATGCAGCATGGCAAACCAATTTATATTAAAAAGTAATTTGAACCCAACATCTTTAATTTCAAAAAGTTCAGTAACTATATTTCCTATTACGTATCTGAATTATTCCTTTCAGGAGATTGTGCTCCTACTAGAGCTCCAAAATTTAATTTGAATTTTGACATTTTTTGCCAGTCTTTATCAAAGTTTGTTTTTTACGCTTCTGGAAATTTAAATATATTTTATAGGATTGCTTAAATCTAACAAGGCTACTTATGTTTATAGTTATTTTTATTATTAACTTGACAAGAAATGTGGGATAATACACAAGCTGGGTGAGAATCTTGAGAAATGTATACAGAGGAAAAGCAAATATTTTTTTTAATAAATATAAATTTTTTATAAATATATTTTTTTTATTTTCAAATCTTTGATAAATTTCATAATGATTGAAGTGAAGGTGACAGCCACAGACAGGGGAAAGAAAGCCAAAACTACACTAGCTCGAATTGTCATCTCAGGATCATATATTTATTAGACAACAGTATTTTATAAATTCTATCAATTGCTCATTAGTCAGTCAGAATAGACTGTGCACATAAATCTTAATTTAGATGCTAGAAAACTTAAGCATTTCTTTTTCTTAACACTTTCTGTTCTGGAAAACTACAGGCATTTGCTACCTCTGTTCTTGCAGACAAAAAGAAAGGCTGATGGCACCTGGAGAAAAGGGAACCTGCCTGCTTACTCTGCTTTCAATGCTTTAATTAAAGCAGCCAGTTGCCAATGAGGATTTTCCAGCTGAATAATCCATCCTCTGCCTTCAGTCAGCTCTCTTGTTTCACAGGAGGTTCCTCACACAAATAAAATCTCTGTGTGTTTGCTTAAGTCAACAGACCAAGATATACAAATACACACATATATACATTCTATACAATCAAGTAGGTATATTTATGCATTGACTTCACATATACCCAAGGAGGTGAATGTTACAACGGTCCTAAAATATGTATATTTATAGAGATACATTTAGTTCTGAGGTTTACCAATGTTTATTCTCTATATATGTGTTATTGGAAATATCTGTGCTGGAAACAAGTTATTCAATGGACTTAAAGAGCCACAGAAGAAAAAATCATCAAGGGCTGTTAAACACAAAGGCTAAGGCAGAGGAAATCTCTAAGCACTGGTTCACTTAGTACACACAAGGAAACATTGTGGTGGGTTTGCTTCTTCTGATACTTATTCTCTATGCACCCAGACCAGCCCACAGCTATAGGTATGATAGTGAACTAAACTAATCTCTGGCTTAGAAAAATTTTACATATTTTTTAATTCTGTGGCACTCGGGGACCAAAAATCAGTCTGCCACAAGCTATTTTTTCTAACACAGATTGAATTTCCCTAATATGGCTATAAAGCCACGGAAAGTTCAATAGCCTTCTCCTTATGAAATAAATTATTTTCTCTCTACCCGTGGATGGATAATTTTACCTGAGCTGTTTCCTGAAGTAGTTGTTAATAGATAACAGAATCTGATATGGGGAGACAGCGTATTTTCTTGCTGGCTCTGGAAGTGTTGCAAATGTAATTGTATAAAGAATACATTTTTAAAAAATGAAATCTGAACTATTTTATTGATTTCTCATTTACAACATTTGTTTAGATGAAATATGGAAAGAGTAGATGACAGGTAATAAGCAGGCTTACATAAAAGAACCTCAGTATGTTCTTCTGTATTAAGGCTAAGGCTTAGTTCTGCATAGAAATAGGGAGGTGAGTAGAAAAACAACATCTTTCCCTTTCTTGGCAAAAGACCAATAGGATGAAATTTACTGCATGTTTTACAGTCCGTTATAATATTTTTAATTTTTTTTTTTTTAATGCTATGCCTAGTGATACAAAAACATTTCACTAAAAAATGCAAGAGCAGGATGTGTTAGAAGTATGACTAGAGACTTCAGGTTATTACACGAGGTTTATATAGAATATATTGCCTGGCTGCAAGTCACAGCAGTACCTGCTGTACAGCCCCTCCACCTGCAGTGCTGGCTTCTTTGCCTAGGACAGCCAGGAAGCAGGGCTCCACTATGCTGTACCACATAGGCATATGTGGTACATCTTACCCCCACAGAGATAGTCTGGAGGGACTAGTCAAAGTCTCATCTCAAAGTTTTCTGGTCCCTGGTTGCTGGGGGAAACTTTCTCGTTAAGATACCGATCTTCATCTTCAAAGAAAACAATTTTTAAATGGAAACAATAATATAAAATTAGAGAGCTTTCTCTGCAAAGTTCTTGTGCCCTGTGAGATGCTCTGAACATCCTGCAACATTGATGCTCTCTTATCAGAGTCCAAAGCAGATGTGCTTCCCAATATGCCTTTCTCAAATACTGCAAGGAACAAGGATACAGAGAAAAAAACCCATGAAGATATCAAAGGAAATGTTCTGTAGAGTTATCCTTGAAAGCTCTGCTTGGGGAGAGAAATGCCTTGGGATTGCTAGCTGAAAATACTGGCCTTTTAACCCAACAAGTTAAACAGACAAAAGGAATAAGTAAAACAAACACTGCTTCTCCAAAAATGTTCCATAATTTCAGCAATTGGCTATGCTCCCTGCTCATTCATCAGAGTCCCTAGGCTGAATTTGCAGAAATTCATATGGGAATGTATGGGTTTGCTGATGAGTTTACTAAAAAATCTCAACTATTTATTAACAGTACACACAGACATATGAACACAGCCTTTCTGTACATAAACTGAACACAGAAAAGAGTACACATCTGTTGAGAAACACAGCCATCACCTGTCAACACTCCTGACACTCTTTGAAAGTAAATTTAGTACCTTAGATGAGAAAAAGAGGAACATCCACAATAAATGGAATTAGGATTTCTACTATATATTCAGGAAAATAACACTACCGTGTATTCCTAACCACAGAAATATTGAAATTAATAGCAATAACCAGTGTAATTTTATTACCCACAGGCAGTGAGAGGCATTGTAAACACTCTATGCACATTCATCTCCTGCAGTAAACTAGGGATTGACAAAATGAAATTGAATTTAAAAGATAATAGAAAACGGTGAACATTTTACTTGGAGATGTAAACAAACATATCATTTTATGTAATTACACATGTAAACCTCTAATTTAGAAAGACTATATTCTGATCTGAATGAATGATACTTCACTGAAGAAGAAAGAGAACCTACCAGGCGAGCATCTGCAATTAGGTCAAGTACTGCTGCCTTATTGTTTTTCCTGAGGTGACAATGAAAGTGAAATGACCTCTTTGAAAAATGCTAGGAAAAAAATGATTGCTTTTATAAACAGTTATGCTCTCTAATGTGTGGCAATGTCAGGAAAACAATAGAAAAGAAAAATAAAAGGGAGAAGCAATACTCCTCTTTGGTTGTCTCTTCTGTCTCTTGTTAGAGTTCACTCAGCTTATTGCTGAAAATATCAAAACTCTGCACAAAATGCACCACAAACATTCACTTGAATGATGAATTTGGATTATTCTTTCCTTCAAAGGCAGATTTTGGCTTTTTTCGTTCTTAGAATCTGTTGAAAATGACAATATGGTGTGCCAGTCTGTTCAGCCTGGTGGAATAAGGGAGGGACTCCCTTTCATCCCTTTAAAACTCATCCAAAGCAGTCCTCAGCAATTGCAAGCAAAGCCACTTCTCTCCTAAATATTTTTTCCATTTTAAAAGTGGCCAGGTTTTCTGTTCCCCATCTTCACATTACATGGCTGTTTGGGAACACAATGACATGGTTGAAAGCCCCTTGTTTCCAGACAGTCTGTGTTTACGGACAATTTACACCTTCATTTTGGTCAACTAAACAAGACAAGCTCCTTCATCTTCCACTCAGCTAATGAATGTGCCATTGCCTCTTCTGTACTGCAGTGCCAGCCCTCAGCCCTGCCAAGCCCAGATAAGATCTATACAGCCCCTCTAAAGCAGCCTGGGTACTGCCTCCAGAAGATGCACTTCTAGCAGAGACACACAATCTTATTTGTCTTGTTATCAGTCCTCAAATACACAGTTTCATTTACTTCACCAATGAATTCTACTCTTTGAACTCCCAGGGCTCCTTTTTTGCCCAGCCTCTACTGTTTGGATGATGCCTGCTGATTCTAGATGGGAGCAAACTCCCACTTTTGAAGCCAGAGCCAGCATCACTAAAGAAACCACCAAACAAGATCATTTGTCTAGCCAACACTTTAAATAATCTGTTAATGTGTGCCCTTCAGCATGCAAGTTTTCTTTCAAGACTCATCATTTTTATTTCCTCTTTAGCCAAGAGACCCACATGCACATATCAACCCCGCTATCAATCTCCAGGTCCTCATACCTCATAAATTCTGCAGTGCAACCATATCAAATGCATTACTGAAGTCCATGTAGATGACACACAGAGCATTTCTTAAAGCATCATTTATCTTATCAGTGACATCAAGATATCTGACACAATTTATTTCTGGTAAACCCACAAGCACTTTTATCCTATTTTCTGTTTACTTCCATGTTTTTAATTATACTGTCCTTCAAAATATGTTTGAAAGCCTTGCAGATGACAGAGGTCAGACAAATAGTTGTGTGGCTGCAAGGCTTATTTCTTCACCCTGTCTTCCTGCTCTTTACCTCTGACAGTTTATTTGTTATCTCCAATTTGTATGTTCGAGGTTTTATAATATCCTTCAAAAGTTCCTTGGTACAGGGGTACAACTGAAGGTGCTGGTTCTTTCTGTACAGAAAGTACTTACTTGCTGAGAGAGTGACAGCAGTGGGTTGGGTTTGGCCAGGACAAAGCCAAACCCCTAACAGTTCTGGACAGAAGGACACAGTTTAAAGACCTGCCCGTGTCAACCTAGAGTTACCATCTGACTGTGGTTCCTTTGGAATACAAATAACCTCAGGCATCTCAGTGAAGTGCTTGAGCTCCAGTGGGATGTTCTCAAACTGCACATTCAGAAAGCCTCCCCTCAAAAACAGTTCCTCCAGGGCAGGGCAGTGGAGCCACCATCAAACACACAGAGGCCACAATACACAGCTGCACTTTTCAAATGAAAAGACTGATAAAGGTTAAAGTGCCCAAGCTGCTCTGGCTCCTTCAGAGCAACTGATGGGTAATTTCTCTATGGAGTCATCACAGCCTGAGTCATCACATCTGAAACAACTGAGCAAATGCCCTTGAGGGACTGTAATGCAGGGAAATAATACTTATCAAGGAAGTTCACAGTTTGTGAAGGTTTTCAAGTTCAAATCTTTTACTTAGGCTTAAATGAATATATAATAGAAATATCATGCATATTTTCTTTTGTTTTCTTCCCTTAAAAAGTGCAGACCCTAAAAACCTAATTGCTAATATGATGCCTCAGCACAGATTTTAACATCTCCCCGCATTGCTTTCATTTTCAGGGTGGAATTACAGAATTCTATTTGGGTTATAATTAGCATTTAATTATTACTGGCAGGAATAGCTATAAATATATATAACTGGTGGATAGCTTAGTAACCAGCACACATAATCATTATACAATTTTCTTTAATTTTTTTTTTGCACAAAGGCCTCATAATTCTGCAAAACCGACAACTGAGCCTAACTAGACTCTGGTTATAATTTATGCTAATTAATTTCACTATTCACAAGAAAGAAGACTTATATAACATCCGTGGCTGGGGTTGCTGGTGCCACTTTCAGTGGAAAGGGGTTATGCAAATAGTCTGCACCTTGGGCCTGAATAAATCATGAGTTATTGTTTGATCTCCTTCTCTGGCATATTATGATGTAATAACAAAGGAAAGAAAAAAAAATAATAAAAAAGTCACCAATGTACGCTTTTGTATAACATATGCACAGGTCACAGCATGGTGAAGTCCTGGTATTTTCCTTACTTAATTGTGAAGGAGGTGTGGAGGGTGCACAGGGCACAGCTGTCAGTTTTTCCTCCTAATCTAGACACCCTCATTACCTTTTAAAGAGAAGTGATTTTGAATTTTTCCATGCCCCCCCCCCCCCCTTAACCCAGTGCTGTTCATGGCAATAAAGAAACAACCCCAGCTTTCCTCCCAACTGCACTCCAAAGAAAAGCATTGATCCCTCATTACCAGCAATTGCCTCCAGCTCAGCAAAGCCACAGCCTAGGAGAGCAGCACCCCGTGCTAATTGCAAATTCTCCAGGTCAAGTCAATCTTATCTTCATCTCTAATAAAAAATATGATTCATCAGCGACATGACCTTCCTGATCCAGAGGCAAAATGCAGCAAAGAAGCCTCATAGAAAAGATATATGGCCTTGTTTCATGACATGCAACTCACATACAGACCCCAGCACATCCAGATCCACTGTCCTTCCCAAGGTGGTCTCCCGACTAAGAAACCAAACTGCTTGGTTTCTATCTCCCCCTGTCCTGGTCTATAATCTTACATGAGATCACAGAATCACAGAATGTTTGGGGTTGGATGGGACCTCAAAAGATCATCAAGTCCAACCACCCTGCTAGGGCAGGATTGCCTAAATGACAGGAATGTGTCCAGGTTGATTTTGAATGTCTCCAGAGAAGGAGACATTTTATGTCTTCACATTTCATTTTGCCCTTCCATAGAACTGGGGTAACTGGTACCTTTCTTTGTAAAGTTCCTTATGATCTACAAGAGCAAACAAATTACTGGTATAAGAGTGAGATGTTATTAACTAACTCATTATTAACTAGCTGATAAAGCTCAGACATAACAGCATGGAGCATTTTACAAAATTTATTGTTAAGTAAGTAAAGAAAATCCCATCTTTAAAGACTGAATTTAAATTTTTATCAATGGGTAAAATACAGTTTTAGCTCAGACACACACACACACACCCTTCAGTGTCTCAGCACATAACAAACAGCAGAAGTGCACATTAAAACTAGGACATGAGCAGCAGCTGCCTTCCTTAGCAAAGCCAGTCAGCATGTCAGCCTTTCCAGCAGTGGTTACAGCAAAGAAGCGGCAGAATGGGTCCTGGTACCTGTAAATCTTCAGCTGTAGAAAAGGAGCAGAATTATTTGCAAAGAGCTCTCTCTTGCATTGACACCAAATGAGAGGTGTGATGCTTGAGCAGAGCTCTTTCCATGTGCACAGGCATGTGGAGCAGAGGAAGAACAAGCAAACCCCATACAGCTGCTCAGTCAGGGGTCTCAGCAGCACCCCAAGCACCATCCCTACTGGCTGCAACAACAGCACCCAACTTATTTGTAACTCCCAGAGTGACTAAGAAAGAATCTGAAAGGATTAGGATAAGAGCTACTCCTCTGTTCTTTCCTGAGTCCTTCCAATTCAGTAAACCAAGTCTCCTTAGCTACTTCCCTCTTATGTGGACTTCTGTCAGAAATATTAGGATGAGTATGGACAAAGTAGCAATGGAAATATGGAATCATGGAATGATTTGTGTTGGAAGGGACCTAAAGACTATGTAGTTCCAATCCCCCTGAACAGGCAGGGACAACTCCCACTAGACCAGGTTGCTCAATGTCCCATCCAGCCTGGACCTCAACACTTCAAGGGATGGGGATGTGTGTGAAAGCACCAGAAGAAATCACAGTCAGGTTTAAAAGACAAGTCTGCATTGATAAACCAAGAAGGTGACTGAGGGCAGTCAAAAAGTTGAAGTCTGGGGAATGTGCTGTTTACATCTGGTGAGCGGGCTCTGATAAGGTCCCGACTTTGATGCTCTGACAGCAGAAGACCTCTGTTGTGGTAACAGGAGGAGGACAACAAGGTGACAGCATATCACATATCAGAGACACATTGAGGACTTCAGTTTCTCACACAAGGCATCTTAGCCACAACACTTGGGGTGTAGGGTATGAGAGTGCGAGTAGGTAAAAGCAACTTACAAAGAAAGTTTAATAAAACAAAATGCCCTTCTCCTGTAACAAGGTCTCACATTGATTTTTTTACACTTAACTGTGGCATTCTAATTTCAGCTAATTTTAATCTAGGCCACTTCTCAATAAAATATATGCCATGTCTAACTATCCTGCTGACCACAAGCTGAGGAGAACCATGACGATAATACACACATGCATTGTGAAACCTATTCTGTGCTAACCTATCATGACTCAAAAGCTGGTTTTATTGCACTACTGGATACAAAGGCTCTGAAGCAGAGAGAGATGCTTGGTGTGCTCATTTGCATATCATTACCCAGCATGCTCTTCCTCCACAGAGCTATTTTCATAGCAGCATTGTTGTCCGAGCCCTGGGAACAAGTGGAAAGATTTGGTGACTTTGGATGCATGCAGTTCTTTTCTACTTATTTTGCTCCCCCATTGTAATGAAAGGCTTTGCACAGGGGGGAAATGAAACAATTTTCCATTTTTAAGGCTGTATGGGAGGTGGTTTTTTTTTTCCCTAGTAGCTTAAGCTATCAGGAGCAAATCTTGAATAATAACTAAGATTACAGAAATGTGAGCCTAATGTTCCTCTCTACAAGGTGCTCAAGCACAAAAGTTTTGATCGGAGAGTAAGAAATTAGATTTAACTTCCTTCTGATTTAAGTTTCGTTTGTTCAAAGAACCTGTTCCAACAAAATGTGATTGCAAGCTCATTATTCACTGAAGGGCAAATATCTTCAGTCAGAATCCAGTAAGATCAGCAGCTTTCTGTGTGTTACAAGCCTCTATGAAGGGAAGCGAACATACTGGCTTCTGTCATTGTCTGCATCTAAGATTGTGATGATTTCACCCTGTCCAATTCATTTCAAAAGCTATAGCTTCCAATTAAAAGTATAAGTTGTCAGCCAGAATAAGTGTCTATCATTTGAGCCAGAGCAGATTTGGTTTGTGGCAGTTTTACTGCATCAAAGGGTAGATTTACAGATCAGTTACAATTTAGTTTTTGTTTGGTTGTAAAGGGAATAAAACTGCCTCAGACACACAACTCAAAGCAACACTAAGTTGTTGAAGTTTTCCATAGTTTTCAATATGTTTTATTAAGATGGAAACAAAACTTTATTCCTTAAGCAACTTTATAGTTTTCAATGGGCAATTTAAAATACAAATTTAAAAAAAACACAGGAAAATCTAAAAGCGTCAGTATCATATTCTTTAACAACCTCTAACACATGAAGATTAAATTGTGCTTCAAAATGTCAATGAATTCAGCATCAAAAGCCTGTGTGAGGTATGAGGAGAACCCCTCCATGGGTTAAACAGACTTCTCCCACTTTACAGATAGGGAATCTTAGCTATAAAAATAAAAAGTCATGTTGAAGACTGGTGCAAACCATAGCAGCAGCTGTTCAGTCTCTCAGGTTTGTCTTTTAAGAATGTAAGCAATTTTGAGGCTCCTTTTTGTGATAAAAAAATTGGGTAAATATGAGTAAAAATAATGTACAAATGCATGACAATGTCCTTGGGGCAAGGAAAAACCATGAGTTTCTGGGGTTTGAAGGAGAAGACCCAGTACCTCCTTAAAACATACAGTGCTCCCTGGACTTCATGTGACAGGATGGTGAGTGGCACTTCACAGCAGGATCCTATGACAATGCTTTTAAGTGCTTATGATGTATAACCCTTGATTAATCAATCAGGCATTCTCACTCATCCAAATTATTAATTTTACTAGCAGTACCTATTTTAAAGCAATGGCACTGCCCTATGTCTAAAAATTGGTGCTGTAGGATTCAGAAGTATTAGGTTATACCTGCTGTAGGTACTTGGGTTGTGCTTAGTCAAAGTAATACAACTCAGAGATAAAAGACAAATGGATTAGGTGTTTAAAACATCTTAAGACGGGGGAATTCACTGTCAGCTTCTTTAAAGCCTAAATCTATCCCAAGCATACTCCACTGAGCTTGGAACCAGTGTGCTGGGGTATCACAAAGCAATACTTGTACAAACAGGCAGAAATCAATCAAGGTAAAAACACTGCAAAGTAATAAAATAATGAACATCACTTCATTAAAAAGTGAATGGAGCAACAGCTCATTAAATGTTCACTATGGAAACTTATCCCTGGAAATAATTTTGCTTTGATGGTCAAAGGAAAGAAGACAAAGAATACTAAATGCATTTTTAACCCTTTCAAAGTCAAGGGTGTCATGGAACAGAACAGAACCCTGCATAACCAATGCAGGGAAGATTCACTGTACTCACCTGCATCCTACCTGGCTGACAGACATCCTTGTGCAATCACAGGAGAGAGACATGCACTTCTTAAGTGTAATCTATATGCTTTATTTTAGATATCCAAGGTAAGAGGAGACAAAATTCAGCTTAGGGGTGCCTATCTCGCTCCAGCCACTACTAAGCTTGCTCAGATGCAGATGACTGCAGGGTTTGATAAGGCAATCCTATTCTCTGTGTCCTAAGAGATGAGAGAGAAGGCAGAGGAGGGAGGCAGAATGGGACTGTCCCTCACCCTGAGTCCTCCCCAACTGGGGCTCAGCATGGCATTAGAGCATAAAATAACCCCAGAAATTGTATGGGAGCTGTGAGTCAGCTCTGAATCACTTATTTTAAGCTACATCACCCTCTTTCCCATCACTGATACTGCTCTGGGCTTGCTGCTGGCTGGCTGCTTTCCTTGTCTTTGTGCAGGGAGGGATCTCTCCTGTAGTCCTGCAGCTCAGACACTTCCCTCATCCTCTGGCCTCTGCAGTTCAAGAAGAGACCTAGCCCCTGTGACCCCTATTTCTGCCATTGAGATAAATCCATCTTTCCATTCAATTTTTATTTCTAGGTGAAGACCAGAATGATAGATTAAAACCAGAAATAGCTGAACATTCATTTGGGAGCTGCTGCCACGCTGCCCTTCCAGCCTGCTGGAGCCCAGGCAGTCCACTGCCTCCAGCTACACCACTTACTGATTTTTGTACCAAAACATTTACACTGGCACTTTCCCCAGTGAGGGCAATTAGATTGGTATAAAGGTGCCTTCTACTAGCATAGACTATGAGATAAACAAGCTCATTTATACCTCTCTAACTGCATTCACTTCAGGGTATTTGTACTGCTTTAATGATACCAGTGTAGTTAAAGCAATACAACTTGTGTCTACAGACAAGACCTCAGACTAATGGTAATTAACACAGACTTTTCCAGCCACCCTGAGCTGCTATGGTTTATGTTAGAAATATCAACTGACCCATAACAATTTGCAACAGCACCAGAAACCTCTATAAAACAGCTCCACCTTCAATTGCTTTTGTCACATTTACAGGAAGGATGTTTATTATGCCCCTTTCAGCAGGAGGCCCCAAGAGCTAAAAGTTGCTTGTGGCCACTTTTCTCTTGCGTCTGGACAGCAAAACAAAAAGAAATAATCAATTCAGCCACTGACATTTTGCTGTGAAAGAACTAAGCCAGCACAAAAACGCTGATAAAAGCGGAGGTTAACCCCGTGCTACCCCTATTGTTCTTTATTCACCAGCTCTGAGCCCTTGAGCAGCCCATGGAGAAGGGGCTTTGCCATCTGTTGCTAGGGCTGACATCACCCCCTGTTTGCTCAAGCATCCCTTCTTGGGGCTGTGTTTGCATCATTAATCAGCCCTGGCTCGGAGCTGGCCCATTCAGCTGGGGCTTGGCTGTCAGCTCTCGAGCACCTCACTGCAAAAGGGACCTGCCAAAGTGCTTGGCCTCTCTTGGAGAGAGCTTTGGATACACATCAAGATTACTTAGGACAGAGGATTTGTCAGCTCCCTGCACCCTGCACGGTAGCTAACTTGACAAAGGCAGAAAAAAACAACTCCAGAAAACATCGCCTTTCACCCGTAAGCACCCTCCAGGGGTTAAACTTAACTTCAAAATAAAGAAAACCAGATTGTGCTTTCCGCTGAGACTGGATTTGCCAAGCGGCTGCTGAACCCATCAGTGTGATAATGGATGCACACTTTGTTTAGTTTTGTACTCTCAGCCTCTTTATCTTTTTTCCCTGAGTAATACTAGAACAATCTCATGGGAAACTACAAGAAATTCCTTGTCCAGGAAAAAAAAGAGTTTTACTAACAAAATGGGCTGCCAATGAAGACAGGTGGGAATGCTGCCATTGGACAGTCAAGGAACTGAGGCACAAAGGAGTTTAAGACTGGCTTAAGGTCACGGATATGCAAGAGAAAGAACCAGACCAAAGAGCTGCCTCCAAATACTACAGCAGCACAGGCACCGACCTGACATTGGACTCCTCACTTCCAACCATATTCTGTTTTCCCATATGTCTGAAAGGGTCATGCAATGTTGGGATAAACTAAGGCGGATATTATATTTAAAATATATATGGCGTAAGTATGGAAAACACTTAAAAAATCCTTCACAGATCTTGAACAGGCTTCCAGCAATATGCAAAATTTCCATTTGGAGTAGTTGTGTTTTTTAACTTAGGGATGAAGAGGAGAACACACACACAACTTTGTTTTGCAGGAAGCAGATCTGTAATTGAAAAATCAGAAATTTTCTAAATGTGGAACATTAGATGGGACTAAACCTAAGATTAAGACATTTATTAAGTGGATTTAGGTGACTGCATGCAATTTAAGGTCTCATCAGAAAATCTTTATCTTGTCTGTCTAAACATAAGCCTCTAAGGATTTGGATATTTCTCCTGATCCCCAAACACTGAGCTGCAGAGGGATATCTCCCCTGCAGGTCCTGCAGATGCCTCAGGTATGCCAGGGTTTCTCGATTAGCACGCTATGCCCATGTCTGGAGTGCTTTTCTCCTAGTTTGAAGAAGAAAAAGAAAATGTTACTTTGCCCACATGTTCCTGCAATGTGACAATGGGCAAAAATCAAAGAAGAGCAATTTAGGCTTTTACCTTGTGTGACCTTAATTTAATTTTTCTCTTATATGGCCTGTTTTCCAGACCTTACCTGACATCAAGCTGTGCTAATTAATATCCTCCTATACTGCTCAGCACCAGTGATAGTCTCCCTCACAAGTGGTTTTGACAAAACTGGGCATCAAATGAAGTGATTTTCTCACTAAATCCCAGCTTTATAACAGTTATTTTCACAAAAAAAACTCTACACCTCTTCATTACAGTATTTCTAATTTCCATATTTTTCTCTAAATTTAGGAGTTTGGATTTGAGAATCCCATTGTGTTGTCTAATAGTCTCTCTTCATCCCTTGATGCAGTGCAAGTTCCCACAGCCCTTGTATCCCAGGATCCCAATGGGACAAAATCTGCTGCTTCAGAGGAAGCTGCCTGAGCGGGTTGCCCAGCCCAGGAGACTGGGAACTACAGAAAAGGCATCAGAAATTCTATTCTCAAAAGACAAAAGAAGTATTTTTCATGCTGATCTTCCTCCAAAAAAATCAAACTTGTGGATGGCATTTTTAATGGTGAAAAAAAAATAATTAAAGGACGCAGGCTCTCCTGCACTTTATACAGTGATACATAGCAGCATGCCACAAACTGAGAAACCCCCTTTGAGAAAGGCATTTTTTGAATATACACACTGACTGTGCAGTATGTCCTGTTTGGAAGGACTAAGGAGCTGAGTCAAACCCCAACTAGCCCTCGAATGAGTGGGTGCTCTGGGGCTCTGTGCCACTGGTGTCCAACCCCAATGAGTGGGTTGCAAGCAGATAAATGTTGTTCTGCCCTTCTCAGTAAGTAGCCATCAATGACATCGTCCTCTGAGTGGGACCTGCTCACTTTTTTACTGCTCTGGTACTCCAAGGGAAGAGGCAAAGTGTTGGCTTCAGGCAGGGGTCTGAGAGATGCATCAGCCACAGGATATACCATGTCTCTACTTCTTGCTCCACTCTGCCCCTTCCACAGGAGTGATATCACCAGAATATACAGACTTAAATTAAGTTGGATAGCTCTGCAGTGAAACATATACCAGGAGAAAGAAAAAGAAACCCTTTTGGTAACTTTAGAAGAGCTCTACTATGGCAGCACCATGCTGTGCCAGGAAAAGGATTAATATTTCAATTGATATGACACCAAACACTGCACAGGATGAACGTAATTTTGTCTGGTTTTGGCTAAGTAAATCTGAGTGTCCTGCCTAAGCCTGTTATCCAGGTTTCTGCTGTAAGAGGAACAGAAGGAGCTGCTCAACACTACGGACTGCTGCTTCCTTTCCACTGCCTACAGACAAGTCTGCATGTCTGCCCTAGCAGAGATGCTTATTCTCAAGCAATGACATTAAATAAGGCTTATCCCATCCCTCATGGCCAGCGGCACCATGATCAAAAAGTTCCCCTTACCACTCACTGCCCTACTCCTCTCTGTCCTTGCCTGTTCAAATGTATTTGGTAAGTCCCTGGGTAGGAACATGCAGGTATTCAGGAGTCTTTTTGGTTTCTTTTGACAATTTAGTACCAAGATGTAACTGTTTATACAGGAAGACATTGAATACAGTTACTTGTGTGAAAACACAAGCATCTGTGATTGCGATTATGGCTAAATTCATCCTGTGACCTCTGCTGTACTTTATTATCTTAAAAAAATCATACTAAAATCAAATTACATCCCTTAGTTATAAGGGACTATTTTGAGAAGTCTGAAAAAGGTGACCTCCACCTTTTGGGTGGAAGGGAGCTTGCCGAGTGACCTCCCTGTCACCCGATGCATAACGAAGCAGAAATAATTGGGAAATTCCCTCCGATGTCACCTCTCAAGATTGTGCTTGCCACTTCTCAAGGCTGTCATCACGCTGCCGCCTGCTCACACTAATGGCTGCTGGCACAGGACCTGCTCGTACCACGCTGAATTATTAGCAAGCTGTTGGACACCAGTGGCACAGAGCCCCAGAGCCAACACGGAGAGAACCGTGTGGGCAATAATGTTGTTTGTTAGAATTTCAGAGTAGAAAAACCCAACAGAACACCAAACTCTAGCCTTTCGTCAAATGTTGTTTTGCTTCTTCCCTCACACTGAGCTCAGGAATGGGTTTATGAGGTGGATGTAAGCTGATGTTGAAGAGCAGTACTTTATTTGCAGAGTACTTTCTTCAAGCCTACAAGGGTTACAAGGGGAAATTACTTGTGATGTTTTAATTGCTTTTTATAGACTGCAGAGTGCTTGTTAACCAAGCCCGAAGTAAGGACACAACCTGCATCCCAAGGATTTCCCTGAGTCCCATTTAGTCCCACTCTTTCCCATCATGTCCCAGAGACAGTCACCTACCATAGACCTCTGATAGGAACACAGCCCGGCACAGCTCTCTCTGCCCCAGCTTCCTGAAGAGTTGGGAAGCAGGAGGAGAAGCCATCCCCATGGTTTCCATACACCCACGCCTGCCATGGGAACAGAGACGTAGGCAGTGACCCCTGGCATGCCCAGGCCTGCGTTTTGAGCAGACGGCAAAGAGGGGGGGATGGATTCACACTATCCTGTAAAAATTATCCATCACAAGTCAAAGTCCAGCTGTCAAACAGTTCATTCCTTTATACCATCTTCCCCTACATAAGGAACAGCCTCTCAGTTCAGTTTTCAACCTAACACCTCATTCAAATCTCTCCTGAAGCCCATAAAAATCTGTGAAAGGCAGTAAATATTTCAAGAAGAACATCAAGTTACTTCCTTCTTACCAACTTCCCAGCATATCTTTTCCACTGCGTCTCCTGTTTCTGCTGTAAACCCAGGACACAGAAATCCCATCAATTTGCAGCAATGATGATTGCTCAGATACAAAGACAACATGATAATAAACCAATTTATGAGTAAGTTGAAACAGTTAGCAGCTGACCTCCTCTCTGTGTTGGTGAAATCAATAGCCAAAATTTCTCCTTTTCCAACAACTGTACCTTGGGAGTTTGGTTACTGTATTCCACACGTGTGGAATGCAGGGCACGTAGCATGGGACAAAGGATATATGCTATATTAAATGGAAATAAAATATGACCATATATTTGCGATTCTCTCCAAATGACTGAATGTAAGATTCATTTACAGATACAGATTAGGAAACGAGACAAAATCTGCTTCCACATCCAGCACTATATGAAAAATATATTTCTGGAACATTTATTTCTTACTTATACAAATGACTAATACTTTATTTGAAAGTGGCATTTTAGCCATCACCATTTTTTAAATGTGCACTTTCCAGAACAGTTGCACACACAACCATCCTGATACTGAAGATCTATTACACAGAAATGAACAAATCTTGGGTAAATCCTGGACTAATAAGAGACAAATTATAATTCTCCCCAAAACAGCACTGAGAAAGAAGACAGTGAACAGTATACTGGACTTAAGTGAGCCAAACTTTTATTGGGGTTTTGGCTCTGCCTTATCAGCTCATTAGCTTGATGGCAAAGGGATACATAATCAATAATCCATGTCTGTTTTGTCAAATCTCATCACATTTCTTAGCATAGAACTAAGACTTGATGAGCTGATGAGGTTTCTACCTTCAGAAATCAGAGCCCAAGACCAAGAAGAGCAATCACCAGTATCCCAGGCTTCTATCTCCTGAGCTCTACAGGCCTTCATTCTTTTCCACATCCACACAAAGTCCATACAAACATCTAGGCCAAATTATTGCCAGAAACTAGAGAAGACCACAGCCTTGCTGGCAAAGGAACTGGAGGTAATTGAAGCTAAGGCTCAACAGGACAATTTGAGTCACTATGCTCTGAGGTGTAAAGGACATGAGCCACAGTTCAATCATTATTTCTGATATTCAGATGTAATAATTTGTAACAGAGACACCTTAAAGAACTCAGGTGTTTAGAAGACTGAAGACAGGCTTACAAGGTCTGTTTAGATCTTCTAAAATCAGAATCCTGTTCATCGTTTTATTGTGGGCATCCCTAAACTGAAGCAACTGTTCCACAATGAACTATTTTAATAATCAGTCTGAATTTAACTAATGATTTTAAAACATGGGCAGATAATACTCATGTGTTTAAATTTTACACATGGGTATAACTCTTAGGAGCCAAGTCCTGTCTGCTATATTCTTCTTTTCATGCAGAAGTCGGGTACACATTTTACCAGATATGGCTCTGCTTTTTGTCTGATGTGTCATAACCACATGGTAGCATCTGTAGTTATTGATAAAATCCTCAGAGAAGGACTATCTGCAGCTGGAAGCCATCTACTAGAGCAGGGCAGGATCACTGCTAGAGCCACCTCTTCATAACTGGTACTTGTGACTCCAGTTATGAGGGGTCCACCATCCACTCCTGCAGGCAACAGAAAAATGGAAGGAAATCTGTAGCTGCCAGATAAAAAAATTGAAGGTGAATGAGTGAGTGAGTGCGTGAGTGAGTGAGCTTTAAGAACATTGAGGCAATATGAGAGTATGGCAGCTGCTGCTCTTTAGACAACATGGGAAGGATGTAAACTGGGGCAGAATGGAGCAAAATGGCTATAACTATTGCTGTAGAAAAGACAAAAAAATATTAACATGTCTGTATAAGCATACATATAACAAATGTAATAACAGACCTCTGAGGCTACACCCTTCATAAGTGTTGTGGGCAATATAGTAGGCTTCTCTGATAAACAAAGATGGGGGGAGAGCAAGGGAAAGCAATGATGATGATAGCCTCTCCATGCATGAAGCAGCTGATGGATCAGATAGACCTGTCTGACTTTCCTATTAAGAAAATTTTTACAAGCATCTGTACCTGATACACCTATCAAAACATGATGGGTCCAGTTAGTCAGTGAACAGGCTGGCAACTGCATCAGTTTCTCATTCACTTGGGTGGCTTCAAGGACTAATCAAAACTGCTGTCAACTAGAAGCCATCACAAAAATTTGGGGATCAAGCATATCTTTTCTCAGTAGTTTCACAGGCATCCTGTTCTGTGCCTATTTGCAAACGAGATGATAATTTCTCAGTATAAGTTTATCCAAGATCTGCACTTCTGCTTACCCATCTGGTCTTATGAGATAATTCACGGGCATCTTTTGTTCTCCTTGTTTCTAATGCACTATTAGCTTAGCTGAGGAATGACTCTATTTTGCCCTAAAAGGGGAATATTACAGAAATCTGCTTCGTCCTCTGAAGATCCTAAGCTATCTGTTTCATAAACAAAATTAAAAGGTTGTGAAAAATGCCATTAGTACATCTTCATACGTACACTTCTAACAGAAAAATCAGCTGAATGCCTTCTTTTGGCAGTATCAGTTTCTAGTGGACAATATCTTTGTGTCCCATCAATCTCTTTTTTTCAATAAACCCAGACTATCAAGAGGAGCAACCCCAAGACATTCCTGCACATGTAAGCACAACTTCCCATATCTCTTTTCCTATAAAAATCTTAGATAAGATCGATTTAAACAGCATGTAAGAAAGCACTATTAGCTAACAATACTATAATGACACCAAGGAAGTTTTTCAGCTCAATGTGACACACATAGTGGAGAAACAGGAAGGATTTAAACAAATCTGACTCTAAGCTTTCACATCTGCAAAGCTTGTTCTTCAGTCTTTGCACAAAATATTTTGTTTCTCTCTCATACACACACAAAAAAAGTGGGTGAGCTGTAGCCATATGTGCCAATTTTCTTTGATTTTTCAGGACTCAATGTACTTCATGCTTGTGCCTATGAAAGTGAGGATCTATCATGGCTGGACAAGATAGCAACTGAAAGCTACTTTGGGGAGCTCTATTCAAAGCTGTAATTATATTTTCATCTTCCTGGAAAGAAGGAAAAAGGTGGAGAAAAACAAAAGGGCAGACTGGCACAGATAACAGTCGGAGTATAGCTGCTCTGTAGGTCTTCCCTGAGGTGAATCCTCTTGGTCTGTGCCAGAACCACTGAGCTCTCAAAAGATCAGCTCAGATTTCCAAAGAGGACAGATGCAGGGGTTAGGAGACACTACTAACTACCCACAGAATACACTGCAGGTCATCTTTACTAAGTCAGGTCCAAAACATGAGAAGGTTTGAGGAAAGCTTTAGGTGGGTCAGCAAATCTCAAGACTGGACTCTGAGGCATTCAATGTAAATGCAGTACAACTACTAACACAACCAACAGAAAGGTGATTATTGGACAGAATAAAAAAAAACCAAAAAAAACCAAAAAAAAAACCCCCAAAAAAAGCTAATTCAAATTTGCTAGGTTTCATAGAAAAACTCTTAGTAAGATTTACTGTGTGATAATGTAACTGAAAATAACAACCCTCACCCTCCAGTTTTATACTAGGCTAGCTACACTGACTCCTCTGTGGCCACTTCTAATTCATGCTACTGCTTCTGCAATTTGGATGAGAATTAGACCTAGCATCCTGATGAAATTTTAACTAAACATTCAGCACAGGCCCTGAAAAACATTTTTAAAACAGCAGCAAGTGGAAGCAAGTACATAGAGTAAATGGTTGGGAATGCTCTAATGCTGAGACAAAGAGATGTTGTGTCAAGCCTGTTTTTTGGTTTTGTTTTTTTTTTTTTTTTTTAAAGACTGAAGCAGCACTGAAGAATACATCACTGACACAGAAAATTACCAAATATTTATAAATAATACAGTATGCTCAAACCTATCACACTGCAAACAAAACAGATCAGCAAGCTATCAAGCATCTGACGAGAGAGGAAGCCATGCAATCAGACAGCCTAAAAGTCAGCCAACTGCTGACAAGTGGTGTAAGTGATGGGGCAGGTGAACCAGGGTTCTAACAAGGGCTGCAGCAAGGGGGGGCTGCAATGGTCTGAGCTGCATTCACACTTCTGAATGTTCTTACAACCAGACCGAGCTTCAGCTCCTGCAGCTACAGCCATGGCTGGCAGCCCTCTACTGCTGGTGAAGTAAAGGGAGTAGGGTATGGGAGGGAAAGGAAAAGTCTGATCCCAGAGATTATCCCCATCAGCAAAGTGGAAGTGACATTGAAAGTAAGCTTCACAGATAAAAGACCAATGCAGTCAAGAAATCTTAAGTACTGCTAAAAGGCTCTGTGAACGGATGTGCCTATTATGAGAAGCAATCTAATTGGCTCTTTTGAAGTCTGAATGTCACTCAAAATGTTTAGCAAGACAAGGAAGTCATAAATTATATCTGGAAGGAGATTCTTTCCCCAGGTCATCCCTGAACAGTAATGCTGGATAACAGGTCAATATTCTACAATTTAGTGCTCCTGTCAGACAGAAATTTGGGTAAACTAACATTGCTTTGACCACCAGGGTCACATCATCATATCAAATCAAAATTGGCAATGAAACTTCATAGATTCTAACTATATTAACTAAACCAACATGTAAAATCCACTTCTCCTCTCACTGATATCCATATGCCACAAACAGGACTGATACTCACTTCACAATGTACACTTAGTTTAACCTTTTTTTCTGAGGTAACACGATGACAGGATTGCACTGGCTGATAACAGCTCTCAATCGCTTTTGTGCTGCTTGATAAAAGCCCTCAATCTCTTTTATCAGGTAATTTTCACCAAATTTAACAGAGGAGTACAGGTCTTAATGATACTAATTCAATATAACTTGTTGTACATTTCAGAAAAAGCAGCACTTTTAGACAGGAGAGATCCAGCAACTTCAGGGAGGTGGTGGTAGATCCACCCATGACAAGTAGAAGTCTCAGCACTGGTGGACACCAGCAAGGATGTCCCATCCTGAGCTTCTGACTCTGGGGTGTGAACCCAAAACCTTATGTGCTACTACCTCAGAGAACAGCCAAGCCAATCCTCAAGGCAAGAAATCTCCTTGCTCCTCCCATGGACATTGCATCACAGCAAAGTATCTAAAATTTGTTGGCTTTGAGAGAAAGCTTAAACTGGATCACCAATCTAGCAGTTCATGCATGAAGAATGTAACCTTGGAAATCCTCCAGTTTTATATTAGCCATTTTAACACAATTGTGGTTCAGCAAGAAAAAACAAAGATGTCTCAACAGTAGAGAAGAGGGTCTAGATCAGACCCTCCCAGGTAAAATGCTCACAGCACTGCAATGGAAGGTCAAATTTTCTCTTGCACTCTGCAAGAGTTGCTTTGCTTTACTGCTCCCATTACAGAAAAGAATGAATTATTTTCTGCACTAAGAGCCAGAAAAAAAGAAAGGGTACAGCAGCCATGAATATAGTGCCTCTTACCTAGTACACTCATCTCCTGGAAGAGAAGAAATGACAGCTTGAATCTTTGGAGCAAGAGAACATTAAGCTTCCTGAATAAGTGCTGTAGTCACACCATTAATCCACCTGAGACAGAGCCCCTCTGTCCCTCCTACAGCCATCTTCAAAAACAGCATGGCAATGACAACCCTGCAGGGAGCCCAACCCTCTCAACGGGTGTTCCTTACATTCAGAGAAACACTCCTGGAGCAAGCCCATCCAGTTTTAAATATGAATTACAATGCAGTCCTGTTGAGACAGGGATCCAAGAAAGAAATTCTCAGGACCCTGGGCTGTCAGGAGCATTCACTATTAATGCAAATGTACTGAAAATGCTGAAGAGTCCTGAGGGCTGTGTGTAAGCAATTAAGGCTTCTGGGGACTACACTATTAGATTTAGGTATCTAAATCTGAAGTATTATCTTAAGCAATCAAGACATTTTCTGCATCTGGCCCCTAGTGACTAGTCAACAGAAGCAGATTTCTGTTGTTCAAGTGTAGAATAATTACTTTTCAGAGAAATAACCACCTGAGTGTCCCTTCACAGCTCACAGAGCCTGGCTTCAGAAATGCTGCCTTCTTAGAGGTCCACATTTGGTTGAGTAATCCCACCCCAAGTGTTCATTTTACACAAATAAGTCATATTTTCTGTGGTCTGGATGAAGTACATGCAGATCTGGAGATGACATTTAAGAGGAAGAAGGTGCTGAATACTTGGGACACTTGCTGAGGGAGTTGGAATGACAAAATGAGGAAGAAGAGGACAACAAAAGGGAAGGTTTTGCTGCATAGTCTGAATGCTTGCTTCTTCCCCATGCCAGCACTACCTTCAGGCACACAGCGTGTACTTTGATCACCCTTGCATACCATGGTCCCATCCATCTGGCACATACAACACTCCTTTCAAGACTAATCCCAAGAAGTTTCCTACAGAGAGTTATAAAACTCAAGATGATTCCACAAAAACCCCCAAAGCAGTTTTACAAATAAAACAGTATTATTCTTTCCTTGACAATTTATATGGGCTGTATCAAAGGAAGCATGGCCAGCAACTCCAGGGAACTGATTGTCCCCCTCTACTCTACTCTCATGAAACTCCACCTGGAATATTGTGTCCAGTTCTGGAGTCCCCGGCATAAGAAAGACCATGAAGCTGTTGGAACAAGTCCAGAAGAAGACCATGAAGATGATTAGAGGGCTGGAGCACCTCTCCTATAAGGACAGGCTGAGACAGTTGGGGATGTTCAGATGGGAAAAGAGAAGGCTCTGGGGAGCAGTCTTCCAGTACCTAAGGGGGGCCTACAAGAAAGATGGGGAGGGAACTTTTGCAAGGGCATGTAGTGATAGGATGAGGGGGAACATTTTTATGCTTGAAAGAGGATAGGTTTAGGTCAGATATTAGGAACAAATTATTTAGAATGACGGTGGTGAGACACCATAACAGGCTGCCCAGAGAAGTTGTGGATTCTTCCTCCCAGGAAGTGTTTAGGGCCAGGTGAAATGGGGTTTTGAGCAGCCTGGTCTTGTTGGAGGTGTCCCTGCCCATGCAGGGGGGTTGGAACTAGATGAGCTTTATGGTCCCTTCCAGACCAAACCATTCTATGATTCCATGACTCTAAACTAGAAAGCAAACTCACCTGTTGCTGCTCCCCCATGCCACACATGTTGACAGGACTGCATGCAGTCTATGTTTGAGAAGTCACATGATTCTGTGCTATAAAATTATTGTTTCCCCCTGATACAGCCTCTAGCTCCAGACTTTTGGTAACTTCCAGGGGCTGGCTATCTGCTCTTAGTGCTCTGGATTTGCTCTTGGTGCTTTACAATGCTGTGATCATGCAAAAGTGATTCAATGGTCTGAAGATCTTGGCCATAGATTTACATGGAAAGAGTAGGCAGTTCTCCCATGAAAACACTGAGATTAAAGATGATATTTTAGGATACTAAGTGGCATTTACTTAAGGAACACTGTATACTTCTGGTCACTGTAAAAATAAATGAAATCACAGGTAAAGGTAGTAGTTTGAAGATATTGTACAAATCCTTCTATCACTGTGTCTCAAAGCATTTAACATTTTTAAAAAAAATACAACCACCAAAGACTTTCTGCAAAACATACTCATTTTCTAGTTATATTTTGACATTGTGACATTTGAATAAACACATGCTTCTATCCAGATTAAGATTTTTCAACTTCTTTATTCAAAGCCAAGTTCCATGGCATGGAAAGTATACAGGCTCTTTCATGCCAAGGCTAAGATAAAGAATCCTCCTGCCCTGCGTGGTGATGTGACAGGAGGCTGTGAAAAGAGGCAGAGCTTGATGCCACAGCCAGGAGAGGCTCATCTTCCTTTGTACAGAGCTCAATGTATGACTCTGTACCCCACCAAGACTGTGTGGGGTACGAGACATGTGAGTTAAGCCTCGCACAAGCAGAATGGGATTCTCACTGTCCACACAGGTTAGGTTTCCAAAGAGAAAAGACCATGTAGACACCATAAAAAAACCCCAACATGGAAAATGCAGGATATACAACATTACTGTCTATACTGCTTGTACAGCATGAACTGTCCTTCCCTACCTTGCCCTTTCAAAAGAAAAAGGTTCACACAGGTCTCAGTTTGATTACAGACTCTGCTCTCTTAAATGGGATTATATGGTCAGAATGAAACAGCTTAAAACACAAGAGAAGTTAAGATTCCAAACACTGCAACAAAGAGAAAAATATTTGGAAAGAAAATTTTGTCTCACAAAAAGAAATAAAGGCACCTGGCATAAAATTATTTACATAAAATATTGAATTTCAGGATAATTTTGTTACGTTAAACATAGAACTGTTGTCAGATTTGAAGATTTTGACTCATTCAGGACCCAAAACAAGGCTCAGGTGGTACACAGATAAGGAGACATCTGGAATGAAATGAAAGGAGACTGGATTAAAGTACTTCTAATTTCAGTGAAATAAACCTGAAACTTCATGCGTAAGTCTCTGATCTGCAACTGGCTCTGTACAAGTGGACCCCTGAGGCCTGCAAGGCTCCCTGGGCAGTGCCAGCAGGTGCCTTCTTTGGCTGCTACTTAGGGGAATTGTCATAAGTCATCAAGTCAGTGACAATCTTCATAAATAGGAAATTGATTAAAATTCTGCAAGAGAACTTTCTTCTTAGAGAAAAATGCAAAGAACACATGAGATGCCACTGAAAACAGCTGGCAGCATCTCCCCAAGTGCCTCCTGCACATCACTCAGACTTGACCACTTTCAAAACCTCTCTAAGGCTTGGAGCCAGTCTTGCCTCCTCATGTTTTGCAGGACCCACTAACCCTTTCCATAGATGCTGATGCAACTTTTTCTGCAGCTCAGCACCAATCTACAGCCTGACAAGAATCCTTGCTGCTCAGTACCCTTAGTACCTTCAGGAGACCATAAAACTACTTCACTGCCTGATAAACTCATCTCAAAGTATTTATAAATTATTTTTGAACCCCAGAATACTGGAAACAGCAGATGGAACAATTTAGAGAACAAACTCATAAACAAACTCAGTTTAAAACACTGTCCAATTTGTAGTGTGAATTAAACTCTAGACTGCTTCCCTGCACTTCTAGAGTGGGCCAATGTCTTTAAAAGCAGAATAAAAACTCAAACGCAGCAACAACCGAAAAGCATTTACAGGTTATTCCCTAACCATGTCTAGATGTATTGCATCATAAAATGTCAACATCAAAACAATATAGAAAAAATAATTACAGACAGTGTTAGTGTTGTAAGCTGATAAGGACCAGATGGTCTTTTGTATTTATGGTTTGCCTTGTGCATACAAATGCTTTTGGGATCTAATTAGCCTTCTACAAAACTCAAACTGGGTAATTACTATCATTATCCTCTTTTCAAATAAATCTGAAGTCTAAACTGCAATTAAGTTTTCTATCTTACAATTCATATCCAAGCATTTTAAGAATTGTTCTTTGCAATCTTTTCACCAGTGTTCTTCCAGTGATTGACATAAATAAAACGGAAGAGCTTAAAATTATTTTAAAAAGGATTATTTTGTACAGAGAGGAGTTTTCAGTTACCAGGGTTAAAGTAATCCTGAGAAATATTGCATTCATGGTGAACAGGTTGCTGATTTCCTGAGCCTTTAATTCTGCCACCTTCATGGTTATTGAATATCCTATATTCCTATCAACAGTAACCACTAAAAAACAGAGAATGAGGCACAAAAGGGAGAGCTTCTGACAAATGTGTGTATGGAGACATATAACTCCTCCTGTACATACAGTGATCATCTTTTATATGACACAAAGTGGCAGTCGTTCTAATTAACTTTTGACTTAGGCAACACATAGGTTGATGATGGGCTATGAAAGGGTACTGGTGCAAATAATAAGCAAGAATGCCACTTTTATTGGTTTCTTGCCCTCAGGACAGCTAATCACATGACAAAGGTAGCATGATACAGGAAAGCATGACAGTATAATAATGTACACCACTGAATTAATTTAATGGAAAATTAATCAAGAATAGATAGCGGATGAGATTACAATGTTATAAGCTAATATTCTTCCAGTCCCATCCCCAACAAATGATTATAGGCTGCAGCACTGCAACCTGCCAGCTCCTCTTACAAGAAGTAAAGTACTAAGCTAAAAAATGATTCTATGAGAAATGACACTTCTGGAGACTAAGGGAAGACATACTAAGTGGCCAAAGTTTTAAAATAAATTCCTATTTTCTTGCTGAAATGTTTTGATTTTATTCTACTGCTTCTGTGAAGATAGTAAATGGAGTATCCAAATCGGTACTAAAATCAGAACAAAAGCTGTTTCAACCTAGTTTGTATTTCTGTGTTTTCTTTAGATAAAGTTATGTATACCACCTTCTCTCTCATGTGAGCTGCTTACTCTGGAAATTAATTTACATTTGATTGTTCGAAGGTTTAAGCATTTTTAACCTCCCCAACTACATGCCAGATATTACAGACACAGAATAACTGAGGCTGGAAGGGACTTGAGGAAGTCCAGCTTATTGCATTTGCCATGGGACTGATCATCCTCTTGAAGTTAAATGTGTGCTTCTGTGCAAAAAAGGTTCTCAATTGCAATTTTAATTAAACTTTTTCTTTTTACAACAAAAAAGCTTGAAGCTTTGAACTCATTAGTGAAACACAGGCTGCTATGCTGATACGAAGGGATTCCCAGTACCCCTATCAGGTTTCCACACAGCCTCAGTGCCCACGCTCCTGAGCCCACATCTGTCGAGTGATGAGGAAACAGTTTCATGCCTGGCTGAATCCTGACGTGACAATAATTAGGCACCTATTTGTATCATCTCATTTAGCTGTGCCAGTGTTGGTTAAGTGTTCTCAGAGTTTGCCTGAGTACCCAGACAAGGAAAAGCAAGTATGGCCATCTTGCTTGTCCCATCTTCTCACCCAGAGATTAATCTCTTGTCCTAAGATAAGTGACACTCAAATTTTACTCTTCCCACCTCCTGCCTGATAAGGACCAGAGACCTGAATCCAGGCCTGGAGCACTGCAGTCATATGAGAGGAGTTTTCTGAGACATCCCCTCTTAGTGCACCTCTTTCATAAGGGAAAAAAATATTATATATTTATGGGAACAGGGGTGGAAAAGCAGATTTCTCTTTTCCCAGTTGAGTGCCTGTATCACCTGGCTACTGAGTCACTGTCACTCTGTGGCCTAATTCTGTAATGATTTCCATGACAACAGAGCTATTTGCTATTTGAATATTGTGAAGTCTGAAGGAAAATCTTTACAGATAATAATGCAAAGAAATATCAGAAATAATATTAAAAACAAGAGAAAAATGATAAGAATAGCCACAACACAGCAAGCAGCCATCATCTCTGACTTCAGCAGGCAATTTCTCTGTGTTTGTAGGCTAGCACCAGAAACTGCTTAAAAAGATCTTTTCTGCCACAGCGAGATAAATACCTGCTTAGTTACTGATTTCCAAGTCTCCAATTAAGAAGTGCAGCATGTCAAAATGCAGCCTTGCTTGGCTCCTCAGATATCTGTCCATTGTAATTTTCTTGGGTATTTTTTTACTTGTGTATTTGATGATCGTGGTCTGCAAGGCAATCTTATTTTACATGAAAAAGGCTTCATATAATTGGAAATTTATATCTGAAAAACTCAGCTTACTTCCCAGAAACCAGAGCTCTTTGCAATGTGCAGGCATTACATGCACATATGAATCCTGCTAGGAGAGGGAAAATGCCCCACTCACTCAACTACAAACAATTCAGTTTTTCAAGTGTTTCTCTCAGGGGCTACATCTGTCCTGTCTCTCCTAGTGCAGCAAGGATAGACTGCTCAGTACTTTTCCTTCCTCTCTCTCCTCCCACAGCTGAGTCCACAATGCCCCTCCAAGAAAAGAAGGAAAAGCAAGATGCAGAACGTATAGGGACCACACATCATTAAAATATTACCTAAATATCTGTATCTCTGCCAAATTCTGATTTAGATGCACAGGCTGTAACGCAGATCCCAACTCACTGGCAGGTGAGCTCCAAAACTCTGAGCAGAGGCAGGAGCTTCCTAGATCCACGTGTTCCTGAAGCCATGGAGACCATGGCCTGAAGCCATCAATCTAGGGGTATGCTGAACTCAGTTCTGATAGAGCCTTTGCAAAGGTTGGGACAAAATGCTGCTTCATGACCTCTGGGGAAATAAACTGAGCACTGCATCTGGACTGACTGAAGAGCTGGTGCTGCACACCTGAGCGCACACTCAAGTTAAGAGCTTTTTTTGTCTAATATAAATGCACTCTTGATCTATTTTTACAATCCATTTCTATACTGATTTCAGGCAAGACTCCACTCAGTGACCGTCAAAATCAGGCATCCTTTTTACATCAAGCAAATGCAACAAATTCTCAGGAGTCAAATTAGAAAGCAAAAAGAGACAGAAGGCCTTGCATTTCTTTTTCTCAAACAAGAAGTGCTGTCCAAAGCATGCTGAGGGGCTTGAAATACTGCTTTTGTCACCAGAGATGGGCTTAATTTGATGAAATGCAGATGGTAAGTGTAAGGGGCTTGCCAGCATTCTTCTTGGGCAAGGCATGAGCAGCAGACATCTACCACACTATTCCTGTCCATTCTTGTTCCTGGATGGGAGGATGGGACTAACTGGATGACTGGTGCTAATGTATCCCTGAATTCATGTGTAAGCTTCTCTAATCCCTCCATGGGAATCTGCAATGTTGGACTTCCTTCACCTGTTATGTTGATGGAATGATGACTGTTCAATAAAGGAGGGAGATCAGTCAGACAATCTGGAGATCAAATAAAAAACCCAAAAGCTTTTGCTTTTAACTGTTAAACTGTCTTCAACTCACCCTACAAGTTTTCTCACTTTCTTCCTATTCTCTTCCTCATCCCACTGGTGGAAGAGGGGACGTGGTGGGAAGTGAGCAAACAGCTGGGTAGGGGCTTAGTTGCTGGCTGAGGTTAAACCACAACACATGGTGACCTCAGGAGAGCCACAGAAGTGATCCAGGGAGCATCTGAGTCAGCTGGGAGCCAGACAGATGATCATCAGGGATCCCTTCCAATCCAAACTTTTTTGTGGATTAAAATAAATGAATAAAATAAAAGAAAAAAAAATAGAAGAAACAGAAACTCATTCAGTAGGCTATATGCAGGGTGTGCATGCTCTGTCTTGAACAACAGCAGTTGAGGAGAGCAGTAATTATGCAGCATCTTATGTGTCCTTTTGCATCGAGTCCTTGAAGCACCTGGATATGCACCTGACATGCAGATACACTGAACAAACCTGTCTTGGCACTTCTCTGCTGGAGATGCATGGAGCTCTGCAGTGTGCAGTGTGCATACAGACAGGCACTCTATGGATAACTATATTTTATTCCCCAGCATAAAACTCAATTGTCCCAGTAATGGCATGGCTTGCAGCCAACAGTACTATTTTGTTTTGCTTTGAACAATAATTGAGTTGACAGACCATTTTTTCACTGGGGGTTGAAATATCAGATTTGATCAGATATTAGTACTGATGCCACTGCATTTTGCCAACTTGCCAGTTTTTCTGGATGACAGGCAGATTTGTGATCACAACACCATGACTGAGAGTCACAGCTGTGGCAGAAGATTACCTTGGTCATGGGTATATTCTTCTGATGCTGCAGAATATAGTAATGCAAGAGTGGGAAAATGGGTCAGACAGACAGGAGTCAGATGCATGAGTGACAGGTGATCCTGTAAATTCAGAGTCACTGAAAATGTCCTAATCTCTGATGTCTTTCCTGCCATTTCTCAGTCCTTCCTACCCCTGGACTCGGGATGAATTACTTTTTCTAACAACACAGATAAGGAGTATTACAACGTTTATTTTCCGTATCTCTGTGAAACTTGAAGCCAGTGATTACATTTGAACCTTTACAGTCACTGGTGTTCAGATTTTTTTTTCCAATTTTTTTATTCAGGGAAACACCTTGTGGATTAGTCTCCCTGTTTTCAAGAAAATGCTTAGTTTTGTGAGTCTGCTTAAATACCTTCTCAAACTGCTTTGTGATGTTTGCCTTAAAGTGGACTGGTGTAACTGCTTAGCCATATAGTAGCTCACCCAGTAAGGTCTCAGTGCCCAGATGGCTCATTGCACCTCTCCTGCAATCTCTGCTGAATATCAAATGCCCCCCTAAGTGAAGATTAAGGAGTGGTATTTGACCTTCTAATGCCATGTATATTTGATATCTCTTGGGAAGCCATTCTGCCAGCCTTTGTAGAAGCCAAGCAATCACAGTCCCCTGATGGAGCTGTGGTGACTTATGCTAAATCCCTCAGCATAAAAGCTTCATGATTTGAAAAGGATGTGAGCAGGTAGGGAGTTCCTAAATATGTACATCTTGATGATACTTCCTGAACTGTGAAATGCAGCTTCCCCATCAAAAGCTAGACCTGCTGACACGGTGCAAACCTCAGGCAGCTCCTGTTTCCAAAGAACTGAGAGTTAAGTGAACACATTATGTGTGCCTGTCATTCTTCCTCAATAACATTTTTTTCTCTCTTGGCCAATTTTAACCTTAATTTGGCAGAAAGAGAATTCTTGATCCAAGTTCCTATGCATCTGATGAAAACAAGCAGCCAACTAAAGGATGGAGACCCACATTAGTCTCCCTGTGCTCAAGCTGTAGCAAGACTTCAGCTGAATTAATGGTTATCAGATAATCTACGTGTCAAAAAATGAAGTATGAATAGAGGAGTCATAGGAAACGTGCAACTCATCTGACACTAGCAACACCAGTTTTTTTTTTTTTTCCAGAAGACCAGGGTGAGTATAATCACATTTCACATATTTGCTGCATCCTTGATGCTCCTATAATTTTTAATCTTTTTTAGACAATATTAACAAAGCGTGAGAGGAGAACAGCTAGAACAATGAGAAAATGCCCAAGCATTCATTTCAGTTCACTCCTAAAATTCCATTGTTTGATCTCTACAGTTGTATGTAGGAATCCATGTGTCACTGTCAGAATACTCTTGAGAATAGGAAGGTGAAAGAGAGTCAGTTTAAAGATGTAAAGACAGAAAAGAAAATTATGTTTTTCAAACGTCAATTTAAAAACATCTTTAGGTTTGTTTTTTTTAAGCATGTCTGTTATTAGCATTTTTGCAAAACTGAGAACTTATAAAAAGTGGGGAAAAACCTTCTAAGTAAAAAAAAGAAATTCTCAATAATTTTTACTCATTATTATTTTACTCTTATGCTACACACTTTTCTTACACACTACTCTCAGGTATTGATACTAGGTCATGGGTGTCAAGTTTGTGAGCAATTGTAAGGAATTTCAATAGATTTGTTGTATGTGCCCAGACCCATCAGGACCAAATAGATTCTTTTATGGTGAAAAAATATTAATCACTTAATTTACAGCCCAGTAAAAGAACAGGGTAAATGCACTCAACTGACACCAGAGAATGAGGAGAAACACATCCCTCAACTGTGGATCTCACATGTAACTTTCCTTTTTGAGGAAACCTCTCTGAGGAGGCAATTCCCTAGACGATGCTTGCAGGCTTACGGCCCTTTCTGGTCTGGAAATGGATTTAAACCTTCGAGCTGGGAAAGACACCCCCATGCAAACCCCCAGCATTTGCTCTTGATTCTGGTA
The DNA here is from genome assembly GCA_023637945.1 of Phaethornis superciliosus. Classification (NCBI taxonomy): domain Eukaryota; kingdom Metazoa; phylum Chordata; class Aves; order Apodiformes; family Trochilidae; genus Phaethornis; species Phaethornis superciliosus. The sequence continues at coordinate 186,730,770 of JAJQWJ010000001.1, forward strand.
CAGAGCTGAGCTATCAGCTCTTCCAGTTACCTAAAGACTCTCTACATCTTGTTACAGAGCCCAACTCATTCAAACGCTGTCACACCGAGTGCGCAACATTCCACCCATAGCCTAACAAATTCATTAGATGTAAGCAGAATCTTGAACTGAATTTAAACAGACAAACAGTCCCGTTTACTTGTTTTATCAACACTAGGTGTTAAAATTTCCTATTGGCTATATTGGTCCCACAAGGGATAAAGTTAACGCATGACCTACTGGCTCCTGTAGTGCTTAAGGAAAAAATCTGGGTTTGCATTCCAAACGTGATATATTCACAAACATCCATCCCAAGAGACCTCTTTGGAAGAGAGATGATGACACAATTATTACAAATAATCCTGCTTCATTTGCCAAGTTGATTTGAGTCAGAGAAATGATGAAGAGATAAACCCATTGGAGCTTCCACAGGACTTTGAGATACAATGAACTCAGGAAGGCCAATCCATGCATCAAATGAAGCATGATGCTCATCCAAAACTGAAGCTGTTGGCTTCCCAGCAGTTCCGAGCAGAGTTGCTTCTTAGCAAACTAGAAACAACAAATTTAGTGCAAGTTGAACAGAACAGAACACTTATACAGAAGCCAGTGCACCACGTAAACTCTTGCACTAATACTGCTCTGGTTCAGTCAATGCTCCCTACATACAATGTACCCCAGTTTGTAAATTTTTGCTATAATCAAGGGGTCTACAATGCCTCAACACAGAATACTTGGTGTTATGTGCCTCCATCTCCTGATTTTTCTATTCACATGTCAACCCACCACTTGCCTACTTACTTTAATTTCTCCTAATATTGAAAATTAGTTCTAAGGTCAGAGCACTAGCAGGCAGAAATGAGCTCTGCTCCAGTGAAATCTCTGGTCAACCCAAGCTGTAATAAGAGCAGATATAGTATATAGCTCTGATCTGAAGGGGAGAATCTCTGATCCTCTTCACTCAGCCCATACTCCCTTCCAACTGTTATAAAGCTTGACAGCATCTGCTACCACCATTCTGAGAGCAGTTTTGCTTCTATTCTCCAGTTAGATTCTGTTTTTATGGTATTTTATGATTACCCACACCCTGTCAACAACCACCTGTGTTTCAGTATTCGACCTGGAACATGAACTGGAGGGACAAGGCTGCCTGTGCTCCTTCCCTCCCGGCAGACTGCTCTCCTGAAGGAAAGAGGGGGTGTTCCCTTGAACTGAAGCCAGACATCTAAAGAAAGGAGTAGGGCTACACAACCCCCTCCAACTGCTTTCCACTAAGATGCCTGTATGTAGTCAATATGTCAAGATGCAATATGTAGTCAAGCCCAGAACAGGACAAGTAAAATGGTGCACTTCAGGCATGAAGGAATAATGTGGAAAGACCTCCAGTGGGGAATTGCCTAAGACAGAACCAAAGAATTTTGGTCCTAATGGTCTCACTGCTTCATGACAGTGACATCTCAAATAAACATCTGTATTTGATTAAATTATACAGTAATCAGTATGCAACAACTTAAAGGCAATAGATCTTTGCATTTACAAGTACTCTCAAGATGAATGCATACAACCCTGCTACCAAGCCTGTTGGCTGAATGGCAGATTCAGGAGCTTTCAATCTGTTAAAATACAATGGAAAATATGTCAATATATCCATGGAAAAGGGCCATCATACTTTATATTACCCTTCCTTTTTCATTGCCAGGCTCTTTTGGAGCCAGTGAAGGAAGTGTCTTTGAGCATTTGTGTTTCACCGTGCCTTCACTTCCATCAAGACACCAGGAGCACATATTGCAGTCTGTTGCAGGCTTCTTTATGCCCTGAGGGGCTCAGAAGGGTGTGAGCTGTTCAAATCCAAATCCTCGCATAAACACGATGCAGCTTCAGAAACTGAGTCCTCGCTGCCAGGGGCAGTCCATGGGGAAGCTACTGCACACCAAGAATTGTTGGCTGTGAGAGGTTTGGGTGGTAATGAACTCCTGTGTGTAACACTGATGAAGGAACTCCTGTATGAATCTAACATGGTGAGAGCCATCACCTCACCTGAGGCACAGCTTGTCAGCTGAGACACTTCCAGGGAAGGCAGGAGACCTGGGAGGGAGACCTTGGAGCCTCAGAAAGTGAACCTGGTTTTTCCCTTTGGGAGGAATTCTTTAAGCATCAGTAAATCACGCTCCAGAGGGGTAATATTTTTGTCTACTTTAACTCTGCTTTTGTTGAAGATGTGTTCTCAAACTCACCTTCTTTCAGTCCTTTCAGTCCAGTCAGAGCTATATACCAGTCCTGAGAAAGGCAGGACTCAACATACCCTGCATGGATAAGCCCTGGGGCCCAAGTCAGAGCTGGTCCCATGCCTCACGTTTTACAACAACCATTAGTGACAGGAGCTATGCATAGTTCCAAATCTTGTTATTCCTTGCCTGGTATTGAACATGGTTTAGGTTGGTTTTCACTGTATCTGAAAAAGTCAGTAAATTTTCTCTTTGCTTTTCTCTTTGCCACTTGCTCTACAGTCAGATGTCTGCTGCCCTCTGTGAAGCAGAACTACCCCGTGATTATTTGCCTGTTGACTGCCTTGTTGTAAAACTGGTTTAGGTGCAGCATTATTATTTTAACTCATTTAACTCTAGTTCTACTTAGCTTTGTGCAATCACAGCTTCATTCCCTCTCCCCAGAAAGAAATAGACCTGTAAACAGAGAAGGGTTAGCATAGGTAAGCAAATGTGGTACAACTAATCCTGTGAATCAACAGGAGAGTGAAACCTATGAACTCCTGTGATGATGAACCACAGAGAAAGAAAAATTGATTGAACCAAAAACTGGGAATAAGGAAATGCCCACCATCAACATCATACTCCTCTTGCAAAGAGTATGTAGTGCTGAGAACTCAACTAACACATTTGAGGACAGAAAAAAAAGGACAGATAGTTATGCAGTTTTACTGTGCTACTAATGATCCTTTATAGAATTTTCATGGTGTAAATTCTTATAACTGTTCTAATAATAAGCAACTTTTGCATTTTTATTAGACTGCAAAGACATTAATTAAAATAGAAATAAAACTGATTATTACCTTCTCAGATGTGTTATTTTGGCTTCCTATATTTTGTATGGAAACGTTTGGAATTATGAATGGATACACACATGTGTATACATAAAGTGATTTGCAGAAGTGCAGCTGTGGAAACTATCACAAGGTTGATTCATTAATTTAAAGTAAATCAGACCAAGTCAATTGCTGGAAGACCTGTACACTGCTATGAGAAACAGTAGATAAAATGCATAAAATATCTGTGAAAGTGATCTTCTGAATCCCAGAGTTAATATACTTTTTATAAATGGACTATCAGGAGTTACATTTTTTCCAGTACTTAAAAATATTTAATTAGAATTTGTGCTGCCAACATCTCATCTGCACCTTAGGAGATATGACACCGAACAAAATAGAAGGCAAAAGTGCATTTTATAATAAAAGAGAACAAATCAATCAGTTCAGTGTTTTTCTGAGTAATGGCAAAGGTCTGAATTTAGTCTTTACCCTACACAAAATAGCTAAACTAAAACAGTCTCCTTTTTCAATAAGTTACTTGAGAGTCACTACCAAAAGAGATGCTAGTTAAATGAAAAATCTTATTGAGTATTTTCAGTGCTGACCCTTTCAATGACCTTAATCTTTAGTGTTGCATCAATCTTACTCTCATTGTAACTATTATTACTGAGCAAAGATGATCACTTTTTATAAGCAATCAAAAAGGCTCCTGAAGGTTGTCAGCAAAGAACAGTGAAAGGAAAACTTCCCCAATTAATAGACTATTTTCCTTTTCCTCCTGAAGCCATAGGGTTATAAAATCTCCTTTGAAAAGTAGATTAAGGTGAAAAGAAATCTTTGTGATTATGGGACAAATTTCATTTGAGAAGAGGTTAATGAGTGCATTCTCAGTTCATTATTGGACTACACAGCAGAGGACTGGATGGTCAACCCCCAGCTCTTGCCACAATCATCTATCACAAGGTACAATCAAGTCTTTCATTTCCCCTGCTCTTTTACGTTTCTCAGGGGGCAATGTGACAACAGAAAAATCCTTTGCAGATTTGTTCTTGGCCACTTCTTGCCCTGGTGAATGATTACTAAAAATACTACAGAGATACTCTGCTGCAGGATTTATTCAGGCTTACAAAGTGTGCCCATTTTACCAATGCTTTAATCACCAATTAGTACACACGCTGCTGCTATTAACTCACTACAGCTTTATCTAAACTGAATAAAAACCATCAGCTTGCTTCTGCTTTAGAAAAAGTAATAGGAAAGAGCAGGCTGAGCTAAACAGTAGCTCTACTTTTATGAAGATAACCATGTCATGGGTTAGACAGAAAGCAGCAGGCATTCCCACTTTTCAGAGACTGGAAAAATTGCTTCAAAATGCTTCAAGGTCAAAAATCTTTTAGAATACATTCCAGTCAAATTCAAGGCACAGCATGTCTTTTATGTTGCATTGTAGACAATTACAGAGCAATACCAAAGTCATGCTATATGCAGACAGAATAGTGAGCTGAAATCCTAAACCATTTAACAACATACAGTACAGCTGGCTTTATTACACTTTTATTACACTTTTTGTTCTTTGTATGTTGTCTGATTCTTATTTTATATATGCCCATGTCACAATTTCACCTGTATTTTCAAAAATACATCTGAATTTCTGCTTCCAATCCCTCAGCATCTGTTTCCATACTTTTTTTTTTTTTTTCTTTCTTCCAGGGAAGACGAATCATTCCTCCACTGACTAATTAGCAAAACTCATATCCACATAGAAATCTACTTCTCTCTATAGCTGCCAAACAATGTTGCTGTGTAATCAGCATCTCCACCTTTAAAATTATGATATGCAACCAGTGCCCTGAGCAATTCTCTGCCACCTTCATCTTCACAGGGATGAGTTCCAGATGTGTCCACAGACATTGCGGGAAACTGTCAAACTATGTACCCTGTGTGCTGTGGAAGTTTCTTCAAACCTCCCTGCCAATTAATGGCTGGTTCTGAAGCATGAGTCTTTATAGTTCTTGATTTTTCTCTTTATCCTTCCTAATACAACTGTGCATATTCTCATTAGCTGGTTTCCTATTAAGTTTCATACCTTGAGGCCCCAAGCAGCACAGGTTCTTTATCTGGCATTACTTTTAATTCTAGTTGCTTGGTACTTGAAAAAAATGAACAGTAAAAACTTCTATATGACTTAAGGATAGGAGATTCTCTAAGGGTGTTCCTAATGGGAAATAAACACACCTTTTTCACAAAGAATAAAGTACCAGTGGAGGTACAAGTTTACCATGACCAGTGATTGGTCCATACACATGCTTTTACATTAGTAAGTTTTTCATTAAGTATGTTATCCGGAAACAACTTCTCATCCTATGTTTTTGCTGAGTTCAAAATCATTTAAAGCCCTAGCAGCTTTAGTTTCTTCTACTATTTCTATTTTTGCAAGCAAAGCAGCAATTTAAGTCCACATAACAGACCCAACAGATTTGCATTAAAAATATGTGCCTTGAACACAAAAAGAATGAGACTTTTGACAAGCTCACTCTACAAACTGATGAATATACTATACCTAACTGTGACAAAATATATAATACTACAGGCTATTTGCAGTTCACTTATAAAAAGCCACTGACAACCCCGAGGAAACTGTGGAAAACATACTAAAGAATTCTGCTGATGAACTACATTTTCAAAGGGAAGAGTCATTGTTCTGTTTTCCTAACCAACAAGGTTAGCATTAAGAAACTGCTTATTGTGACTTTGACAATCCCCTCCCGTGGTTTCATTCTCCCCTGACTTCAGAAGCTGTGCACTTGTGACTGTGCAATTGCAACTGAGAACAGGGAAGCACAAACGCTTCAGTGAGGAGTAGCAGAACATTCAGTGCAGATGAGGTCTACAAATACTATTTTTTCAGAAGCTTGTGCCAACAAGAGTACCCTTATCTCATATATATCCAAACACAAAGGTTCCTCTCAGTGTTATAGCTCCAAATTAAAGGAGAAATGTGATACTGGGCGAGAAAGCTGGAAATGACATAGGCAGAAAGGAAGGACAGAAGAAAGAAAGGACAAAGAAAGAAGAAATATCTCCTTTAGGGAGTATACCAAGTGAAGAGGAAGAACCAACATGTTTCAGAATGGCAGAGATAGAAGGGGATCTCACATGAGATGCAGCAATGGAAGGACAAGGATTGCACCTGACTGGTTCAAGAGATGCAGGGAGTGGGACCCTCTAATCAAATGCAGGCACACAGAGTACAGATCTCTACAGCTTGCTTAACACCTCAACAGAAACCATCACTCAGTGAAGAATATCTTTCATCCTCGTGCAAAATTGGGTCTTGTTTGAGCATTTAGGGAATTCTGAGAAAAAAGCTCAAATGCAAATATTCATCTTACAATGTCTTAAATGGTTCAGCAATGTAGTTGTTTTGAAAACTGATGCCTGAGGAGCCTGAGGAACGATCTTTTGGAAATATCAGTGAGATCTAAAGTTTAAGACTTCTCATAATATGTGCTCAGTGGTACCTACAATTGCAACTTCTTATTAAATAAAATTCCCAGAAGTCATTGGAACGTTTACGTAAATCAGGAAAACATACACCATTTGAAAAAGCAAAATTAGTCCAACTGCTAATGTTTTAAGCATACAACCAGCTGCTAAGTGCAGAGCCTTAACACTAGGCATGATCAAATGATATGCAGATTTTATCGTACTTATTGTTATTGACCCGGACAACCAGCCTGGATATAATGATTGAGTGTTGGCAACCTGTCAGTGCCTTCAAACTGTTAATCTGATTTACCTTGCCACATGCCTCATTTTATCACAGTTAAAACTTAAGGTTGTGGATGTATTCATAATAAACTTGTCATCCACAACTACTCAAGAGCTGTATGCTGCGTCAGATTTCCTCGAGCCCAAATTAATTTTCTATCCAAGCCAAGATCAAAGTCTGATGAAGACAGAGGTAACTTCTGAAAAGCTACAGGAAAAAAGTTTGTGTCCCAGCAGGACCAGGATGAAGACCAAGGCTTGCATTCTGGGTGACCAGGTATAAGATTGCCCTCACAGCTTAACTCAGTCTGCCAGTGGACAGTCCATAGCAACTCCCCTCCATGGCATTGATATCAGGCAGACAAATTGATCCAGGATCTTTACAAAAAGGGCCAAGACTGCAGCAACACATTATAGGATGTGTAGGCCCCCGAGGTACGATCATTCTCATACTAGGGATTTCCCAAGAGCAGGTCATAGTGTTTTACCCTTAGTCAAGCCTTTCACGTGGCATGTGCTCCCTCGAGTAAAACAGACACTGAGCAAAGGAAACTTGTTTAGTTGGAGTTGGCTATCTCAAACTATTTTTTTGGTGACTCTGAAAATACCCTACTTCTAGGGAGAAAAAGGATGTAAATGTAAGTCAGTATTTCATGAAACAATCTGTGCCATGGAACATATATCCTTCAAGAAGGATAACCAGGAAATTTCCCCTCTAGAGATCATGCAAAGTTATGTAAGTTACATTAACAACTTTCCAGATCAAAACGTAAGTATCAGGGAGGAAAAATCTGTACTACAGAGATACATAATTTTATTTGTATTTATATAATTCACCCATACATTTCTGCAAAAACATAAAATAAAAATAAATTAAATTAAACTAACACTAAATAATATTAAGAGTGAACCTATCTGAATAAAGCTACCAGTGCTTCAATCTGTAAATTCTACCCATGTGCACTTCAGCACAACCATGGGAACATCACTGGTTATTAAATCAGAGAGGGAATCCCAGGAATAATAACAGATCTAAGAATGCTGCTGAGTATTCATTTCTATCAAGAATAAAACCAGCAGGTTTAATACTTATACAGGATCAGTTACATTGAAGCTGACATTCAGCCACCTACACACACTCCATATTGGAAGCATTCATTAGGTACACTGTTGATCTCTGTATTTAACAATGACAAGCTTACTAGCTGCCTAAGAGTTATTTATTTACGCCATTACTTTCATAATGGCTGTATTCTTACCCTTTACCACAGAAAAAAAAAAATGCCCTATTTGCTGGTCCTGGGGGAAACAAATGAGACCCAGTGCTTGTCAGCAAGCAAGTCAGTGGAAAGGCTTCCTACTTTGAATCAGATTTTAGAGATGCTGGCAAAGCTGGATGCTCTCCTTTTTAAGTCTTATCAGGAGTTTCCTGACAAATGAAAATGTCCATTTCTCTTTGGAAATGGCTATGGTCCTTCTCAAAGTATGTTTACAGCACCTTTATTGCCTCCCCTTTCCAGTAACTTTGGTCTTTGAAAAGTCACAGATCCAGATTTTTATTGAACTAGTAGCTGTGAAGATACATCTCTTTCGACACCACGTGGTGAGGTACTGTCTCAGTAATCCTAAAAAATCTGTAATAAGTAAAAAGCCTTCCACCTGCATCACAGTTTGTGGTTTGATTTGTCCACTGTCTTCTCTTGCTGAGCCTGGTGTCCTGCCGGGCCAGTGTCAAACCGTGACACCTGGAAATATATATATCTATATATAGATATATACATATCTATATATATGATCTCATCAATGGAAAGTAATTGCTGCCTTTTAAAATGCACCTTACTATGCCATTCTTTTTATTTCACATTTCATAGATCAGACACCCACATACAGGGTGGACAACATGTTCAGAATAAACCATTAAAGAACAAATTTAATAAAAGAATATGGAAGACAAGACCTGAAGATCTTTAAGAAGTTTTGTCCATCTCACAGCCCCAAAGATGGATCAGCAATACCTAAACCCTTCCCAATAGATATTCTCTTTACTTCTCTTACTAATACAAATATTCTGTTACTATTTTCAACTCCTGAAGATGTCTCATAGCATCTGATGTTTCATCACTGAAAGTGCTAAGCCATTCTTACTAAAAAAGTTACCCCTAAAGTTTAGCCTACATCTCTTTCCTTACCATGACACTTACTGAGAAAATGAGCCTGTTTTTACCTCTTGTTCACAAGTCCAGTGAAAAGGTGTCATATAAAAATGGATGTAAGAAAATCCCTTGGAAGCCTTCAGTCTGAATTTCAAGTAACACAGAAGAGCAGGAGTGATATGAGCTGTTCAGGCAGTGCACACTTACAGACGGGGCAGCAGCATCACCATCTGCTGGAAGGAGCAAATTTAGCAAACGTAGCAGTTGCCACCAAAGGAGGAGTGAGAAATGCCTTTGGCAGATACGCAACGTAACAAGAGGAACACGGAGAAGCCACATGCTGCCCAGTTCACAAGAAGTGAAAAGCTTAATGGCTTTCCCAGGCCACATAGCAGAATAAATCTCTCCTGAGAGTCCTATTAAGAGTAGTTTCAGATGGTTTGTATTTTATCTATTAACCATTCTTTAGATAGAAAATAGAAAGCTCAACCTTTTTTATATTCACCTCCCTCCTGGTAGAGGCCATCTGCTGTGGTGGAGGAGGACTCTTGGTCTCCTTTGCCTCGGCAGAGCTGGAGCAGACTTTCTGTTGGTGAGATGAAGGGTGGGCTCAGAGGGACCAGGCCAGCAGGCAGGCATGTGCTTCAGGATCTGACCATCAGTTTGCACAAAGCCAAGAGCAAAGGGACTGTGAAAGGCTGGTAATTGCCTCCGGAACAGATTGGGCTCCTGCTGAAGAGGAATTTAGCACTTCTTCACAGGCACTGCCTGGTCAGATGGTGCTCCTTCATCCTGCATCTCTCTGTGTGCAGCCAGGCAGCTAATGCTCACAGTACCTTCCTAATACCTGTTCTTATATTTGCAGCTGCTGTAGTAGCTGTGGGGGTCCTAAAACAGGGGACATGGGAAGCCTCTGTGCACAGCTGGAGATGGGACATCCTGCAGTGCAGACTGGAGGACAGTGCTGGGGAGATGTCCCTGTCCAGGGCTGCTGTGGGAGCACAAGGTAGTGTGGTGCTCCCCACTGGGACTCACAACATCACTGATGGCTTCAAAGCAGCCCAAGGAAAGAGCAGTAGCCCAGTGCATTTGTTTGCTAGATTTGACAGCAGCAGTTTGGCTCTTGGTGCTTTTTAAGCCTTCTCAAGGGATCATGCTGACAGTGCCACAGAGGCAACTTTTTAATGCATGGACTTGAGTAGCCTGCAGTGCCAATTTTGGTGGTGAAAGCCCAGTCTCCAAGAGCTGTTGAAGAGGGTTAGCACATCAATCAACATCACCCTTCACTACTGATGAATAGTGTAGAAAGGTGTTGCGAGAAGAGAGCCTGCAGATGCGGTAGAGCAACAGCTATGTGGGCCCTGGTATCCACTTTTTATTAGGTTTAGCAGTAAAAAAGGCTGAGAATGCAGGCTGGGGTAAGGAAGTGAATCACCAAAAAAAGGCATTCATGTGGCATGATCACCCATCACCCGTACTTTAGTACCATCAAACTCTTCCAAAACTATGGTCACACAAGGCCCTGAGCAGAGTGCCAATAAAATTTAGCCAGGAGAGATTATATTTTAAGTAGGTGGCAACCTGTGCTGTCCTATCCCAGCATAGGAACAAAGTGGCTACAAGGTGTTCTGGCCCCTGGTGTGGTGGGTCACTGCTGGTTAGCTTGCTAATGAGCAGTGCAGGGAGGTTTTCACCACCAATGATTTTAGAGCAAAGTGACCACCGTGCGCTATCTGCCTAAGGGGAAAAATAAAATACAGCATCTCTCTTTGTGTCAGTGGCATCTCCTTTGTGCTCCTGCTGATGCAGGGTGGGTTTACAATGCCTTGTTCCCCATGCTGTCCCAGTCACAGTCCCATCGAGCTCCCAGTCAAGCACCAGCACCCCACCTGCTCTGCTGATAACACGTTTCCTATTGCAGTCTCTTGTCTACTCTTACAAGAGAAATGTAAGTCAAGGAGTTCATTCCTATTCTCTTGATTTAACTATGACTTGCATTTAAAGTATTTTTGGAGTCTTGAATAGCCACAGCTATCAGCAGCCTGTATTTTGCAGACTGCTTCAAGCTGGCTTTGCACTTCACCAATATCTAATACTGGAGTTACTTTTAGGAAACGTTTGTTTCTTGCTGTAAGAAAAGACTAAAACCTCACCACTTAATGCCTCCTCAGAGCCTGCAAGCAAACTGGTTATCACCATGTGCCTGAAATTGCTGCGTTTTATTAAAGCTGGCATGTCACATCCAAAGGAATTGCAGCGCAGAGGCTGCCTTGTGGAGGATATTACAGTGGAGTTGCAACCCTGAGCATGGCCCTGCTCCACACACTGCTAGGAAAGCTGATCAGATTTCAAATCTAATATAGGGTGGGATACTGAACTCCTCTTAGCCCTCAGTGCTAATTGCAAAAAGCAGCACCATGCCACTGATAGCAAATGATTTGGGAGCAACTACTGGAGTTTTTGTTCCCATCCTGTTACAAACAGCATGAGATAAATCTCTATATAGCAAACAATATTGTCATCATGACCCTGACATGATTAATAATTTTCAAAAAAATAATGGTCAACTACAGAAAAATGTAGCCCTGCACTGCCTACATTTTAGGTGACACATCTCTACCCTTACTGTCAACCACTGCCTGGCTTTACCCTTCTGCAGCCTGTACAGTCCTTGAGCTGGACTGCACCCAATTGGTGCTCTGAGAGCAGATGTGAAATTCAGCAGCACAAAGAAGCATACAACTAACACCCTGATGGTTTACAGTGATGGCCCATACTGTGGTAGTGTTTTGCATACTCAGCAGCTACCAGTGAGGTCCAGAAGTACCAGCACTAAATTCCCTCAGGATTCATGACTTGTGAGATTGATGCTGGGGTGTAAGAGGATAAAAACCTGAAAAAATGGCATTGGTTACAGTATCTCAAACTCTTTCTGCTTTGTACCCTTACACCTTTTGATCTGATTGCCCATCCTGCAGCTTTTCCAGTGTCAAGAAAGTCACACATTTATAGCACTTCCTACTGTCTGTTCCTTTCCTTCTGTCATTACTTATCCTTATTGTCACCTGAGAAATTAATCATCTTCAAGATGTCTATCTTACTGCCAAGGTTGGAGCCGTTCAATGATAAAAAAAAATATCAGGGGCACACTCAGCCACAGAGGCAAAGACACAAATCAGATGATCACAGGATAAGTCAGTCTATAAAAAAAAATAAAATCACTGTGGGGTAGAAATATACTCAATTTATAGCAGCAACAATGTCCTTCCTGTCAAACCTTTTTTCAGAAACCAGACATAACTGATTCAAGAGATGAAAAGTATAAGGCTCCCTTCCAAAACTTACCATGAAATCTCTTTCATGAAATATGGAGGTTTGAGTGTGTTTAGAAACACACTTCTAAAGCAAGTCTTTGTATTTAGGAAGGGATCTACAGAGGGTGTTAATTCTGAAAGCAAATACAGTACAACAACTGAAGCCGCTTGTAATTCACAACAGCAATGATCTTTTTCTTTGAGTATTTACAGCTGCAGAAACAGCACTCCAGAAATACATCTAGAAGTAAGCAAGCATTCAGACCTAGACTTGCAGTTGCTCTGCACTCTGTAGAGTCACTGAAAACTGAAAATAGGGTATTTATTATTGCAAGCCTAACTGAAGAACATGTTGAGTTCATTTCACAAGGGTGTGACTACAAACTGCTGGGCTCTGTGGCAAGTCAGGCTTAAACTGCATTTACAACATAAAAAGCTGATGCCAGTATTTTCAGGTTGTTATTTTGTGGTTAAAAGCTCTCTGAAAGCCAGACATTTTTGTCTGAAAATAATATATTTGACATTATTTTCAATAATGCATACTCAGAGTTTTCTCAGAATTGCTTCAAAAACTGTTTTCTTTCAGCTCCTTTATCTAAGTGGGAGATTAAGAAATGCCAAGGATCAACACTTGTGAAAAAAGTAGGAATTATTAACAGAATTAAAAAGTTCCCCACACCCACAAACTAAGTTATGTAGGTATGTCAGTTAGTGCCCCAGTGACTTTAGGGTTAGAGTTGACTTGCAGAGGTATTTGTCTCTGAATATGCAGAAAGACAACAGGATATTTAAATGCACTGAACTAAAAATGGCAATCCAGTACCAAAGACTGAGTCTTCAGGCAGCAAAGGAACACCTTTGAAAATGTGGATTTTAGGCTTTCCTCACTATCCCTTTAGATGAATATTGTACGGGGCTTCAAAACAGAGACCTCTCTTAGAGGGGTATCACTGAGGTATAAATCAATACTCTGCCCTGTTCACAAGGTTGCATGGTGGTCACCATAACAGTGACAATGCCTTTCAAAAATTATGACACAAGGGTAAACAGGCTATGAAATATTTGTGTCCTGAGTTACATGATTTACAGCATGAATTGCTTCTGGTATTACTGCCCTCATGAAACAATCATGTTTTGTTACCCTAATGATATCAAGGAACCAGATAAGTGAGTTCAGCATTCCCACACATCTGGGAAAGAGATTTCAAGAACAGAAAACACCAAAGCACTAAATGATAAGTCAGGTGGAGAGAAGAGACTTAAAAACTGTGCAGCTGTTTATACATTCAAGTAATACCAAATGTCTACAACAGAAAAAGTGTCGTTATATGTGTTTAAGGTTGACCCAGCCTTTCCAGTGCAGGTCCCTAGAAGGAGGGCTGATTTCAGCAGTGCCAGCTAGCTGAGGTTTCAGCTCTTCCAATGACCATTTACAGGCTGCCCAGCCTGCTGAAAACTGAATATTGTAGTCTGATGTTCACAGACAGATGTAAGAGTTTACCAGTGGGACTATAGGTTTTCCCATCTTCTTTCTTACAAATAAATAAAGATCCAGACCAAATACCTCCACAATAACAGATTTTACCATCGAAAGGAAGAAAAAGACTTGGTGACATCCATTTAGGAACTTGGCTTATGAAAGAGTTTCAATAGAAATGATAGTGCCACCTACAACAGCATCAGATTTGGAAAGGACAAGTGCTGATGTCCAGGAACACCAGACAACAGTTGCCTGCACGTCCCATGAACCATCAGTGGGCACAACATCTGAGTGAGGCTTTCAGACTTGGGGTTCAAATATAGCTCTCAGCATAAACTCATGAATCAGCAAGCTTGCTGAATGGTCTACTTGAATTTTTAATCACTCTCTTGAATTCAGACATAAGAACAGGAGACCAAGACTGACACAGTAAATCATCTGAATATGAGCTATGTAATTGCTTCCGATTTTGCACTGAAAATTTGGATAATGTTGAGAAGGGTATCAGAAACATTTGAATAACATTGTATTAAAGCAAGTCAAGTTCATAAACAAGAGAGAACACAGCACTCAGAAAAAGCAAAATGATTAATGGTGTCATGAGGAATCTCTTCACCAGAGAGTTCACGAAGTCCCATTTGATTCAGAAGTCATTACCCTGCATCTGTATGTTAACGGAGCAGCTGTTTCACTGCTAATTGCTACTCCGACAAATTGCTCTTCCCCAATTAAGATTTTATTATTGGATTTATCATTGCAAACAGAAATAGTTGTATTTTAATTTCAGAAAGACAACAGCACGGTTGCAATTATCCACAAGTCTTCCAGCAAGGCATAAATCTGAATCAGTAATTCCAAGGTTTTTCAAGTTTTTAAAAATCTGAACAGAAATCTGGATACATGCATCTTATGTGAATGTCTGCCTCCACAAGGATGCCCAGACAAGATTTTTTATACAGGGGTTGTCTCAAGCCAGGGATCTTATATAGTTATCTAGATATATAGTTAAATAGCTTGATTTTCAGAAAGGCTAAATACTTACAAATCCCACTCTCATTTTAGTTTAGTGGACTTGATGCCACCAGCTGAATTAATCTTAAAGTAATAGCTTTCTTAAACAGTCCTCTACTATAAGGCTCCTATCAAAGGGGCAATTAGTCTTTCAAATGAAAACTAACAGATTTTTAAAACTGAATTCAGCACTTCTTCAGAAATACAAGATCTGAGGAACATCTTAGTAAGCGTACATCTCATGGTTCACCATGACTGGAAATACTTTTTTCTGCTTACTATCTCCAAAAGTAGTAACTTACAGAAAGTCAATGACTACTGTGTTAACTGCTATAGAGGTGCAAATGTAGTATCACTGGATGGAAGACAGAGGCTTCACAATCTTTTATCCAGTGTTGCACCAAGAACCCAGTTCATTTATGTCCTTTGATTTGCAAGTAGCTATACTGACGATAGTGAAAGAACTCCTGTATAGGGCAAGAACACACTCAACTCTGCTGCACTTAAGGGAGAGGTGCAAGGATACTTGGGATTGAAGGGGATATATTAAAAAAAAGTACAGAGGACAATAAAGCATCAGGTAGCAAAAATGAAGAATTCAGCAGCTTCATTAAGAGATGTGGTTTTGGGAAGGTAATATTTCAAGGACACTGTGGTGGTCTTAAGAGTAAAGGAGAATAACATTGCTCAGACATCTACTTTTTCCATTTCTTCTATGAAGAAACTGTGCTTTGTGAACATCTCCCTAGCTTGTAGAGGTGGCATAGAAAATTAGTGCAATATAGAGTTCCCAAGCTTTTTGATCTTTAGTCATGTACTATATGAACCTTTCAAAATACTTCTATGAGGCCCTAGAGTTGTGTCATCCCAGCACTAGTTGGATAATGCTATTTTTACTTCAGGGGAAAGTAAAATGGTCGTAACGAAAATACAGTACTGATCATCCTTGGAGAAATATCTGAACACCAATTTCCAGATCTGAAATGGGTTACACAGGCAAAGGATTTCGAGGGTACATCTCCTTTGTACTACTGCTCATGGCAGATATCTCTGTGAGAGGGCAAACAGCCATGAACAATAATGCACAGGAATACCACAACTGAAATAAGGATGGTCAACGTCAGACAGCTGCCCCTCTGTCACTGATGATCAGGAAAGATTATGGTTGTATTTATTTTATTGCTTTTATTCTCTTTATGAATATAGAACTCATTTCATATTTTTTAAATTTCAAAACACTCCAAGTTTTCTAAAAAAGATTTCACTGGCTTTTTAGACAGCTGGAAATAGCTCTGACAGCAAATTTATAACTGGAAAAATAACTGCTTTAAATACAAGCAGGGCAATAACCATTCATCTATCAAGCACCAGCTTAGAGTAATGGATTACACAGAAGAGCCACTTTAGTTAATCAGGTTGGACTTTGTAATACTTTTGCATTCCATAAATAATATTCTAACAGGAGCTTTACTGTTGGAGACCACTTTGAGCAAATGGTGAAAATAAGTCTGTCCTTTACTTTGTCAGAAAGAATCAAATGAAAAGACACTCTGATGGCTTTCTGTGCCCTTTGAATCAAACTACTAGAAAATCAACCCCACTGAAGATGACCTACCCCAGCCCCAGGAAAAAACAAGCAGCTTTAAAATGATACAATGACTGTCCAAAATAGCAAGGCTAAAAGAGCCATGTCACAGAAATGTAAATGGGGTTATTTCCTCTACTTAAAAATGGGGGAAAAAACCACACTAAAATTTTTAAGGTCTCAGAGCCAATGACTTGGGAATACAACATGAAGCAAGGACCTTTGTTGGAGATTACAAGGGCTATGATTAAGTGGTCACATAAGAATAGCATGCTTGGGACCTTTTATGTATTTATTTTTCCCCAAATCATCTGTAATACATCACATTGAGGTGAAGTGTGGCAAGGTCAACAACTGTCAAGATACTCTATGAAGTAAGTTTTCCTAATGCAAACCCTTTGACTCCTCAGGAATTCCTTGAGCTACCTTTAGGACACATATCAATAATGGAGTAATAGCAGTAAGTTGAAATGATGAATCTACGTCAGAAGAACCCAGAAAGCTTAGAAGCAGCATACAGTCCTGACACCTTCAAGCTCCACACATCCTTCAGGGAAGAACTGAGCCTGTTACAATGATAAGAAGCTCAATGTCATTCACTGAGATGTGCACTGCCAAAGAGTCATTCCCCTGATGGATAACTACTACTGCACTGAAGGCTGTAGGCAATTAGTAAACAGCACATCGTGCAAGACAAAAGTCAGTCTAAAGTGATTTGGCAAATTTCTACTATTATGGAAAGTGGTAATGGAGTGTAATGGCCACATATATCAGATAGGGTCTCAGTTATTAAGATCTCATCCAAGAGAAGAAAACACAGTAAAATGGCTAGTCTTTAGTTCATGTAACAGTGAAGGATAAACACTGAGGTGAATCTGCCAAGATTTACATCTGTTGTTCCAGGAAATCAAGGTATTTTCAGATTGATGCTTAAGGTTAACAATCAATATCATCTGGGTATTCACATATTATCTTTCATCCTGAAGTATTCTACAGCACTTAAAAAATAATATATGAACCAGGATCTCTACTCACAGAAGCATTCAACTCTTCATGCTTTAAGAGCTTGTAGCACATGCAAGAGAGAAGTAATGGACAGAGGCCACTTGATGCTTTAGGCCAGCACAGTTAATTTTCTGCCACCGTTAACATTAAATAAACACACAGTCATCCAAGCTCTTCCACCAGCAAGTAAACAAAAAATAGTCTGGTTCTTGCATTTCTGCAGCTTGCTTTCTCCTGCTTTGACTGCAAGCCACAACCAAAATGAAGACACAGTGAGATTAGGCATGAAGCAAAATCATTAAGGAAGGAGCAGGGTAAACACTCCCCTGTCTCTCATTCTTATATGTTTGAATAGTATCCACTGTAATTATTTTCCCTTTCTACCTAAAAAATAAAAGTGCATATTATTTTTCATCCTATTGAGTGTCACTGTGATTGTAACATGAAATTTCTTTCTCTCTCTCTCTTTTTTTTTTTTTGGAAAGTGCTGTGTAGGGTGAAGACCAAACAAATTCTCTAATTCTCTGGCTCCAAAGGCAGACCACAGTAAAAGCTCTGCCCTTCTTTGTCCTCTCTTTCTCCACAACAGACAGACTTGTGATTCAAGAAACAGAGAACCACTGACTCCCATGACCAAATTCTACCATGAAACCTGTTTTGGAGAAGGAACCTAAGGAGAGTTCTGCTCCTTAGCTTCTGTGGGATAAATTCCCTTTACCTACACATCCTAGCATGACAAGTTGTTCTCAATGCAGAACCTGATAGAAACATGAATGGCCCCAGTGAGGATTCTCTTCATGAAGGGTGTATGAGAGGATCCATGACATGTTTAGCTGAAGGAGGATGACACAAACCCTCATGACACTAATGTAAAAATCCTTTAAAGTGTGGGTCAGTCACTTGGTTAATTTAGGGACACTCACAGCATAGGATTGGTTCTTTAAGCTGCAAGTCTTTGGTTTTACCTTTTTTTTATTTCTTCTTCCCCTTTAAAAAGTGTCCTTTCATTAAAGAAACTCCTCTTACTACTTAGTAGAGTGGGATTCCACTAGGAGACCTTTTCAAGACCAAACTCCAGCTATCCTATGAAAGTGTCCCACATAATTACAGTATGTGATGAGAAGGCAACCTTCTGAACATCCTTAACCCCAGGAGTACCATTACTGCTCTTTGAAACAGAAGTACAAAGAAGAGAGGACAGTGCATTTGATGTTCCTTTTTGCATCACACATCACCAGATTTACTTATCAGAAGAATTATGAATGTTTCAAAAAGGAAAATAGAACCTTGGATGTTTGACTGAACCAAATCTGTGCTTTTCCAACTCTTTAAAGGTAGTCAAAGAGATTCTCAAACTCATTCTTTCAATCTTTAGGCAACTGATATTCAAAAATCTGAAGATTCGATTATGCTCTCATACTTTCAGTAATGGTTTGATGGAATTTAACCTCTTGTTTACAGTGAAAGCTCTCATCTCTTCCGTTTGCTAGCATTAAAAGAACTCTTCTGCCATGTAAGTTTAATTCCTTAAATGAAACTGAAAAGGAAAGAGACAATTTGCGTCTCATAAAGTCAGACCACACCACACTGTAAGTCATGCTAAACCATGAGACTGACAGACAAACATATGAAAGGGGGAGGCAATCCAACAAATTATTGCAGTTTACAGATTTAGTACCCAACAGCTGCATGGGTACTCCCACTCTGCTGCAAATACATGGGAAAACACACGAACTTCAAATTACCCTCTTGGTGATTTTTGCACTGGAATGAGTCAAGAGCATTTGGTGTCCATCACCAGACTCTGCTGATGATACACAGCAGATGCAGTATTTACAGCTATTGACATCCTCCCCCGACACAGTGATGGGAAGAGTTGTCAAGGAAGGCACCATTGCAGCGAGGAAGAATAAGTAAAACAAAAGACAGTTCAGGCCAAAAGAATAATCGATACCTAGATTGAATAAAGAGGTCAAAGAAAACAGTAATTAGATAACTTCTGATGCAAATGTACTTTGTTTAAGCAGAACAGAAAACAAAATCCTTGGGTAACTAGGGAAGTAACTCTGAAATTTAATTGTGGTTTACTAGAGACAGTTCTGTCATTCTGGGAGAGGAAATAAAATCTCTGGACTTGCACTGTGAGTATCCAAACTGTGCAAATGATATAAATGGAAGTGACTTAAGTCACCCATTTTAATCATGATTTAAATCACTAAGCAGGAAACATTCATTTAAATAATCAATTCTAATCTTGTTTTGCAGCTGTACTTTTTAGTTATTTCCCTAAAGTAAGTTTCAGTCCAGTGGCTGGTAATCATTAAAACACACTGAATTGTAACTAAACTGTAACTATACACTAAATTGGAAACCTTTTTCTATTGGGCACCGTATATTAAATGTTTAAAGCAGTTCTATGCTTTGCTATGCTAGATTTGTGAATTTCTGTATTTGCTAGATTACTTTTATTACTCCTGTTTTATATTATATTCGTGTATCAAGCTGCACTGGGAGGCAAACTAGAATTCAAGTACAAAGCCTATAACCAGTATTTTAAAATCACATGTTACTTTCTATAAAATAACAGGATAAATATAGAAAAAATACAATAAACCCCAAACAATTTATTAGATTTATTAAATAATAGTCAACAGATTTAACTGATGGTTTCAGGTAACTCTCTGGACATTTCTGATTTTGTGAATCTCAGTCTGTCCTCCTCTAATGAAATTTAATATCACACAAAGTCTATTTTCTTGCTTACTGTACTTCAGGCCTATTTTAGCTGAATAGGACACCAAAGTGCTAAAACCAAAACCAAACTAAAAAGCAAAACAAAGGCTCAGGCTAACAAGAATTGGTCCCATTTGCTTACTTGGTGACATCCCCCCATTCAGAGGTGCAGGCAGCAGCAATGACTGCATTACAATTCTCTCCATTCACTTCAGGGGCTGAAATCTGCTCAAGTCTTCAAAGCATCACTTGGGAGAGGGGGAACAGTGCTCAGGCAGGAATCCTCTTCCTACTTGCCTCTTGCCATCTGGGCTACCTGACAAATGATGAGGTGAAGAGGAGGTCTGTTTGCCAATTGAAAGAGGAAAAAAGGGGGAATTTGGATCTTTATCTCAGGAACATCAGCCCATCTTCCATGTGTGAGGCTCCATGGAAGGGAACAGCTTTGCAGCTCTCCCAGCTCCTGAGCAAGAGGAACACGGCAAGTTTTGGAAGATTTGGAAAGGATAAACTCATTTGGTTTCCTAACAAATCCGTGCAATCATCACTAATTTGAAAGGCCTACAGCTATACAAACATTACTGGAGTGCTTTAGGAGACAGTAAGAAGAAACTGGCAGTGACATCAATGCATAAACAGATTCATTGTTCCAGCAATCACTGTCCTTTTGTGACTGTGCCTCTACATAAGGCACAGACAAGGATATTGGTTTTCAGGCATTTGTAAAATAAGGATATTAGAAAATATCACAGCAATTTATTACTCATCCTACAAGAAGCTGGCTGAGTCCATACAATATTGAATATCAATATATCAGTTTCATAGATTATAAATAGCTTGGGATCACACCAAACATCAGAGTGGCTTTGTGTATAAGGTATATTAATTGCAGAAATTTATTCTAGCTTGCACTCAGTGTATCATAGTTCAGGAACAGGAGCAGCCAGGAAGAAGCAGATCATCAATAAAGAGCAAAGCTGTTTTGGTGCATTATGGGCAAGATGCAGCCCAAGGGACCCTCCTGCCCTCCTCCAGTGAACAGCAAGGTGCTGTGCTCAGGCAGAGCATCCTCCCAATGGCCAAGGAACATCAACACACAACTGTAGCCACTTTAAATGCAAATGTAGGTAATTTTAATTAATGATGCACCATACTGAAGATTTACCATTTGAGATCAGTGCACTTAGTATTATATGACCCTGCTCTGAGCACTCAGCAAATACAAGCAGTGAAACGTGAAGGGGCAGAAAGGTTATGAAGTCTTGCTTAATGTGTGCTACCGAACAAATGTGACATAACTACTACCAAAAGAATTAACAACTCTGCTATGAAAACAAAACAAAACAAAACAAAAACAACGAACCCAGTTGTCTTTTACACACTACCTTTACACTGGAAATTTCCAGTGTTTATTCTGTGTATATGCATAAAGTTTTTACTATGTTATACAATGGGCAAAGACTCAAAACAGCTCTACAGCCATTACTAAGATACAAATTACACCTTTTCTTAAACTGCTGAAGAGAAAATGACTGACATGAGGAAAACAACAACAACATAATAACGGGATTTAGGGATTTGATGTTTCATAAAGAAATATTACACTCCTAATTTGGATCTGTGTTGTAAAAAGCAACCAAATAAAGTAAAGCACAAGTGCAGAGCAGCACCTCAAAATGAAGACTTAATTTAGTACTCTGCCTACTAATGTGCAGAAGCAACACAGACAGAAGGCACATACAGCAGCCTGTGGGGTTTTCAAACATGATCCCATGGTGTAAGGGCTCTTTGAAAAATGTAACACATTTTCCTCAGCAACACATCCAATAATGCTCCTAATTGCAATACTGGAGTATCATCACTATATTCATTCTTGAATGACAGTCGTAATTGGTGCCTCTCATTCTGGACTAGGACTAGTCAACTTTTTCAATTGTGTTGGATCTAAACCTCTGGTTGAGTTGAAGACCAAAAAACACAAGGGAAATTGCAGCATGCTGCAACAATGCCTCTGCTTTTCAGATCTTAATGTCATTACCTGCCTCTTTTCAACTCAAAATGTAGTTAGAGCTAGATAAAACAAAAGAGATTGGTTATGATGATGATGATGATGATGATGAAGATGATGATGACAATGACAATGGATGCATCTCTCAGCAACCTGATCAAGTGGGAGGTTGGCAGGGAGTTTGGTCTATATGATCTTTAAGGTCCCTTCCAAGCCAAGCCATTCTACGATTCTATGATCATGGCAGGTCTGACTTCTAATAAAGGTAAAATATTTAAAGTTAAATTTATCTCCAGGTATCAATTACACTTAACCCTATTCTCTTCCATTTGCACTTTCCATAGAATACTCTAAATTATTAATGGCATAGAATATCACATTTTAAATGGAATGTTCTGAAAATATTGAAGGGCTTTCCTCACACATTCATAATTATATATCTATATATTCAGAACACAAATTACAGAACTATCCTAGAGAGAGACCTGCTGAAATATATATTCCCATTTTTTCTAAAGTATTTTCCAATTTTTTTTCTTAACTTACAAAGAACTGAGTACAGTAATGTAGGCATACATGTGTATATATATATCAAGCATCTTTTCAAATCCACTTTTGCTAATTAGTTACTAATAATACTGGGGACCAATTCTATGCTGTTTTTTAATACATATGATACTCACTAAGTCAACTGAGTTACATAAATTTGCAGCCTGAGGAGAATTCAGTTTTCAGGCACTGCTTGTTGTAGACTCTCCTTTTGCATTAATCAAATCAAATTCCTGTCTATAAATACTAAAGAAGTAAATGTAGCTTGCAATCCTGCCTAGAACGAAAGAAATACTACTGTGTTGCTAAAGACCTTTATGGGAACAAAATGGAGAGAGAACATTCACAGCTTTGGGTTCAATATACTCTACCAACTGGATCTATCCACTTCATTTGTAGAACTCCAGCAGGTCTGGGGACACTGATATCCAGTACAAAAGCTACAGTGAATGTTGTGTTGGGTTTAATGTCCTGAAATTCCTGGAGACATCTTTTGAGATGTTTCCGAAGTGTAAAGACAAACACGCTCTTGGTTCTGTAGAACTTAATTCTGTGTTGGGAGGAGTAGTTTTATTTAAAAAAAAAATTAAAAATTATACTGAGACTTGTAAAGAAGGTACTATATACGCCAGTAGGAAAAGTTATGAACATCCCTTCTGAGACGAACTTTAAGAGTGCATTCATTAGTAAATTCTGATCCAAAATAGTCCATTAGAGCCAGAAACAGATGCTGTAGGTAAAGACCTTCCTTGAATCATAACCCAAAGCAAATCTAAGATAACACCACCATTTAGTTCTCTTGTTAAAACACAATCCCAGAGCTATCACGACTTGTACAGATACCCACCATTATTTAAAGGGAAAAAAAGAAAAAAGATGCTTAACCTAAATGTGGAACACACAGAGAATGACTGAAGTGACTCAACATGCATAACACATTGTCTATCTTGTCTTGTACTAAAAATGTGACTAGAATCCCTTATGAAATTCAGCACACCTCTCTCTTTCATATGCTGAAAATGCCCTACTTTCCTCACACTAGAAACATTATCCATACAACCCAGCTTCTCACACCAAGTGAGCTGCACTCCTTTCCAAAAAAACTTATCTACAGTGACAGACTCTGGTTTATTCACCCGACTGTTTTTATTGGATCCATCCCTCCTTTATCCTCATGCAAACTGGAGTTGAGAATAATGCACATTTGTACTCTGTACACTCTTGTACTCTGTACAAATGTACATTTCTCACCAGGAGTTGTTGGTATTTTCTACGTGCTGGCACCCAGGGAATATTTTTTGAAAGCCTCAGGCAAACTGTCTCTTAGATTTAGATGTTCCTTTTATATTGAAGAGCTTGTGCCCCTCTCCTTGAACACTTCAACAACTGTAGTATAAGGAGTGTCTTTTTTGTTGCTGCCTCATAGCAGTTAATAAAAGTAAAAACTGAGAACCTAGATAAACATAAGAAAAAGCATTAAAATAACAGCAAATAAGTAAAGGTGTGCATACACCTTTTTGATGTGTATGGCAATGAATTCAGAGTATGGTGTCTCTCCATATAAAATAATTCAGCACTACACTGAAGTCTTGCTGAACTATGGATTTTGCAAAGCTGTTTTTCATAAAATACAACCACAAGTGCTATAACTTCTTTCCTGGTGACATTTTGGCACCAGACTCCCAGGTTAGCTTCAATGTAAAACAATTCCGACCTTTCATCTGTGAAAAAACACAAGCTCTATTAAGATTAAATCAAATATCTTAATATATGACATACCTTCCATGCAGGCTACAGTTTACGCAGTGTATCTCATTTATATCTATATCTGTAGCCCTAGTGATCTTGCAGTATTTTGGAACTGAAGTGCCACACATTTAGTTGGATCTATAAAAGAAATTACCTATAGAAAGTTTGCTCTTAAAATACAGATGGCCACAGAGCTACAGCACACATTGAAAGAAGGTAGAAAATATGACTGCTAGTGTGTGTGTTGTGACATCACTGACTTCTTACAAAATCAATGCCTTTTAATGATGTATCATGATGTAATAACCCTCAGACACATACTTCACATGGAGCAGAACACACTGGCATACTCTCTGTGGTACGTGCATGCGTGACAAGGTGCCACAATGAGAAGCAGCCACAGCCTCTGCTAACCCTCCTTCACCTTGCCGCTGAGACCTTTGTCAGGATCTGCTCCTCTGGAAAGACTTCAGAGTCAATGTCAACGTCAGAAAAATTAGAAGTTTGCCCTTTTGTCAAACTTGTCTTGAGAGATATCTTCGCCAGTTATATCTAAGGGCTGTATGGAAGAAAGCTCTAACTTTACATGATTTGTATGATGGTCTTTGACAGCATAAAAAATGACCAATGCCTGACCGAGTTCTTTTTCCTGTGTTTTACTGTCTCTTTATGTCTTATTTAAAAATTCTGTGCAAAGCTGTATTGTTCATCATTAAGGCACCTCCTGAAAGGCTACTGTGGAGATGAGGAAAGCTACCCTGGGCACTCAGAAGCCGTGCTGGTTTTGTAAACCCAGAAGTCATTTTGATCAACAGAATTACGATGCTGGGACTCTGATGCTGGACAGTTATTTTGGGTTTTCATAGCATGGAAGGGTTCCACTTGGCATGCTAAGGCAGAGCAGGCAGAAATTGCAACAGACACTATTTCACCATTAACAGTCTCATCAACCTGGAGAATTCAGAAACCATGAGGTTTCTCTAAGCAGAATGATATTTATAAACAAATGTAAGCAACAAAACCCACGGGCTGGGCAGGGAAGTTGTCTTCTCCTTGTCAGTGAGAAGATTTTTAAATACAGCCCCCAGAATTTATGACATAAGGAAGTTCAGTAGATGTTCTCTGCCCCCTTTCTTCAGACTCTTCTCCATCACCAACCTTTCAAACTGCAGTGGGGGTGAACTGAGCCCAGGGCAGATCTGCTTCTCTTGCACTGTGTCCATCACACGTTCACAGTGCTGAGACACTGAAAGTGAGTGCTACCCTGCTGCTCATGTATGGTTTGGAAGATTAAAAATGCTTCCTCTCCTCCCCCATCACACATCTTCCCCACCCCCAAGGCTACCCACCCATCGCCCATCCCTTGTCTGCCTCTCCATGCCCAAACACACAGCCAAAGCTGAGGCACTTGTTCTGTGATATTTCTGAAAATGTTAAGCTCTGGCTCCAGGAGCCTGAACAACAGTAGTTTGTGCAGTGCTTAGATTTTAGCCCACACATTATGCCTACAGCTACACAGCCCTATTTAATCAGCCTCTGCAATGCTCCCTGTATCAGTAGTTCAGTGCTGACCGGCTGGCTGAGTTTTACCAGTAGATAATTTAAAACTTTGACACACACTTCACATGAGGATGGCACAAGCTATGTTAATAGATGTATGGGATTATAGCCCAGAAGACACTAAATCTAACATAAGTATTTGTTTTGTCGTTAGAAAAAACACTGTGACATGTCCAACGAAGGCACAGCTAAGGTGCAAGACAAGTGAAAGTCAAGAGTGTCCTGAGTTCGTATTCGGGGCAACTCCTTGGGCTGGCACAGAGATTCTCCCTTGTTAGGCAAGTTCCTGCTGTGGAGCAGTCAGGAAACACAGCTGAGCATCACCTACTGCAAAAGCCCATGAGTTTTACTGTTTATTCTCCAAACCTCTGGTTGCCTTTTGCGTGGAGGGTCTCTACCTCTCTACTACCTCATTCCTTTCTCCTCTTGACTTCTGCATGTGCCCAACAGATCCCAGTTCTGCTGCCTGCCTCTGCGACACTGTCCCTGGGGAATATCCCCAAAGATGGGGCTGCAGACCAGATGATCTGCAAGAGCCTTCACAACACAGACTCCTGGAGAAACCCACACAGCCTATTTATACAGCAACAGCTGCAGCAGAGGTAGAACTGACTGAACACTCAGGGAAACAGCACATTCTCATTTCAGGAGATCATTGTAATACACAAAATGTATAGCCCTTTTTGTACATCTTTAAAGAAAAAGCTTAAGCTGATCAATCTGCACTTTGCGATGGCTACAGTGTGTTCCTCCTTAATGACTTCTGAATAGTGAGCATTAGCCGAAGCCTGGAGCAACTGTGGAGAAAAAAAATATCGAGACTCCGATTTAAAAAATGACTGGCAATTTTATCTGCTTCAATACCCTAGTCCTGCATGTTTGCAGTCGATTAGTCACTGCAGATTACTTTTCAGCCCACGTGGCAGCAGTTGGCTTTTTTTTCACAGAGAAGAAGGAGAACCGGGCCAGAATGGTGGAATTCAAGTCTAATTTTCTGATGCTGCTAAAATATGAAATTGCCCGCTTACCTGTAAAAAATAACGTGTCTTAAGGCTATTATGATAAAAGTAAGAAATAGCGATTAAAATGATACTTTTAAAATCACACTAGTATTGTTTTAAAACACAGGAAAAGTAAAACAATAAACAACTGAAAGTCCACCAATGTTTGGCACCCTATTCCTTTCAGCTTTGAAACATAAGGAGTGTCAGAAGTTTATTCTTTCTCTGGACACTGCATTTGGAAAAACAATTTAAGTAATAATCAGATTTACTATGTAAATTAAACTTTGATAAGGCTCACTCAGAATCTTCTTTCTGTATAACTTCTTCAGAAAATTGCATGCTCCATTTTACATTTTTCATTAATGCACCAAATCACAGGAGTCTGGTAACGATCAAAGATGTTTAATTGTTACTAAATGATAAACAGTCAGAAATTATATTCTAGTATATAGCTGGCTGGCAAAGATGTTGCATTTTCAGATACTTCCCTCCTAATTCTTCCTTTCCATTTGGAATTTATCATTAATTTGTCTCACATGACACGTACAGTCAGGAATCAATCTGAAAAGACAAATCTCAAAGCTGCTTGTAGTTTCTCATTTTTTGTACCAATGTAAGGGAAAAACTTACATGATTTCTTTGGTGGATGAGGCCAGCTTTGCTATTTTCATCATTTATACTACCACTGTCCTTAGAGGCCCCAAATATGGACCTAAGCTCATTGTTCCAGACCCAGGGCAAACAAAAGATGAAAACAAGATGGATACCAAAATGTATACTTAAAATTTTACTCCTCTTTCTTCTCTGTCTTTACTGAAGGTGTTGCTGATCTGGGGCTAGAAAAGGAGAATAAAGGGATGGCTCCTAGAAGTGGTGTAAGATGGGGAGTGGGAAGAAGACAAAGAGAAAAAGTCATGGTAGTTCCCACCCTGAAGCCTTTCCCTCCATTTTTGTTTTCTCTTGATCTGGAGCCACATATCCTGCCATGCTTGGTGAGGCTCCAAACTATTATGTTAAGGCACCTAAGTTTTTTCTTTAGGATCTTCAAAGAGCCATTCACTCCCTTCTAACGAAAACCCGAATGAGAAAACTGCCCTCTGGCTTTCATTACAGAAGGATGCTGAAGAAATTTTTTAGGCTTCTGGCTTACATCATCTCTAATGCAATTTGGTACTGAACAGTACATTAAAAATATTTATTACCTAGAACAAGCCTGTATCTACCTGGAGATATTAAATGGATTGGTTAACACATTTTTGAAAGGTACTTAGATCCTGTGGCACTAAAGGTTCATGTAAAAATCAGGATATAGCAGAACAAAATGCAATTTAATAGACACTACAGTAGAAAGACTACTGTGTTTCACGCACCAATTTAAATTGCAAATTGTGTTTTCTGATAACCTTAGAGCTGTCTTTGTTAAAAAGAAAAAAAAAAGAAAAGAAGCAGGATAGCACAATAGTTTTGAAAGTTACAAAATACACAAAGGTCATAGAACCAGATGGAAGAAGGTCATGCAGCTTGCAGGGCATTCCAATATTTGGTCTTCTCTAGATACTGAGTGCTATTGCAACACCTGCAAAACTCTCTGTGAATGGGTACAAGCTTGGTCCTTGGGCAGTCTGTCAGGGGGATGGACATGGAGAGCTCTGGGAGCGAAGACCCCACTTCATGGAGAGCAGGGGATGACTTGGAGCTCACATTGCAGCTGCCAGTACCAAGTAATCAGTCATGTGGGCTTGGGCCTTGAGCAGGAAATGAAGTCTCCAAGCTTCCCACCACAAAAATGGGAAGTTGCTTTTTCCCTGACTGGTTGTCTCAAACCACAACAGCACCTTCTGGTGTGCAAACACACTTCAGAAGGTATTGATTCCTTCTCAGAAAGAGAGCAGACCAGGCTGTAATAGGTGATCATCACCTAAGAGTAAAGCCACAGGGAAATCTTTGAAAACAATCACAAAATTACTGGAGTCAGCTACAAGGATAAATGAAATAGCACCACAGCAGCCTCTTGGCATGGAGAGATACAAAACCAGGCACTGATGGTAACTGGAGGAGAAGGACAGGGATGGTACCCTGAGGCTAAACGTTGTGCCTTGCACCAGGGAGCCCTAAATACAGATGAAAATCTTGATGAAAGTGGAGAGGATCGGTGAGAATAACCAGGGCCAGAGCTGTGTCCCACCACATCGCTGAGGGCTTGTGTGTCACCAGTGCTGCACCTTGAGCTCCTCAAGAGCTGCTAAAGATGGAGCAGCAGAAATACCAAGTGTGACTTTGACTCTGTGAGTTGACTTTGGTGATGGAAAGCATTTACACTGAATGCAGAACATGTTTCAGTGAAACTCAGTGCCGCAGCATATTACACCCTTCTAAACAATATTATTAAACTACCATAACAATCACTCTGCTCTTCAATCCAAGGTCTCAGAGCACATTACAGGCAGTAATGAAATAACTCACACAAGACCATTGTGAAGAAGAGGGGAATCATTACTGCAGCTGCCTGCAGTCATAAAGCTGTGCTTTCAGATGCAGAATTTCATTGTGAGGAGCCAAGCACACAAGTGTCACCAATAAACCTCACTCCACTGAAGTCAGGTAGGGTCCTGTCAAGGATTTATCATTGCCTTCCTGACACTCAGTATTCTAGCTGAATTTCCAGGTCTTGAGACTTTTGCAATTACAGAAGATGCTTAGCTTTCATTTACAAGAAACAAAATGAAAACAATCCCCTCCTCCCTGCCTCCTCCAAGCTATATTTGTTGGAAAACCTGTTTAGTCTATCCTAAGACAGAAGGCAAATGAAAACAATAAAAATGTAGTTTATTTTTGTGCTTTAGATACTCCTCATTCTCTAAAGGAGCTGCAAAGCCTTCTTGAAGGCTGAGTCAGGATTTCTGTCCATGTAGGGCACCATCCCTGAACTGCAGGAGTGATGTCAGATGGCTGGGATGAAGTTCTGATCTTTATGCAGGGGAAATGGCCCCAAGAGACACTTCCAGATCATACAAGAGCCTTATGGCACAGCTAAGAGGAGAATCCAGGCCTTAATCACTCCACACTTCACCTTAATGAGGAATCGTTAATACATAAATGAATTAACTGGCAACTCACTACAGTAAATGTGAGAACATCTTGTGGTTTAGGATTGAGGATGGAGTTCAGAGGAGCCAAGTTCCAACTTACAAGACTCTCCCAGTGTTTTCGTACATCATCTAAAGCCAACCCCTAACCCCATTTTCTAAAAACAAAAGCCCCTTCTGACTTATTACACTGGTTTCTGTGCCATTAGCAAGGTTTCACTGGTGGATAAGGAAGCAAGCAGCATCTGTACACAGGACAAAGCCCATGCCTGGACAGGAGAGCACCAAGACACAGCCTGGACATCAGATCTGGAACTTTGGTGGGCAAGTGTGAGACATTAATGCTAAGGAGATAAATCACACTGGATTGTTCCTCTTCTTCACCATGCAGTGTCCTTCATCGACTGCGACCTGATAAACCCACACCAGTTGGGCTTGTGATGGGTGCAAACCTGAAATCTGTGCTAACAACAGGGAAGCAAAAGGGAGCTTTTTAAGAGTGCTTCCCATACATTTCAGACATATCAGAACTTGGGGCTTCAGCTTTTTTTTTTTTCCCTTTAAATATATATTGTGTAGTATAGAAAGGTAACATCTGTCTAAGCTCTCTACCCCCAAAATGCTTGAAACATGTTTAGATGCAAACCAATTTTTCCAGCTTTTGAAAATAAAAGAAGCATTAAATGGGGTCACTGCCCCCAAGCCAAAAAAACTTTAATCTCTAGCCATAAAAATGACTGAGTTATTTGTTCTTGGGGAAGGGGGAATAGACATAGTGGATAATGAATGACTAAACTGTGTGCATATAAATCCTATCCACACCAAAAACAAAAAAGAAAAGTTAAGCAACCACCAGCTTACTATGAAAGCAGGGCCACAAGTAATAATCTTTGTGACAGATAACTTTGCATGTCTTTTTGCACCATTGGCAGCTGCTGTTGCTCATGTTGGGAAGGTTCTTGGAGCTACTTCAACCTTCCACATCTGCACCTGATCCTGGTCTTTCCTGAATGATGGAGACTTGGGGAGGAAGAACTTCAGAGGTCACTTTTGGACCGTGACCATGAACAGCTTTAAGCAAGCAGAACAACCTGTATTTACAAGGAAGTCAATGGCAGTCTGGCACTAATTCATTCAGTAGATCTTTTCCCCTTTCTGCATTAAAGAACTGAACTGTGTTTAATTAATTAATGATTGGATTAATGCATTTAAGTACCTGAGCAGGGAGAAATTACTAGGAAGTAAGGAGCAGAGCAAAATTTATTCCAGCAGAGAAAGTTACAACCAAAGTCAACAGCTGCAAAGAAAGGAGAGAAAAATTCTAATGAAAAGTAAACCAGACATTTCAAAGAATGAAGAAAATAAGCATCAGGGGGAGAAAGGTCTTACAGCCTTTAAATAAAGATCTTACTGGAATACAGA
The DNA here is from genome assembly GCA_023637945.1 of Phaethornis superciliosus. Classification (NCBI taxonomy): domain Eukaryota; kingdom Metazoa; phylum Chordata; class Aves; order Apodiformes; family Trochilidae; genus Phaethornis; species Phaethornis superciliosus. The sequence continues at coordinate 186,762,261 of JAJQWJ010000001.1, forward strand.
CTTTAGCCAAACACTAGATAGACATCTCACTGTAAGAGTAAGTAGCTGATTTCCTACAACTTGAACTGTACACTGGGTCAGAGTAGGTGATTTAATAACCTTCTGACCTTAAGACTGTGAATCTGTTAATTTAATATCCTATCACACTGCAAAACCTCCGCTTCCATCTCTAAAAAAAAAAAAATCAAAGGAAAAATAGAGGAGCTCTCATGTGCTATGCTAGGAGGTTTAGGAAAGAAAATCACTAAAATCACGGTTATATTCTGTCTAAATATAACAGAACTATAGTAGTGAATAGAACAATAGGATCGAAAATTGTAACATGGTAATAGTACAAAAATAATAGTATTACAATCGGAAAAAACCCCTATCATCTTCAATTATTTATTTTTTTAACAAAGTGAAAATAGTTCCTTATTCATTCCACCTCATTTTTGAGGGGCAGAGAATACAGAAATTGGTGGGTTTTTCTATGTTACATTATAAACCCTTACATGCAGATCTATATGGGGGTGAGGGTTCCTACGCATGACATGATTTATGGTCAATATGCTGGAAAGCCATGGAGATTAGTTCCAATTGTTATCTTAGATGAGAATTTGTATCTAATAGTGTCATATGAACCCAGCTAAATATATTTTCTCATTTCACACTCAGACAGTCACTAAGGGTTCAATCCCACAACCATCTGCAGCAATGGCAGAAATCTCATTGGCTTCAATGACACCAGGATAAAACTCATTCCTTGAAGGTGTTACAGTGCAATTATTGTTACTTTTATAAAAGCATCCATCAGACAAAAGAGTGAGGGTTGTTGGTTTGTGGAGGGGTTTTTTTAGGACAAAATTAGCAGAGAAAATGAAGTTGGTCTGTTTCTACACAGGCTCTGAAGTAAAAGTAAAGAGCATGCTGTGAGTGCCAAGTGCACAGCACCAAAATATGCAACCCAGGAGCTTTGTTATGAGACCACACAGAAATCTGGGAAGTAATATTTTCAAAAGCCTCTGAAATTGCTTCTCAAAAGTCACTGCTAAAAATCATTCACAGGCATTTTTTATGATTTTACCTGTGGTTCTTGTGCCACCTATACTACAAATCAATTTTGACCAGACAGAATGAAAGATTGCAACACAACTCAAGGTGGGGAAAGGATAAACTCTAAAGTAATAGGATCAGGCTGTTACTCATTTATGGTACTTTCACATCCTGACAGTCCCACAATTTCTGGGCAAGATTTATCTGGTCCTAACAAAATCATTTCTCAAGTGTCACGACTCAAGTGGACCTCTAGATGAGGCAGGGCTGAGGAATGGGTGCCAGGCAGGAGCTGGCACAGTGCCGTGTGCCCGGTTTCACAACACCAACAGCATGGATGCAGGGATGGAGAAAGGATGTCTCTATTTGGAGGGTAGGAAAAGTGTTTCTGTGGTGCTTCTGACACCACACCAGCATGGAATATAACACCCAGTTAGAACAATTTAGTGTTAACTTTTAAAAAAATATATGCAACTTGCAATTGAAATACAGGGACTATTTTTGTCAAAGACTTGCTTAGGAAGGAAACATAATGAACTCTGTTCCTATAAAGCCCTTCAAGGCATTTAGAGTAGCATATATACCTTTCTTCTCTTTAAAGGTAGCTGAATATTCAAACGCACTTTTGTATTTTAAGTGTAATTTCTAATTACATGCACAATTGCTTATCCATCTGTTTACAACATACTGTAAATGTCTGTAGTTATATATGCTTCAATAATTATTGAAAATTAAATATTGTAAACAGTCAAATTAATTTCTCTCAGCAAACCAAACTGCAGGAAGGCTGCAAGATGATAAAATAATACATGCCCCCAGAAATGAAACAAATCACTCCTACCCAACACCTCAATGAATATTCTTATTTCTGTTCTGTAACAGATAGGAAACTTCTTAATCCAAAAATTTGTAATGAGAAGAGTGTGAAACTTTCTGCTACCAGTGAGAGGGCTATCTAAAATGAATGTGGTCTGCAAATGTTTCAGTTGTGTTGGAACAAGAAAATCATGATTCTTGCATGAGGCAAGTAGCTGTTAACATTTTCGTATTTCTACCCTGTTAAAATCACCATAGGAATATATATAACAATTTTTTTTCTTTTGTTCATTTATTAATAACATTGCACAGTAATACTGCTATTCAGGAAGCCCAGAACAGGAAAACATGGGAACATGAAACACTTGAATACAAATGATCTGTTCCCAGAAGAGATAAGGCCATTCCTTCCAGCTTTCTATACAATAGGGAGCTCTGCCATACTACTACTGCTCTTCTACTACTATGGTCATTTTTGTCTTAAACATGTTTTTTTATGCATTGTTTCCAGTCCAGATAAGGTCGTCTGTTTTGCACTCCTGGACAACAATGGCAGGGAAGGTTCACCATTCAGCTCCTGCCTCTGGACCATAAGAGTGTAATAGCCTCTTTACAGCTAAAATTATCCTAAGCCAGAAAAATAAGATTATTTCAAGTCTTCACTTTCCTCTGAATTTTATGCCTTTTATCTATTAGATGAAAGAAAACTTTTGTTAGAAACCCTATCCCCATGTAGACACAAAACTGGTGAAAACATCAACCATTTTTCTTTACAAATTACAGACTGAATTTCTTTGGCACCTCCCTGGTAAAGTGGTGCAGAGTTTAAAGAAGCTGATGGAGGAGTCCAGTGATGTGGTAACTTTAATTAAAGGGCTTGATGCTGGATCCAGACATGCTTGTGAAGAAGTGAGAAGCTGGCCCTAAATGTTGGACTTTATCATTTAACAGTGAGTCCCACTGCCAACACAGAGTGGCATCTGAAGAAAAATTAGCATCTTAACTCTGTTACATGTTGCATACTCCTGTGAACAAGACTCTTGAGTACCCTGACACCCTCCTGGATCCTACCCTGGCTGTAGACATCAGGTCTGTATCTAAATCCCATCTACAAAAACTCTTGAGTTGCAGTGTTGGAGGAAGGAATGGGGAAGCTTCAAAATATATTTTCTAAGCATCTAGAGGAAAGTGCACAGCTTTTCCAGAATATAAAGGAAGTTCACCTTTGAGGAGCACAGCTGGGTGTCATGTTTGAAAAATTGATCCTTCCTAGGTGGCTCTGACCTCACATCCTAATGCAACAGCAGCTAAATTATTTTATTCTAAGACTATAACAGTGCTTGTTTTCTTATGAAAAAGGAGAAAGAGAGCAGGGAAAAACCCCTGAAGTTATATCCATGCCATTAAAGGAAAAATTAAAAAATCCTCTTTGAATATGTTTGCTGAGAGGTCCTTAAACATTAAAAAAAACAAAATCCTAAAAAATCTCTTTGAAATTTGTGCAAATTTTTGGCAAAAAATTGAGGTATATATAAATTAAATATTATATACACACACAGATATACACATATCAGAGAGGGGAGGGGAAAAACTCTCTCTAGATATATCTGAGGGATATATTTCTGCTATATATAATGTGGGACAAACCCTTTGCACACCCTCCCTTCCAGCTCTGCATGGTGCTGGGAGCTGCAGCCCCTGGACAAAGCCAGTGGCACACAGGGACTCATCAGCACCTTGGCAGTCAGGGACTAAACTACCCTCTCCTCCATTTTACAAGCCTGATCTCCACTCCTTGTCACACCAAGAGTGCCCAGGAACAAACTTAGCACAGATCAACACCGCCTTGGTTTTCCTGTCGCATCCCCATCTGCTTTTTCCCATCTGTTGTCTCAAGCTCCCCTTAAAACTGTGAGCTTTTTGGTGTAGCAACCATCTTTTACTCCACTTTTCCTGCCAAGCACAGCAGGGTGCTGCCTCATGACTGCAGCTACGAAGGTGCCACAATATAGCCAATAAATATTAAAAAAAAATAAGTTATCACTTCATCTTACCAAAAGGCACAATAGGTTTTTCTTTGCTTCACTGAGTTCTTAATTCTGAATAATTTTCTAATTGCTAAATGAAAAAAAGCTGAATAAAAAAACAAAAAAACACAACCCCCACCCCCCCTTCCTTTTTATTGCAGTACTCAATGTGAAGAAATGAAGGTAATCTTGAGAATAGGTTTTGGGGGTTTGGTTGTGGTTTTTTTCTTACCTGAAGGCACTATTGGAGGTGAGGGTGAGCATTCATGATGGCAAAAGCTATGTCCACACACTGTTCAAATACATGTGAAACTCTTGGGTGCATTTACTGAGTGATGACACCATCTTACATAGTTATTTCAACAAAATACATATTATTTTCTTCATGTTTTCATCTCTTTTTCTCATGTTTGTTTAAAAGCATAAATAACCTCTCTCTACATAGAAATGTTTCTTACCCTGACATTTTTGTTTTCTATTACATCTTTTATTACACTCTCAGTGCTGCACTTTTGCTGTTAACAAAGAAGCCAGGAAAAGAGGTTAGGCTGGTGCTTTGCAGGGTGTTTGTAAAATTCCAGATATTCTACACAATGATTTGGAGGTTTGGAGCTGAAAAGGAAGCCTCTTCCTGCAGGCTGAATGAATAAAAGTCTCTTGAGAGCCTCCTGCTCAACACCAGGTAGCACCAAGCAACTGGAGCTGAGCTCACAAGCAGAGGCTGAAGCTCCTCCATCCAGCTGATCTAGGAAGAATTATAACCAAATCCTGACTATTTGCTTCTCTGACACTGGGATGTGCAGCCCAGTAAGGTAAGCCTGCACTCAGCAAGCAAACCCAACTCAAGTCGAGGAACTTCCATGCACACAAGTTCAGGTCAAGTTCAGGTTATTGAGGAAAAGCTGCAGTTCACACCAGTAGGCTACTCTTAATTCTGCTCATGTGGTTGCTTTATTTTTCTCTCTTTAATATATAACATTCCCTTAATCCGTTTGGATTACATTAAGTATTACAAGAAAGAAATAAAAAAATACCACGAGAGAAATCCCCTAAGAAATTATAGACTCACTTGAGAAGTATCTACAGCATCACACTTATCTAAGATGTTAACACCAGTTTAACAATTTTCCATCCCTGCACCTACTTTGGGTAATCTTGGGTGTGTTTATTCTCTGTTTAATTAATCTAATTCACACCTACTCAATCCATCACATTGAGCAACAATTATTCTTTGTGTCATTCCTAGTATGTTCCCAGGTCCTATCTCAAGAACTGCCTCAAACAAATGGAACAGTAAGAAAAAACAGAAAATTCTATATCCCTGGTTGCCACTCCTAAAGGATCTTTCTGAATACTGTAAGTGATGAGCATACAATGTTCCTTCAGATATTTTAGGAAATCCACTTTGTTCTCATGTTAAGTAAAATAACTGGAATATCTTTGAGCAATGACAACATCCTTCCATAATAATTTCATTTTAAGGATACGATGGTGAAATCCTGAGGCAGCACAAACCATATTTTTCAGCTGAAGATGTAGTACCCTAAGCACCTGTGCTTCCTCAAGTGACTTTTTTTTTTTTTTTAAACTGCACATTTTATTACATAGTGTCTGTTATTCAAATGAAGGTCAGGAAATACAAGCATATGGTGAAAGGAAGCAAAATTAATTATAGCCAAAACAGCCTCTTGCAGAGCAGGCTTATATTTTTCTTTTGGGTATTGCAGCTACATTTAAAAAATGGTGAATGAGCTTTGCTGTTCATGGGATGTTGTTAAGTTAAAGTTTAGGAAATAATACTTAAGTTTTCAAACCAAATCAAGGTCTGATAAGCTACATGCTAATTTCCATACATATAGATCACTGAAGTACAGATTCCTCTCACCTAACACATCTAACAAAACTGTGAAATTTCTCTTAGAAGGCAGCAAACCCAAAGCAGACCACAACATCCACTCCTAGTTACCAGGTTGTCATTTGTTTTAATTGCTGGGCCAGTGTTAAACCAGGACACAGGAGCAACAAGCAAACATTTTATTACATGGTAAATACAAGAAAATGTAATATTAAGAAAGATAGAGAACAATTATTTGGGAGTAGCCTGGACTTAGGGGTCTGGGTTTGACTCCTCACTCCAGGACAGCATCAGACAAGTTGTTTAGGGCTGCACCTGCATTAGGCTGATGGAGAGGGGTTTGCTTCAGCCACTCAAGAGTCAGCTCTGCCCTTACAACCAGGGAGGCTTCATCAGAGCCATCGACATCTCCTTGTCTCTGTGCAAGGCAAAATCCCTCCTTGACTGAGAGCAAGAAAGCAAGCAAGGAGAGGAAGGAACGAAAATTAGGGATGGGAAATGGTGGGCTAGTTGGAAACAGGATAGGAAATAGGTGTTACAGGGCCTCCCACCTGCCAAGAAAACTTCTGTACACGTGGCAGAGAACACCTATGGCCAGGTCAGCCTTGCATTCAAGGTTCAGAAGGGCAGTCTGAGCTGGACACATGCCAGTAAGGCTTTGCATTATTTGTGGCCAGTGTCTTCGAAAGCAAATTAGGACCAGATGTTTATTTTGGCAGGTGAGAGTCTGATCTCACTGATCTGACATTGTCTCAAAAGAACAATTTTAAAGTGAGTAGCCCTGGCTAGGGTGGAGGACCTGGCCAGAGCTGAGCAGGGGGTGACACCCAGAAAGAGATAAGAACTAAGAACTAACTGGGCTGGGTGGAGAGCACTCCCCTTTTCTGAGGGCCAGCCTGCAATGCTGGGATGTCCCTCCAGGCACGATTACCCTGGCCAGGGTGGAGGAAGCCACCTTGATTGCTCTTTACAACTACCTGAAAGGAGACTGGAGCCAGGGGGGGGTTGGTCTCTTTTCCCAGGCAACTTTCAACAAGACAAGAGGGCATGGAATTAACTTGTGACAGGGGAAGTTTAGGTTGGATATTAGAAAGAATTTCTTTACGGAGAGGGTGATCAGACATTGGAATGGGCTGCCCAGGGAAGTAGTGGATTCTCCATCCCTGGAGATATTTAAAAAGAGACTGGATGTGGCACTCAGTGCCATGGGCTGGTAACTGCAGCGGTAGTGGATCAAGGGTTGGACCTGATGATCTCTGAGGTCCCTTCCAACCCAGCCGATTCTATGATTCTGTGATTGTACTGATGCTGATGTACCTGGCTAAGGTGGCTGGAACAGAGGAGGAGTGATGTCTGGAAGGAGATAAGAACTGATGGGGCAGCTCCCTGCAGGCAGCCTGGCTGCAATGGCTCTGATGCCAATGCCCCTGGCTTCTGTGGCAGCTGAGTGACAGCTGTCCCTTTGGAACAAAAGGGACTCAGGGGTATATATGGCTGTCCATGCTGTGGCTGTTGGGTCATCTCTTGAGCCACTGCCATCTGCATCAGACCCTGCCCAGGATCAGAGCCATTCTGAAGAAACTCACAGGAGAGCTGCACCCCTGGTGGCCACTCTCTCATTTTTTTTTCCTACTTTCTTACCCTTTTTTTTCACTTTTCTCTCTCTCTCTCTCTCTCTCTTACATCTTCTTTTCCTCTCTCCCTCTTTTGCCTGGCTCTATAGTTTTGCTTGTGTCATTTGTCAAATAAAAGCCTGGTTGCACCTGACCCTTCTATGGTTGGACTTTGTTTCACAGATCCAAAACAAAAATAAATTTTAATGTTACATCAGACCGTAACATGGCATAAGATGAGTTAGCCACATCCTGTGTCTGATTTCCCTGCTTGTGAAAAAGAAAAGAATGATGCTGCTCTATCTTACCATACAATGTAAAGGACTTATCTACCATGGGAGAAGAAACCATATAAATACAGTAGGTGAGGAGGTACAGGCATGGCAGAATACATATGATGATCAATGCAAAAAAAAAGGTTACAAGAGCAGGGTCCCTTGCAGGAAGGTGGTTTTTAAGACCTAGCTTCAGAGCTTTTAGAGATCTCCAGGAAGTTTTGTATAACGTGAAAGCTGTGATTAGGGGGTCTTCTGCTTTATTTTTATACTTATACATCTCCTGTTAAATTAAGCTCTGTGCATCTAAACATATGGCGGCACGATCTGTACAATTATACAGATAAGGTCACATAGTTAACTGGCAACAGCACTACTAACTTCAAAGAAGTTGTGTCACTCTTTCCAGGGATAGAAAAGCACTCTCATTAACACAAAGGGAAGGAGGAAAGAGAGGGAAGAGCAATTTCACAAAAATTAATTATCTTTAATTATAAAAGCATAACTGATGAAGACAAGAGTCAGAGAGAAAGGAGAAAAAATAAAACAAATAAGCTCTTAACATTAATTTTTTAAGATAACAGCTTAGCTGCACAGCAAGGTGATGGGGGTTTGGAGGCTTAGTAGGTGCTGACACAACCTCTTTTGTGATGGAAGACAAATTAAAAATAATAGTTGGTGATTATTGACATGATGATAGTGTATGCAAACCCACAACTTTTCAGTTGCCTCCTCTTCTTATTCCCATTTCCCAGTTTTTTGTGGGTTTTTTTTTTTTGGTGGGGTTTTTTTGTTTGGTTTTTTTGTGTTTTTTTTTTTAATGTTCCCATGCAGCATTAGTCAGGCTCATTCTCCCAGACAGGAAATTTCTCCACATTTCTTTGTTTGTTGTTAAGTACCAAGGATCAGATGTCACCTGAGAGTAAATGGTTGCAACAATCCATAAGAAAGTGCTCACACAGTAAGGTTAAGATACACCATTCAAGCCACTGAAGTGCTTGTCCTAGGATGACAATATGAGTATATACCTTGCAACTGAGCAAAAAAGAAAAATGCTGATTCAATATTGTCTACTTGGCATTTGCAGGGTCCAACATCACAGATGCATGTGTTACCTCTGACTGTTGAGCAAATGCAAGTTACTTGATTGATTAAAAAGCTGTAGGAAATTAAAATATTTTTAAAACCCAAACGAAACAAAAAAACCCCACAACTCCCTTTGCTCCAAGCCATCATCTAATCAGGGCTAATATTAGAATTTTATTTTCCTCCCTGGCAGCTTCATTGAACACCATGCTCACAGGCTCTGCATCCCAGCATCACTAATTCACCAACACAATGCCCCCTGACAGAGTTCAGGTCTGGACCACAAGCAATTACACTAATGTAGGAGCATTCACTGCTATTATCATCCTAATGTACAGCAGGATGTGACAAGTATCCATGGCATTATGCATTGTGCATACACTTAACAGGGTTTTGACGTAGTACTTGTGGTAGAGTTTCACTGAATTACACCAACAATAATTCTATTAAGAGTATTTGGCTATCTGGAGGTGAATGAATCAGCCCTAATCACAAACTAGGGAAGGAATAGTGCATCATATGAAAAAGGTACAAGGTTTCTTGTTTAATTCTAACTAGTCATGGATCCTGAAAAATCTATGACTAGAAAACTTGTAATTGACAGACAAGGTAGAAGAAATTAGTTTCACAGCTAAGCTGATAGACAAATAGGACAGAAGATCTGCTCTGCTGATGTTTTTGAAAATAGGAAATGATTGCTGTAATGTACAACAGTATATTTATGGAACTAGTAGAAAAGTTCTTGCTGCTCCAGAACCAGTGCTGGGGCAGGACAGGAGCGTCGTTTTTGGTGATGATGGAGTAACCTTCTCCAACAGCAAGCACTGGATCATTGGCCCTCATCAAGCCACTGTCCTTCAGACATATGTGTCCCCTGAAGCAAATGGAGAGTTCAGGTTAAAAACTGACACTGCATTGAATAACTGAGGACACAATGGTCCAGTTGAGGCAATGGGGATACTCCTGAGGCTTCTTACTGTGCAAGGACTCAAAAGGTCATCATGAAGATCTAAAGAAAGGTAAAAATTTCTATGCACTGTGTTTAAATTTGCTGATTACAAAGAAATGGCATTTATGAGCAGTATTATATCTGTTAATGCCATTTTAAAAGAGACACTTGATACCAGACATCCAGCAATCTCAACTGTATTCAGTACTTCATGAATAAAAAAAACACTGCTAGCAGAAATGAATTCTGTTCAGGAGAGATGATAAAGCTGGATTTATTATTTTATTAAGAGCAGCATTACTGTAGCTTCAAGTAAGGTGACACGGCTGGCACCTTTATCCTCTCGACAGATAACACAGACAGAGTGAGGCATGAATTGCAGGCAGGGAGGAGGGAAAAGCCTGCCTGGCTGAGCCCAAATTTTCTCATTTTCAGCAGAATCTGTGGTCTGGCCATGAGACTAGCGTAACTGGAAAAGGTTTTGTATTCCTCTTCATCTGACAATTTCAGGAGTGATACTTTCCTTTGGTTTTATATGCCTATGACTACTTGATTGTGCATGGATATCTAATAATGTCAAGATGGCTGAAAAATCAATAGCTTTAATTTCCAGAGCCTACCTGATATGCAAGCTTCCTACTTTGAATTAATTTCCAGGACAATCACATGAGGTAAGAAAGTATTTCCACTTACACAAAAAAATCAAAACTGCAAGGTTAGGTGACTCACTCAAAGTCAAAAGAAGAGTTTGTGTCACTGCTGGGCTGCAGCTCAGGAGTTAATTGAAAATTTACTCCAGGGAATAAACGTGCACTGGAAAGCAGATGAACTTGCTGGTATACATCACTTCCTCCTTGTTTGTTTGGGGTTTGGTTTGGTTTTGTTTGGCTTTTTTTGCTTTCTTTGTACCTTTTTTGGGTTTTCTTTGTTATTGTTTTGTGGGTTTTTTGGTTGGATGGTTGTTTTTTTCTCCCTAATTATTACAACTATTATTGTTATTATGACAAGTTTCTTGGGCCCCATTGTGATTATGCACATTCCAACATTCCAACATTTTACTCCAACATTCACAGTCCTTTGATTTGCTAGATGCTAATCCTGGGCTCAAACCACTGGATCTGGTGTCTAGTAAAGAATGAGACGTCCTAAAGCAGAAATTAAAGCTTTTAAAATACTCAGAAACTCGTTTTTCAACAGTGAGCATATTATAAAGAAGTCATTAAGAGCTCTGGTTTTAAATAATATTGAGAACTGAAAGGAAAGAGAGTAGATCATTTAGTATGTGTTGACACAGCATAAATTACAAAAAGTGGAAGCCAGCTAATGTGCTAAGGGAATCCCAGTGTAAAAATCTATTTTAGTTATGGATATCACAGACAGTAATGAATGTATTCGGTTGGACTCTGCCACTGTTCATCAACTTTAAACATGTACAAATAGTGTTAGAGATCACAGAAGAAAGGGACACCAGTTCCTCAAATTCACCTTTGACTGGAGAGCCCTACAACCAATGGTTTACTCTTCTGGAAGGTCTTCTATGGTTTAGGTCAGGTCAGTTGAACTCCAGGGGGTGTAAGAACACGATAAATGGCAGTGACCATGCCATGATGTGCACAGCCAGTTGACACTGCACACAGAGCTACCAAATGGCTCCACGGCCAACACACGTGCAGGAGATGCCACCAGGTGCCCTTCAGAAGAAGCCTCCATCCAGAAGGGAGGTAACAGCCTGAGAATTCAACATACACATTTCCCAATTTGTTCACTATAGCACCTAAAACACACTCTGAAGAGAAATAGCAATTTAGACTAAACAATCCAAACAAACGAAAAAGCTAAAGGCCTTCAACAAAATGTTGAAGTGCTCACTTCACAGGAAGTTTATAAAGAGTTCAGCAGCCTGCATATCACCAGCTGCAACCAACCCTCCATGCTGGAGTGGGAGATGGAAGTATTATAGGAACATAGGAAGCTTCTCATTCTTAAAGAACACACCTTTTTTTCTGTTGTTTTATTAAAAAAAAAAAAAAGGAAAAAAAAAAAAAGGAAAAAAAAAAAAAGAAAGTAGGATGAAATGCCTCTTACAAGAACTGAGTGACAAGCAGACCAAGGTAGTACTAAGTTTAGCTTGATATTATTGATACAATGTCCCTTAGAAATGTCATAAGAAGGTAATTTTGCCTAATATTTTCCAATTTCCCTATAATTATTACGTGCTGGGAGATGTTAAATGCCTTGTGTGTTACAGAAACAATGCATATTAATCTTTCTCCTCACCCAGAGCAAATTGGTCTTAATTCTGCAAGATGTGAAAGGCTGTAGTAGCAACCAAGCTGCATCCACTTCCTTCCACATGGCTTTCTGCATCACCTCTAGCACAGCAGAAATTTTAATAACTGGAGAATTAAGATCACTGGAGCTTGCCTCAGAGAGCAAGCTGTTCCTCTCTAATATGATATCCACCACAAAAATCCCAGAAGAATTGAAAAAAATATGCAGTATTTAACAGTCTTTGTTCCTTTGCTGGAAAACCAAAAAACCAAACCAACAAACAACAAAAAGCCTATAACAAACGTGAGCCTTGGAGAACATGAGTTTATTGCAGAGTCCCAAGTGTGCTCTCCTGAATAAATAAACCACTATTCTTTCCTTCTCCTCTCTACCATACTTTTACTTCTAAGCTGAGAAGCAGCACTGAGTACCCAACAACTATACTGCTGCCTGCCTTCAGGATATGGTGTGACAGCATTTGACTGAATCTGAGAAAAAAACACGTGCTGGGATTTCTTGGGAAACAAAAAAAAGCATCCATAAAAATCAGCAAATCCAAGCAAACGAAAGCATCCATAAAAATCAGACTGTATGGCAGAAGGGTGTTTTATTATGGCAGAACAAACCCAGGACTCTGCCCCAGCAGGATCTTATGCCAACCAAACAGCTCAGCAAGTGCAACAGAAAGCCCAGCCCAGCCTACTGTGCAGAGTAGCATTCATACCAACTAAATTGTATAGCTCACTAACCCCTTATTAGCTTATATAAATATTAATACTATTTCAGCATGAAAACATCCAGTCTCTTCCAAATCTAGGTGCAGATGTGACAGTTCAGAGACAACTTCCAGAAGCATAAGTGCTCCTCTGGAAAGATGTACTGACCTACATACACTATTTCTAAACCCACTAGTGCATTCTGCCTCAAATCCTGAAGCAAATATGATTTGGGGAGTGCCAGGTGTATCTCTCTGTTTAGACAGTGCCAGCAGGAGACTAAGCAAGGTGTAACATAATTTTTCAGACATACTGGCATAATTTTAGAGCAAATTCATTAACAGTAATGTGCACGAGAATTAAATTTAGTCTGTTGGCATGTTAGTTAAAATGTCTCTTAATCTGAGACTGAAGGGAAGCCTATTAGGTTTGTCCAGTGTATGTGGAACACTAAATAAAACATGCAATTATTTGAATCAAAATTCATTTGTTTTCTTCAGAGAATGGAAAAGTAATAAATCAACGCAGTAAATTACCCCTGTGCTGTGCTGTGGAATTAACACCCATATACATGAAATAAAAATAAGAATTTACAGCCCTAATCAATCAATTAATCTTTTTTGTCATCTGTTTTATTTGTCTCTCACCCTAAAATAACTCACTGAGATTGAGGCAGCTGTGGCACTCCCATGGGCTGGTCTGGGAGCACGGCAGTCCAGCTGCTCCACCAGCAGCTCTTCTTTCCTCCTCCACATCCCAATCTCACATCACCCACCAAGCCCTGTGACCCCGTGCTCTGCAAAAGCAAGCCTGAGCCCTTCTCAGCACAAAAGTCAGGCTAAGAGGGTCAACACCACTTCTCCCAGTGGCAGCACCAGGCTTTGGGCTGACCCACAGCTTCTGGAAGTGCCAAGTACCAGGAATGCTTCCATCCCTGCTGGGTGCATGATGGGGATGCAAAACCAACACTCCATAGGAAGCTTTTCTCTGCTATCATGTAACATGGAGAGTAATTTCAGCTGTTTGAAAACCATGTTAAGCCATCCCACTCATGAAACTGTGCCCTAAAATACCTCTGGCAATAAAAAAAAAAAATCTCAATTTACCCTCTTGGACTTGCTAAGCTTAGGCAGCAGTCCCCAGCAGTTTGCAGAACAAGGCTGCCTTGTTCTTGAGTGTGGATGATTTATGGTTTCACACACACTCATGAGCTACATTATTCACTTAGTGCTTGTACTTATGAATAACAGCTCATGAGATGTTCAAGCGGAGGCCAGAACTGATGCTCAGCCGTATTAAAGGAAAAATAATCAAGGTGAGAAAACAAAGAGCTTCATAGGAGATGGCTCACGCTGCCTTTCCATATCCAGCCAGATTTGCACAGGAGGTTTCCTCCTGTTTCTGTCCTCTCCCCTCTGAGCATCCTTATGAACCCCAAGTCAGAGCCTGCAGGGGACAGCCCCCACCACTCACCTGCACTGGCCATCCCACAGCAGAGCCAGCCCCCAAAGAGAGAGTGCTGGCTGGCTGGAATGGCTTCAGTGCCCAACTCTTGCTCTCTGCAACTCTTTAGCAGCCCTTGGCTGCTGCAGGAGCAATGCTTCCTCTCTCCATAATCTATACAGCAGACTGCAGGTGATAATCCTGAAAGGTCTGAAGGCTGCCTTAAATAGATCCAAATGCACGTGATGTATTTGCACTTTGGCAGTATCTAAAATACCCACCCAGAGCTGTGACAGTCAGTACAAATGTAGGAAGTGACAAGCTGTCTACTAAAACTTTTCGTTTACCTACAGGCCTGGCATATGAGAAGCATCATTGGTCATGCTATCCAGATAATAAATTAAGATTTTAATACTTGGCTGCAGCTATTATCCTGTATCAGAACCAAGAACAAGACCTGGACTCCCTGTGTCTCTGCTTAGTGCCTGGACCAGATGGCCACATATGTAATGGTGTGTGTGCTTCCAGAAATCTGAATTATGTGTCTGAGCCACAGAAATGCTGAAAGTGAACTCCAGAGGAAGGCAAACCCAGTCACTACTCAGCTCCAGATATCACTGAGGAGCATGAGACATGGGGGTGGGATGGGCATGCCATGAGCAGGGTGCAGCAGCACCTGGAACATTCCTCTTCGTGCCTGCAAGAACCATTTAAGAAGATGGGACTACCCACCTCACCTGTGTGGTACTGTGAAATGTCTGAAACACCCACCAGACAGATGCCATAAGCTATGACATGCCCTGAGCACTCTCTGTACTTTTTAATACACTAAGTCCTAAAAATAAGGAAAAGGGCACAGGAGGCCAAGCCAAGTAATGTTTTGTTCTCCAGAAACAGGGGGAAATTTCTTCCTGCAATGTATCCAGGTAATCTAAGGAAAGGATTTGTGAACCATGATCCATACTACTTTGAAGCAGAGGAAGCCAAACTCCTCTCCCTCCTGTTTTCCTGAGCCTCTGAACAATCTGGATTTAGAGTATACTAATTTCTGACCACAAATCCAGTAAGAGGTTTAACCGTGAGCACATAAGCAAAGTCCAATCAGTTGGGCACTGGAGTAACATCTCAGTATCCCAAAGTACATTCCAACTTCTGTTGCTTCTCATTAAAGGATGTAAAAAATGTGGGATGCTGCCTTTGTGTTGCCTCTTAGCACCTGGTAACTCACGGGAGAGAGATGTCAGCCTGCTGGCTCTGCTGAAGCTTTCAAAGGGACACAGAAAATGAAAGATTCCCTTTCTCACAAATGACTGCTCTGCCCTGATGGCAGCACCACTCTTGCTCAACCCCTGTGTGCAGCAACTGCCACATATTTGGGTTCACATTAAACCTTTTAATCTTGATTATAGAGCACGCTATTGCATTTAGGGCAGCTCTGCAAACTGCTGGGTGAGTTACTGCTCTGCTGAATCCCAGCACATGTAGGAGGCCAACATATGATAAAACCCTTCTGTGTCTGAAGAAGTCACCTGTATCTAAGAGTAAATTGCTGGTTTAGAGAATCTACTGTACTGCTGGAAGATGTCTGCAAGACGCCTGCTGGGAGACCACAAAAGAAAATACATTATGCTTTTATTCCTTGGACATCAGCATCCCATTGGGAGAAAGTCTCCTGATGCTTAGGCCAGGCAGGCAGAGCTCCCCACATGTTGATACCTCCCAAGGGAGAATGAAATTCTTGTTTTTAAAACAAGAAAGCTCCCTTTTGGGACAAGCACCTCTGTGCCCACACACTCCACCATCTCCATGATTTTCAAAGGGAAAAACAAATTAAAAGAAGCAATTGTTGAGCTCTCACTGCTCTGCATTTGGCACTGAGGTGGACAGAAGACAATGGTCTGTCCTGGCTAAAACAAATCTCAGTCAGCCACCAGCCAGGATGCTCTGGCACCAAACACAACTTTGGGGCTGCCCAAAAAACATCGTTATTCATCCTGAAGCCTTTAAATGCTCAGACAGCAAATTCCTCAGTGAAAAATGAAGATGAGCCACCTTCTGTGCTGTGAGAATAAGGACCACAGAATGCTAAAAGTGACCTTACAGATCATCTAGTTCCAACCCCTCTGCCATGGGCAGGGACACCTTTCACTAGACCAGGTTGCTCAAAGCCCCATCCAACTTGGTCTGGCACACTTCCAAGGATGAGGCATCCACAGCCTCCCTGGGCAATCTGTTCTGGTATTTCACCACCCTCACACTAAAGACCTTCTTCCTAGTATCAAACATAAATCTACCCTCTTCTAGCTTAAAACCATTCCCCCTTATCCTGTCACTCCATAGCTTTGTTAAAAGTCCAGCCCTAGGTTTCTTGTAGGACCCTTCAGGTACTGGATGGCTACTATAAGGCCTCCCCAGAGCCTTCTCTTCTCTAGGCTGAACAAACCCAACTCTCTCAGCCTGTATTTATAGGAAAGGGGTTCCATCCCTCTGATCATCTTTATGGCCCTCCTCTGAACTTGCTCCAATAGCTCCATGTCCTTCCTGTGCTGGGGGTCCCAGAGCTAGACACAGTACTCCAGATGGGCTATCATGAGAGACAAGGGAGAGAATCACCTCCCCTGGCCTGCTGGCTACACTTCTTTTGATGTACCCTGGAACACAGTTGGCTTTCTGGGCTGAAAGGACACATTGCCAGCTCATATTGAGCTTCTTAGCAGCCAGCACCCCCAAGTCCTTCTCCTGAAGGCTGTTCTCAATCCATTCTCCACCCAACCTGTATGTGTGCTTCAGATTGCTCTGACCCAGGTGCAGGACCTTGCCCTTGCCCTTGTCCTTGTTGAACTTTGTCAGGTTGGTGTGGGCCTACCTCTCAAGGCTGTCAAGGTCCCTCTGAATGGCAAAATCTTCCCTTCTAGGCAAAAATACCCCTTCCTGCTGCTCCAGTGGAAGGAAGAGCCACCCCACCTGGTGTGGTACCAAGCTGGGATGCAATCGAGTTGTGGCACAGCCAGCTCTGGTCCTTTGCCACCATGCAGATAAATGGAGCTCTGCTGAGCAGGTTGCTCTGCAGGAGAGGCTGACAGGAGGGAAGAACAAGCATTAAACACTGTGGAGTCCTAACTCTGCTACTTTGCCCAGATGGGATTTACGGGGTGGGGAGGGGGAGAAGGGATGCAGATGGAAGAGCCATCTTCGGCCATTTCAAGTGTTAAAATAAGTGAGATATGTGCCTTAGGGCTCAGCAGCTTGAACACAGTGATTATAAATGCTCCATGATTCCTCACCTGGGCTTATGCTTGAAAAGATCCTGACCCCTTCTTATGCTACACATTGCAATAGGATTGCCCAGACAAATGTTGAAAGCCTATTTAGTGAATGTAATTTTCCTACATCAAATTCAAAATGTTTCCTCTCAAGACTATTCCTTCTGGTTTTCTATCTGTTTAGAAATTTTCAGCAGACATAAATGTTGGGGTTTTTTTCCCCCAAAAATCAAAGCCCCAGAACAAAACAAGTATTGCAATCAGCATGAAAGCTGTGTGAATCCTCTCAACTCCTTTAATGAAGATCTGTCTACTGTTGTGAAAGAGTTCTCTCACTCTCTAGCTCTGCACCACGATGGAGGGTTACCACCAACCTTGGGCTCTGCCTCCTGGAGTGATTTCTTTATCAACCAGGTACCAGGGATACCTGGCTTGGGAAAGGTGTTGAGGGCACAGAAAAGCTGCTCAGCATGGGGACAATGTTCCACTGTGAGCAAACAGCAGTTTAGTCTAAAACAATGACTGTACCCATGACACTGGCCACAGAGTACATCCCTAGCTGCTACAGATCAATGTAAACACATAGATTGTATTTTTAAGTCCAGAGGGACTTCTAGATCATCTAAACTGCCTTTTCTGTATGAAAAAAAACTGCATCATTACATCCAGCTACTGTAATGTGGAGCCTAATTACTTGTGCTGGAAAAGTGTTGTGCCAATCACATCGGTGGTAATGTTGCTTTATGGAGGACAAAATGTTGTTCTGTAAATTGCAGCAGCTTGAATCTGCTTCCTAGCATCAGGAAGCAGAATCTTCTGCTCTGCAGACTCAGTGTAGCAAAGTCTCATCCCTAGAAGCTATTCAGTGACCTACAGAACAGCAATTGCTGCAGCAGCACATTTGCAGCAAGTCATCTGCTATTGGGCTCATGCACTGATGCAACAGAGGATACTTTAGACACATAAAAGGTGTTTTAGACACATAGCTAACCAGAAAACAGAGGTTTGGAAAGC
Organism: Phaethornis superciliosus; assembly: GCA_023637945.1. Taxonomy (NCBI): domain Eukaryota; kingdom Metazoa; phylum Chordata; class Aves; order Apodiformes; family Trochilidae; genus Phaethornis; species Phaethornis superciliosus. The sequence continues at coordinate 186,780,624 of JAJQWJ010000001.1, forward strand.
AATGTAACACCAACGGATTCTGTAAGAGATCAATCTGACAGAGATTTAAATTGCATTTTCCCACCACCGAAAGGCAGCAGGATTTCCTTACCTGTTTTGGGATTGATTACAAAGAAGTTCTGGGGATTTCCACTTGTAATCCGGTAAGTGAATTTTTCATAAGTGCCAGAGTCAGGGTCTTGGGCTTGGATCTGAATGACAGATACATCCTTCGGGGAGTTTTCCAGGACAGCTGGGTAGTAAATGGGTTCAGAGGTGAGAGGAGCATTGTCATTCACATCCTCAACTTCAATGTAGACTTCAATGGTAGTGTAGAGTGGAACAACACCATGATCAGTTGCATAAACTGTCAGCCAGTAGGATTTGGTCGTCTCCCGGTCAAGAATATCTGCTGTGTAAATAACTCCTGTGGAAAAACAGCAAAAAGGGGATTTCAGGAATAGGATCAAAGAAATGATCTGGCTGTACTACAGAAATCTGTTATAATATGTTATATGTGTTATAATAGGTTATAAATGCATATAACAAATGCTTCACCCTTGGAAAAATAAAAGTCGTACATAAAACAAAACCAGAAACCTGAACTCAGGCATTTTCTCCTGAACCCTTCCCCTCTTCAATTTCTCAATCCTTTATCCCTCAAAATTTGGGGTGGGGAGGTAAAAAGATAGCTCTTCACAAGTGTCCTAATGTCATAGCCAATTCCTTGCCAGGACTGGAGCTGGCAGAACAACAGAAGAAACACCATCATTTCTCCCAGTGATGTGTATAAACCTTGGTAGAGTGGGATATGACTACTGACAATGACTTGCACACAGGCAGGTGGCTTATCTTTTCAAGCTCCTACCAGTTCCCCTGCTAAAGAAGAAAACTTAGGGGGCAGTTTAAAATAAATCCATTTAAGTTCAGAAAACAGTTGGTGACTTTAATAATGAGATCATTCATTTAGCAATGCTAATCTTGGATAATGAGCAGTCTAAAGCTCACACAATGGAAACTCCTAGGCAACCATGATATGCTCTTTTATCATGGAGGAAGGAAGACTTTGGCCACTTTACCTACTGGTTTAAGAAAACACCACTAGAGCATGTGTTTGTGTATAACAGAGGCACAGAGAGGCAGGCATCCACCACCCCATTGAAGTAGCACCCTTATGCCCACATGGTTTCTGCCATGAAGGATTTCCACCCACCTCTTATCTTCCTAAAGTGATTTAGAAATCCATCCTGCTCCTGAAATGAGCACCAAAACTAAGAAAACAACAAGTGGAATCAGATAGAGGACCCTTAAACCAGAAAGACTTCTGAGCATTGGAAGTTCTGCTTGTATTTGTAGTCCAAACCTTCATAGGCTTGAGCACTGACTGTGAACATACAGAGGATAAAACATGCCTTTACCATGCACACAACCACACCAGCATCAACATAAATGAATGCATTTTCCCACTTCTGTGATAGAACAAACAAGAACATTTTTCTTCTTCTATATTATTACTAATTACTAATTATACTACTACTACTACTACTAAAGCATTACTAAAGCTTGGACAACACATTAAGACAGTGGATCTCAAACTTGAGATACACCTAAAAGGCCAGTTTGCAGGCCATCAAGTCCTGTCATTAATAGGAGACTTTTTAGAAGCTGCAAGGCAAGATTGGAACAAAAGAAACCTGAATTTAGTCTCTGACGTCCTTGATGCTACTTACAACAACATTCACAATAAAACACTCAGGAAAAGTGTTCCATGATCAGCACTAATAAGTAATGCATGTGTCTTTTTGGGCTTCGAGCTTTTTAAAGTATCAGACAGTACTGAAGTTTCTAAGATAGCCTGAAATCTTAGAAAAGCTTTAAAGACACTGGAATTGGCAGAGGGGTGTTCAGGGCAGACTTCTGGCACTGCTAAAGAGAGCAGGTCTTTTTCTAGTAACATCAGGTCCATGTTCTTCTTGCTCAGATGCATTATTCATAAAACAAAGGTGAGCAACACCACACTGGAGGACAAAGGCTGAATGTATTCTAAATATTCTTGTCAGCAGCAGCCTGTAGTATGCAATGACTTTCTGTAGAAACATGGGTGAAATATGTAGTGGACTGTGATGAAAATGTCTAGAAATCTGGAAGAGAAATTGCATCACAGGGATGAGAAGAGCCCATAATAAATGACCCCACGGAAATAAATAAATAAAATAAAACCCATGTGAGCAAGGATGAGGCATAAAATGGTGAACATTAGTGCTCCTAGAGATGTTGATTTATGCAGCGGACAAGAAGAATTATTTTGGGTCTTTAAACAAAATTTGAAATAAGTAGGGTTTTCCCACAGTGAGAGCACAGAAGGTTTTAGCAGATTAACCTCTTTTTATGAAGCTGAATTTTACCAATACTGAGATTATAATAAATCTATCATTCCTTCATTTTATGACTCCTGGCAACAGTTACTTTCCAATTCTGTATTTCAGAAGGAAAGGATCATTGAACAAGTGTTAGCAACTGCCAGTGGGTCTGCTACACTGGTTCTTCTTTTTCTTTTTGATTTATTAAAATGTCCCAGATATAAATTAATTTCTTTCACTCAATATGTCTTGTCATTTCGCCTGTCAACACTACACAGCAGTTTGATAAATAAGAGGGTCTTTGTTCACGTTCATATTTTCCATGTGGAAACCCTTCCATTGTCCCTGGAACACCTTCTAATGTGCTCTGAAATGTCCTGCACAAAATACCTCCTTGCTGTTTACCTAAATCTGGTTCTACAGTAAGCACACACAAAAATACACATGCTGCCTGAATATTTAACCAACCTCTCTATGTATGGATGACACCTTCCAGATGGATGTAAAACTTAACTTTCATCTAAAAAAACACTACAGTATTTTGAAAAAGAGATGATTAAGGGATTTCCTGTAGTAATTCTGAGTGATAGAAGTTTTTGAAAGAGTAGCAGATAGTTCAGAGTCAATCTACACTTGAACCTCCCCACATCTTGTTCATCATTGTCTGAAATTGTGAGAGTGACTTCTCACACTGGGAACTTTCATAACACAGGCTACTGAGTCACTCAACAAAATCACACAATACTTGAATTTTTTGTCTGGGCTCCTAACTTAGGTAGAATAGCTTGAATTGTCTTGTCACAGTACCACTATGCAAAACACTGGGAATTCTGTCCTGTTCCCTGGAAAGCAGTTGCTCCTGCCAGATATCCTCCATGCTGAGTATTTGCATTCTCCTTTTTCTGCTATCAACTCACAGACACCAGACCATGATTTGCTTTTCTCAGCAAAATTAAAGGGCCTCATTACTCCCAGTCTTTCCCATACCCAGCTTCTTACAGACCACCAAGTTGTCTTTTAATCTTGCCTGAAAAAAAACTAACTAGAACTGAATCCCTTTCAGTGTTTGTGCTATTGAGGGTATTCATGAAGGATGATCTGACTTATAGGAGGAATGTATGTGCAAAGCAGATAGCCCTGGCGATGGGCACCTATGTAAACACCCAAGCTGACAGCTCCAAGAAACACTCTTTTGCAGAGCAGTGGCAGGTCCATTCATCACCCAACCTACACACAAAGTACTGTCAAATGTATAAGGTAAACAAACACAAGGCGAAAAAGAGGCAAGAAAAGAAATAATGCTTTTCTCTAATCTCTTTTTGGTTTAAGAGCCTCTTGGGTTTCTTGTAACTATAGTAAATACAGAACTTCCAGATAAATTTTGAGTGGACTGTGTCATTTGAAGTGGTCCTTTGAAGTGTTGCAAATTGGTGGGAGAGGCAGGCAGGAAATATAGTTTGGTGATTCTTTGTCCACTTTAATAGCCACCAGCTTCTCACTTTTTTGGTTTTTTTTTTTTTGCCTTTCCTAATAGTCATATAGCATCTCACTGTGGGCCACTTGCAGGAGACATGCAGAAAACCTTAGCCCATTATTTTCCCAGGAAAACAGGCCTTTAAGAGAAACAAGCACACAACCTTTGCATTGCTGGCACAATGACAACTCCAAGGGCTGCATGTAATTTACATATAAATCTGCCGGGATTGTAATCAGAGATTGATGTTTATTGTTATTGTTATTATTAATCTTGTTATTTTTCACTTCTATTGTTTGTAATGCACTAGGTAGCTGGTGAATCACATATGGCAAATATACTTGGAGAAATGCAGTGGCAAGTATATCTGTGGCATGGCTTTTTGGACTGATGGCTGCCTTTATTTCTGAGGCTGAAGAAGTGCTGGCTTCAGTCCTTCAGGGATGCTGCAAAATCTGTCCGAGGGCAACGTAAAGAGCTGTTTTACAGACTGTTTGGTTGGATTTCAGCTGCCTCGTGTAGAAATTCAGTAGTGCCTCGGAGGTGAAGTGTCCCAGTGGATAGAAACATCTGGTTTTCTGCCTTGTTCAGAAATGCGTCTGCAAAATCTTGGAATGCTTTGGTTTTTAATCACTTTAAAATTTTCAGGATCTCTGCTGGTGTTTCTTCTTACTTCTTAATTTGTTTAGCTCAGGCATCATTACCTAGTTCATGTTTCTCTTCTAATTAGCAAGCACCTGGGAAGAGTACATCACAAAAGCTATCCAAGAAAAGCCTTAGAGCTGCTCCCAAAGGCTTCTCCTTCCTTCTGAGCTCCTGCCTCTGAAAAAAAAGTTCTGTCTTTCTTTAGTATTTGTTATTATTGCTAAGCTTTGAAGTAAGTGAGATCTTTCCTGATTTTTTCTGTGGCCTTATCCAGGGATATTCTTGTTCTTTCTCATTCTATCGCTCAGCTCAGCTCAAGTCAGTGAGAGTCTGCCTGGGGATCCTGGTGCCAGATCTATTTGCCTTTTTGCTTTCATGATGAAGAAGTAGTGCTTGTAATCAATTGTCATCATTAGTCTTCAATTAACACCTTACATCACGCTTAGTAACATCAGCTTAGTTGTTCAGTTGAGAAAAGCCTCAAAAACAAGATGTTGCTTGTTGTTATCCTTTTTCAGCAATACAAACCAATTGCATCTCAGACTGGGAAATTAGAAAAGGCCAGATAAGGGGAACAGCCCACTTATTCCCAGACTCTGGCCCAGGAGGGGCTACAGAGGAGGACTGGGAGGCAGCAAAGGCAGAGTCTGTCCTCAGCACAAGCTGCAGTGCAGGATGGAGGTGACACTACACCAGCACACCCTCAGATGTTCCCCACTGCCAGAATGTGGCCTGTCCCTTCCCACCCAAAGACCTCTACTCACTAGTGTAAATGCAAAGTTGAATGGTTAAAATAGCAATAGGAATATATAATCTTTATGGTTTCTGAAGGACTAAGTGTGATGGATGCACCTTCCTGACCCCACTCTCAGGATCACCTGCAAACTTACTCTCAATATGTCCACGTGCCACGTCAGCTTCTGCCATGCAAAGTGCTACCAAAAAATGCATTTTACAGAGCTCTAAGTTTTTTTTTTTACAGAGCTCTGCTTTTCCCTCCTCCAACTTCAAAACAAAGGGGTTCAGTGAAAACAGCTACAAAGCAGAAGCTGGTTTGTCCCCCAATTACAATGACAGGAATGAGGCAGAGTCAGAATGTCTACTGACAGCAAAATATACAGGTCCTTTTTCATCCCTCAAATTCAAAGGAAGAAAAGCAAAAATCACCGATTCTGAAATACTACTAATTATTCATGACCCTCATCAAAGGCTCTTTGAGTCTCACAGACATAAACACAACTCCTTGCTTGTCACTGAGCCATCAGCCAAAGGTCCTTGCTTACATTTCTTTGCTGGGTAAAACTAATAAAGAAATGCAGCTTTCGGAGAAAAGGGTGAAATTATGACTATTTTTTTTTTTTTAATTTATTCATTTATAATACAATACAGAGGAGAAGAAAGAGTTTACACACACTTAATCTGTCCTCACAAAGGTTTTGTAATCCAGCTACACACCCCTCAAACTCTGTCTGGATCCTGCCCAAAAACATCAATGCACAGGGGTAGGATACAAAGATTTGTGAGTCTAAATGCAAAGATCAGAGCTAATATGGATTCCTTGCATTGAGCAAAGACATGATTTTTGAAGGACATGTAGCAGAGAGCTACCATAGGCAGGAGAAGTTTAAAAATACTGCAAGCCCATTATTCATCAAACCAGTGAACATAAAATCAACGAAAATGGCATGATTTGTAGACAGGATTTTCACACCCTATTAAGGAGGAAAATTTATGATTTCAAGAAAGCTAACATTATGCATCACCCATATATTTTTTTATTTAGGTCCTTCATATAGAATGGCTCTGGTTTCCATAAAAGCAGAGCACACACACCTTTTTTAGGAGATGTTTAGTTCATCATTTCCATTAAGGGTAAACTGTAAATATAACAGACAGGATTAAACAGTTTTAGAATAACGAAGATGTGAACCTAAGCACTGATGCCAGACCTGATTCAGCACACTGGGGTCACTGAAGCCAGTGGGAATTAGAATAAGCCATACATTATATTAATCCCTTTTTAAAGTCTTCTCCAGCCATGAATCACCAGTGCCAGCTCTAAATGTGGACAGTGATATCACATCAGCCACAAACTCAACCAGAGCATGAAGGAGACGTATCACTCATCCCCCCCACTGCTTGCAGCCAGCAGCTCTGAAAATCTGGCTCCTTACTCTGGTGATTAAATGCTATTTTATCACCTTCATTTAAGCCCCCCCATTGTGCAAAGTGTGACCTCCTGTTTTTATTTTTATTGCACAAATTTTCTAGGCTTTAATGCATATTAAAATGAGAAACCAGTTTCTATTGAAGTAAATGGGAATATGCCCATTGACTTAAATGGAGATTAGATCATGCCCAGGAACGAGTCCAAAAACAATATTAACTTTGTGAGACTATACATGCCTAGAACTTCCTAATTTTTTTTTTTTTTTTTTTTTTTTTTCTGGTTCAAATATAAAACATACATAAAAAGCCATGCTTGTCAAACAATATAAGACAGGTAACATTACTTTCTAGGGCTTAACTTTTAATTTTCTCTTTTTTACTGATGTATTGAGTATACAAATTTACTGTTTAAATGTTTCTAAATTACCTTAAAATGCACACTCTGCACTGAATATTACATCTGCATTCCTAGAGCAGTAAAAAAAGAATTACAAAGCCAATCGTCAGCAATGCTATTTCCACTGACCCTGAATTAGTCTGCAAATATACCTTTTACCATGTTATAATACACAATTTCATCAATACAATGAGCAAGACTTGTGACAAGGACATTCACCACATTAAGAAAAGTAATGTAGTAGGTGAGTAGGTACATAATGTACAGGTTTACAAAGCCTGCTGGACACGACATGCTACCCTGTGCTTCAGAGGCAATTTCAAGTATGGACTTTTACCAAGGGAAGGGCCATGGCTGCTGCTGTGCACAGCACCAGGGAAAAAGCTGAAAACATTTTCTGCTTGTGGAAGAAACAGCCACCATGCAGTAATTTAGACCAAGCACAGCCAGCTGGTCTGAAATCCAGATGAGTTAGATATGGCTTCATCTGACCTCTGAGGTCTTGGGCCAACCAACAACCCATCTAAAGTCAGGGGTACTCATTTGAATTGTTTGCACAGTGTAATTGCAGACCTGCTATGGCAGGGGGTATTGGATCAGGTGTAGCCCCATCAGCATGGGCATGACCTTGCCACCAGGCAGGGGAATCCTGCCTGAGTAAAGACCCCAGCCAGCCCTGCCTCAGGCTGCAAAACTCAAATGTAGCTTCATTTATGACAGGTAGAGATGTTCAACTAATTAAAGGCAGTAGTCAAGTTAATGTTTGGCCAGTGCCCCCAAAGCTGCTGACCCAAAGCAGACAACAAGGCTGCAAGACTTCTGCCAGGAGAGCAACTCCCCATTAAAGGAGGATGGGGGTTTTTGGAATAAAAAAAATTGGAATTAGAGTGGAATAACATTGGCATTGGAACAGAGGAATGTCTCAGGTTAGGGGCTTGACCTTCCAGGTTACTTTTATTTTGAGTTTGGAGGTGAGATTCTTCCATCTTTATTTCAAATTACATAAATTTGATGGTACTTGTTTCCTTTGATTGCTTTTTTTTTTTTTTTTTTTTTTGGGGGGGGGGGGGGGAGGGGGAGGGCGAGGCGGGGGGAGGTGGGAAGGCTTAAAACTTCAAAATGAGCTATCACTTAAATACAGTATCTTCAAGGTCACTTACACATCAATTTCAGAGCAATTTTCCGAACATACCACCAAGACACTGAATCAGAGGCTTAGTCAAAGAAATTCTCTATCTTCTTCCATTTATGAATTAAATGAAATAAGATGAGTTGACATTTTCACCTGACTAGGCTTTATTATGTTTTTTGTATCTTCAATCACATCCCTCTACTTATTTAAAAAAATACTCATATTCATCTTGCTTTAATATTTTTTGCTTGGGCAAAAAAATCTCCAAAGCTTTACATGGATAAACTAAAATACACAATGGCCAACTCTAGAAGAACAAAATTGTTCTCAAAAGGACAAATACTATGAAGAAACCTCCTCATTTATTAATAATCTCATGTCAAAGCCTAACACACTTCATCACTTCTGAGCAGTGCAATAAAACCCTGTAGTAAAAAGCAGCTGAGAGATGGCATGAAGCCCCAGCAATGCCTAAACTGCTGCCACATACAGCTTCCTATGCACTAAAAGCACTTGAGACCAATGTGACTGTGACACTCCTCTGACAAATGGGATGGGCTGAGAACCCACATAGCTGGAGTCACATCATTCACCTGCTACGAACATAGCCACTGGTGGTGCCCTTTTACCCCAGCAGATCCTTCCTCTTTTGTTTGAGACACAGCAAAATAGAACACCCATTCATGGGGTCCATTTTTTGCTGTTTGCTGGAATTTGTGCAGGCTCAACTTTTCAGCCAAAGTGGCAAGAAAACCAAATGAGAAATGAAATTCTGCATCTGTGGCAGGTGTTGTGCTACATACAGGTATGTTAAGCTTTTATAAATGTTGCCAGGAAGAGCCAGTGTGGGAATGCACACTTAACATAACTCAGAAGAACAACAACTAATGGTATAATTTCACTTTATTGATTATACCTTTTTTTTTTCTTACTTTTTTAAAGCACTTGTGGCTACTGAGTTTCACACATGAATTACAAACTGTAAATCTTCTTCAATATTGTAACTCTCCTGTATGCGTTTCTTTTTCTTTTTGCCTCTGTATCAAACAATGACTTCTACCTTGTTTTAAGAGCACCACTGGGATTACAAAACCCTTGCATGCCTTTTACCCACCTCTGCATCCTCCCCAACAAACCAAATGTAGAGATGGTAGCAGAAGAAATCTTCACATTACTAGCATCAAAAATGAAAGCTGTTAAAGCTCTATAACAATCTGTTTGTATGGAGACATTTTTTTCTCAAAGGGCTAATGCCCAGAGTAACCTAGATTCTGTACATTCTCTTCAGTAGATTAATAAAGAGATCAAAGTCTGACCCATGGGCCCTCTGTCAGGAGGACTAGGAAGATATTTTAAAAAAAGGGTTTGCTTCTGGTTATTTTAGAAACAAGATCAGAAGCCAAGCCAAGCTGAAGCAGGAAGAAATGGAGAAAAAAGGTAAAGGATGCTCAAAAGGATTCACAGAAAAACCCTGGCAAGGGATTTCTGTGCAGGGTTCTCTTCCTCTACATAGAGCTCTGTATCTTTTGTATGGCTTATAGCATGAGAGATCATTCTGGGAACCCTTCCACAAAATCTGTGTCAATCTCCTTCAGCTGCTGAACTGCCCTGGAGAGTGAGTGATTGCTCACATTATGGAAGGCCAGGCTGACCTTACCTAGGCTCAAGTATGACATAAACCAGCACTGGTTCTTCCAATGGATCTCCACACTAAGAAACGTCGGCCTGAGATGGCTGGCCAAATTAGACAAGAGATTATTTGGAGTAGTCCACAAAGCACATGTTTTTTACCTTTTAGCTATATATATTATACTGGAAATGGAGTATTACTATATACTATACAGGAAATACAGTTGTCATTTTCCCCCCTCCTTCATTGCTGTTCCTTTTGTCCCAAAGCAAGTGGGAAGCCTATGAAAAGAGTAACATCAACCTCAAATCAGCTTTTATCTTCCTCTATCCAAACATAAACCTAGAGGAATGGTCAAAAAGGAGAGAAAAAGCACATCTGAAAGAGGCTTAACAGCTACATTACAGTTGAACATGAACACTGCAAAGATGAGCAGAGAATGATGCACAGGGCTGGAGCACCATTTAGCCCCCTTGCACCAAGAACCCTATTTTCTCTGCTTGGAGGTACTGTGCATGGCTCCAGAATCTACTTTAAGAAGCATGCCAAAACACTGGAGAAGATGTAAAAAAAAAAGAGAGATCCACAGACAGTGTGAGTAGCAGAGACAATGATTTAGTTAGAGAGATTAAGATTTCCACTTCTTAAGCTTATTAAAAAGAAGATGGAGAGGCAACTTCATTAGAAAATCCATGTAAAGTTCGTGGGGAAATATTATTGGGAAGTAAAGGGCTCTTTAATCTAACAAAATAAGGTGGAGTGAAATCTAATGATTGGAAACTGAAGCCAGGAAAAATAAAATTAGCAATCAGCTTGATAGCCTTCTTCATTATTTATTTTTTCTAAAGCGGGTGATTAATTCCTGGAATAATTTCTTCCTATCTCTAGATATCTGCAAATGAGGGCTACAAGCTGTTGGGGAAGAAACGTTTCATGGTAAATGTATGCTATGGTTCAGTCAGAGAAAAATCACTCAGTATAAAGAAGTACAAAAGTGACACATAATAGACAGTGATATAAAAGGGATGAAACCAAACAATCTGTTTTATTCTGGCCTTAAGCACTATGGATCTGTGAACACTGTCCATCTGTTTTCTCCATGTAGCCTGGAGAGAAGAGGAGGATCACTGGATGGTGCTGGGCTGCCACAGCACTCCCAACCTACCCCATTCCCATGGTCTCTCTTCTTGTCCCAACAGCATCTGCATTGCCATCCTCACAGAGGGGAGAAAATACACCTGATGGAAGGGTAGTTTCTTCTTCACCCCGAAATCCTTATGGTTATGGTTGTTGAAAAGTACTGTTGGTTATTTGTGATTCAAATTGGAAATCTGACTGAATACAGAGGAACAGGTGGTTCTCAGGTACACAGAGGATCCTGACATGAACCAGGCTTAAAGCAGCCCAGCACGGCCCAGGTGGATGCCCACAGGGCACAGTGCAGAGCCCAGCAGCCCAGAAAGTAATTTCACTTCACTTTTTGTTAGCTAATGAGCCAGCAGCTTCCTGATGTCCTCTGTTACATATGAGGGCAAGCAAGGAACTGAGGAGCCTGTTCTAGAGATGTGCACAAGGAATTGGAAGAAGCACATCTGCTGGTGTGTTGGTCACTGGAAAGCCTGAAGTAATTTCCATGGCATCTGTCCAGGCTGAGTTCCATGAGGGATGTACTGGGGGGGTGGCAGCCAGTGAACAACCTGGTCTCTTTCTGTGGTTGAGAAGAAACTCTCAGATTACAAAAGGACTCTCAGGCAGCCAACCTCTGACTTTTATAAGAACTATTGATTGCCCCCCCCCCTTTTTTTTTTTTTTTTTTTTTTTTTTTTTTTTCTTTTTTTTTTTTTTTCAGTGAATTTTCCAGTGGATAAGGGCTCTCAAGAAGTATATACTTCATCATTTTTTTTTTTTTTCCAATGCAACATACTGCATTTCACTGTGAAATACGGACTGGATACACTGAAACTTTGAACCATTTGCAGAACTCTCCGTAGGTGTAGAAAATAGAAGTTTTTCCTGAGTATCACACTGGTTTTCCCTACAGGGGCCAGGTATGCAACATTCACCATGTCAAAAAAAAACAACCTAACTTGTTTTGAAGCAGAATTACTGTTTTAAAATGTCCAGAAGCAAAGCACTTCATTTTTTCATAAATGAGCTTTTAGATTTACTTCATCTTCTCTTCTCTAGAGAGACTGAGGAAGAGACCCCCGTTTCATCCTTCATGTCCAGAGGGTGCAAAACCACCTCAAGCAGCTGCTTCTGCTATGGGAAGGAGTTTTGATGACTACAGCAGCAAAATATGAAAGTAGGTTATCTGGAGGCCAAACTTGAGTTCTGACCACCTGTCAGTGTCAAAAATCTTAGGAGCATCTCTTGCTGTTCATTTCAAGAAGGACAGGAGATCAGTTTATGTTGCTAAGCAGACACAAGAACAGTTCTAGTCACACTTCTAAAGCACAAGAATGGGTCTTACACTCCAGACTTTTCACTAATGGGGAACTATCTTCCACAAAGCAGTCCCCACGAGACTCTCTGATGAACCTCTGCAAGGAAGACATACTGGAATAATGTTTTCACCCTCACTGTCATGCCACAGGTACCCCCAGAAGGAGGTACACACCTATCTGTGGGTGTCTGGTAAATGATAGCCGAGAAGCTGTTATTTACTAAATCATACCACAAAACACAAAGTAGACTCCTAATGTCCTCATTGGAGCTGGCAGGATGGAATGCCACTGAACAACTAGGTCTGGTTCTTCCATTAATTGAGATCTGAGCTTGCAACCTAGTCTAGAACTAGACAGAACTAGTGAAAAAGGGAAAGAATGGATAGGACAGTCCAGTCCTTATGCTGAATTTAACTTTAACCGTGTAGAAGTAACTGCAGAGTTCAGTCTTTTGAAGCCCAAATGAGCGGGCTGAGGAACTGCCTACTTAGAAATCACCAGCTTCTGAATCACTTTTTGCACAATTTAACTGCCCCAAAAATGATGCCCTGAATATAATTCAAATACTCTCACTCTCCTTAAAAGCTTGGAGGTTTTTTTAATGGTCTTATTTTGTGTAAAAACCAGTACGCTCCTCCTGAAACTTTCTTTCAACCTCTTTCTTATTTCCAAACATCTACCCCAACAGCCTACGTCTTTCACCAAAAAACATTCATCAGTGTTTGAAGATCATTCACAACTAAAATAGCTCTCTTCTAGCTCGACAAAATTTTCCACAGAAATTGCCATGAGAAAACCCAAATACTTCTAAATGTACTTCTAATAGGAAGGTCTCAGAGGCAGCTACAGGTTCTGCATGGGAATCACCTCATGTACAGCCATAGCTGTGATTGCAAAAAGTGAAATAACTAGGATTCATTTCCATGCTGGATTTTCTCCAAGACCCGTTGAGCAACCTCATGCTATCTCTGCAGGAGAAAAACTGCACATGAGCATTAAAATAGCCAGAATTTTAATATTCTTCCTTGCATAGAGGAAATGGAGTCAGGGTTATAATGGTAAACCTAGCACAGACTTTGCACAAGCAGACCCTAATTATACTTCTGCTTTACTCTCCATACTTTGTGTGACACTAAATCCAGGGGTCAAAGAGTACATGGGAATATGCTGGAGTGCACTGATGGAAAGTGCCATCGTTTTCATCTTGAGGCAGCACTAGTCTGACATTTATCTTCAAAAATCTTCCACAAGTAGGACACTCTCCTTCAGACAAGAAAACAGAAGGGAGCAGGAAGCTGAGATCCATGAGAGACCATGGCACATCAGAGCAGTCTGATAAAAGCTTTAGTGCACTCAACCCTACCATGATCACTGGGAATGGTGCCAGTGACTCGGTGGGTGCTTCCTTTTGGCTCTGAACAGAGAGAATCAAATCAATGTGCTGTGGCTGCTGCTCCCCTAAGTGTAGCCTTTCATGTAAGACATAAAACTCAAGCCCTTATCCCACCAGAGTCATCTGAAGTCATGGCACTTTCTGCCAGCTTTCCCTGCCTGCTTTTCCAGGAGATGCTGGGGCTCTAGCCAAGATGCCAGGAAGCAAAGAGGGCAGCCTGGCATCCGAGGGGTGCCGAGACCTCAGCATCCACCCAGACCTTCCCTTGCTCATTCAGGACAAAGCTCAATGCACTCTGTAGGAGTAAGCATTGCATCCCCCAGCTGGTGTACACACACGGGCACATAAACTGCAGTAGCTCAGTTTTTAGAGTGTTTTATGATGAGGCACACTAAGCTCCCTAAAGAGGCAGGGAAAGTCAGTGTCTTGATAAAGGAAATAATGAAATGTTGCAATACTGATATACGCCATGTGATCCCCTGAGGGAACAACAAGCACGAGCCCTAATGAAATCAAACAAAAAAAATAAGGGCCTTGCTGAGGACTCAGTCCTTACGTGTTCTTTATGAACTTCAGTGACTTCTAACACTTACTCAGCTCAGTGAAATGTTGTATATATGTACATACAGATATATGTATTAAAACACGTGCACATATGTTTACATATAGATATATTCCAAATGAAAGAGGGCAAAACGAGAAATGATTTATTTTCATTTCTGTAAGTGGACAGACTGTAAATGCACACTATGCTCTCTGTATGGATTGCCTTACAAATCCATCATCATATACATTTTAAAGCTTTCGTAAACACTTAGCACTTGAATTTGCATTTGTGAATATTTTAGCTTTCAAAAATGCCCTTATGCTTAAACACTCAGTAATAACAATGTGGGGGTTGCCCATGGCTAATAGATAGGCTGCACTTAAGATTGAAAAAGTCTATTTGTCTATTTATACACAATTTTGAAATTGAGATTGTATTTTCTCTGTTTGAAATGCATCAGTATGAGCAAATTGTAAAATGGAATTTAATTATTTATTTATAATGCAGCTCTGCCAACTCTGGAAGCAATAAACCCAACCAAACAAAATCCAGGAAACGATCCCAGGTCCAAGAGCAGGAGGAAACCTGGCTCCCTCTAATTGAGTTTCCCTCACTCTTATCTTCTCAAGATCTCTCAGATTGTTTTCCAATTTTTATTTCCATTATCTCCATTAAATGCCTCTAACCTATGACCTGCATTTACTGCCATCCATTTATCTTCCACTCTTAATTGAGATGTAAAGTGTCCACTTGTCCAGCACTGAGCACAAAAACTCTGACAGTATGCTTGATAAATACTGGCTCCTTCAGGAAAGCTTCCTTGGGAAAGAACTATTCAAAAATTGTGTCTTGAAGAGGCAAATCTGCTCCATTAAACTGGAGTTTACCTTCTAAACATACCATGGTGAGGACCAAAACCCCAGTAACAAAAAATAACATCTGTAGGTTTATTTGCATTTTCTGGGACAAGATGGAAATAGATTTGTTTTGACCCTGGAAGGGTACAGGACGACAGGACCAGTGGCATAGGGCAGCTTTCAGCAGTCATTTTTGACTTTTAAATACAATAATATTAAATGTGGTGGTTTTTAATCAAAACTCCCTCCCCTGAGAAAGAGTGTAAAGGAATTTTTGGAGCATGGCATTATTTAGAAGAGTTAGACCTTATATAACATTATTTCAGGAACTCTTGACAAACATTAATAAAACTCACAGCAGCCAGGTTCTTCTGCACCCATTTAACTGAGGGGGAAGCCCAGCATCAGAGAGCCAGAAATACAATAGAAGAGAAAGTGTAAAGCTTCAGCTACCAAGCAGTCATTTTAATCTTATGCAGTAGTGCTGAGCTAAAGCAGGAGACAATATCTTGAAGGGCAATATCTTAGCTTCTTGGAGCAGTAAAGTAAAATTAATACAGCACACCAGGCTATTATTAAATTGTAAAATTTAAGAAAATATGGTGTGGTCAGGCATTCAATGTCTCAAAATAAACAGATTAATTACTCCATACTTATTCTAAATGACTGAATGTTTGCACAAGTGAGACCAAGTAAAATACACATTCACTGTGATCCTGAAGGAGGGCATCCAAGAGGAAAATACTTCATCCAAAACCATCATACCAGGGTCTAGTCTGGAAAGCTCCATGGCCAAAACATCTGAACGGAGTGCACCCCTATTTCATATTCCAGAGGTGTGACTCTGAATGGTTCTGACATAACCTGGACAGCGTTAATTTAAGGTTAAGGCTTGGTACTGATACGCTGATAGTTGCAGCAGCAAGGTGAGGGGAAGGCTGCAGGAACTACAGGAGGGTGGCCATGCCCAAGGGATGCCCAGTGGTGGCACTTCCACATCACTGCAGGAATGAGCAGCAGGCATCAACCCAAACACTCCCAGGGGGCAGTTCAAAGTGGAAAAAAGGCATTCAAGGAGGCTGGAGCACTTTAAGTAATGCCTAGGTACAGGCCAATCTATCTTACTTTCTCAAAAATGGTGACAACCAAGCTACTTCTCCCTGCTTTTCAGTAAAGTCTCCAAAACCTGAACCAAGGAATATTTTCCCATATACAGGTGCCATTTGCACACAGCAACACCAACAGTCAGGTATCTATGTGGCTCCCAGCTGAGCAGAATATTAAACTTCATATTACAGCCATGTATAAACTGAACAATATGCTGAAATTACTCCTGCTCTTTCTTTCTGTCCAGATGTCTGATGGTCACAAGGAATCCCACCTCAAGACTATGTCACTCATAGTCTGACCCTCAAAGGCAAGAAAGCAGGTGGTACAGGAACATGTGAGTTGAAAAGGGTTTCTGCTTACTGGCACTGTGACCCTGCCACTGCATGGCAGCACCGACCTTGCCTTAATCCCAGTTTGCAATTCCAAGAGGAGCTGTGCTGTCAAGCCTTCTTATCCAGCATGGCATCAGAGAAGATCCTGGGAAGACACAGCAATATTACCCCAGCTGGTCAGTTAATTTTTAAGCAATGCACTGGGATGGGCAAAGCAAGGTTTCATGGAAAGGTCCTGGCAAGGGACTTGAAGGCACAATCAAAAGCAAAGATGATGTTGAGAATGAGGAGACACCATGGATGTTCTCTGTGGAAGGCATCACTCCAAGGACAAAACAAGTGAGGAAGCAGGAACAGCTCTGCAATGACATTGGCATTCCTGGCATGAGCGTGCCTCATCTCGCTACCAAACAAGCATCTGGTGCCACCTAATTAAAACACCAGTTCCAGGAGGTGACATCCAGCATCATGAATTGAATGAAACATCTGCTAATTCTTACAACAGCCAGACAAAACAAGCCCAAAAATGGCAAAACAAACACACACATACACACATTACTAACTTTGGCACCGATATCCCCACTGAATGTAAGAGCTGTATAAAATTCCCACATTATTAACCAGTGCATCTTCAGTTTAACTGAACAACTGTGCAAATCTGCTACAACACATGTACAGCTGCTCAATGGACGAAAATGGATCAGGTTTTAACAAAAGTGGGTAAAACACGCTTCACCACACAGCACTGCACCGTGGAGGGGAAGGCTCCCTGGAGCTCAGGCAGCCTAACAGCACAAGCTATTAACTCCAATGATTAAATGACTGGAGACTGCAGAAATCTCAATACATGCTTGGCCTATAATAGCACAATGCAGGGTGTGCTTTCCCCAGTGACAAACAGATGCTTTATTTTTATTTCTGCTATAAATAATTGTTTGTGGTTTTTTTAATAGGTAGAGATAATCAGGCATTTACATGGTTTCCAGCAGAGCAGCAATATTAAGCTACTACATTACAGCCATTCATAAACTGAGCACATCGCTGAAATTACTTTTTACTGTCATTATTATCCAACAATCTCTATAATATGCATTGTTACTGCAGCAGTAAAATTATTAGATTCTGAGCACTGCTGGAAATCTGTAAGTAACACCATGGAGGTGAACCCTCAACGAAATCAAATATGTGAGGAGAACTTTGGATGGTCTCTCATGTTGAACCCTGCAGGCTTCTGAAAGCAGAGCAAGGGCATGGTTCATTGACCTGGTTCTGAAATCTTTTACATCATTTCCCACCAGCAATGTTTCATGTACATGGTTTAACCCTACAAATGACCCTCCCATACACGTGTGTAATGGCACTCCTCCAAATACCTCATTTTGATCCATAATCTCCTTAGTGCTTTGTTTATTCTTACTTACTCTTCCCATTACTCTGGTAGAAACTTCTTGCCTATTTTGCTTTGAAGTTGTTTGTTTTGTTTACTTTAGCTCTACTATAAAACAGTAGAAGCAGAGGCTATGTTTAATATGAATGAACCCTCTGGAACAGAACTTCATATCCTTGCTCTGTTACCGACTTTTAAGTAGCATTTTGTATGAAAAAGGTAACCAGAAACAAAGCAAAAGAACAAAAGATATTCTGTATCAGCTCCTGAGACCACAAGGTCAGTCTGGCAATAAGGGCAGAGGTACATGCAGGCATTTTGGAAGTGCTGCAGAAGGAAAATCCTACAGAAACTTTTGGTGACCTACTTATGCTCAGTCAAAAAAAAAGACTTAGGTTTGTTTAGTGGGGTTTTTTTTTGCCCCTATCATGGAGAAGAAAATTGGAATTTCAGGAAGGGATAACACACAACCTGATTGCAGCAACTTGCAAATGAACTAGCAGGGGGTGTCTGGGAATAGATACCAATTTCCATTCCAACCGGAACAGAAGTTTCTATATTAAAGGGTATTATTTCTGAGCAGCCAGCAAGGAAGGAGAAGCTGATGAAATAAAACGCATAAAATTTCAAAATGATCAGGACCAGAAAGAGACAAGGAAAATACGTGAAGCTGCAGCCTTGGTAAATACTAAGATGGGGGGGATATGTACAAGATGCAGCTGCCAAGGCAGTCGCTGAACAACACTTCAGAGATAAGAGGCACCAGCCATTCTTCGAAGCAATCATAGCTGCCAAGAGCTACAGAGAAAAGACTGAATTGAAGGGGATAGAGAGGTCAGCTGTAGTGAGTAAGAAAACAAGTCAAGGCCAAGGACAGGCATGACGCTTTGGGATTTGGCCAGGAGGTGATAATTTGTGGGTTTAGCCAACTGCAGTCTCAGTGGAGTAGAGAGGGCAGGAATTCAATGAGAAAAGAGAGCTGGCAGCAGGAAGATGAAGGAAGCCAGAACACAGAGCAGGAATAAGGAGCCTGAGCACGAAAGAAAAGGAGAAGGGGCACCTGGCAGCACCAGATATGCTTGGAGAATTGTGGTTTTTTTCCCAGTCCAGGGACATTAAGGAAGATCTGAAAGCTGAAGTGATGCCAGGAGAGAAAACGGGGTTAAGCGAGGTGGCAAGAACAGCAATGATTGAAGGTCACAATGGATCAACAGAAGAGCTCAAGAGAGCAAGTTAGTTGCCAGAAGAATGTTTGTCCATTGTGGGTCTCACATGAAAGAGCAAGGAAAGAGGATTTCTATACCAAACCACTGTCAGTTGCTAGTCTTTGGCCAAGGGGAAGAGCTGTGCCCTCCTACTGCATCTTCCTTGGCCAGCCCTCTGAGGTCCCTGTGTGTCAGATGTTCAGGAAAAGGCTTTTCAGAATTTCTCAAAGAGCTAAACCATCTTTTCACATTTTCTGTTTTAAAATCTGAACTAGATTTATACAGCACCTAGGCTAAGCAAGGTACAGTATATTCTCATTTTAGCTTCCTATCCCTTCTAGTTTAAAACCTGTCTGGCTATAAGAAGTAATGACTTTGACTTGCTGCCATCTACACTTATTACACTGACAGAGGAACACCACACATTAATTCTGAGAAGTCTATTTGCCTGAATTTCCATTAAGACTAAGGCAATAACCTCTAAGCAAATGTTGCCTGAAATCGTACTGCCATTCACACCAATGCTACATCTTTCACGCTCTCTCAAAGAACTCAGATCTCACCCTCTGGTTTTACCAGTCTCCTGTAAGGGCAGTGATAAAACTTCTCTGCTGGTCATGATATATAATACAAATGTCAACCAGAGCAGTATTCATACTTGATATATTTATTCTCAACTTAAGGATATAATTTCTTAAGTTATTTACAGAATGCAAAAACATGCCCTGACAGTTGACAAGGTAAAGAAGTGTGCTATGACTAGCCAAGGACAACAGCATCAAAACTGCAACTACAACAAAGCTGCACTTACTGACCCCAGCAACAAAGGAAGAATTGGAGGGAAATTACGTGCAGTATTTTATATCCTGAACTAATTAAAGATTTCGTTCCCCAAACAGCCAGATAGCAAACACAAGCAATGCCTCCAGATGAAGAATTCCTATTTTGATGGTTACTGTAATGAGAACATTCCCAAAGGAAAAAGGCAATAAAAAGCATCTCCTGTGTGGAGGATGCTGAATGAAAGCTGGACTTTCCTTAATTTTACAGCAATTCCTTATTGCATCATATCAGCCTCCACCAAAGGTCTCGGTTCAATTTTTCTGTAATGAATTTTCAGACTCAAACAAAAAATTCCCTTCCATCTTAGCTGTCTAAATTTCTCTTCTTTACTTAGAGCTGACAATGATTACAAATAAGACAGAGTTTTAACATCATTGTATGCAGTTTTAATTAAAATTTATTAATTTGAGAGAAACTATCTCTTTATCACCAACAGGCACTAAAACAAAAATGCTTTTTATTGTGTTATTAAACCAATGTTTCAGACTAAACCATCACTACAGCACACTGTAGCTCAACTGCCTAATGGCAAATTAGATTGATCCTTTCCCTCTCCCTGTCCTTTCATGTACATCATGCATCAGGAAAAAAAAAAAAAAAAAAAAAAAAATCACACTAATGCCTTTTGCAAAATTTTAACCCTACAGCCTGATGTGTCTGCTGAATCACACACAGCTTCCCTTATCAAATTGCTGGACCACTTAGGAAAAATATGTATGCACCTTGCCCACCTATTATAATAAAAAAGCAAGTACCAGGGGCTAGGCTTTGATGCACCAAGCCCTGGACCTCATGAAGTCTGAAAGGATCTTCAGGGTCACTATTAGAGAAGTGATAGCTACAGTTAGCAGCCAGACGGAGAGCATAAAAAAGGAAGAAATTTTTTTAAAAATACTGTTAGAAAAGAAGAAAATTTAAAATGCCAGTGAGTATCGTGCCAGAGGGTTAGGTAGTAAGGAATGATTAAGGGCACTGGAAGAGTAAACTGTAAACCAAGCTAACTCCAGAATCCACTTTGGAAGAGCTGAACATGTTGGGTAGATTGGTGAGATATTATGTGAGAAGATAGGGTATTTTTTGTGATAAAGGGGTGAGTTACCAGTGACCTGACCAGTACCTTCAGTGACAATGAGGAGACAGACAAAATTAAGAAAAATCCCCTGGAGAACCTGTTTGAGACTTGAAGAGTGTGCTGGAGATATGGTTGTAAATTAAACTCCTTAACCCAGGATAAGAGAGATGAAGAAGATGTCGCCAGAGAAGGAATCATATTGAAAAGAGGGAGAAAGGCTGGGGAAGGAGGTGAAAAAAAGCTACTAGAGACTTCCCAGGTTAGGCAACAGAAGAGATCCATGGAACCAGAAGCTGGTCAGCTAGGCAAGACACAGGTGAAACAGCATGGGGGACATGGCTGAGGATGAGAACAGAAAGGAACTCGCAGTGTAACTCTTTAAATACTATTTTACAAGTGGGTTTTATTTATAAGTGTCTCTTAGATGGGGAAGAGAGGAACAGGGACCACAGGCAGATAAATACAACTATCATGACCACTTAAACATTTTTTTCTTAAGAAGCAAAAGTGAAAAAAAAAACAAACCAAAACAAAACCCAAAACCAAAAAACCAAACCAACCAAAAAAAATCAAAAACAAAAACTCAAAACAAAAAAACAACAACAAACAAAAAACCAACAACAAACAAACAAACAAACAAAAAAGAGAGAGAGAGAAAAGGCAGAAATGGCAAGGAGGTGAGGGGAAGGTTTTTCCTCTTGGAGAGGAGACAGAGGCTGATTTTTGTACTGGATAGAGCACAGATAAGTGAAAAAAGGAGAGGCTTTCCGAAGAGGAAGTTCACTGGGGTGAAATGGTTAAAGAGGTAATAAAAAGATTATGAATGAAAGCAGAGCAAGGAATCAAATTGCTTCAGTGATAATGGGACAGTCAAGTTGAGAGAAAATACACTGGAATAGGCAGCAGATCGAGTGGAGAGGGATCATTTACATGGGCTGCAAAAAACAGTGCAAACAGAGTAAGCAATTACAGTACACTACCAGTAACACATGTGGAAATGAGGATGAGTAACAACATGTGCACAGGAGATACAGCAATTGCCAGGAGACTCAACAATCGCTTTGCAGAGCTTGACTTCAAGTGGTTCTGAGGGGGGAACAGGGATGCCATCTCCATCACAGGCAGAAGGAAGCAAGTGCTGCCCTGCACAGCCCTTCTCCTACCAACATACTGCACACAGATACAGAACAGCAAATGCCTACATTGATTAAAAAATGAGATGTTTCCAGTTATCTTTCTCACCTCCTGGAAGACAACCTGTGAAGTTACACAAATGTCGTTAGTTCTGGTTGCCGATTATGAAAACCAAACTACTCCCCTTGAGGCAATTAGCTACATTCAGGGTCCTGTAGTCTTTTGTGGCTTCCTAATCAGCTGCCAATCAATATTGCAAAAGCCCAAATATTCTCAAAATCATAATGCTTACGCTAGCAATATGGTATTTGTCCCCCTGTTTATAGTTAGTACAGACTGAAGATGACCTCAGGCCTGCCCATGGGTTCTTCTCTGTGTATCTGTTATTATCAAAAGTAAAACATCTGAGATTGGTCTCCTGGAAGATGGCTATCTTCATTCTTTATCTAACGTTATGACCTCTTAACACACCTTTACAGGTTGACTGAAAGCCCACACTAAACTCCTGGCAATCTCACCTCCTTTCTGGCTGGTAGCACTCCACAATGCACAAGTCCACCACAAACCATGCCTCTTCCACCAAGAACACACTTTTTGTCAGGAAAGGTAGAAAGTTGATAAATACAATCACTTCACTCGATCAAAGTAAAACCTAGGGACAATACCAAAGCAACACGAGATTAAAAAAACTCTCATCTGTATCTCTAACTTTGAGTTGAGTTCAGAAGCATTCAGTTCAGGGCTAAAGCTCAGGATGATCCCAGGCACAGGAGACAGAATTTCCTCGTAAGAGGATGAAGTTTAGAGAATTAATTGTTATTTTATTCAAAACCCATTATACACCTTTTTGACAGGGACGATCATGGGATGCAAACCACAAGTGTCTTTGACTTCATGGCTTCCCTGAAGTTTCTAAACAGGTCTAAAAATTTCTTTTATTTCACTTCTCATTTAAGGTGTTTCTTTATCAAGTGGTTCTTCCTTTGGCTGTTTAATGTCTGGGAGAGAAACAGCATAGCTTTAGGCCTTGCTGAAAGGACACTATGTGGGACTGAAAAGGTGGACTCAAAGAGATGGTTTTTTAACCCTTGTTGACTTGCCCTTCTCCAAGCACCAGCCAAATTGTATCTGTATGGTTGTGCTGGAGATTTTTGTACACAATTGCCTGTCAAAGTCACTCCTTAGGTATGCAGCATTTCACCTTCATTGCCTGCTTCCCAGTAGCATCTAATAGCCTCCAATTTATACTTACACAAAGCAGTTATCCACACAGCATTTCTGGGACTCCTAACATTGCATATTGCACTGCAAGGTGCTTCTAAAAATCCCATCACCTTAATTAATAGCAAAAATGCATGTTTGACATGAGCAGGACACCTTTTACCTAATTTTTGGCCATTTATGATGAGGCTAGGGAGGATCCTAGGAGGTATAGCCTATATGCAGCTCTCCTCACGGAGCTAAACAAAAGCCATTGTCTTCTTTACTCAGAACCATCATGACTTTGTCAAATTGTCTGTCACAGCTGAAACCAAGCCTCTTATTGATGGGCACTGGGTTGGGTTTTAAAGCTGGTAGAAGCAAAAGAACTTCCTCACTTGTAAGCTCAGTGAATCTGACAAAAGAAATGTGTTTGAACAGCTACAACACTCTTTCTACAAAGTTGATTTTCAGAATAAAATCACTCTGTATAGGCTTTTTCCTGACAGTCACATGTAATTTCAGCAGCGGAGTTATAAGGTGTCTAAAAGATGTTTTGACCTGTCTTGGGGAACTTGTGTGAGATCTCTGGCTGTCATGAGAAGGACAAAGATTAAACACATGATTAACAGAACAAGGAGTTACTCTTGGAAAGTGGAGTAACAGTCACACAAAAGAGATACACAGAAAAAAATAAAGCAGCAAAACAAAAAATTCACTACTCTGGAAGCATCGTGTGACGAGTTCCCAAAGCAAAGGCTCCAGCATTTTTCTCTTACCTTGGAGCTGGTTGTTAAATAATCCCTAGGATATAGAAACTTCACAAGAAATGAAGTGTTCATGTCCCCACCTCATCCACATGTGAAGAAATGACACTTTTATGAAGACAGAAAAGAAGAAATGGCAGCAATGCACTTCACTTCTCTAATACAGCTAGGGAGAGGCATGTTATCAAGCAATCTAAAAACTAGCCGTGCAGTTAAAAGAACAGCAATTTTAACCTTTTGTTAATAAACTCCCCAGCTCTTCCAGTTCCAAAGGACTCTCCAGGTACTGTCTTGTCTTCTTGTCCCCTCAAAGCATGCACTCTGTGCTGACCACTAACATGACATAGCCACTTAGCCACACTGAACCTGAAGTATGAAACACAACCACCCAAATCACAGACACAGAAAGCCTGCATTCAAGCTTATCATCATTACCTAATCACATGTTAAACAAGCTAAGAATTAACAGTTAACATGTGAAAAAAAACTTGGCTTTCCATCAAAAGCAATTATAATTAATTCCTAAGAAATGTATTTCTGGATGCAAAATCAGATAGAGGAATCAACTGGGGGATAGATATGCTTCTTCCATAGCTCCACTCAAAATTCTAATTAAGACCAGAAATACAAAAGTGGTTGTGGTGGAAAGGTTAATAGAAGAGGAGGAAGTCTCAAGAGAAACCATGCCTGATAGTTAGTCCCTCTTTTTGGCTCCTCTGCATTTTTTCCTTAATAGGCAGTGCCTAGAGACACAGATACACAGAGACACACACACTCTATCATGAAGTATTTTAGGAAAATGAGGTGAACTCAAAAGAATACACTCTCTCATCCTGGGGATTTTGTGGAGAAACTAGGTTCAAAATCTTCATCTCTGCTGCACTCAAAAATGATCTGTGTCAGAAAAGCTGATATCCCAGAGCTATTGGGGTAAGCAGAGAAATGATCCATAACTCTAAGGATGCTGAGCATGCACTTTGCTCCCTGAGCAGCAGCGATGCTGAATGATTAAAGTTCAGACAACAGGATGATGGTGTGTGGTTCAGAAGAGCAGGGAATGCTTTTTAGTTAAAATTCCATTTCTCTTCCACTCATTCTCCTAAATATTACTAAGATAAAGAGAACCTGTACAAAATAAACCATCAGCAGGTTGGAAGAAAAAAATAAGAGGTGAGTATTTCCAGCAGTTTCATAAAATTTACATTCTGGTCTCCCAACAAGGCTGAAGAAAGGAAGCTTGAGATAGGGCATTGTCTTCACTTGCCTCTATGAGATACATTAACCTTAGAAAAATCTCTGAGCTTGGGCTGGGTGTCCCCAGTTTACAGTTTCTGAAAACAACCTGACTGCAATATCTCTGAGCCACAAACTGCTCCCTGCATTTCATCTGCAGCTGTCACAAATACCAAGAGCAACACTTTCAATATCACTTTTGATAACCTGGGACTTCTCACCATGAGTAAAAACCACCTGGTTAAAACCAGTTTTTTCTGAGCATAATAAAACAGAGGTTTGGGGGAAAACTATCAGAAAGATATTTTTTTTTAAATTTTCATTTTTCAACTGCTTCTCCCATTCATCAATGCTGGAGGAGGCAGGGAAAAACTAAGACATTCTAAGACCATCTAAGACAGTCTAAGAACTACAACCACCTCTACTAGATCCACCTCCCAGATCCTTGTGCATACAGTACATGTTAGGGAATTCAGAGAGAAAATACACCTTTCAAAGACCTATGAAACATTGTCCTGTGGGAAAGGATTATAAAGTCTTTTTTTCAATGAGTTGTTTTGTTTGTTTGTTTTATTGGTTTGAGTTGTTGTTTTTTTTTTACATCCATTTAAAATATTTCCCACTAATAAAGAGTATTCTCTGGAAAATCACCGCACTATGGTCACTCAGACTCACTCCATGAACGGTGCGGATGGAACCTAACGACTCAAATTAATTTTGTAAAAAAACCTCCCCTTATTTAATGTTCTTTTGATGACTTAATTATCATCTGTAAATAAAATAGCACAGAAATTTCACTTCTTGTGATTTCCATAAATATTTAGGCTGCTTAACCAAAGTACTGTGCATAAAGGTATCATCAGATTATTTTATACTTGTCGTCTTATAAGGAGAAATGCTTCCCTTCCCATTATTTATCTTACATAAAGTAAGCCATAGTGGTGGGATTTTTTTTTATTTTTTAGGATTAATTTATTGGAAATTCTCTTTCTGCCTTAAGATTTATTTAAGCACACTTGAACTGATAAACTGTTGTTATTGGCATCAGTCCACACTACCTTTTGAATCTTTGGATTTTCATTCCAGGGCTCTGAGGAAAGACCCATGCTAAGTATCTAAAGTAATCTCTACTTTCTACTCCCTCTCCTACACATCACTATTTTCCAGTATAATCCATTTTACACTTTCAGTTGTAAATATATTGTTCTGTCTGCCTGGCACTTTAGATAACAGAGGTCTCTGTACAGTACAGTCTGCCTCAACCATATTTAATGTCAATCACTGGGTATCCTCTCTAACTGATGCTGGTCACCTCACCCTTGGTGAGCAGAGGGAAGAAATATTTCCATATTCAAGATGGAAAGACAGAAATAATTAATTTCCATTAGGTTTCTACACCTCAGAAAAAAACAATATAAATAAAATAGTATAATTCTATCAGTTTAGGGATCAAACTTAGTAGAAACTGGCATCCAGAAGAAACTGGACAATTTTCACTCCATGGAGGTTATTTCATGAGGTACTTCTCCTATTCTTTTAACTAACTGAAATGGAAAATACAAGTGGGGTACTATGTACAACACTAGAAGACACTGAATGCAATTAATCCAAGTGGAAGGTTTCTATAAAACTACTTTTTCAACTCTATGATTTATTTTTTTTTAAATTAAAAAATTTAGAACTCTATAGAGAAATTCCTGATGCCACTGAAAAAATTATCTGAAAACAAAATGTCTGTCCAGCTTGCAATACACACTACTGCACAGGCATCAATATAGTTTTAATTTCATGGGATTTGGGCATATAGTTGAATTTAAGCATATGAAGATTTACATCAAATAGGCACCAAACCTAAACTAGTATTTAGTATCTTAATGATCACAGATCAACAGGTCACAGCAACCAAATAGGTCACAAATGTAGAAACCTCATAATACAATATTTATACCAATCAGCTTTATTTTTTATGACACCTTGCAAGGCATAAAATGCTTTAGAGGGTTAAATAATAAATGATAGGAGAGAAATGAGAGGGAGAAAATTGTAAGGACTAAAATTTATATTATTTGATGAAATATAAACTGACATGGACACGCTGAGGGAGGAAGATACAAAAAAGATGGCCCAGATAGGGAAAACTGCAGAGGTTCTTCAGTGTTAATAGAGCCTGCTTCTTCATTTTTATCTTGAATTCACAGGCCATCTAAGGGGTGAGAGCTTTGTCAAAGGACAATATTTATTAAATTAATAACAAATATTCTCTAATTCATGTTCTGTAGTGTTTTCAGATCCTGGATCAAATTTTGGTGTTTATTTTAAACAAATTTTGAAGCCATCAGGCTGTTTGTGCACTCAGAGGAGGACAGTGGAACATGGGCATGCCCCAGACCTCATGGGTTATAGGAACATGGTAGCTCAGACATACTTCATAACTATCATTATGCTATCATTTACTATCATAGTAGCAATTATTATTTTATTTATAATTGAATTATTATTATATGATTGATTATTTTATTTTTATCATTTCTTACCACCTCCACTGGCAGGACCACATACTTCAGTGGCCCAAAAATACTACTTTCCCAGGCTCCATTTCACATATGATCAAACCTTAAGAAATATTGTAAACAAGATCCAGTGAATTACATACCATACCAAAGTTTCCCACCTATGAGAGTGTAAGACTTCTCACTGTAGCTTCAGCAAGATGGTTACACAACTCCTGCTGTGTTACCACACACAGCTCTCACAAGGTGATACTGCATAAATAACAAGTATTTTCTTAACTGGGTCTTTCAATTATTTAGAGATACTTTGCAAATGCACTGCTAACAGCTGTTTTATAACAGATTTCATGGTACCGTACACCTGGTGCTAATGCTTCAGCATGTCTAAATGGTTTTCTAAAGATTACACAATCAAACATTGTAAGATAAAATCACTGTATCCCTGTAATTGGAGCCCTCATCAAAGAAGAAATTGCTGTTACACTTTCAAACCATACACACTACTTTTCAAAGATAAGCAAAAGGTAATATTATGATAGCCACAGACCCTGAAGACCTCTTCTGTATTTACCACAAATGTAGGGATCCCATTTCCTGCCATGATCCTGCAACAGGTATATAGAGGCTACATAATAAGGACCATGAAAGTCATCTCTAAGGCAAATACTCTGTTTCAAGTGAAATAAAGTCTCCAGCTTAAAAACTGAAGCAGAATAATACCTCAAACACTGTGCCACAGAACCATTTCCTTACCTGGTGCCATGTCTGAAAGTCAAAAGTTATCTTTGAGTCATGCCTGAATTACTGATTTTTTCTATGCTGAAAGTCCCTATTCTGCTCCCTAAATGAGATGTAAATAAGGGGACATTTTAGCTGCTGAATATTAAAGCAGTGTCAGGTAACTGTTAGCTTCATCCAGGTGTTTTCAATAAAACAGGTTGGGAAAGACTGATGCAATACAGATTTGCTGAATCTTATGACGTATTTAGAGAATTTTCTATGGAAATCACCTGTGTGTCTCCAGGTTTCTAATCTGCCTGGGAATCCATAAAAAGGAGGAGAAATTTTAACTATGTTTAGTTTTGCTTATATTTAAATGCTGTAGGATTCCTGTGACTGCAATTGGCATAGAAATGGTGGTTCTGCAGGTGTTTGGGTGCAGAGATATTCATATCAGGTGAAATCCTAGGTTTAGTGAAATCAGTGCTAGCCTTGCCACTAACTTCAAATGGGATTTCGAACACAAACAGATTATGTGAGATGAGATCATGTTAAATCACAGCAGATCAAAGACCACACCAAGCTGAATAAAACACAGAGGATGACTGATGGGCAAAGCCATGGACTTACAGCCATAGGGACAGCTTCTCCTGAGCTGTGAAAGCCAGTGGGCTCCACTGGGAAAGCCACCACACTCTTCAATTCATTGGTACAAAAAAGACTGTGATAATGGTTAGCAAGTGAAGCAGCCTCCTCTTTGCTCCCAGGCACCATTTCACAGGGTACTTGCAGAGTGGAGCAGCAATTTTGGGGCAGACCTTTTCACCACTTCCAAGTTGAAACTTGACTCAGTTTGCAGTCAGCATGAATGAAACCAAATGCCCACCTGCTTCTTGGAGTGGCTCAGTAATGTGGGTGGACTTAAAAGTTATTCTGATTAGCCCCCTTTTGTTGTCCTCCCCTCAGGGAGTCACACTCCCACTCCAAAAAGGCTAGAAATAAACTGTTTTTATTAAATCACATTCAATTACAAGAGTATTTATTAAAACAAATAACTGTAACTGGTAAGAATCCCCCTGTGCTTGTTTCTAGGTATTTAAATTAAGTTAAATGCACAATAAACTTTACATTGTTTCAATTTACATGACTCCAGAGTCTTTAGACATCCCACAGGCAAAATTCACAGACTTATAAACTGCTATTAAACATGAACATATGGTGGACTCGGCATCCTTTGCTGTTGCTGCTCTTACAGGAGGGTTGTGAAGTACTTTGCTCCCTCTAAATCCATTAAAGCAGCCCTACACCAAGCCAAAATTCCCCTTCATCATAAGGAAGGGTGCTTTATTTCCATCAACTGCTCCAGTGAAACAGCCGCAGTCCCACCCAGGAGATTTGCTTTCCATATGCCCTCGTGGATGTCAGGCTCTGGTCATATATTTGAACCTGAATTTTCCACAGCAGATTCACCAATGTCCTGGTCATCTGGGCAAGTATCCCAACTTATAAACATCAGAGTCCACCACGAACATGGATTTGCATCAGCTCAGTACCTTAAGAAAGTCTCCTTACAGAAGGATATCCCCTAGACTGCAGCTGAAGAGGTGTTTCTCATAGCTTTTTCCAGTACCATTTCACAATCTGCTCTCAGGGTGGTACCCAGGCTCCCTTACCCAAACACACAAAAACCCTCATATGCAAGAAGAGATTCCTTGCTTTCCCTAGCCATCCCTTTTCAGTCTTCTGTGAGATACCACTCTGTATCAGCTTTTCTTGGTTTTCTGCTCAAAACAGAAGAAAATCACTGAATTTTTCTGGCTCGTTCTTGACCCTGCTCCTCACCCTTACTTCTCTCTTTCAGGCTCCTTTGTTGGATTCGATTCAATATCATATCTGAGTAAATACCCATTTTCATTCCATCCCCTTGATAAATCTTCCCATAGTATTTCTTTCAGGTTCAAAGTTTCCCTGAGTCACTCTTCACATCAATTTTTCACATTCTGCACATCCTTCATTTCAGCAGTGCCACTTAAGTTCCCTGATAATTAACAGTTTGAGTCCTACACTGAAAGCAAAGCCTAAACTACATACAATATAACACGACTTCCCCATCCAACAGAAAGTTCAGACTATTTCCTGAGCACACACAAATCAGGTCATTTGTCATGTTATGAACTAAGATCAACTGAAAAAGGTTTGGTAACAACCTTCCTCAGACCCTGCTCTAGCCACAACTTCACCCTGCAGGCACAACTTCAGAGGAAAACATAATTTAAAAGGCAAATTTAATCTGTTCCAGGATTTCAAAAAGAATAAAACCCTATTATTCACTCACCATAATTACAGAGATGGTACTAAACTTCAGTACAGAACAGGGTCCAGATTCTTTGGGCAAACTGATTGAGCATTTCCATTCCTTGATATGTTTTATTTATTTTAATGTTAACCTTAATTCTAGATATATTGCATTTTTTAAAGTTTGTTTTTTAATAATTATAATATCCATGTAATGTTCCCAACCCTAAATTACTTTAGTATACTCCAATCTTTATCTGCATTTTAATAAAACTTGAATTTTGGAATATGTTTTAAATTATGCCTTTGAAGTAGACTACTCAAGCTCACTTTAACTCAATGACTCTTACAAAGTCTTTACTTGAAGATGAATTATGTTTCTATATGTCCATTTCTCCTTTGCTTTCTAAAGTCCTTAACTCACTTCAAAATCTTGAGAGTATCCAAACAAACTCATATCTTCCTGAAAACCAAGATCTTACCATTGCTTCTTCTGCCTTCTGTTTCCTATGTGACTTTTTCTCTCCTCCTAATAAGCAAAACCTTGCAAAAACTCATTCTACTTATAGCAACTGAACTCAGCACCACAATTTTGTGTAATAATATGCTGGTACACAAAGAAGAACACTATTTCATCAGTTATCTACATGATCACTTGTAGTACCTGGATTTGTCATTAATGGTCTTCTCCCCAAGGGCTTATTAACTTGCATTCTGCTTGCCTTATGACAGCAGGCATTATAAGGTAAAATCCAAAGAATGAAAATAATAATACAAAGCAATCTCACAAAAATTTTAAAATGTCCTTGCCATTAATCACTACGCTCCTTTCAACAAACTTTTATCTGGCAGCAAGACAAATCACCAAAGCTAGAGCCTGTATCTATACTAAAAATAGAAGACCACAGGAAATTTCCCTAAAGAAACCTGCTACAAAGACATAAAAATCAGATTCATCTTATTAATTTTGACATATTTTCCTCTAGCCAAATAGTATCATAACCATGAACTGAGAGTAACAGATGTGGGCTACCCGTACTTGAAATGAATAATGACAAATAATAATGGCTTTTAAATAATAGAATCGTGGAATATGTTGGGTTGGAAGGGACCTATGGAAATCATCTAGACCCTGTGAAGAGAGCAGGGACATCTTTAACTAGATCAGGTTGCTCAGAGCCCTGTCAAGCTTGACTTTGAATGTCTTCAAGAATGGGGCCTCCACCACCTCTCTGGGCAACCTGTGTTTCATCACCCTCATAGTAAAAAACTACTTCCTAGCATCCAATCCAATCTACTTGCTCTAGTTTAAGACCATTGCCCCTCATCCTATCACTACACACCATCATGAAAAATACCTCCCCAGCTTTCCTGTAGGCTCCCTTCAGGTACTGGAAGACTGCTGTAAGGTCTCCCCATAGACTTCTCCAGGCTGAACAACCCTAACTCTCTCAGCCTTTCTTCACAGGAGTGGTGCTCCAGCCCTCTGATCATTTTTGTGGCCCTCTTCTGGACCTCCTTCAATGGGACCATGTCCTTCTTGTGTTGAGGGCTCCAGAGCTGGATATAGTACTCCAACTGAGGTTTCACCAAAGTAGATTAAAGGGGCAGAATCACCTCTCTTGATCTGCTGGCCACGCTTCCTTTGATGCAGCTGAGGACACAATTGGCTCTCTGGGCTGCAAACATGCATTGTTGGCTCATGTCCAGCTTTCCATCCACCAGCAACCCCAAGTCCCTCCTTTATGCAAGGCTGTTCTCTGTCACATCATCCCCCAGCCTGTATTGATAAGTAGGATTGCCTCTACCCAAGTGCAGGACCTTGATCTTGGCCTTGTTGTACCCTCATGAAGTTCACCTGGGCCCACTTCTCTGGCTTCTCCAGGTCCCTCTGGATGGCATCCTGTCCCTCTGGTATTTTGACCACACCAGTCAGTCATCAGCAAGCTTGCTGAGGGTACACTCAGTTCCACTATGTCATTGATGAAGATATTAAATAGCACCAGTCCCAGCACAGACCCCTAAGGGACACCACTTGTCACCCATCTCCATCTAGACATTGAGCCATTGACTGCTACCAACTGGATGCAGTGATCCAGACAATTCCTTATCTACCAAAGAGTCCATCCATCAAACCTTTCTCTCTCCAACTTACAGAGGATACTGTAGAGGATCATGTCAAAGGCCTTGCAGAAGATAAATGACATCCACTGATTTTACTTCATCCACTGGTGTGGCTGGTCCATTGTAGAAAGCCAGTAGGTTGGTCAGGCAGGATTTGCCCTTAGTAATGCCATGCTGGCTATCTCAAATCACCTCCCTGTTCTCCATGTGCTTTATCAGAGATTCTAGGAGAATCTGTTCCATGATCTTCCCAGGCACAAAGGTGAGGCTTAGGGGTTGGTAGTTCCTGAGGTCCTCCTTTCTACCCTTTTTTAAAAATGGGTATAATGTTTCCCTTCTTCCAGTCACCAGGGACTTCACCTGACTGCCATGACTTTTCAAATACCATGGAAAGGGTCTTGGCAACTACATAAGTCAACTCCCTCAGGACTCTGGGATGTATCTCATCAGGTCCCATAAACTTACATATACTCAGGTTCTTCAAGTGGTCCTGAACCTTATCTTCACTTACAGTGGGAGGGACTTTGTCCCTCTTGTCCACATCTTGTGTTTCACCGACTTGGGAGGTCTCAGGAGACGTGTCACCAGAAAAGACTGAGGTAAAAAAATTGTTGAGAACCTCAGCCTCCTCCTTTTCTGTTGTACCAATTTGCCATTCTTGCTCATTGCGGGAGGAAGATTTCTTTAACCCTCCTTTTCGGGCTGGCATACCTTTGACCTATCCTTTCTAAAGTCAAAAAGGATTATTAGGTCACCTAATCTGACTTCTCATACAACACAGTCAAATCATAAGTAGGTCTGGAGAAATTGTAAGTGGGATTAAATGACTGTTACCCTTGAGCCAAATAGACTGAGACATTTCCAAAGACCCAATACCATATCATGTGCTATCAGCCCTCACACTTGTAAACCTTACTATCTTGTTTGATTCTTAATCACCAACCAGCTTGGCAGCCTGCAGAATCCAGCAGCTATGAAATGCATGGGAAAGCAATGGAAAGGTGGGCTACAATCAGCTGCTTTAGATGATCTCCAGAGGATCAAAAAACAACAGACACTCAATGTTGCTCCCTATAACAATAGCTGTCAGTAGAGAGGAATGATGAAAAATGAAGGTAAACTTACAGCATGTTGTTTTCTTTTAAGCTGCAAATGTAATAATTACACAAGCTTCTAATTTCCTAAAATAAGCCTGTGGCATTTGTTTCCTTACCCTCTGCTACTGAAACCTGTTTACACTGCTATCTGCTCCCAGAGGTCCATCTCCCCCCTTCCTTGAACTAAGCAATAATCTCCTGCTCCGGTAGAACTTACTTTTCAGCCAAATTCCAACCCAAAACAAAAAAATCTTGCTAGCTATAATTTTGAGATGAGGAAAAAACATCTGCAAGGTTTTAAAAGCACACGTGTGCACACACAGGCAGATAAAACAAAGAAACTATTTCAACTGAAAGCTGTAATAAGAACAGTTGGCACTGAAGTCAGAAAAACCTTATGGCAGGAGGCCTGGAACAACCAACAGCAAAGGAAGAAGCATTTTCTCTCCCTTTTTCCCCCTTCTTTTGATAATTTAGATTGAACTACAGATTTCACACACACATATATAAAAGGAGGTTTAGCAATTGCTAGCTGTTGGGTGCAGCCATTAATCCAGAGTTGATGTTAAAGCAGTGTTTTCCCCTTGTCTTGCTTCACAGAGGATGTAAAGTGCCACTATCCCTTTAGTCTGCAGCTGCTGGAGGGAATGAAGCTCAACAGGCTGGGCAAAAAGCAGAATGCAGAATGCCTGGGCAAAAAAAGAATGGGCAAAAAGCAGAATGCCTGGGATGCTGCAGAAGATGAGCAACTGAAAATTCTTTTTCAAACTGGATAAGTTAGCAAATTTGACTGTGTAGAGCTCAACAAACACAGCATCAACAAACCGACATGTTCTTTAAGTATGTAGACTTGTTATACTAAAATTATAATAATCATCATATCTGGGGAAGTCAGAAAGTACTACACAAACTGTTCTGCTTCATCATACTGACAATGTGGTGGTACAGAGCAGCAAGGGAGACAGACAACCTACTCAGTGATACCCCAGAGTCCCTGCACCATCCCCACAATCAGCCTGGGCTCACCCCATCATTTCCCAAGTGTGCAAAAACCCAACTGCAGCATTCCAAGCAGCTTCCTGCTGTCCTCACAAAGGTTTAGCACTCTCTAAGGTCAGCATGAATATTTTATTTGGGATTTTTTTACTGGAAAGGTTTTCCAAGCTTGAAGCCTATCATAAAAGACTGTAAAGAGGACTCAGAAAGATGGTCGCGGGTAATTGCCAGTAACTCACCTCATGTGAGAGAAATTATAAGATTATCCCAATTATATCTTACACATTTTATCTTCCGCTCCTTTGCTTTGCCAAGGAAAGGCAGATGGTAAATCAGACTACAACTAAGAAATGAAAGAAATTAAGGAAATATAAACAACCTTCAAGACAAAAAAGTGCAAACTGACCTACTTCTGAACAAGAGTCTTTAAGAGTTATGCTTTTTATTTAGTTATATTAAAGCATTGTCTACTCAAAAACTTCTAAAAATACTAGGAAGCTTACTTCAAAACTCAGCAAAACAACAGGTGCAAGGAGGGCTGAACTGAACCAAACCATGAGTTCATTTTGCTGCTGCCTAGAGTCCCATGTAAAGCTACAGCATGAATACAGGGAGACCTCTCTGGGCAAACTTCACCAGGTTATGGCAACCTTCAGTAAGAGGAATCCAAAGCCATGAGAAATTACTGTTTATTGGTAAGTAACAGCCCTCAGAAGGCTTTGCATTCATGACTTTCTGTAACCATTTTGTGAGCATATTTTGGTCTCCAGCAACTCCAGCACATGGTTCTGGGGAAAACATGCTGTTTTCTCTGAACTTTCATGCCTGATTTTTTCATTTACACTTCAGAAGGCACAAAAATAATCACTCTTCCACCCTCTTTTTGTGCCTGCACATCTGTAGCATTTCTGCCCTCTGTCACCTCTCCACAATCTCCAGTCCTTGTTCATTTAATCTCCTCTTGCAAAAAAGCCACTCCACAAATGCAACCACCACTGTCAGCTGGCTGTAGCTCCCCTGTTGCCATGTTCTTTTGATCCATCAATGGGTGCATTTTTACAAGCATTTCTTCTGTTTTTCAGAGTCTCAGTGTCTTGGATGACTCAGCCTCACATGGTGCACACACAGACATATGCATTCACACACACATATTATTGAAGAGAAATGTGCACTTCAAGTCTATTCACTGTTATCCTGCACCCTTTCAGCTGTGGGACTCTGCTCCTCTGCACTTTGCCAAGCTAAAATGACTTAATCTTCCATACTGGATATTTGTCTCATAGCAAATTACTTATTATCACTCTTTATTTTAGGCCATAGCAAAACTATTATTCTTGATGGAACAGTTTCTTCTGTAAATCTGATGAGGAAAATCTCAGTTTTCATGGGATTAGTAGAGGGGCACTCGCATTTGACTTGTCAGGATGCTCTTGGTTTCACAGCTGCTGACTCAGGGTGAGATATCCCTGTATCTGCTGCTCTGGTTCCTGCAGGGCTGGTCACTGCACAGGAGGCACTGTGGGGTTTATATGATATATGAAGTGGTGTATGATCAGGAAAGAGAAAACTTTGGAGCACTGGATTGGGAAGACAGACATGGACTAGGACAGAAAAATGACATTGGGATAATGACGGGTGAAGACCATGACACCCCCAACATCTGGGACTGAAACCCAGAAGTCTCAGTCTCACCACTTCAGAGTGCCTGCAAGTAACTGGAAAACCCACAGACAGGTTTTACCCTCTGCTAGCCCTGAGGCACTTTCCAAACACATTAAAAAACCCAATAATAATAGTAGTAGCAGTAAAATGAACACTAAGAATGGTAAGACTGCAAAGTAAAGTGTCCTAACTAATAAAATTACAGAAGTTGCCATTATACAAAACTTATTCCTGATTCACACATTTCATTTTTCCAAGCAGCTTGTGTCTTGTCTTAGACACCAGAATGTAAGTCTGCTCCTAGACTTGGGTCCCACAGTATCATCCCACCATAAACATACGTGTTTGCTCACTATACAGAAACTCAGTTTAAATTATCAGAAGAGTAATTCACAGTGTATTACCCGGCACACAAAGGCAACCTGCCTCCTATCCCTGAGACCAATAGAAAAAAATCTATAAACCCTTTAAATAGTGCCTTAGTACAAGAAGGCATCAGTGTGGTGTTACACAAGGATGGACAGGATAGAGGAACCACACACACACACAGACATGCACAGAGCTCCAGATAAAGACTTTTCCACAGGACCCAGCAGGAGAAAAGGAAAGGAGGCCAAGACAGTAACACTTTACAAAACAAAACTTACCATCAGCAATGCATCACTTCTGCCACAGTGTTACAATTTTGTTATTCCCAGTTTTTAGTTTTTTCCTTTCTCTTTGGAAATTGAGAAGGAGATGAGGGACCTCTTCTGTAAAATGCTTCTGTGTACTATATTAAGAAGCTCATTTACATTTTAAAAATCCTTGTAGTGTTACCAGGTTTGCTTGAACTTTGTGGTACTAAGCAAATGGGAGTCTCTCAAGACTGTCAAGATGCAAATATAATTCCAGTAGTTTTCAATTAGCAGTTTGCCCACGTACGTGCAAAATAAATTGATTTAGGACCTTAGTCCTGAGATACCAAAACCTAAATGGAGGTTTTTTCCTTCCTCTATTGTATCCTGTCTGCAAATATTAGTTACCATAACAGAATATCACGTAAATCAAATAACTGCTGCTTTTTCATAATCATGCTGGCAGCTGCAGTGCCATGTTTCAATAGTTATTCACTGGAACTCATTAAGAAAGCATTATACATAGTAAATTAAAATGCAGGGTCTATGATCTGCAGACAAAAGGCTGACAAAGCTTATCAAATGTGTGCTGTGGCCTTCTCATTAACTTGGGGCCTTAAATGGCATTGTCCTCTAGGCACAGGTTACCGTGCTTGAACATCTTTTCGTTTGTACTGAGCAGCCTGTATCTGGCCTCAGGAAAATTGCTCTGAAGAAAAAGCTGTGTTCTTGAATCAAGGTAAGGCAAAATTTTTGTTGGGATATAAACGCACCCTGAGTCAGCGACTAGAAATTTGAGCATTGCTGTCCACGCATTAGAGAGCATCAGCAAATGGTTTTACTCAAGACAACGGGTGCTAAGCAGAGATAAGAAGTGAGATGTTGTCTTTGCAACACCTTAAAACTTTGGGGAAGCAAGAACCATGGCATGGGAGCAAATGCAAAACCACCAGTAAACCTCTCCAGGTCTATAGCAGGGTTTGTCCGACATATTCACAGAGGACTGTGACCAGAATCCATCCTTTTCTATTTGCAAGACAATGGGGTTTCTTCTCTATGTGTCTCTTGTCCCTAACACAGCCCTGAGCTGCCTCAGTACCACGGTCCCAAACCCTTAGCAGTGCTGCTGCAAGGCATGGATGGATGTAAGAGGCTTTCAGAACAAAACAGAAAAGTTAGTCATACATACACTGAACAGAGTTAATTCCTTAAGCAAATCAAATTTCATCTTTGTTGTATAAAATGTTGTTAGTTCTACACACCATGTCAGTCTTATGTTTTTCTCTCTGATTTTGTGCTGCAGATGATTGTCTGACATTATAGATGGTGCACAAAGCATCTATGCCTCACAAGATGGCAAACTATTGTGAAAATAATCTGAAATTCCAACAGCTGACACAAATTTTCACAGATTTAACACAAGGATGCACAGAGCATTTGTCAGTGTATCTGACAGATGCATAATTAGCTTTGCCCATAAGCTTCACCATAATACTGCTGGACTTGCACTGAACATGACAGTGCAGACAACACTGGTGTGCTTCAGTACATCTCTGATTTCCCCAATGACAGCTCTCCTCAAAGAACATAATTTATTCAACAGAAAATTAAAAAAAAAAACACCAAACAAAACCAAAACATCAACAAACTGCCCAGGCCCTAGCAAGTGCTTAATTATCTCCAACCTCTTTAATACAGCTAGGGGCATCAACAGTGGCACTCCCTGCCTCACCTCCAAAAAGAAAAATAAATCGTTCATTAAAAACAGTCATCAAAGATTCATCTGGACTGCAAAATTCATGAGCAGAAAAAGGTTGGGAAGGAATAAGTGTTAGGGACAGAATGGTTAATAGGTGCTGTTTAAACGCTAAACAGCAAAAACATCTTAGACCTTACTAATTGAAGGAGAAAATTTTCTGTTTTCAGCGGATTTTTCTATTTTCAATGCATCTAAGCAATTTTTTTGTGACTTTCCAATGCTAGGCATGGTGACAAACAGTGTTATGTAAAATACAGCAAACCAGCAGAAGCAACACATGGTAGTGTTATGTTTTAAAACTATGCAATGGTTTGTCAACCACTCAGATGCCAACACAGAGCTTCCCATTAGAGAGCAGACACTACAGTGCCAGAGGAACAATCTCCAGGAGTGCCAGTTTCCCAAACCCAGATTAGGACACTAGAAAGACAAATGTTTTCTCGTGGTTCCCCCATTCCCATGTGCTAATACTTCCCTCCTGTAGGCACTGCACCACAGGCAGGTAACTGCTTGATCTTAGTGGCTTAATCCAACTCGGTGCCCACAAGCAAGTGACCATCTTAGCTCTCCCTATTTTCTACCATCAGCTCTTCAAAAGACCTTAGGCAGATCTGATACTGCTGGGAACCACAGCCAGGCATCCTCCTGCATTGCTCCTCTTGCATCCCTGTGCATGAAGCATCATCACCACAGGAAGACCTCCCAGAGTCCACCTACACCATGGCTTCAAAAATTAAAAAGAGAAGACAGAGACAGGATCCCAGTTCATTTAAATTTGCTCCTGACTTCACAGCATTGGTGTTTAGTAAGTATTTCTGTTCAACATAAAGACATCTGAGGCTCTCAGGTGGGGAATACTGAGAAGATGCTCCTTTGCCCCAGCCTGCACAGCATACAAAGTGTGGTGAAACTCCCCTGCTCGAAAGCCAAAACTGGTATCCTGAGAGTTATTAGCATCTTCCTTGTCCAAGTTATGGAAAGCTGCTGTGTTGCTATGTTTGAGCCTGTCAGTCCACCCTGGAGGAAAGGGTGCTGGTCAGAGCACATCAACTCTTCACACCAATTAACTCCAAAAGACCCATATAATCCAGCTCCTCACTGCCATAGTAAATTACTTCATTGCATTATTTTTTCCTTTCCTTTTTTCCACCTCTCTTGACTACTTTCTATTGTGAGACTGAGAAGGTCTTTGTATTTATTGACTAAAGGAGATAATAATGTAGCCAGAGCAGGAACAAGAAAATAAAGATTAGAGCCCCAAGCTTTGTCAAATGAGTGAAGCTTATACAAGCATTACAGTTTTCTCTGCTGCACACATCTGTGGCTGAGGAAGTGGAGTCATTACTGCTCTTCTTAAATACTCACAGGACATTATTTAATATTGACTGACACTGTGGCAGCTATGAGACTCTGTAGAAACAAACACAGGAGAAACCTGGTGATGTGAGGCCCCACTCCTGCAATTTGGCGTGTGCTTTAACAATTCACATGGTGCATACCTTTCCAAGAGGTTTTTTTTTACCTCCCTCCTGAACTGAGACAAGATTTGGAACAGAACACTAACAGAGATCATTTTGATGCCAGTAACATTGGAAAAAAACCCCAGGAATTACTGATATCTTAAAACTTCTAGGAAGTAATGGCCATGATTATAGCAGGAGAGAGAACAGGCATGTTTT
Organism: Phaethornis superciliosus; assembly: GCA_023637945.1. Taxonomy (NCBI): domain Eukaryota; kingdom Metazoa; phylum Chordata; class Aves; order Apodiformes; family Trochilidae; genus Phaethornis; species Phaethornis superciliosus. Next base: position 186,821,396 of record JAJQWJ010000001.1, read on the forward strand.
CCAAGAAAAAAGTTCTGATTGGATGGGTAGAAAGAAATGTAACAGATGGCAAAACTTTGTCAGCACTCATTCAACCCTTGAGTCAGAACAGTGCTAGAGTTATGAGCATAGCAGTACCCTTGAATCATGGGCAGAAAGTTGAGAAATGTGAATATGTCAATTGGAGCTCCTGGGGAAGGGCAAGGGTGGGGGGAAAGAAGCAGCAGAGAAGGAGGAGGCAGCAGAGGAGAAGGGGAGCCCATCCTGCCTGGAACTTCACTGACAGTCAATATAGTGATCAAGCATTGACCTGGGACCTTCCAGCAGAAGAAATGTCCTGCTTCCTGCATCACCCAGCTGCCCAGGAGGCTCTCCAGGTGGACAGGCCAGGCTGCTCCCCAGGGAGAACCAGAGGTTGCAAACACATATCCAAAATACAGCCACACACTGCCATTGTAACCACCTTAAGCAGACAAAAGAAAAGGAAAGAAATGGCTTTGTAAACAAAGGTGGGATGAAGTCAAGGACCCCTCAAGACCTGCATTTAGAGAGCTCATGCATTTTTTAAGACTTTGTGCATCTGAGGACTTGGCTGGGTAGGTGTTTCCTGCACAGACCACTGGCATTTGTGCCTGCTTGCCAGACATACTGGAAGGGGCCCCTATAGAGTTAATTTCCAGGAGTGGGACCAACGTTCCTGATAGAATAAATACTCCTAACAGTAAAAACACTCACAGTGCTTTTAATCTTCAAGGAACTAAGGAAGCCAAACCAAAGCTGAGCTCAGTCATGCCATCAGACCACAATGACACCTCTGTGCCTGAGGCACTTTATTCATTATGACCTTGGGTCATAGAAAGCAGACTTTAAAAATATTCAATTGTGGGGGTTGGTTTGTTTTTGTAAACATTTCCTTTTTTCTTCTGCGTGTCACTAGATGGCAGAGCCAGTCACCAGGCTTCCTCATGACACATTCCTGCAGCTTTCAGTATTTGGATTTCAATTAAGCTGTAAATTCCTGGGGTTTTCAGTGACTGTCTCTGGGGTAATTACAAAATCAATGTACTTCAAAAAAAACAAAAAAAGCTTACAGGTTAATGATATGAATGATCGACCCATCTTAATACACTCCATGTTTGGAATGATGATGAAAATGTACACTTCAATTTAAAAAATTATTTAAAATATCATGCCTAAAGTCAGAGGAGACTTGGAGAAGGAACTATTTGGTGTTAAAAGAGACCGTAAGGTCTGAACTTCCTCAACACTTTTGCATCTGTGGAGCAAAAGCAGACAGAGAGCCCAAGCTTCTGATCCTGGGACACTTTGTGTTACAGATGCAAAACAAAACACTCCATCCTAGATGGTTAATCTGCAATTTGTTTATGGGTTGAAGTTACCAACCACAGCAAACAAAAAGGAAAACTCACCAGCACCAGATAAACTGGGAAGAAACCTGCACAAATCCTAGAATGAGAAGTTTGAAGAGGTTCTGTCCTGCCATTACTTTAAACCATCTTGAATGAAAACAAGTTTTAAAAAACTGCTAGCTTATTTTGTAAGAACCATTTTAAATAGTAATGATACATGTATGATATGGAGTCCACTTAATGAAGAGGCTGAGTCACATCCTCCATGAATCATGGCATCCACAGGGACTCCCCACTGGGGGAAAGACCTCTGGGGTAAGACTGAGCATCTCCTCTGGCTCCAAATTTGGTTTCTGCACAGGGCTTCACTTGCTAGTCACCACAATCTAAATATGCACACAAAGAGAGACATGAAGAGGTATGATATTTATATAGGAACAGAAGAGAGCAGCTCAGTCACCAACTATTGCTGGCACGACAGGTTTGCTCAGAAATGGGAGACTCCTGCTGTGCACTTTGTTTGGTTCTATCTGGTTTCCAGTAGAGGGTTCTCCTTCATAATATAATTTACTGTAGGAAGCTCTATGTAATCTGGTCATTAAAGCTCTCAGAAAAAGAAGACAAAGGCAATCATTATGTCAGTCAAAGTTCAGCTGGAAAATTCTGCCTTCCCAGAAAAAAAAAAGTAGGTTTATACAGCTTGAGCAAAATTGTTCTTTGGGAAATTAAATCTCTGTTACATTTTCATTCTATTAGTCTACTTGCCAATTACTTCCATCCTTGTGATTACAGAGCTCAGAGAAATGAACCAAGATGGAAATGAGACATATGCCTGGTATATGTGATAGTCCATCATTGCCTTAATCATGACGACCCAAGGTCCTTATGTTGCAAGAACCATCCCTTTTCTCTCTTTTTTAAATACTGCCTGCTGGGAGATTCAAATGTGCCAAACCCTTCTGGCTCCATGGTGATGTGTATGGCCAAGGGGCACTGGTGGGATGATGTTATCCTTCCTGCTCCAGGATGGTGAGGGCTTCTGGGAAGGTTCTGCTCACTGGAGTACTCTCACATTTGAGGCACTTCCTTTTCCACAGCAAGAGCAAAAGGATCTCCAGGAATCTAGTCATAGATCAGTCTGGATTGAAAGGGACCATAGAGATCATCCAGACCTAATTCCAATGCCATGGGCAGTGACACCTGCTAGACAAGGTTGTTCAAAGCCCCATTCAACCTCGCCTTGAACACTTTGAGGGGAGGGGGCACCCACAACTTCCACAGGCAACCTGTGCCTTTAAGCACATCATCCCTTAAAGCCCATAATCCCTTCATCCCTTAAAAGCCATAACTTTTGATTATTATCTCTGGTGTCAGCAAAAGCAGTGGCATACTCACATCCAGGGATTTTAGATTCAGTGCTGAGCAACCCAGCTGAATCCAGCAATGTTGTCATGAAAGAAGCCCAAAGAGCTTTGAGGCACTTGGGGTAGAAGATCCACCACTCTGAAGTCCAATCCTACATGGCCTTTTCGGGATGCCTATATAAAATCCTCCAGGATATGACCAGAATCAATCAACAGTAGGAATAAATAGCAATATAGGAACAGTTATCTGAGTGCATCTTTGCTGGATTTGGCTCTGGTGGTCTACATCATGGGCACCCATGTCTATCCCATAGGTAAAAAGGCAATTTCAGAAATAACCAAGACAGCTTTTACTTACTTGATCTCTCTCTTCTCCAGAAAACTGCTGTTCCAGAGTATTACTTTAGAACTATTTACTAAGTGCTGGCTTTTGATTTCATTTTCCCTGGAATTTATTTTTTTTTGCCTGAGGAAATGCAGGTCTGGTCACTGAGTGCATACAGAGTTGTGTGGTTATCTGCTGCAGAAAATTGTCTCTTCAACCTTTCTTCTCTTTCATTTTTTTTTCTTTTACTCAGCCCCTTCACAGGGATCATAGGAAAAGCTTACTAGTGATAATTAAGCATGTAAATTGCCTTAAGTAACTAAAATGAAACAGCTCATTGAATATGCATGACATGCAACTGTAGGAGCAGTTTTGAAGGACATGAGGGCAGCTGGCAGCATCTTGAGTTTGTAAGTGTTGTGGTGACTATAAAAGAAAAAAAATAATGTGGAAATATATATTCACTATTTAACTGTGTATCAAAACCTGCCAGAACACCAAGGAGCATGAGCAAATTTGCTAACAAACCCTCTGAGGAATGAATGACTGCATGAAATGACTGAAGGTATTAGTCTTTCATCTTTCTGTCTGTTAGTCTGAACCCTAGATCAGCAGTGACAGCAAACACAGCTTTCATAGGGCACAGGTGGCAGCATCAGCACAGCCCTGAGCTGTTCTTTCCACAGGCTACCCTGCCATGCCAAATTTTTCAGAGGATGCATTGCAAACATTTGCTTTGCATCAATAACATGGGCCCATGTATGGATAAGAAATTCGGTGAGCCGAGGTATCCTTCTTCTTTTGAATACAAATTTCCTTTTAAATTTAAATCCAAGAACATAAGGCAATTGTACAGGCATAGGAAATCCCTCTAAGCTCACCCCAGATACACTAAATTTCCACACTTTTTCTTGGCTGATGCTTTTATCACTCAGTTGCTGAGAACATGACTTGCCATCCTCATTTCAAACACTTCAAGGAGTGATTTTACCAGAAGAGCTTTCATGAGACCTCATTCTGCACTGTGCAGCTTCCCCACCTCACACCCCGTCCCCAGTCTCTACCCAGTGCCCAATCAGACTGTTGTCTGTAATTCCCAGATCTTTAAAATACCCTTTAAGCAAAAATAATATACCAACACAGTCTTTGATTTTAGTATGTCTATCACTGTGGTGTCCTCAGCAAGTAATACCTTTTGGTATTTAGATATGAGGACAAATTATCAATAGCAAGGGGGGTTCTTCCTCCAGTGCACAACTGTGCATGGCCACACGCTCAAGCCCCTGCAAAGAGGCTGAAGCTAAAACTCTGCAAGATGCCACTAACCTGATGTCCCAAGTGCTCACCTGGCACAAGCAGATTCCTAACTCTCCCTGGGGCTGCTAAAGTAGGTTATTTAAGGATATGGGGTTTTTCTGTTTGCTCGGCAGTTTTGGAGGCCCTGTCAGCATTGCAAGGCACCACTGCTTTACAGGGGATGAGCCAGAGGCAGTGTTAGGATCATTTGGGAATGGTGCAGCTAGAGCACAAGCATGGCTTAGAAAAGCAACCTCCACTTTGATTATGGTTCATATCACTGCTTCCTAATCATCTTCCAATGGCACTGGTTGCATACAGGTGTAGAAACACCTTGCTACTTTAAGAATTCCGTAAGTGGAAAGCTTCTTTGGGAGCAGGAAAGAGGATTTGAAAGATGCTGATAAACACATTTCAGCTGATGTTAGAAGGACAGAAGCATGTGACAGCCCAGGTTGCACGAGAGCTCAAAAGATCATCTCATCCAGCCTTTCATGGGAAAGGGAGCCAACATGACAATCTGGCAGCCTGTCATATCACAACTGGGAAACCTCCAGTACTGGGGACTCTTATCACCTCTCTAGGGAAACTGTCCCAAGGACTGATTGTTCTTTCTGTAAAAATTTTCTTTCTGCCATCACAACTGCAAACTGAAGAGTTCATTCATTTCTTCACCACCACAGCCTAACCCATAGAAGACAGGTTCCCTGTGCATAGTATTTATTTCTACAAATAACTGCACAACTCTTTTTCAAATGGAGTATGTGAATGTGTAAAATATGAAACATTGTATTTTAAAACAAGAACAAAAATATCCGTCTGGAGTCTTCATTTTTAGTCTTTTAAACCATGGGGTTTGTTGTTGTTTGCAGATAACAAATGTATAACAGCCACATGTATGCAATTATACTATGTTTTATATTGCCTAAATTATTTTCCCTCAGGACCAGATATTGTATTGTTACTATATTTGTTCTCCTAGTATTTATATTTCTTCAGATTTATTGCAAAAATCCAGCAACAGATTATAAACTTCTGGCTAGGAGTGGATTTTTTCTGAAAGAAATGCTTTGTTAAATTTTGTTGGAAATGAAATTACAAAAATATAAACATGCAATTTACATACAATAGATATTTTAAAAGTCAGCATGTAAGCCGCTTAAAATATTTGGCAGGATATTTATCTAAACTGTTTCAATTTAACACTGATGTGTCCTAACTGATGTGTACTTTGAAATCTGTTGTCATCCCCAGTCAGGTAATGTTGTCCATATTCTTAAATTGCTGAATACTGAGCATTATAAAAAATGTTGAGGACAGTGATAACAACACCACTAAACATTATTTATTTATGCAATGTTCATCTCTCTGATATATCCGATGATACAATCATCCACTAAAAATTAGCAAGTGCCCACCTAAAATCCGCAAAACCTTAAAATATTAGTTACACCCAAATAAATAGCAACTACACATCAAAAAGAAGAATAAAAACTAAAAGCAAAATAGTACCTCATCCTAAGAGATTAATAACAGCTCTTTCAATAATTTTTAAACAGGATTGAATATAGGAAAATTAGTTGAAAACCTAGGATATATAGACTAACCTCATAGCTTGAAAGCATATAAGGGCAAGACCTATTTTCAGCAATGTTGCTGCCTCCACTGACCTCAGGTCTGGACCTGGATCATTCCAGCCCCAACAGTCCCCTCATCACCTCTTAATTCCCAGGACCTGCACAGGATCAGGAAGACAGAGGAAACTCTAGGCCTATACAACCTTGCTAAGATGTTCATGTTTTGTTTGAGCTTGCAATTTAATTCAAATCAAAATAGAAAAAAACAATGAAAACCCAGCAAACCACCTCTGCAGTCAAAGGCCTCTGAATTCAGCATGAAGTTTTGGTCTCTTTCTGACAGTTCTGACACAGGTTTCTCTATGGTTTTCATCCTCCAGCACTCTCCTGGACTAACTCCATCCAGCTCCTGTGGACCTGCAATCTTCCTTGCACAGATGGTGGCTACTCCAGGCAGTCCAGACATGCCCTGGCCAGTGGGATCCAGCTGATACCCTCAGTGACAACCCCCTGCTTGTGTTGAAAATGAAGGGCTTCATTTAATGAACTTGTATTTAAATAGTAACATATGGACTCTTCCTCTATTGCTCCAACTTTCTGTTATCTCAAAAACTATTGATGTTTGTGCACTAGCAGCAATTTTAGAGATGTTGGGTTGTTTTATTTACCAAGACAGAACTTTCATGCAACTTTAACTGAACGTAATACCTAGGTAATAAGCATCTGCCTCAGGGCTTTTTAGAGGCCAGCAGCAAATGCATTTCAGGAATTTCAGTTACTGGCATCATCTGACAAGTGTCCAGCTGCCGAGAAAAAATGAGTAAAGGTAATTTTTAGGAATTAAAAAAATTCTTCTCCAATAATTTTCCCTAACGTTGCTATAAGGTCTTGTAACTGCCAGGTAAAAATACAGCACACAAATTATTCTGCCAGGAAACCAAACCAGTTTTCACTGACAAACTTTCAGTCTTATAGTTTTGATGGGTATCATGGAACAAACAAACTTCACTCAAATCCTAGCAAATTTATAGAAAGAGCCTAAAAAGGCAACGGAGGTGCTTGATCAATGTCACCTTCCATGTGTTTCTTTGCAAAACCTGCAAACCTTTTCAGCTGCAAATCCTCTTGCTCCCCACCAACAGCTGCCAACCCATGGAACAAGCCTGCAGCAGGTCCCATGCAAGGGGGACATGACTCTCCTGTCACCTGCATGGAGAGGAGCCACTGTTCTAGCCACAGCCAAACTCCAAAGCAAATGTGAATGAAGATCAGTTGAAGTTCAGACAAAAGGGAGCACAAGCTGCCCCTCAGCATTGGTCACGGGGCACCTTTCAGGGACACTGGCTGACCAAGTGACCAGCTTGCTGGGGTGCTATTGCAGTCAGGGATGATTTAAGGTTGAGGTGTAATTCATGCTTGGTGTTGAACACTTCTGGGCAGTGTTTACTGTCTCCTGGTGATGATTTACAGGGTTTGATTACTTGTTTTTCATTACAACCAAAAGGGAGATTAAAATGTTTCAGAGGCAACTGCTTGTATTAATCTCTGCAGCACAGGCTGGGAGCAGAGCTGTCACTCAGGGTAGGGATGGCATCCCAGCTGCCAGCACCACTACAAGACAAGAATCATTAAAAGCTAATATCTTCTCAAAAGATAGACTGGAGAAGGGGAGAATTATGGCCAGCCAAACAGGATTTTTGAACAGTAGCCAACACACACACAAAAGCAGCCAAAATTCACTGACCATCCTCTATTGATTTCATCTCAGGAAGGAAAAAAATCACTAAAACAATACTCATACTTTGTATAAGAATACTACATGCATGTTAATTATCTGCATTTAAATCTCCAGTTCCTTTGCATCTAATAAAGTGCATGCAAGATTAATAAACTGGGTCAGAAGGAGTCACTTCAGTGAAGAAGAAATTGCAGCTCCAAATACGGGGTGGTGGGAAGTGGAAAGACACAGAAATGGACCTGCCTGCTCCCTCCCAACCTGAGCCATCTCTGGCTGGACTTGGAAGGCAGAATTTGTCTTATCTTTCTAGGCTGTGTGCTTTCTAGTAGACAGGGAGAAAAAGAGAAAATCAAAGGAACTTGTTGTTAGACTACAAGCTGCACAATAATACCCTCTTAAAGTTGGAGAAAAAAAATATTAAAACCAAAAAAATCCCCAAAAACCCAGCATACCCACTAACACACTGTTATTTTCGAGGGATTTTGCAAATACCTTCACAGTTGCATTTATTAACTGTAGCTACTGTTAACAGCTTTTACGTTTAAGTGCCTGATCCACCACAAGAGGGAATTCAGTGGGCAATTCAGTGTGCTGCACATCAAAACTAAATAAATCATAATTACAGACTGCTCTGCTCCATCATGAGGAGAGACAAACAGTGCTTTCTCTGCCCATCTGCCCACCCCCATGCCTGACACCATCTTTTTAATTCCTAAAAATAAAATAAATAAATAAATAAAGCCAAAAGCATTTACTGTAATAATTCACTGCTGAGGTCAAGAACGTGCTGCAGGGATGGTAGTGGCAAAGAGGAACTACAGTGGGAATACAAACAGATACTTTCCTCCTAAACTGCTTTGATGTGCCATTCCTAGGATGACTGGCTTTCTTCCCTTTATAGTTCTGGGCCTGTGAAGATTTTATAATTTTTTTTTCTTCTTGGTTTTTTGTTTTCTGGGGTTTCCCCCCCCCCCCCCCCAGATACCCTTAATGCAGAACCCTTTCCTGACCTCAAAGTAATAACAAACAGGAGATGAAAAATCCATGTGCTGCCTTATCAAAGCCATCTGCAGAATTTAAGCTTTCATTTAAAAATAAAAATTAAGCTTCTTGCCTTTAAAGGTTGTAGAGATAACCTTTTCTACGTGAACTGATCCACAGCCATCCTCTAATTTTCTCCTCCTGTGTCACAGTTTCTTTACATCCGTAACTGCTTCCATAGGCAAACTATTTGGGGAAAACCATTTCACAGAGGTTGTCTTGTCTTTTCTAAGTGAAATAGCATCAGCTTCTCACTGCTGATGTGTAAAGCTGATAAGCAGAAGCAAAGCAAGGCTTCTCCTGGAACAGCCATAGATTCACAGGACCAAAATGTGGATACCTAAAACACATACGTATGTAAGCTCAACATACATTTCATTATAGTTCACCAAGACAAAACACCACTTCTGTGTGGAATTCATCTCATCAGCCTCTCAAGTCTGCAAGCAGAGATAGGAGTTTCTAGGTGTGACTCCTCAAGGTATATTTCAGGTAAACTGCTCTCAAGATGCCTGAGGCTGAAAGAAAATAATGGCCTTGGTGCTCATGGCTCCTACTAGAGCATGGCAGGGAAATGATGAGGGAAGATACAGCCAAAATTACTGCCCCAGATGACAGATGAACCTGCTGCGGAGATGATTTTTTTCTAAGTTCTTTGTTAATCATGCCAGGGAAAAAATCTCTCCTTCCTTCAAAGTGCCTTCCTTCACTGTGATCTTGACCACAGAAAGAAGCCTCCCTGGACAAATTGGTAGGATCACACGTTCGTTCATCATGTTCAGTCTCTTATCTCCAAATGATGTCATTCTCTTCCCAGGGAACAGAAAAGAGAAAACCAACAACAATAAAACAAATTAAAAAGAGAGAGAGAGATTCAGCACATCCCCAGGTAATTATGAATTGAGAAAGAAAGCAGAGATTTATCCATTCTGAACCTGTTAGACAATAAATTTGAGAGGAGAAACATAGAATTGGCTTTATTTATCAGCAGCACAGAGAGCTTCAAGTATTAAATGCCCTGAAAGCCACACAAGTAATCTTCACTTCCCACAAGGGTCATCCAGGGCCAAAATAAGCAGGTGGATATATGACTTCAAGGTCAAGAGCACGAAATGCAACTTCCCAGTAATATAGATATGCTTTTCTTTTTCAGAAACAACTAATTCTTTCTTAAGTTTCCAAGCCACTGGTCCATTGCCTTCTTTTGCAGCCATTCTTTTATTTTTACTAGTGAGTAGCATTCCTATTTCAAAATAAAATATTTCTTACATCAACTCTTCTAAGTGTATCCACATGGATGGACAAAGACACCAAGCAACTTTCTCTTGGAGATAAAATCTGTTCTCAGCTTCTTCCTTTATGCAGAGTTAGCCTTTTTTTTGCCCACAATGACATATAACCTCTTCAGCTTTAGCCCCCTTGCCTACCTTTATGTCATCTGCAAATGCTTCATATCATTGCCTAGGTTGCTGCTAAAAATATTGAGCAGCATCAGTCCAAGAACTGTTTCCAGAAGTAGCTAAGTGAGAAACAACCTCCTCACTGATAGCCTTCCCCTAGCAACAACATTGTGAAATATGTGATAAAACCATTTTTAATCCACCTAGTATGTGTTTTAATATCTACACAAGTTGAATCAAAAGATCTACTGGTATCCAGTCCAATGCCATATGGAAATATAAGTACACTGTAATAGCAGAATTTTTGATACTGAACACATCTCTCAGTCCTGGATTGGCAGAAACTGTCTTCATAGATGTGGTATTAACATAATGGAGTGTTAGTAAAACACAGAGCTTTTGCTTTACCAAACAAAAGCCATGGCCTTCCAGTATCTTAAAGGGGTCTACAAGAAAGCTGGTGAGGGACTTCTTAAGGTCTTGGGTAGTGGTAGAACTACAGGGAATAGATTAAAACTAGATATAGATAGATTCACATTAAACATTAGGAAAAAGTTCTTCGCCACGAGGGTGGTGAGGCACTGGAACATGTTGCCCAGGAGGAGCTCAAAGCACCATCCCTGGATTTTTTATGGTGAGGCTGGACAGGGCTCTGAGCAACCTGATCTAGTGGGAGGTGTCCCTGCAGGAGGGTTAGAACTAGATGATCTTTAAGGTCCCTTCCAACCCTGACAATTCTATGGTTCTATAGAAAGGTGACATAAGGAAGAAGATGCACAAGAGACAATGAAAAAAGAAAAAAATGTCAAAAAAGCATATATAAAAATAACGGATAAAGGGGAATAAAGAAGAAAATGTCAAAAAACTCAGAATAAAACTGAACATTTTATTCACAGTAAGAGTAAAAAAAAAAAAATTCCATCATATTAATCTATAAGTTGTTCCATTGTTTCCTAGACCCTATCTGCCCAAGCTATGTGTGCTAACAAGAAGCTGAAGGAATCACTGAGTAATGTATTTCTTCCATCATTCAGACTGATGAATAATGGTTAGGGTTAGGGTTAGCTAGACCTTTCAGGTTTTAAATTCAGTGCCTTAACCAGACAGAGTAAGCCCAAACCTATCTTAGCAGCTTTATGATGCAATCAAAGCAAGCCTGTACAGCAAAGTAATGGGAAGTGAGGAGGCCAAAGCCCGGGGGACATGATCCAGCCTGTTCCCATGGCTGCATACCCACACTGCTGGAGTGCACCAGGTGCACATCTCCCAGTTCAGTTTTCCTAAAATGAAGCTGGTGTGGGCCCTCTAAAACCAGCCTGAACGACAGCCCAGTAACTGATGACAACCAGATCTGCTTCCAAAAATTCCTTGTGATCCAAACATATCCAGGAACATACATACAGCTGAAAAGATGCAGGAATGTGAAGGTGGGATGCAAAAGGTGAGTGGAGATCACTAAGATGACCTCAATGTTTTAAAAGACAGCAAAATAAACTACTTTACTGATGTGACATTTGGAGGCTGACTCAATACGGACACAGTTTCAAGCTTTTAACAGACATAAGTAGAAGAACATCACGAATAAGCTTATCAATAAGAAAAGTACCTACAGGACACAACTGGCATTGGGTCCCACTGCATCAACCACTTCAGAAACAGTGGGAAGCAGCCTCCAATGTGGTGAATAGCTTGGTGATATAATCTCAGGGTGTTAAAACAGAAGTACTTCTGCCTGAATCTGTGGGAATCACAGTTATTTTTGTGGCATGCCCACTCCCCAGGACATGCCCAAACGCTGACTCCCACAGCTCACCACCTCCTGTAGCCCTCAATGTTGATGAGAATGAAGCATAAAGCTCTTACTTGGACTGAAACTTCCACTAAATACCACAGTGTTTCCAAACACATTTTTCCTCAGCTTCAAGGCAATTTTCCTCCCCCCTTTTTAATATGGTGCTCTTTGTCTAAAAGTGTCTGAGTGTTGGCCAATACATTTGATTATTTCTATTTTTTACCACAAACAAAAAAGGCATGATCCACAGACTAGGACACACACCCCCTTTTTATTTTTGGATTTCAAAGCAAGCATTTTCTCCATTAGACCATATTTGTTTGCTTTAGACTTCAGAAATAAATAGCAGATGACAATATGGAGCAGTTACTTTATGTGTGTGCTTTATCCATTTTTGTATTAATTGCAATGAAAAATTCCATGGATGAGTGTTTCCCCAAATCCCTTTTATTAAATACCCTGGAAACAATGTGTCCCTTTTCCTGGAAGTAGTCCCCCACTAATCCCAAACACTGTGATCAAGTGTATATACTGTCCTTAGAGTATTTAGGAGTCTGTCCTTATTTTATCTCTTTTCAGTTCAAAATCTTTGTGAATTTGATCGTGTCCCATTCACCTAGTCCTCCTTAATGGATGAGAAAGAAATAAGCCTGGATGAGCATAAGCTGAAACACTGTGTTTAAACAGTTCTCACAGGAACCCACTGGAAAATAAAACAGCAAAACCCTCGCACAAAAATAGCTCTGACTTGCCCTGCTGCTATTTCTCTTTGCTGCACCCTGAGAAAGTACACTCCAGAAACCTTCCCTGAAGAAATGGGAAGATAATTTTAAAAAATTACAAAAAGCAAAAACCCCAGCACAGAAGCAAAGAACAACAACCCTGAGGACTCTCTCAATAAAAGCCACAGAAGGTTGGCTGTGGCCATCCTCTGGATACGGCAGGTCTGAAGACTCTGATTCAGAGCAGTCAAAAGCATGAGAAGCACTGGGGTCCAAGTGATGGGCAAGGCTTTGGGTAATTTCACAGGAGCCAAACAAGAGTCTACTCCAGGCCAGATGATGCTGTGTGTGGTGGGGTAGTGACACCTTCTTCTTCAACTATGTCCCCAGCCAGAATCTTGCTTCTCATAGAAGCCTCCAGGTCCCAGGCTTGTCCTTAGGGAAGAGAGAAAAATGTGCCCTCTTTCACTTTCCCTCTGTCCATATAAAGCAGGACTGTAAAAGGAAGAGCCCAACACAGATGCTTCTCTTCAGTTCTGCTTTGCCCCTCCAGCAGAAGAGATGTGTCCAGCATAAAAGGTAAATCAATGACTGCTACAAAGCGAGTTCCATGGGGGCCCAGTCCAAGACCACAAATTTAATTCATCCAGGAATACATGCATAGACCAGGCATGTATATTTAAAACTAAAAAGCAAAAATGCTACCACGCAAAACATTTCCCTGAACACAGACATTTCTCCATGTGGGGAGGAATGAACCACACAAGGCAAATTCTGTCCCTCTCATTTAGTGCCCCAGATTAGAGCTATGAAAGTCAGGAGCAGCTGAGCCAGATAATCCAACAATACATTAGAGCACCACCAGTAATGCCTTAAGCAAACACGAGGGGACTGCATCTCCTAAGTATATTTGGATTGTAGGGAAAATGGTCTGACTAGAAAAAAACCTAATGACACACAATGCATAACATGCTATGGAGTCGTGCTTAGTGCAGTACATGCTTGCGTGCTATATGATGAGACTGATTTAAACTTATAGCCAATATGCAGATAGTTTTGTGGGAGGGGAAGGAAGGGTCCCACTCATTTTTGTTAGGCTGCCTAATGGCTTTTCATGTTAAGAGAAATATAAATAAATATAACATCATGATGCAGATAATAGATCTAAAGTATTTCTTGGAATGTGAAAAACAGATTATTAGAAAGCTCTGGTTTGAAGCATGTGGAACGAGGCCATTATCTGACATACTGCACAAAGAAATGGCATTCTGTGGAGGAAAGATTCATGAGAGCATTCTTCTCTGAGACAGCAAAGACAACACTTAGTTCTGCAAGAAAAACATATTCTTATCTCGTCTGGAGCAAGATTGATTTCATTCTTTAATATGCAGGTGAGAAGGCAAGTAGTTTGTTTTTTTCTCCATGTAACAAATGGCAAGTTTTAGAGAAAAATGATTTTGTTGTTGGAGCAGTTTGTCTGTGTGCTAGTTTTTGTTCTCCTATTTATAACAAAACCCCTAAAACTGTCAGTATTAATTTTTTGCTACGTGATCAGTGATCCATTTAATATCATCTACTACAGGGCAATGCAGCCATAGGCTGGGCTTACTAAACTTTATTAGGTTCAGTACCAAGGTCTCCACCAAGTTCTCTCTCACTTTTCCCAGTAAGTCCTAAAGCAGGATAACCGGCAAGCTGTTAAGCAGTTAAACTGTTTTTTCCCAGATGAAAAGTCATAGCAAATTTGCTCACAGCAAAAGCGCCGATTAACATTTTCTTCAGAAATCTTGAAAGTGGTATTAGTAAGTTTTTTAATACCTCAAACACTGTGGATCCCCTATACCATCCCACTGGCAACATAATGCCATCACAGAGTAGGAAGATGCCCAAACCGTGTTTTTAGCAGCAAAGAATCCCAGCTGGATAGTTGGTCAAGCCTCTCCTTTGAGGAGACCTTATTAATGTGTGGAAATATCTAAAGGGCAAGCGTAAGGATGGAGCCAGGCTTCTTTTCAGTAGTGCCCAGCAATAGGACAGGAGGCAGTGGGCACAAGATGGAACACAGGAACTTCAAACATGAGAGAAAAAACCTCATTACTGTGAAAGTGACAAAGAACTGGAATGCATTGCCCAGAGAGGTGGTGGAATCCCCTTCTCTGGAGATATTCAAAACCTGGCTAGATGCAATCATGTGTAATGTGCTCTAGGCAATCCTGCTTTAGCAGGGGGGTTGGACTAGATCATCTCCAGAGCTCCTTTCCAAGTCTGATGGTTTTCTGATCCTATCACTCATGGAGGCTCAACAACTGAATACTTACCAAAAAAAAAAATCTCATTAACTCTGCACTGCTGTGCATGTTTTTGTTGAAATCTGTTGCCCTCTCTTTTTCTTTCTGCCAACCCATTCAATAAGAGAGGGTTAATTTTGAAAGATCATCCACCCCTACCCACCATGACAAGGTATAGCCATTGTCTCCAGGAAAAAAAGGCTGAATCTGCAAGAGGGAGAGCAGATGTTTCATTGTCCCAGCCAATTGACTACAATGGAAACACCACCAAGCCTCAAGTGTACTCTGATCCTGAGAGGGCTCTCATCTTCCTTCTACCAGAAGACCTCACAATAGCTCATGTATTGATCACCAGCATCTCTTCTGTTAAAAACAAAATAAAGCAAAACAAAACAGCAACAAACAAACAACAAAAAAACCCACTAATTCCACAGCAGTTCATCATCTCCAGGGGACCTACCACCTCATGAACAGAGGCCCAAAAAGTGACCAGCAGGGTGTAGTCCTCAGGTGCTAAGCACTGCCCACACACTGCCTAGATCATGTAAATCTGTCCTGTATCAGTTCATGCATGTTTTCCACCCATATGCTGGACAAAATAGAGAGATGTCAGAGAGCCACAGGTGTTTCATCACCACAGGCACAGTTGTGTTAGGTTCATCCAATAGCTGAGTAGAAACTACTCTATCACAATATTATAGAATGGATTGTGTTGGAAAGGACCTTTAAAAGTCATCTAGTCCAACACCCCTTCAGTAAGCACAGATATTATCAACTAGATTAGGTTGCTCAGAGCCCTGTTCATCCTGATCTTGAATGTTTCCAGGGATGGGGCATCTACCACCTCTTTGAACAACTTGTTCCAGTGTCTCATCACTCTCACAGTAAAAAATGTCTTCCTTATATCTAATCTAACTCTACCCTACTTTAGTTTAAAACCAATACCCCTTGCCCTACCTCTACAGGCCCTACTAAAAAGTCTGTAAATACGCTGGAAAGCTGCTATAAGGTCTCCCCCCAGAGCCTTCTCTCCTCCAGACTGAACAACCCCAACAAGATACCAAAGAATACTGAATTAAGTTTGGATCATGCTCAATTTTTCTTTATTTGAGACATACCTGGCAGGTTATCAGTTTTCCATCAATAAGAAAAAACTATTTATACTATATCTCTACTGGATTGTCAGACCTTAGACTTCCTTTAAACTGAAAATACCATGTATATACAGCATGCAGCCAACTGAAATATCACATAGCAGCTACATGTGACACTCAAGAGAAGATGTCAACACTTGTCTTGCAACCAGTTTATGGAGTCCTCAAAGTATCTGCTCTCAGTGCTGCCGAGAGACCTTCCGAACAAGGGGAAGTGCAAACAAATTAAGTATAAAGCACATTACTTTTTAAGTGTAAATCCAAAGATATGAAGTAGCATGTTAGTTGGAATCATTACAAAATCAGCTCCAAAAAAAATAGCTGAGGCTTTGCGTGTTTATTTCCCTCTAAGTGAGCTGCTATAGACTACTCTTTTTTTTTTTTAATCACTTGGTTCAGAGCCAAGAATCTAAATGTGCCACAATAACCACGTTTATTTAGTTCCAGCTCCTTTCTGTAGTATCATATCAGCTCAACCTGGCATCAACATGCTGCCCTCTGCCAATGAGCCCAGCAAGGAATCCAATCTGCTCCTTATTATGGGATGCCTGGGAGACAGGGGCAGGTAAAAAACACCAGAAAGGAGTGTATGGGGAGGTAACCAGGGCAGCAGTGGACAGAATGAGAAATGGGAAGAAGTGAGTAATGACTGACAAAAGTGTGAAGGAGGAATGTGATGCTGCAACATAGAAAGAATGAAAAAAAAAAAAAAATAAAATAAATTTTAAAAAAAAGGTGTAGTAATGAAGGAATGTGACAAGCGGAAAGGAGAAAAGCAACAAGACAGCCTGAGTCAGAGGTAGGGGAAGTGAGAAACCTTGAAGAAAACACAAACCTTCCTGGAACACAGTCCAGCCCCTCCATAAAGCAGAGGCTTTCTGAGTATTTTTTCCAAGAGCTTAACTCACTAATGAAACTGAAAAAAACTCAACAAAAACAACTTTCAAGGCAGGTGAAAAGTGCTCTCACACCAACCCACTCCAAACAGGCCATGATTTCCTCTAATTGCAAGTGAATAATCAGGTTCCCCCTGGGCAAAATATTAGTGAAAAAACAAAATGAAGTGAGCAAGGGAACACCTGCTTAATGAGTGGATTTGCCTTCCCAGAAAGGCTGGTGTATAGGTGCATTATGCAAAGCCACAGCAGAGTTTCGGTGTGGGCGTGCACTTACACAGTCGATTAAGCATAATTTAATTACATTTAAATAATTAATAACGAAGCATATTTTAATTGCATACAATTTCTATGTTGTGAAGTGCTATGCACCTTGCAAAGCTCAATTCACAAACACTCAGCAATGCCAGATCTCAGCGTGCCCAGGCTACCTGCAGCCTCCTGTACCCTTTGGACACAGGGTGCAATTAGTTATTACTGCCCTCACAGCCCCGTCTCTCACAGGGCACAGAATGGGCACAGCTCCTGAAATAAAACTGCTGTTCAACATATATCTTGATCTGCCACATTATATTGTGAGGCACTTGAAGGATAAAGGCACAGGAAAAGAAGGATCCTGACTATCTATCTACATTGAGCTTAAATTGGCAGTCAGGCAAATGCATGCACATGATTCCTGGTATCACCTAAATCTATAGTTTCCTATCAATAATTTCCTCCTTGGTCCTCTCCCCTGAGGGTCCTTGCTCACTACATGGATTAAAGGATCATTCATTCTTCAGGCACAAAATTCTTCTTCCCCCTGCTCTTTTTTTGGGATACAATAAGGGAATCCAGATGCTTCATTTCATTTGCTGGCTGAAATTCCATACTTACCACTAAGGCTTTATTTAGCTATCGAAAGTATGTAACTATGGCTCTTGTCCCTATGCTTTAAAGTCTCCTAAAGATTTCAAGAGCAGCTGCTTAGTAGGTTTGCCATATACGGTTTACATGATGGTGTGATTACTTGGTTTCCTTGGAACAAGCTCAGGTTGGTTTCCACATCTCACAGCCAATTAATCACGAAGCAAAAGAAACCCTTTTGGGGCAGAGGCTGATACATATAGGAGGTTTTAGGCAGATGCAAGATAAGGGCACTGAGAGATGTCTGAAGCATCTGTATTAGAGGGGAGTGGTTATTTCACTCCTGTCTGTCACCATCACACTTCTTATACCAGCTGCAGTCAGGTACAGCAAGGCTCCATGCCAACTAGGTAATGTCAAAATGCACCAAAATCAAAAGTAAAGGGCTCTCTGCATCAATGTGCCCACAGAAGCCAGGTATAAGGGGAAGCAACATGATGGATAACTTAGGAAGAGGTACAGGTAAGTATTTGCTGCTAAATGAATAATATTTAAATTCAGTAAACTCCAATAAATCATGTAAATTGATCTGTACATCACAGATAAGCATACATGTACCAGCCACTCCCTCACAGATCCCAGTGCTTCATGGAAGAATAGTTCTGTTGGGCTAAAACAAGAGTCAGTGAGATAGTCTTAAACTGAGAACAGGGAAAAAAAATCTAACACTTTCAATGATAATTTGCTCCAGTGGATTGTTAAAAACATGTCAGAGTTTCCATGTGAATTTGTCTGCCCCCTCATGCCATGCCTTTCTCCACTGGACTGCAGAGCCCTTTAGTGCTTAATGTTTTCTCTCCTTGAAAGTCCTTAATACTTGCAGTAAAGAACTATCCATTTCAGACAATTTTCCTTTCAAAGCCTGTTATTTCAGAGTAACTGCATACCAAAGTTAAAAATCACAAAAAGTGTCTAGACTAGTGTATTCCTTGTGATAATATGCTTACTAAGCAGGATTACAGACTAAAGCTCAACTTAGCTGGTCAACTGTATATGTCTTGTTTATTTAACACTATTTCCAAAGGCTTTATATATTGCCTATATAAAGAAGTCTGACAATCACTGAAAACATCCTCATTCTCACTGAAATCTGTGGCTAAGGGAGCCTGAGCAGCGCTCCATAAGGGGGAGCAGAGACCAAGGTGAGGCTGCAGCCTGTCCACACCACAGTGTGCCTACATTCAGCAGAACCACGGACATCTGTATCATAGAGTCACAGAATCATAGAAAGTTAGGGGTTGGAAGGGACCTCAAAAGATCATCTAGTCCAATCCCCCTGCCAAAGCAGGGTCACCTATAGCAGGGTACACAGGAACACATCCAGGTGGACTTTGAATGTCTCCAGGGAAGGAGAGTCCACAATCTCCCTGGGCAGCCTATGCCAGTGCCCTGTCACTCTCACAGTGAAAAATTCTTTCTAATATTTACATAAAACCAACTATGCTCTGGTTTATAACCATTGCCTCTTGTTGTATTGTTAGTGACCCCTAAGAAAAGCTTGACTCTGTCCTCCTGGCACTTGTCCCTTACAGATTTATTAACATTGAGGAGGTCACCCTCATTCTCTTCTTTCCAAGCTGAATAGACACAGCTCCCTCAGCCTTTCCTCATAAGGGAGATTTTCCACTCCCTCAGTCATCTTGGTTTCTCTGTGCTGGACTCTTGCAAGCAGTTCCCTGTCCTTCTGGAACTGAGAGGCCCAGAACTGGACACAATATTCCAGATCTGGCCTCACCAGGGCAGAGCAGAGGATGAGAAGAACATCTCTTGACCTACTAACCACCCACTTTCTAATGCATCCCAGGATGCCATTGGCCTTCTTGGCCACAAGGATACATGGTTGGCTCATGGGCATCCTTCCATCCACCAGCACCCCCAAATCCCTTTCCCCTGTGCTGCTCTCCAACAGCTCAATCCCCAACCTGTACTGAGAGCTGGATTTGTTCTTTCCCAAATGCAAGATTCTACACTTGTCCTTGTTTTAATTCATTAAATTTTTCTCTGCCCCACTCTCCAGCCTGTCTAGGTCCCTCTGAATGCCACCACAGCCTTCTGGGACATGGAACACTCCTCCCAGTTTTGTGTCATCAGCAAATCTGTTGATAGTACATTCTATTCCCTTACCCAGGTCATCAATAAATATACTGAATACTACTGGTCCGAGTATTGACCTTTGAGGGACACCACCAGAAACAGACTTCCAACTAGACTCCATCCCATTGACTTCAACTCTCTGGATTCTATCCTTCAGCCAGCTCCTGATCCACCTCACTACCCAATCATCCAGGCCACATTTCTTCCATTTAACTCCAAGGATGCTTTGGGAGACAGTGTCAAATGTCTTAGTGAAATCAAGATAGACTATCTGCCATCATCTGCCATCATCCATCCGTCTGGTTATATCTTCATAGAAGGCTATCAGGTTGGTCAGACATGACTTCCCTTTAGTATAGCCATATTGACATCTCCTTACAAGACTCTTGTCCTTGATGTGCATGGAGACAGCACCAAGAATGATTTTTCCATCACCTTTCCAGGGATGGAGGTGAGGCTGAATGGTCTATAGTTACTCAGGTCCTCTTTCTTGTCCTTCTTGAAGTCTGGAGTGACATTTTCTTTCCTCCAGTCCTTGGGCACCTCTCCTGCTCCCAACAGCTTACCAAAGGTGATGGAGAGCAATGGCATCCTAGCAATGACACCCACCAGTCCCCTCAGTACCCATGGGTGTATCCCATCAGGACCCATGGATTTATGGATCTCCAGACATGGAAAATAACCAGTTGTTCTCTGAAAGCACATGCACAAACCTACACTTGTTGGAGACAGGATTGGTACATGCTAACCACCTTCTAGAGTTATGGTAGCCTGAAAATGCATATTATGCAAGCACTGTTTTCTGTGGCTTACTTACTAATTGTCCAAATAGTAACCTGCTACCAGCTGAGATTTTCCAAGCCAAACTGCCTGTTATCATGGTCAACACCTTTGAAATTCACTGAAAGCCAAAGAACTACTTCATTATGACTGTGCATAACGAGCTCTCTCTCAGAACCTACAGTGATAAAATTTCTGAATCTTAGTATTTTAGGGAAAACAACTGAAAAGTCCAATGAAAAAGCAGACTGTATTCATGCCTAATGATGTCTCACACAACACAGCCTGTTAATAAATTATATTACCATATATCAGTGCCATACAAGGGTATATCTTTTGTTTTTCTTTCCAAACCAAGGAAATCATATGCTAAAAACTGCAAAAACAACACAATTGCAAAAGTATTGGAAAACAGAAGTTAGAATCATAGAATAATAGAATCTTTCAGGTTGGAAATGACCCTTGGGATCATCCAGTCCAACCATCATGCCTACTATACAAAGTTCTCCCCTAAACCATGCCCCTCAACACCACATCTAAATGACCCTTAAACATATCCAGGGATGGTGACCCAACCACCTCCCTGGCCAGTCTATTCCAGTGTCTGACCACTATTTCTGTGAAAATCTTTTTTTCCTAATGTCCAGTCTAAACATACCCTGTTGCAGCTTGAAGCCATTCCCGCTTGTTCTACAGTGAGTTACCTGTGAGAAGAGACCAGCACCAGTCTCTCTACAATGTCCTTTCAGGTAGTTATAGAAAGTGATGAAGTCTCCCCTCAGCCTTCTCTTCCTCTAACTAAACAGTCCCAGCTCTTTCATCGTTCTTCATAACATTTATTCTTCAGGCCCTTCACCAGCTTAATTTCCTTCCTCTGCACTTGCTTCATCTCTCTCTTATATTGAGGTGCCCAAAACTGGACACAACACTCAAAGTGTGGCCTCACCAGTGCTGAGTACAGGGGGACAATCACCTCCCTACTTCTGGTGGCCACACTATTTCTAATACAAGCCAGGATGCCATTGGCTTTCTTAGTCCCCCAGGCACACTGCTGGCTCATATTCAGCCACTTGTCAATTAGAAACCCCAGGTCCTTTTGTGCCTGGCAGCTTTCCAGCCACACTTTCTGAAGCCTGGAGCATTGCATGGGGTTGTTGTGGCCCAAGTGCAGGACCTGGCACTCGGCCTTGTTGAAGCTCATACTGTTGACTTTGGCCCATCAATCCAGTCTATCCAAGTCTCTCTGCAGAGCCTCCCTATCCTCATCCAGATCAACACTCCTGCCTAACTTGGTGTCATCTGCAAGCTTGCTGATGCTACACTCTGTGTCCTTATCAAGATCATCAATAAAGATGTTAAACAGAAACGGTGTCAACACTGAGCCCTGAGGAATGCCACTTGTGACCTGCCACCAGCTGGATTTAATTCCACTGATCACCACTTTTTGAGCCCTTCCACCCTGCTAGAGCTTGATCCAACAGATCATATGCTCATCCAGGCCATGAGCAGCAAGTTTTTCCACAACAATTAGCTTCCAACCTTCTTTGGCCTTAAGTTCCTCCCCTCATAATCACTGTCTCCTTGCCTGTGGGCAATCAGGCTACTCCCAGAAAAGTTAGGATCAAAGATTTGCAAGGGCTTGCTGTCCATGAGGGTGCTGATGTCACTTGATGCATGACCTAGAAGGCAGGCAGGGAGGAGAAGAGAGGGTCAGAAGAACAGAGTCTGAGCTGGAGGTTCCACAGGCAAGTGCATCCCAACTTTTCTTCTGCCATAGACTCGTCCTCTGAACCAAGGGCTTTGTGGGTAGCTTCCACCCACACACGCTCTGCTCCATTAACCTTCATAAATAAAGCATATTCATTTGGAATATGGAGGGGAAAAAAACTTGAGCATTCATTCAAAACCCAGGCACCACTCAAGGAGGGAACCAAATAAGGCAAGGAGCTCCCAGCAAAAGTGATTGCACGATCCTTTAAATTCAAAACTGTGGATACTGCAGGGCACAAGGCAGGCAGAGTACCCCAGGCAGCCTTCATTCCATCACTACTTAGGTCTGAACACATGCTCTCACGACCTTATTAATTTTCTTTTAACATTATTGTTTGCAAAGGATAAGGAAAATCACCAAATAACAGACAACTTGACTCCTTTATGACTGCAGTAGCTTTCTTTTTATTTAAACAAAAATATAAATGCATATAATTGTTTTGAAATTCACCTGCCTAAACCTAGACACAAGTTGTGTTTGCTTTTACTGTGAGACATTGTTTTCTAACACAAAAGAATTATCTTATAGGAAACACAGCTAATGTAGCACAAGCAAGTTATTAAATGGAGTCCAACTGGGCAAAAGATGAGCAATCCCAAAAACACAATTCAAGGGGGTAAAACACCACCATGCAACGGAGTATAATAACCTGCTTGCAAGGCTTAGACTGTGTGGGATAGAAATAATTTAAAATCAATTGAGTTACTCTTTCTTGGCAATTTGATAGAAAGGAGAAACAGTGTAATTGGCAATCAAGCACTCCTTTGGGAGCTTCCAAACAGCCAGCTGGGTTTGTAAATCCATGTTAATCTGCCAGGGCCAAATCCTGCAGGCACTTAAAACAGGGGGGTAAATTGCATACTGGGGGTAAACTACTCCAAACAGGGATGTAAGCAGTAAAGGAGTAAAACTTGCATGTCAAAGGAATGCTGCTTTTGTCTCTAAAAGCAAATATAATCCTGCTTTCACTCCTCTGCCAAAACAGAGAGTTCATTGAATGTAATCAAGCACAGATCTACTCACCCTTCACTTGCAAAGCAGTAACCAAATATAGCTTGGGGACAAATATGCAGTCTGCATGATTAATTAGCTGGTATTTTTATCTAACTTTCCTTCAACCTTTTTATGCTTAATAATATCTATTCATTAAATCAATGAGCTTATGTATAAAACCAAGTTCATTAGTTTATTTTAAGTCACTATACATAGACAGGATTTCATTGCAGGAGCAAACAGTATGGACAAATCTCAGCAGTCAGCTGGATCAAGCACCTGGGAGGAGTGAGGAGGAAACACAGATGCTGATCTCGACTTGAAAGGACATGCATTGCTATAGTCCTTTAAGGAGTGTTTCAGGGCTTGCTTTGAAAAGAATAACATTCCAACTGAACTAATTACCTGCTTTCACTCCTGAAAATAATTTCCCTCAAATACTGGTTGCCTTTAGTTGATAAACACAAAATTTACCTAATTTCTCATGCTGTGATGAAAGATAAACTAGAAGTGACCTTTCTTGCTGATAAACCAGACTGTTTAGATGAATTTAGAACAAATTCAAGGAGAAATACTCTTCAAAGGGAAAGATGCTTCTTGCCTAAGACTGCATCTCAAAACCATCCGACCAAGCATCTCAGGTACCAAATTTAGAAGTGATGGTACTGTGTCCTGCAGAGTCCTGTCTTTCTCCATTATGGCAAGAGCCCAGATAACTACCTAAAATGATGCATTTCACTTCCAGATGGCTAGTCAGGTGAGATTAATTCCATCCCATCCTTGCATGTCACTGGCAGACCTTGCATAGATCATCTCTAAAGACCTTCACTTTGGTGGACTACTAACAGAAGCCCCTCTTCTACATAAAATAGTGAAGGGGTCTGCTACCTCTCTTGTATCTCCTCCAGATGTTCTGGAAAGGAGAGACAGTGCTGAATCCTAGTCCCAGTGCTGTCTCTTGAGAGGTGTCTGAAGTCCCTTATAAAACCATAGCATGCAACTGTAGGGACAGGCATCCCATGAATAAATTCTCTGAAGTTGAACACAAAGGCTGTGGGATGCCAAGTGGTTGAGTCAGGTCAGCATCTTCTGAATGCCCCTGGGCAGGCTGGTAATCCCACTTAACCCTGCACTGGAGAGAAATGGTTTCTGAGACATTTGGAAGGAATGTGGCAAATATAAGCAGTTTAGGTAATGTATCCAACTGATAACTACTGTGGGACTCGTACTTTATAAGCAACACAGAAGATGAGGAAGAATAAATTCTTCCCAGATGAATAAATAAAACATATACCCTACTCCATGCACTTCTCTGGTAAAGAATATATAATCCCAGAGGCCAATTTTCTCTGACCCCATAATATGTAGCTCTTCATGTTAAACAAGGTCAACTGAAATTCTACAACTGCAAAATAATTCCTGGAGGGAGAAGGAATGACCAAAAAAACCAGCCCAATCAATAAACCCCAGGTTTCACATCCTCCGAGGAAGCAAAATCACATTGTCCATGTCAGTTCCAAAGGTTCAGAGTGAAATTAGCTGCCTCCAGGTGTAGCAATTCAGCAACACGGAAACTGAAGATGACTTTTGTTATTCCTCAGCCATCTGAGAAAGATTACTTCACTCTGCATCTGGCCTGAGACTGGTATCTGAATGCATCTCAAGGAAAGTGCTGTAATATCTACAATAAGCAAGTGTTTTAGAATTAAAGCAGACTAAACAGTAGAAAATATAACAGGAAGTAAAATACAGGACTTTTTCCCCAGAGGTGGCTCTATTACAGCCTTCAGTAGTGCAAAGTACTGCAGGATTACTTCCTCTCTCCTGGTTATGATTAAATGCTAATTTGGAAATATGTATTATTAAAAAACCCCAAACCCAACACTTTGAGAAAACACTCCAATGGACTTTGGAGCCAAAGCCAAATCCCATCACAATTCACACAAGCTCCTGGCTTCCTTTGTTTACACTTTCTTACTTATCTACATGTACCTTTTTCTATGTTTCTGTCCTGGCAAGCCTCCATATTGTCCCATCTGAGCCTATGTCTTGCTGGAACACCTCCAGCCACTCTTGCTTTACATCACCTTTCCCATAGCTAAAAGGTGGGATAAGTCAATCTCCCTGGAGTGGCCAGGAGCAGGGCTGCAGGACAGCATCCCGGGGCTCCCTGCTTTCCCACAGAAGGAGCCAGGTGTGACTGCCCCTTCCAGCCCTGCCAGCCCTTGCTGCTGCTTGACCACAGGCACAGCTCAATCAGGAGCTTCACCAGGACACAACAAAAATGAATACTTTGAGATGAGTCCCCTGGCCTTTGTTGTGTTGGCACAGGCATTAGAGGCTTGGGATGGAAAATAGGGAAATTCACTTTTTCACCCATGGGTAGGGCAGATTTTTGCTAATGACTGAACTGCAGCAGATAACTGGGAAGTGAAGCTCTAGCATGGGGGTATCATACAGAAACACAAAACCCAGGAGTCTCTTGAGATAAGGAGAAGAGCTCCCCAGAAGACATGGAAGAAGAAAGGAGAGAGATAAGACAGTTTATTTTTGGCTATGACAAATACAGCTTTCAAAATAAGTGCTTCATACTCAATTTGAAAGAGGAAGGAAGAAATATAAGATGCATTTGTCTCTATTAACAAGCATAAATACAGTGCTTCAGCCTCCTCTTTGACTAATGCTGTGATTAAAAGGTATATAAAAGAGCAGGAATTTTACATTTGAACCTGAATAGCAGGGATGGAAATCATCTTGTTTAAGCTGTTTAAAGATTACAAAGTCTATTGTAAGGTAATAATTTCAGCTCTCCTTATAACTCCTGAAGAGGCCCCCTGCATGTGCCTCCAGAACACAACTTTTTGTCTTACAACATTAAAATGCTATGAATCCTGTTGCTGCTAACCTGAGATGGCAGTGTGAAACAGGTGAAGACTTTCCTCTCAGTATGGCAGCTCTTTGCTCTTCAGAGAATAGGTGACATTAACTCATAGGAAGCTGTATGCTGTGGAGAAAATGGAAATAGTTTGGAGTTTCACTCCAAAAATTTTTTTGCGGTTGGACACACTTTCTTCTTTCTTTGTTTCTTTTTCTCTCTTTGTTCTTTTTCACTTTTTACTAAAACTGCAACTAATTCAATGAACTCTAAATTTTGTTGTTAAAAAATTAAAAATAATAAGAATTTTCTACTTAGTGTCAGAATGAAAAATTCAGTTTCCTAGTTCAATGCAAAAGCCGAGCTTGCAATGTAACTTTAAAGACAATCTAAAAAATTAAATTAAATACTTGACTTAACTTTTTCCCAAATTTTCTGGATTCTTCGTTTGTGAAAAAGTTCAGTTTGGGCTCTGTAGATCAACTCAACTCAAAATAACAGATATTCCTGGGTGAAACCAATTCCTACTAAGAAGACATAGTTGTCTCTCCTAGCCACTACACATCTGGGATGAAATTAAATGTATGAAACCACTATTCCTGTTAGTTGTTTAGCTTTGCAGTACCAGAAACTTCATCAGAGGGATAAAATGATAATGAAATACTATCAAAGCTTTCTCCCTTGTCTAATAGGATGTACCTGAGCAGTCTCTGAACTCAGCTTTTCATTGCACAATGCCAAATGGACTGTGAAATTGTTTACATTAATACCCAGTGCTGGTTTCTCTTAGAATTATATTTATTGGGTAGTCTAAACCAAACCCATCAGATTTTAATCATTTTTTAGCAAAACTGCTTCACATGTTCACATGGCTAATAACTCATAAGGGCACGGAAAACTTTAGCAGTGACATCTGCACCTCTGCACCGATGCAAACCGCTGTGCTTGGAGCAAGAGGAGCTCACCAAACCCTTGGCATTGACACCGACTGACATGGGCAACACGTCTTGCTAAGGCAGATACAGGGCACACCTTCTGGATTTTAATTTCTGAAGGAAGAATCATCACTTTTCAGTGGCTACACAATTTTATTTATTTAAATCTTCAACCACAAAGCCTAAAAGCAAGTAAACATAAAAGAACTTTGAAAGCAGAGAACTGTGGCATTTGGATTCTTTTTTTTTTTTTTTTTTTTTTTTGAGGGGATATAAAAGGAAAAGAAATTGCTAAAACTACAATAAATACCAGATGGAGAAAATGAGGCAAGCTGTAAAAGATAAAGGGTCGAGAGAGAAAACAGGGAAAACTCCATAATAAATGATTCTCTGATTCTCCATCCACCCTGACTGTCGAGCACCACAGAAATATAGGAACCCAGGAACCTCACTGTGTGAAAAATAATGAAAGTGGAGAGCAGTTGATTTTCAGTATAATGTGAATGCCACAAATGATACTCTCTAACATCTGAATAAACAAGTTGAAATCCAAGGAAAATTAGAAGGGAAGAGTTTCTGCTATTTATTCTCGTATAATTTATACAAACAATTTACAGAACATAACTGAGCTGTTCTACAAGGTTTGCTTTTAAATCTGTCTTCCTTTCAAATTAAAAGGAAATAACATTCTTTGACTTCCAATGCATTTAAATTAGGGTCTTAACCTGAAATCTGCTATGGAAAAAAATGCAAGAGCTTATCTTGAAATCTGATGGAATAAGCTCCTCTTCCCAGCTCACAAAACTCAGACATGATTCTGGGTGAAAGAGGATAGAGAAATTGTTCCCCTTCTCCACTTCAAGGAGACAAAACCATGAAGCAATTTTTTCAGCAAAAATACTGTAATTCCTGCCAAAAAGAACAAAATTACCAGTACACTATCAAACTCTTCTATACTGAAGTTATATATTTTTTTCTATAATCTCAGAAATATACAACTTTTTTTGCCAAGACTAAGAAAAAAAACAAAGAACCCCCAATACACCTGAAATCATGATAAAACAAAAATACAGTGAGGAAGAAGTGAGGTACATTCAAATCAGCTGGCAACAGAGCCAGGAGCAGAACAAAAAAGTACACTGGACCTAAACGCAAAAATTTTAGGAGTAACAGTTGACAGCTGACTTGATAATTCAGGGCTGTGTGACAGGTAGGCAGCATCCCTAAATCTCACCCCTGTTCAGAAAGTTAATGAATTTCTTCATGATACTCCTGTTACTCCTATCATTTTGCCAGCACATCAGCTCCATCAGATACACTGCTCTTCCTGCCTCCACCCTGGGGCCCAGTTGGGCTCTCCTCCAAGGAAGCATGGCCAGCAGGTTGAAGGAGGTGATTCTCCCCCTCTACTCAGCTCGCATGAAACCCCACATTGAATACTGTGTTTAGTTCTGGGATTTGCAGCACAAGAAAGACATGAAGGTGTTACAGAGGAGGGCCATAATGATGATCAGAGGGCTGGAGCACCTCTCCTATGAAGACAGACTGAGAGAGTTGCTCTGAGGAGACCTGATAGCAGCCTTCCAGTACCTGAAGGGGCTACAGGAAACCTGGAGAGAGAATTTTTACAAGGTCATTTAGTGACAGAAGAAGAGGGAATGGCTTAAAGTGGAAGAGGGTAGATTCAGGTTAGAAATTATAAAGAAATTCTTCACTATTAGGGTGATGAGCCACTGGAACAGGTTACCCAAGAGAAGTCATGGATGCCTCATCCCTGGAAGCATTGAAGGACAGGTTGGATGGCACTTTTTTGGCAACCTGGTCTAATGGGAGGTGTCCCTGCCCGTGGCAGGGAGGTTGGAAAGAGATGATCTTTAAGGTCCCTTCCAGCCCAAACCATTCTATGATTCTGGGATGCTATGACTGTATGACATACTGCATTTTACCTGTCGATGTGACTCAGCCACAGCAAAATAAACAAAGATTATTAAGAATACCCTAAAAGCACAAATCAAAAGGTTCCCGAGCCCACTTTCCTAATGAAAGAGACAAACATTAAGCAACAAGATTGGTGCCATTTTCCACAGTCCTGTATTTGATTTAAGGGTTCAATTTCTCTCCATCTATCCTTATATGTCTAAAAGTCTGGTGTCTAGTCCAATCTGGTCTGATAGATTTGTTGTGCAGCCTGTGGAGAGAGAGAGATATTTCCATGGCATTTCAGAAAGGCCCACTACACTGGAAACTCAAGTGAATAATTCAGACACAACATGCAATTCTAGGCAAATGATGTTGGGTTGGGCTACAATACCTCCCAGTATAAAAGTTTCTGCAATTTCCTGCTGTGCCTCAAAATACAATTTGCTGTATTTTCAGCCCTTAAAATTTCTCTATATTTTTGTCACAGCCCAAACCAGGACAATTTTCTGTCTTCATTTCTTTGGCCCTCTGCTACCCATCTACAATGTGTTAATAACACCTAGGATTAAAAACAAGTCCACGTTCAGATTCCTAAATATAGGTGTCTCCATGTAAGTCAAACACCTACGCTCCTCTCATGCTCAATGAAAGTCTAAAAAATCAGTTCTCTCCACACTATCATCTGGTGACATCTAAGGTTCCCCAGAACACTGGAGACATCCTCAATGGGCTGACAGATATGACAGGAATTATACAGGAACCAATACTCTTCTGCAGTGCTAGCAGGAGACAGGGTGTGCAAATCTGGGGCATATGGAATGACCCTGCTAGACCTTCAGCTGACCAAATGCAGGTTCTTACTCAGAAACCCCTTACATCAAGCACACTTGCAAGGCTTAACCTGGGGCTGAATCCTAGCCCGAACTTCCATAGCCAATTAGGTTCTTGCATATCCACACGTGATGACAAGAGTGATTCCTCACTCAAAGTGAGGAGTGAAGAGCATCAAAGAAATCCAAATTAAATATGGAAGTTATGCTGTCAGAGAAGATCATCAAGAATGTTAAAAAATAGTGAATTGGACCATGATAAATTAATGACATGGGGAACACAAAATAATGAACAGTCCTCAAGAAACTGTGCTTTTAATGAGCAAGACCATGGAAAAATATCACAACTAGTTATAATAGTAATTGTATAATTACAGTGCCTGATAATTCAAACAGAGAGCAGACAGACTAGATTTGTGCTTCCATTTCCCCAGCTTCTGAATTTTTTGACTCTGCAACCTTAACCATACTCTTTCAATTCAATTTCAGTGTGCACTGTTCCAGGCACAGTCAGGAGTATATGAATACTAAAGGGTGAAGTTTTCAAAGATACTCAGTGTTGGATTAACATTTCTCTCCCTGAAGACCAGAGTAATTTCTTTATGCTTCTAACATCTTCCTCCCCCTCCTCCCCACCCAGCCTGAGATTTATAATGTAATTTTATACAGCCTTACTTTTTCTTCTGGAAATCATTCCTGAAGCTTTATGAATTACATCCATACCATCCTGTTCTGAATATCTATTTTAAGGAGTTTCTTTTGTCCTAATAGTTCATACAGAAAATCAGCTGAAGCTGGCAACACTCCAATAAAATCCACATTCAGTTACTCCATTAAGGAAAAAAGTGAATACTTTTGCATTTGCACTACCCCACAATATAAACTAGCACATAGCTGTGAAGTATCGTCATTATTTTACAGCACTGATCTGATTTTCAACTGAATGCCCTAAAATGAAGGGTTTCTTCAGAGTACAAAATACTCTGGAATCAAAGGAATCAAACTTAAAAATGATAATTTGGTAGTACTTAAGTATTTTTGTAGAAAATCTTTTATTTCCTATTATATTAAATAACACTGACTGACATGCTGAATAAATGCAGACGCATTTCCTAACTATAAAGAAACAGAGAGCTACAATGTGGCAAGAGACTGGTATTGTGCTCATTAGATCACTAAGAAACAGCACTTATAAACAGAATATTTAACTAGACTCTACAAAGATATTCAAATGTAGCTGCCAGAATGTACTTAGAATTTTTCCATCTAATACAAAAATGCAAGATATGAGAAATTATCTTCCTTAAAAGAAAAAAGTTCAAGGTGAGTGTTACCTGATTAATTCACTTTGTTATTAATTAAATTCAGTAAAACCCCCAAATATGGCATGCCATCCTTTATTAGCATTTCTGCAGAAACAAGAACCATGTATATTATTCAGACAACAAAACTTAGTGAGAATTGATGAAATATCAAAGAATAATAACACAGTGGAGGAAAGAGTTAATCTCAGAACGTGACACTGAAGGGGAAAAAAGCAGTCTCTCATAGTGAGATTTATGAAGAACCTGAGGAAAATTATTACTATGTAATTTGCATATATTTACTTATACATATATAAAAATTACATATACATACTGTATTGCTACATCCTCTGTATACACTGCATTCTATAGAAATAGTAATTTCTTCTAAAGTGCTATGGTATTTCAAGAGGAAAAATGTTCATCTGAGAGCAGAGACATCAGAAACATGGTTCCATCATCTATTTTCCACGTCAGCTTGAATTTTATTTGATCATGCAATTCTTACCTTTTACCATATGGTGGAAATGTTCATTTATCTATAATATGAATTAGCCAAGAAAGAGCATGGATACTATTTGTGAACTCACTTCAGTTTCTGTGCTCACATTAGCCACATACCACACCTTTTCAGTAGAGAAGAGAGATCTGTGTTAGTGTGGAAACTGGGCAGCATTGCCCTGTTCACTTTAATGATAAAATGCTCTGATTAGCCCAGGGAACTTGGCATCTATGCTGTAGGGTATAAGTAAAGAAATACAATCTTTATAACTGTCTTCCTTCAATAACACAGTCATGAATATCATAAATATTCCATATAAACCTATACTTCCAGGTAAATGGAAAATTAAATTACTTGAAAATACACATTTTTGTTTGATCTTAAAAGACTTATTCCCCAAGAAAACAGGTTCACAGTAGAAGGGAACAATTTTCTTCTAGCATTAGGACAAAGAAGGATCTCTCCAGATATTTGTCTGGATGAAGGAAGTAATATAGAAAGACCTATTCCACAATTTAGCAAGAATTAATGCCCACTTAACATAAAAGCATTGCCAAATCTGTGATTTAAAGTAAGCTGTAATGATTATTAATTTGGTGTCCTCTGTACACAAGTAAGAATCCATTTGTGACCCAAATGTCATGCAAATCACCATAATTACACACTTTATCGTTCATGTGATTTCTTCATTAAATTAGGAGTTCACAGTGTGACTGCAGTTTCATCATTTGATTACCTTTACCTCATGGAGAGCATTGCCTTCCAGTACATGTGGAGAACAATGTTGACAGTTAAATACATATGCACAAACCATGAGACATATGAAGGTCATTAAAAGCTGAAATATGCCTTCCTTCAAGTTTAGAATCCATCAGTCAATCAGACAGTACCAAGAAGGTACCAAATTAACCACATTGCTGGAACATAAGAAATAGGTAGCTGAAACAGGGAGAATATCAAGAGAAACATTAAGAAACTCCACTGCATCCTTCCACAAGAAATGAGACAGTGGCAGCCTCCAAAAAAAGAGAAACCTCCAAGAATGTGAGATGTGATTAAAAACATAAACATGCCCCAAGCTAAACAGTTATGAAAAATGTTCCCAGTACATTTATATGTGAGACAAATCCATCATTCTCATGCAGCACAAAACAGATTGTAGTAGGGAGACAGAGAATTGCATGGTGGAAGTACTTTGGGAGGTACTATGGTATTTACTTAGGAAATGACTAGTTA
Organism: Phaethornis superciliosus; assembly: GCA_023637945.1. Taxonomy (NCBI): domain Eukaryota; kingdom Metazoa; phylum Chordata; class Aves; order Apodiformes; family Trochilidae; genus Phaethornis; species Phaethornis superciliosus. Next base: position 186,854,484 of record JAJQWJ010000001.1, read on the forward strand.
CATATTAAGACAAGAGGGAGAAAAAAAAGGAGGGTCCTTCTATTGTGCTAAAAATATATATTTTATTTTTTTTTAAATGCATGAACTGCAGTTAGAAACTTGGTCTTATGGAGAGCCCAGAGACACATCAGGATTCAGTTTCAGCTCTCTGAATTAGTAGGGTGTGAAAGGGTTTATTTATCATCACACCAGACACTAGGATGTCATCGAAGTAATGATGAGGCTGAGAAAGGGAAGGGGGCAGGGCTGGGAGTAAAAAGGAAATTTCCCTTAATTGGTCAAACGTATGCTGTGGGAAAGAGGGGCAGGTATCTGGGCACAGCCACCCCAAAACAGGCTCTGAGAAGGTCAAAGAAGGTTTCCCATGATGAAGTCTTCCCATAATGATCAGGGCAGGAGCTCTCTGCACTCTGATTGAGGATCCAGAAGCACTTAAAGAATAGAGGATGGGTTCTGTCCCCTGCCCAAACACAGTCACACGTTCCTGTACTAATAGAAATATTGCAGTGTGAATGGAAGAACCCCCACACTGGGGAAATTTAAAAATATTAGGTTATCAGCTATATAACCTTATAACCAAAGTTATAACAAAATGGCTCTGGAGCAGCATAAAATGACATGCAAGGTTGAGGCAATTCTGATCACTGATTTTTATGACCTCATCAAGTACTGAAAAAGTCAGGAACTGAATTCCTTCTGTTTAAAAAAAATACACCATTCCGCAGAGCTCTGTACACCCACGCATACATACACTTATCCAATGTATTAGTCATGTATTACTACCAAAACAGAACAAAAATATATTTTAACATATCTTGCACAAAGTCAAAACATAATTCCTCTACAGACATATTTGTCCACAAATCTGCTCTTTCATTTAGCTTAGGCTGGAGATCTATTACACAGATCTGCCAAGCCCATAATTCACTTTTCGACATTAACTGATAAATACATAACGCAGGCACACATTTGTCCTTTTCAAAATTCTACTCAAATCTGTTTCTTTAGAAAAGAGCATGACCTGTCCAAGTCATCTTCCAAAACTCAGAAAATCCCTGTCCACTGAGCCATGCACTCCAGCCTTGACTTCCTGGCTCCTGCTTGAAAACAGGAGCTATGCACATCCAAGCACTTGGCACTGAAATAGCAATTTACGACTCCTTTGCATGGCATTGACACATGGAAGCACCATTCATAAAGCAGACACTCGTGGCAGGGCACTCTCTATAGGCAAGACCAGAGGACTCTGAGATTCATAACTGGAGCTTTCACAAGAAAAATAGCACAGAGGCTGCATCTGAGCCCGGGAAGCAGCACTTCACTGCAACAAGTTCAACCTTACACTATTTATATAAACCTCCAGGGTGGTGAGCTAAACTACCGGTGAACTTTTGACTTTGCAAACAGTTATACTCAAGTTGTCTCCTTAAATTTACTTCTAAGAAGCGATGTTGATGCTGAGACAAAAGTTCACATATAAGGAAGTAGCTGGCTCTGTACTGCTTAAAAATGTATGCATTGCCTTTTCAGGGCTAATGTAGCTAGGAAGGGGTCTGTACCACATAATCCTTACAAAACCTCATGGATACCAGCCCTGCTGATTAGTGCTTCAGTTTTGTAGTCAAATGGAGGTCACTGCAGTAAATGTTTTTCAGAGGAAATTATTAGGATGGGGAAGGATGTAGGGAGGATTTGCAAGAGATGAAAACAAATGACACTGGCCTCGTAATAAAAATTCTGAGAGCAGCAGGGAGGGGAAGATGTATCATCATTAGCTCATTTACCGGTTGTGAACTAGCAAGGGCTCATATCCATGAATCTTTCCGCACCACACGCACATTTTTAAGAAGGCAGAGAGCTCTAGCATGCACCTGTGAGATCAGACCCAATGATCACACGAGTAATATGCACCCAGAGAGAAAAATAACAGTTGAAGCTTTCTACCTGGCATACTTCTAAAGTCTGCTGCACTTCAAACGCAGTAAGAGCCACAACAGACACCTGTGAAAAAAAAGCTGTGCTCTCTTGGGGGTGGAGCAGGTGTCAGCTACTGATGGGCAAAATTAGGAGTGAGTTCAGTGAAGTACTTAGCTCTAGTAAGTTCAAACACAAATTCTAACCCAGACATATGCAAAATTAGCCATCTCAGAAAGTATGAGGACATTGGCTTTCTAGTAGCTCTTGGCCTTTGTACCCATACAGAAACAAGGTTGGATTTTCAAAACTAAAAAAAGAAAAAAAAATATTAGGAAATCTGCCTTTGAGCAGCACTTGTGCTTCTTCATTACATGTGCTACTCTGAAGACCAACGACACAATGAGGCTGAGGTTAACAAAAGAAAGATGACACTCGGTCCATGCAGGGGAAGACCCTTTAAGAGAGAGTTACCACTCCATCTGCCATCTCAGGAAAGAATGACTGCTGCCTGCAGTTGTTAGGAGAAGACAAAGGAATCATTGGAAGATACAATACAGGGTTCTGCCAGCAATTCAACACAAAGATGTATTGGTCTTGTTTTGTGAGTAAAGGTAGAAGACACCGTTGTGCTGGCCCCTTGTATAACAGGAGTAAAGCCTTAAAAACCATGCAAGGAAAAAAGAAAGAAGGAGCAGCTGTGAAAGAAGGAGGAGATGACGTGGGAAAAAGAAATTCATCTTCAGTGAGGACATTATCTTGTTAAGTGATGCAAATAAAAAAACATTGGTGTTTACATCAAGGCAAGGCTGCCTGCTAACTTCTTCCTCTACTCAGTCACCTCTCTTCCTTAGGTAGGAAGAAAATTTTGCTGATGAAGAGAAAACAAACCCCGTGAGAAAAGCCAGTGCTGTGACTGGTTCACTGGATCTGAACTCTGGCAATAGGTGTTTGGATTTACAGAGAAATTTAAAGCCTAAACCACACCAACAGAAGGCTTCTTAGTCACTATTCAGTGGCTGCAAACTGACTCAGAGCACGTGTTCTTAGTGGCATCTTCTCTCTGGCTCAGCTCTCCAGCTACACAGACTGAAACATTGCTTGCAGAAAGGGCTGAGTTGAGTAAAGCTAATCCCATTCCAAAACACTCAGACCAATATTTAAATCCCACTGGATTCATTGGGTTAAAAGCACCTGGATGAATCAGGGCTCCATGCTGGTGGCAGGGACAATAAGAAAACGCATGCCAGGTAGACAGGTGGAGAGGACATATCAGGGTATGTATGCATTTGCAAGAGAAGGCTTTGGAAGGGAGTAAGAGACAGCAGTAAAATATCAGAGACAGCTTTTTACTTAATTGAAGATTAAGAAGAAGTAGAAATAGAAAGTATAACAGCTGAAGGTATGAGAGGTTCACAGCAGAAGGCAGGAGATTACTTAATAGTCTTACACAATTAAATTAATTCCTTTTAATCACTGTAAACAAGATCTCTCTATCCCATGAAAATTACCTTTTAAAGGTTTGGTAAATACATTAACTAATCCTAAAATCCCAGGCTTATTTTTTCTTCATTGGTTTTTTTGTTTGTTTGTTTCTTTTTTTCCTCTCTTTCTTTCTTTTTGGGAAACAAAAATAAAACAGTGAACAGCTCTGTAAACAGTTTTGACCTTCAGAGAGCCTGGCACTCTGTTTATTTATTCCAAAAATGAAATGCTGCTTCAAGCAGCTAAAGAAAAAAAAACCAAAACATTTATATGGAAATGGCTGCACCTCATTTGCAGTAACCAAGAGGATGTACCCCAAACGTGCGCAATATTACACAAAATCCACAAAGTAAATAACCACTACACTGAACCAGAAGTGTGGCAGAAGATAAAACTCTCACTTCTTTTTGAAAACAGTTTAAAAACATCCTGAGCCCTTGGGGCTGCAGATGCTCACCATGACCCTACCTCATGCTGGTGTGCAAGGGACCCTGCACTTTCCTATCCATCACCACACCACAGTTCCCTGAATCATCTCATTTCATTTTCACAGACAGTTTTTTTCAGAGCAGAATAACCTGATGAATAATACAAATACACAACACTGTTTCTCTGTAAATTTAATTAAGCAATTGAAGGGAGAGTTAAAACATGGCCACGCAGTGTAGTAATAATCTACAGCTGCCCTGCCACATCATGGCTAAGAGAGCAGAAAAGGAAATTAACAGCCACAAAGAAGTTCTATACTTTTATTTCAAAATATGTGCAGTGGGGAAAAAAAAAATGAAGATAGCAAAATGTAGGATTTTAAAAATATTGTCATTATTATACATCAAAAATATAATATAATTATCACATAAACAATACTGTATACGTTTTACTTTGTTATAAACATGTAGACAGGTCAGCTCATTTTATATAAAGTACAGATATAGAGGTATTTCCTTTTAAGCCTAAATAGTTCATATTCCATCCTAACATCAAAGGTGTAACTCCTCATGCTCAGCAATATGGAAATGTCAATTAACAACAAAATCGAAACTTTAATTATCCAAAAGTCTCTTCATCTACTGCTTACTGCCTAGTGCTCGTTCAAGGGAGAAACTTAAAAAAAATAAATAGACATTAAAATGCAGATGCATCCCAGAGTGAAAAGCTCTGAAGGGAAACCACAGGAATGTCACAGGATGCAGATACTTCTGCTGATGGTAAACGTAATCCAGAGGATTTTAGGTGGAAGTTTCAGTATCACAAAACTCAAATTCAGCAGCTGCTGCCATAGTATAACAACTGGAAAGACAGTTTTGTTTTTTTTTTAATTTTTCTTTTCATCTGTGATATTGTACATTTCGCTGCCATGACAACTAAACATTTTCTACCCATCTGTACAGTGACAGAATAGATGTATACATCTGTTCATGAATCTTGCTTTCAAAAGACAGACAATATTTTCCCAACTTTTTTATGTTTTCAAAGTGTTTTTCAGAATGAAACAGAATATTGCAGTTTCTTTTAAATAGTGGTCCATAAATCACACCACACAGGCAATATGTTGCCCTGGAGACACTCTCAACATCGCTCACTGCCACCACAAATGAGGAAGTCAAAACAGAGACTGGTGACAAGGACCAGGGAACATAACATTCAATGCACGTTCTCTCCCCACATTGCCTTTGCTTATCACCATCAGCAATATCACTACCTAGAGACCTACTTCTTACTGGCTGATTAGAAATACAAAGCCATTTTTACCTAAAAAGGGACAATATATGAATGATTAAGGACAAAGAAAGGCATTTTATTGCTGTGTGGGTTAATAATTCTTTAAAGTCTTTGCAGTATCTTCCATCCCAAGGCTTCCATATCTTTAGAACACATAATAAACAAATTAACTTCATTGACATCAAGCAACTCAACCAAGGCTGTGGCATCAGTAATCTTTGCATTTGCCTTGTCCTTAGGCACTTACATTAAATAAAAACTCCTTTTTCCTCACTACTGAGCCCTAACTCTACAGCCAGGCCTGGCTGCAACACTGGCACACGATATGCTTCCCCACCACAATAAGCAACAGATTCCTGAAATCTTTAGGAAGATTAGTGAGAAAATAAAAAGGAAAAGAAATGTTTTTGGAGTAAAGTACTGAAATTTAGATTGTACTAGGAAGAGAGACTCTTTCACATACTGAAGGAAAAAAAAATCAACAAAATAAAAGCAAGAACCAACAAAACCACAGAGGTCAAGCATCATGTGAAAGAAAGGAGATGTCCACTGCTCTGATATGAGGGTAGAAGTCAGTATGGTTATTGAACCAGAGTGGAAAAACGAAAGGAATATGAGATGGCAAAGAATACTTCCCTAAAAGAATTGCTACTGTTTTTTATGCCACATAACACAGCAAACCATTTGGCAAGCCACTGAAGCCAAGATAGATGCCTTCCTTCGGCACATTTTCAAGCCAAAATATCACGTGAAGCAGGCAGCATTAATCTGCTTTCCCAGCTTCTGCAGTCCAAAATGCCTGGCCCCAAGCCCAAAAATGGGAATTAGTTGCTCGGATTAATTTCTGTCACCTCTCTGGTGAACCTCGTACCAGATTTAAAAAGAAGGACACCATGGCAAGGCTCCTGCCTGACATGGCAATTATTCTAAGCAGGAGCATTAGCTAGTAGCTGCTGAAACTATTTATTAAGGTAAATGAAAGAGAGAAGCATTGACTGAGCTCCTGGTACATTTCAGCCTCAGCTACGGCCTCCCCACTTTGCTGCCCTCACAGTGTGTGCAGCACACCAGAGCAGGGATGCAGGGATGCAGGGATGCAGGGATGCAGGGATGCAGGGATAGCACATCTTGGGTGGGCTCTGCCATCAGCTGTCCTGCAGCTGGGGGTAACCAGCTCACAGATCAGGCACACTGTTGGCTATGCAAGGCTGGAAGTTCTTCCACCATCCAGGGGATAACCCATCACAAAGCAGAATCATAGAATGGCTTGAGTTGGGAGAGATCTTTAAGGTCACCAAGTTCCAATACCCCTGCCATGGGCAGGGACACCTCTCACTACACCCATCCAGGGATGGGGTATCCACAACTTCTCTGGGTAACCTGGGCCAGTGCCTCACCACGCTCACACTAGAAGAGTTCTTGATAATGCCTAACCTAAATCTACCCTCTTTCCAGTTTTAAACTGTTACTCCTTGCCCTGTAGCTACATACCTTATTAAAAGTCCCACCCCTGGTTCTGGTTAGTAGCAGAACCCCATCTCACCCTATACCCTCAACAAAATATTTGTGGTATCACAGAAAGCATTATCTGGCTCAGGAACACCCACAGCACTCAAGACGAAGGAACTCAAACCCTCCAAAAACTAAGACAATCAAAATGGTCTCCTACTGTTTCCTCTTTACAAAGGCAAGTGTCCAACAGCTCTTTCCATCTCTGGCCATCAGCTCCATGACTGCCAAGAATTGTTAAAAAAATACCATAACTGCATGTTTTACCTTCTTAAAATGATGCATCACAGGTTTAGCTGCAGCATGGAGCTACAGTCAGTGCCTTGGAGAGGTCAGATGGAGACATGGCTTACAGCATTCATCTCATTTAACCCTGGTATTTGCTTTCTATTTTATTTCCACCCAGCACTGCAGCAACCCAGGTTTTGGAGCACCATTCAGCCCCAGAAGGCTGAAAAGAACAATTGAGCAACCTGAGCACATGGCTGTTGGGTATGTCCAGTGCAGTCAATGTAACATTTCTATAGTTAATTATTTGGAATAAATGTATGAGCTTAAATAGGTCACTGCAATACTATAGTTCTCCTTGGAGATTAGACTGAGAAAGAAGTAACTCCTGAAGGGAATTCTCCTTTAACACTCTCCAAGTCCAAATACCAAGTGACTGCATAACACACAACTGCTTCAATGCATTTTGATATGTGTTTCCATCAAAATCACTCACAGCATTTTAAAGCCATTAATCATGCGAGCATCACAACTTGCACAAAAATGTCTTTGACAATGTGATGATCATTAGACTTATTGTACAGACAGGTAAAGTGAGGCATGAAAAGGTTAGTCGTACTGCCAGAGGGATTTTATCTCTCTGTAACATACAGCAAACAGCTTTATGCATCTGATAGTTGCTCTGACTTGTGATTTCAGCTCAAGGCTCAGGGGCCCACCATAAACACCTCGTAGCAAATAAGCAATCTAATCAGCTAACACACCAAATCCCTGTGTTAGCACACATCCTGCTCAGTCCATCACAGCTGCTGCCTCCACTCCAAAGCCAGGACAAAGCAACAGTTCTCCCCACATTTCATTTCCAAACCATTCCTCTATCCTGCTAAAACCACTTCTGGTTTATCAGGATAACTATCCACCATTTCATCTCTTCAAAATAGTTACAAATTTCCTATAGAGGCAAGTTATAAATGGCTATATATGGCTTAGTATGAATTTTAATGACATGAGTTATACAGCTCTGTGCAGGGATGCTTTCAAACCTTTGGGGTCACAGTCATATTAATCCAGCATAAGATCACACAAGCATCAAAAATGTAATGCAATCCTTAACGTTATACCTGATCTCCCTTCCCTATCTCCACAAAAATGCTTAGTGTTTTCAGGGCCTGTAAAGCCAACCAGTGGAACTGATCCTCTCATTTCTTTACTCCAAAAAAAGATGGAATCTCCTTCAATTGCTCTCTTGAACTGGCTCACTAACTGGCTACGTGAAAAAAGCAGGCACTGCAAGGAGATGGCAGGAAGCACCTTCAGGGACCAGGAATGGGCTGCCTTGATCACAAAGATAGGGACTCTTCACAAGCAATGCAAGTTAATACAGCAAAACCTGCTTTTTTTTTTTTTTTCCTTTTCTGTGTAGATCAGCCCTTCGGAAGCCATGCTGGACAGTATCCGCTGGTCCCAGATAACTCCAGGGAAGAGGATCACAGCTCCTCTTCCCAAGGTTCTCGTCCCCTCCAGGAACTTTCTAGAAAAGCCCCTAAGCCCTCTTGTCAAAGTGAACTGGCTTATAATGAACAATGGAAAGCAGCCTGGTTGCATTCCCTGTGACCACATGGTTATTTCTGACCACGTTCAGTGTCTAGACAGAGCTTCCAACTGGTATCAGAGGAATTTTAATTTGTGGGTACAGAGAAAAAGAAACAGATTTTCTGAGAATTAGATGGATTTTATCTTTGCCAATGACAGATTAATGTTCATTATGAAAGATTAAGCAAATAAAGGCCATGAAAGAGCTGAAACATATGCAAAAAGTTTTAAACACTGGTATGTTTACTTGAAGACAACACAAACCCTTCCGTGCTCCTAACAATATAGGAGTACAGCATTCTATATTTCAGCAGTGGTTACAGTCAGCAACCTCCACCAGCAGAATCTGGCTTTTTTTCCACCTCTAGCATCAACCAATTAAATCTCTATAGTTCAGGTAATTCAGATATCACTTAGATATTACCTTCCATCTCTAGAGGGAAGCAGCCATGGGTTTTGACAATAAATTGATGGGGCCAAACTCTAGAGTCAGCATTCCTAAATTCATTAGATGTCAGTTTTTAAGTAGAATTTGCTTTTTACTCTTTAGCCAGCACAGCCAAATGCCAGTCCTGTTCCTGCCTCATAAACAGCCCTCCACCTCCTCTCCAAATGTTACCATAGGCACTGTCTTCCTTTTTATTATTTTGCCTTTCTCCAGAAGGATGCTTTGCACCTTAGAAGCAGCCAGCTACCCACAGTGAACTCCATGTTCTTAGAAGAATGATATCTTATTAAAAATACACACTAGGATGCAAAGGAGCCACACACTTGCAAAAAGCACTTCATCACATTAGGAAATGGCTGGTGTAACTGCGTGTCACAGAGATGAAGACACACCATTAATTTACTCTGCATATAGATACTGAAGGCACTGAACACACTTCCCCACCCCTGATACTGTGGGAAGATAAACCACACATTAAAGTGTGTGAGACTACTAACAGAAGTAGCTCACATGGGCTGTATTCAGGTTGTACTTGAGAAGGATGAAGTGTCTCTGAAGAATGATGCTGGGAAAGGCTGAAGGGAGGAAGGCTGCCCCCCCCTTTGGGGCTGTTTGGAGTTGTTTGGAGTACCCATCACTGCCCAGAAGAATCAGTCCCAAAGTTCCACTGAGGTTTCACTCCAATACCCAATGCTGGCAGCCCTGAAAGCCATCACACTGGCTGCTCCTGGATTGATGTTGCAGCTATCCAGTGCCTCCAGCAGCAAAATTCAAGCCGTGCTCATCACTGCGGATGGGCTGGGACTGTAATCTGCCATCACCTAAGAGTTACTGCTTAATGATAATTAAGGTGAGGTTATACACCCCACCTAATATAGTCAAGTAGTGCAAAGCCAACCAACTAATTCCTAAAGACCACCTCAAGAAGAAAAAATAAAATCCAGTTCTTTTTAAACCAGCTCTAAGATCCTGGATAGTGTTAGAAAGGTGGTCTCAATATAGAGACACATGCTGGGAGTCATCAAAATCTGTCCCATCCACCACTTCAGTCAAGTACAGATTTATCACAGATATGCTGAACACTTCAAGTTCCCACTGTTTTTAATGACTTTCTACACTGTCATTCCCAGCCCCCTCACCCCCAAAGAAAAAGAATCAAACTATTAACTTATCTACGCCTCTCACACCCTTTCAGTAAAATGGGAAACTACATAAATGTTGTACATCAAAGAGCTTCCTTCATTAAAATGTGAAAAATAATTTGTGTACTTTAGATGAAAGGTGCTCTGGGACTGTGAAGTATTCTGGCAAATTTAATTAAATCCAAGTTATTCTCTCATAAAAAAAGCTTTTGGGGAAAAAAAGTTATTAAAAATTTAACTGGTTCACAGTTAGGGTTTGGTCTTTTTGTTGCAAAATCTTTAGCTTATAAATTGAACCAGTGGTAAGAAGAAAAAAATCTTTTAATGACCTCTGAGTAAAGTTACACTTCCAGAACACAAATTCACAGTAAAAGTTTCAAATTAAGAGGAAAAATCTCCAAATAACTATGCATATAATTCATTATGGCTGCAATGAGCTAAAATCAGAAATTAATTTTCTATGCAAACTTCGGTAAAACTGAAAAACCAAAGGTTTCAATCACAAAAGATGGGCAGATCTAGGCATCACTTTGTGGAAGCAGAGAGCTATTGAAACTACATACAAACATTACTCTCAGGCCAATGTAAATACTTCTTCATAATTATTCCTAACACAAATTAAAGCAGGAAAGTTTCTTTTCATTCCTTACAGTCGCTAGGGTGATTATTCATCAGTGTTAATGGCTATGAGCTCAGCTTTGTAACTCAAAAACAATTTTCACTGGCAAAAGAAGCCACCCAGCTCAAGCCAGACCCACGCCTCAACATCTCCCTAGCACCAGAGCCTCACACCTCTCCCGTCAATCATCTTGGAGAACTGGCACTTCTACATGTACAGTGAGCACATTTTGCTCATCTCCAAGATGAAAATATCATTGAAATAACTGAAAACCATCTCCTAAGAGAAGCAGCTTCAGGCTGCCTCCCTCTTGAAGGGTGGTGGTGGTGGTAACCGGAACGTCATCAGTGGGCAACAGCTGCAAAGTTGAGACAAAGATGGGTACAAAGGTATTGTTTGGTTGTTATCATCAGGACATGGTACAGACATCAAAGAGCAAGGAACTCAGTATCTGCATCTAGCTGGAAGGGGAGGTAAGCTCTGCAGAATGTCTTTTAGATGGGGGATGTGCACTACAGCTCTCTGCAGACACAAGCTCCCTGTTTCCTTTCTCATTGCCCTGGCACTGAGAGCACAGAGGAAACCAAGCACAATCCTATTTCTTCACACACTTCCCAGTCTCAAGGTGCACTGATTGCAGCAACAACTCACTGAGTAGCAGGCACACACCACCAGCAGGACTCATCTGACCTTTCACTACCTGGGGTAGCACTGATCTCACCTTAGCTGAGCATTTTCATGTCCAGCCTCTGTGAGACATTTAACTAGGGAAGTGAAGCTGTACGAGATGAACACTGCCCCATACTATGTGTCCAACTTAATCCTTGTATCACCTACTTACAATATCAGGGTGGGCAGCTCAAGGCCCAGTGCAGTTTCCCACCCCATGGCCCTTGCCCTGTGCTCTGCAAAACAGGAGGCACAGGACCTGCCAAGACGTCCTCAAAACATCCTCAGAAAAAGGAAAATATGTGATAAACTCCTAACCACAACTGAATGGATCTACTCCTTTTTTGTTAGCTGTGGTCAAAATTATCATGTTATTGCCAGTGGACAACTTAACTGTAAGAAAAAAAAAACCAAAACATTTTAGTGCAAACGTCTAATGCAAACCAATTGTGTGGTGAAAACTCCCTCCTCATCACATACACTCTGTTTGGCTTTCTCTCACTTACTTCTTCCTGGCAACACTTCAATGCTAATAAGACACCAGAAGTGTATAAAATGTAGTAAAGATGTTTACATTAAACAGCAGACTACAGATAAAAGGAATCTGCTCCATGAGCTGTAGAAGGTCATCTCCAAACATCTATTTTCCAGTAAACACATACATATGGATAGAAAGATATCTGACAGTCAAAAGATTTTTAAATTTTATTTTATTTTTACCTTGCTGGCAAAATCCAAACAAGTTCCAAGATTTGAGCACTGAAAATATCTGAACAGCCTTAATATATGACACAATTTTTTAGCAATGATAGCAATGAAAAGTTGGAAGAAAGTTCTAAGCAAGTGCCTAATTCACCATTATTTGTAGCAGTTGAACTGCAAAACAATTTGTAAGAAGCACTCTTTAATTCAGCTTCCAAGGTAAATGCTGGAGCCTGCTTATGTACTGAAGCAGGGGAAGAGAAACATGGACTTACATTTTTTATCAGCTCAGCGTTACTACCTGTCTCTGCTTCAAGTCAGCCCCCAAAATTCCTGATTTATTCTGTTTAGTTCTGCTGCTCCCTAAAAAGACACACAGCCTGCTGCAAGGGTCTGACAGCAGGATGCATCCATAATTTTATTGGCCACTGGAGATTCCTCTCTCCTGGACTTGTTTCAGGAAAGGATTAGGCAGTACACCAAAGTGGCTTCACATAATCTTAGACACAGCTGAAACATCTCCTCTATACATCCCAGGAGGACACTGTCCTCCATTGCTCGTATTGCCCTCCACGTGCTCATAAGCTTGCAGTTTTGCATTAACAACATCACTTCTCAATGCCACTGGGCTTCCATTGGTGCCTTAGGAGAGCTAAAATGGATTTTTTTCCAGTTTCCCCTCAACTGTGAATTGCTCACATGGGGAAGCAGATCATGGTCTGAAGTGATGCCAAGATAAAGGTACTGCTCAGATGTTCAGTTCTGAACACCAGACACCGAAAGTCAATTTTCCTCCTGTATCACCTAACTACTTTGTGACCTGGTCCCATCACTGGTACTTTAGGCATAAGCTCTCTGCAGGAGCACCTGAGTATGATTTAATGGACAATGATACATGGGGTAATGTCAGGATGACTCCTGGACTTACATGCTGAGGGACAGAATAACAGAACACTGGATAATATAAAATACTCTTTGCAGTCAAGGGTGATAAAGGTGACAGGAGGACATACAGACAACACACTTTTTTATTAATAAATAAATTACTTGGAGATTGAGAGCAAATGTCCTATCATCAGAAGCATTCTGAATAATACAGGAAATTCTCTATACATTTTCCAAACAAGGGAAAATATGCAAATTGCAGCTAGCTATAAGAACTGCACATCATGAGCTCTTTTATGGTGTATAAAGCCAACAGCTAAAAAACTGGAATGGGAAGTTCTGCACGACTGGTCTCACTTAAGAAATTGTGAAATTATGTCAATATTACAATAAGGACCCTTCAAAGTAAATACTTCGGTAAGCTGCTATATTGTCTTAGGGTTCATATTATTAAATAAAATTTAATCAAATTCACTCCAGTGAAACCAAGACAAACCTTGTTCCTTTATTATTTTACAGCTACTACAGACGGGGAAATTACAAACACACAGACACAGAATTTATGAAAAAAATATTGGTTTTCCACCACAACTAATTTTAAAGAGAAAGAAAAATGTTAACAATTAATTTCTTAAAATCAGAAATCAGAAATCGTAGAATCATCTGGGTTGGAAGGGACCTCTGAGATCATCAAGTCCAACCCTTGATCCACAACCACTGTGGTTCCCAGCCCATGGCACTGAGTGCCACATCCAGTCTCTTTTTAAATATCTCCAGGGACGGAGAATCCACTACTTCCCTGGGCAGCCCATTCCAATGTCTGATCACCCTCTCCATAAAGAAATTCTTTCTAATATCCAACCTAAACCTCCCCTGGCAGAGCTTTAGACCATGCCCTCTTGTCTTACCGATACCTGCCTGGGAAAAGAGCCCAACCCCCCCCTGGCTCCAGCCTCCTTTCAGGGAGTTGTAGAGAGCGATGAGGTCTCCCCTGAGCCTCCTCTTCTCCAGGCTGAACACCCCCAGCTCCCTCAGCCTCTCCTCACAGGACTTGTGCTGGATCCCTTCACCAGCCTGGTTGCCCTCCTTTGGACCTGCTCCAGGACCTCAATCTCCTTCCTGAACTGAGGGGCCCAGAACTGGACACAGGACTTGAGCTGTGGCCTCACCAGGGCTGAGTACAGGGGCAGAATCCCTTCCCTGGACCTGCTGGCCACGCTGTTCCTGATCCAGGCCAGGATGCCATTGGCCTTCTTGGCCACCTGGGCACACTGCTGGCTCCTGTTCAGCTTCCTGTCAATCCAGACTCCCAGGTCCCTCTCTGCCTGGCTGCTCTCCAGCCACTGAAGGAATCAAAGGAAAATGAAGGAAATGAAGGAAAGCTTGTACTATTAAAAGTCGCCCAAGATAACTCACATAACAACAATAATGCAGTACTGCAGACTCAGAAACAGCTGCTCCTAGGAATGCTTTATTCATGCTTGACACAGATACAGGATGAAATATGAGATTTTGGCCAGGACCATGTCCTGTGATCTGTCTGGCACACTCCTTCCCAGAGAGTGCTCAGGAGAGCCACAATGGACCAACAATCTCCAGTCCCAAGTGGCTGCTGCAAGTGCATCCCCATCTCCTGAGCCACCTCCCAGCAACACCCACTGTCACTTCTCTTATTATATAGCCTGAAGTTACTTTGAAAACTGATTTTAGAAGCCTGAGATAATTAAGTAGCTCTGAAAGACTGGCTCTGGGCAATGAAATTTACCTACATTCACCAGGAAAATGAAGAACATCTGTAATACTAACGCCTCAGAACTCTACAATTAATACAGTTCTTCCAATGAGTCTGCCCAGATTTACTGACTAGATTCTACATGCTTTCATAAAATTAAATGAACAAGAAGAAAAAAAAAAATCATGTATCAGAAACCATTTTCATTTTTACTTTATTTTGTTTCAAGGAAATGCTAGTAATGGTCTCACATAAATATTTCTCAGACCCCTTAAGTTGTAATAAAGGAACATGTCCATCAACTTGCATATACAATGACCAAAAACTATTTTAGAAGATGGTTACAAGATGCAAGGAGTCTGAAGCAATACATTTTTTTACTTCTGCCAAAGATTTAACAGTGCAATCAGGTCTGGTTTATTGTAAACCATGTCATCTGATGTTTCTAGTTTCCATTATTAGTTGTTTGAAGCCATAATTAGGGTCTTCCAACAGCAACTTGCTTCTTTCTAGATTCTAGCCCAAGTTTGCCAGGAATTCACATCACTCTTGAAGTACCTTAAAAGGTATCAAAATAGAAGATCAGATTGCTATCTTTGGCACCATAAAGAAATCCATGGAGTCTGTATTAATTTGAACTTCACTTCCACTTAACAATATCTTCAAGATTTCAGTGTGGTAAAAGACAGGCTTGGCTTATTCATTTGAATTTTAGGGCTGAAAGCATCTAAAGATAACAAGTTAATAGGGTCATCTCCAGCTTGCTTTCTTAACAGAGGGCCTCTACGGGGGTGGAATTTAGTGTCAGCTAATGACTAAATTTAAAGACACCATGAAAATCAGAGAACTCAGACTCCTGAATAACCTTAGGAAATTAAGTAAGAAAGTTCTGAAAGTATTGCTTAAGTCCATGCTTATGGGCTTTGCAAGAACATTAGAACCCCTAAACATTTCATTAATACCACTATTTTATCTCTGTCCTCCATTTCAATGGGACTTAAGAAGATGTTTCAATCCTTCTCTGAGAAGTAGCAAAAAATTATTGCTTCACTTTGCCTGCCTATGCAGTGGAGTTAGTAATTCCTAGCATCCTGAGGCACTGCCACAGCAACTCCAATCAAGCCTACAGAATTCACTGCAGCAGAAGATGCTGAGTGTGTGTAGTCTTTCTGCTCCTCAAGAACTATTGCTATTGCTATTACTAGTATATCCACAGGCAGTGTAGAGGTAAATATAGAAACTCCTTGAGTGCCAGGCTGTGGCACAGTAGCAGAAACACATGCCAGACTAAAAAGTGGAGCTTGAGTTAAAAATGCTGTTTAGCTGAGCCACAAACCATTAAAACCATTAAAAAATAAGAAGAAAGACATCAGCATTTAGGCTGGGACTGATCTCATCTAACTCAACCTTTCAATAAGTTGGGAAGTCTCCCTAGTTGTCCAAGTCTGCACTGCAGCCAGAGAAGCAGCATTGGAAAATGGTATTCAGTCACCCCACAGTACACTGTATCAGCTATCCATATGCATTTGTCTGACTCATACATTGGGTATGGATGAGATGGAGTTGATTTTCCCCACAGCAGCTCTCAGAGTGCTCTGCTTTGTAATGGTAGCTACAAAATTATTATCTGTTAGAACTATGGCTATGATGAAAACTCAGAGCACACTGTCATCCCACAAAGAACAGATCTCTGCTCATTTTGTGTTACAATCTAGAAATACAGAGGGGTTATTACACAATTGCCCTCTTAGGAACTGCCATTAGAAGACTGACAAGGAGTGTGGAGGAACACGTCAGGCAGAAAGCAGTGGCAGACATGACAAAATGGCTCAAGCTTTTCCATAGGCCCTAAGCCCCATAAGGGGAAGGTTACCACCCACGTCTGCAAGTAAGATCAAAGCATCAAATCTTGATAACATTCTATACATAGAAAAGACAGTGAGATGCTCTGCTAGTGCTGTATTCTCAGAAAATGAAAAATCATAAAATATTAGTTGCATAGCTCTCATCCCCCATGGTTTTAAAAACTTTCTTTCCACTCCTTATTTCTAGAAGAGTATCAATGTGTGGGTTACATGTTGAGAAACAGTTCCTTGAAATTAGGCTAAAAACATCAACACAGTAGAAGGCAGTCATTACAAATTACCTCATATATAAACCTGACAGAATATATTCTTGTTTAAAGTTGGTGTACAATTAACAGGGATGCATTATATCTGACCAAAGGAAGGCATGTGCTGTAGACATCAGCCTCTGAGCTAATCATACAAGGGTCATCACACATTTTTAGGGCATAATTCATTGAACTTGTTTATTTTATTTGTTTCTTAGTTGCTCGTTTCTCCCTGTTGACTATGAGGAAGGCCTTCAGTGACAAGTTCTGACTGTAGATGACTGTATTACAGTCTGCAGTCCAAGAGAATGAGAAGGATACAAAAAAGAAGTGTGTCTTTAACAGGAGACAGAGGGAGAAAGAGAATCCATAAATGGCCCCCAGCACAGGGATCTTGAGTGGCCAGCTTCTGACATTTTTACCACCAGTCCAGTCAAACAATCTAAACTCCCACTGTTGCAGATTGAGGCCATTTCCTCTTGTTGCACCTCTCGCAATTTGGGAGAAGAGACCAACCCTCACCGGTCTCTCCTGAGCCTCCTCTTCTCCAAACTGAACAGCCCCAGCCAGATCCCTCAGATGTGCCTCAT
Source organism: Phaethornis superciliosus (assembly GCA_023637945.1). Classification (NCBI taxonomy): domain Eukaryota; kingdom Metazoa; phylum Chordata; class Aves; order Apodiformes; family Trochilidae; genus Phaethornis; species Phaethornis superciliosus. The sequence goes on from JAJQWJ010000001.1 coordinate 186,871,835, forward strand.
AAGACTTGTGCTTTAGACCCTCCATCCAGTTTTGTTCTCTTTTGGACATGCTCCAGTGCCTCAGTGTCCTTTTTGTACCAAGGAGCCCAAAACTAAATGCAGGATTTGAGATGTGGCCTCAAGCACAGGGACATGATCCCTTTTCCTGCTGGCCACACTATTTCTGATGCAGGCCAGGATGCTGTTGGCCTTCTTGGCCACCTGGACACACTGCTGGTTCGTATTCAGGTTAAGCTGGGTGTCAACTAATACCCCTGTGTGTTTTTCTCAAGGATGCACCTCTACACACCAGTACGCATCTTCAATAAAACAAGAAGAAAACCACCATGCCAACAAGTGTGTGGCAGGCAGCATGGCGCAGTGTGGATCCATCAGGCAGACCAGCTTCTTCTCAGATACCTCTGGACCATTTCCCCTCCTCAGTATTGCTGTGCCTCAGGAGCACAGGCAGATTGCATTCAGCCCACAGGGTGATACCATTAAGATGGAATAAAGCAGAAGAATAAAGATAATGCACTCGAGCAGAATTTTGCTAAAAGCACAGACCTGCTTGGAGTCCAGCCTGCTCACATATATGGATGAATTTGGCCCAGTTTATATCCTAATGATTATAATGGATACTGCAGTCTTCTTTTCATTAAGGCGGCAGCCAAAAATATTGATTTGTTGTACTTTGCACTCCTGCTTACCTTCACAAATTTCAGGAGAGACGGTGCATAAGCCAATAGAGTTGGTCAGTTTAAAAGTGACAAATTAACTCCACTGAAAGTAAATAAACAGCTATCTCACTGTAAATTAATTCAATATGTGACTTGAGCACTTTTCTACAGCTAGAAAGCTGATTCATCATTCAGCAGCATTTAAGTTGCCACCAGTTCAATAGCACGATATTAATGTTGTGTCCTGTTTGACATAGCAGGTCGAATTCTGCCCTCAGGTTACAAAAGCATGACTCAAGAGTAACTTCTGAACCTCCAAGCCGTGTTCTCCGCATTACTCTGCTTGCAGCTATGCACCCAAGTGTTCTCTGAGTTGGCTTCCAAAAGGCTTAACTTTTACTGAACACCTGGTGAAAACAGACAGAAGAATAATCCAAAATTCTGTCATGTGCTGGGTTATCAAGTGTCTTCCGGAACAGCTTAGTGAAACAACACGGTTTAGTTTATTTTGATGAAAATACTCATGAAAGAGTGAAAGACAGAGAGATGTTTTCAACTTTCTACTATTCAGGGGAGTTGTGACTTCTCCCCCCCCCACAAACTAGATGTCATTTTTATAAGGAAACTAAGCACGTTTAATGTGGAATGTTGAGTACAATTCTCAATCATGTAAAAACATGATTTATGATTTACTGAACAGGGGCCCTAACAGATTATAGGCTATGACCTATAATAGTCTAGGCATGGGGTAAAAATCATGGGTAATTTATTACTGGGTGACAGGCACAAACTTACTCTCCCTACCAATACCTTTCAGATCAATAAAGGTAGAATCCTGAGATTTGCAGACCAATCTCCCACTGCATTATGAAGGACCCGTTTATCTGAAGCTGATGGAACTCAATAAGCAGGTAAGTCAATATTTTTCAAATGGAACTGAAATTCATGTTCCATAGCCTAAATAATGTTGCCCAAACACCTTAAAATGCTATTAGCACTGCAGGATATGTAAGTTCTTCATGCATCTGGAAATCAGAGCAGGTGCCACCTTGACTTTCAACACTCAAGTTGGATGCTTCTGGACACAAGGTTTTGACTGTATCATCTGTGCACAGCTGCAGCAGAGAGATTGTAGCACAAATGGAACAAAAATATTTTTCACTGCTTATGTTCAGACATGATCCACAGCATTTGTAATGTCATCTGTTATTCATAATGTTCAGCTTAGAAAGCTGACATTTGATTACACAGTTTGAATTTGTCAAAACATACATTTAAATCTTATGTTTTAATACCACATTCTCAATTAAAAGCTTTAGAAAAAGACATACAAAGTCTGCTTAAACCACAGTAAACCCACAGACCTAAGATATTCAATATAATTTCTGAAACTGTTGACTAATATTTCCTAACTTCCTCACTACTTCTGTACCGCAGCTGCACCATTACTCCCAACAGCTATCAGATGTTTAAATAGTCAGTTTGTTAAACGTTTTACCAGATAGCCTTTTATACTTAGTATTTTCCACATTTTCCAATAGGGTGCAATGGTGGTGAAGTTCAACATCTTAAAAAACTTCACTCTATTTAACAACAATAGTCATAATACTACCACCACCAAAGGAAAGCAAGCACAGTTGGTTTACAGTTAAGCATCCTTCCCTGTATGTCCACCTTCACACATGCCTGCCAACACTGATGAACACCATGCCACAAGAAAGCAGATTATACAGAATGGTCTATCATCCCAGACTGCTAACTCCCAAGAAAAATTACTCCCAACAATAAGAACAAGACCACAAATAGGTTTTAGGATGAAATAAATGCTTCTTTCATGCTCCTTATTTCCTTTCATTGAGTTCAACACTGCATTCAAGGTCAGGAGTGTTGTTACTCTGGGAAGATGACCTGAGTAATTTACAGTGATCAACAGAAAACACAGTGGCTGTAAGCAAGTCATTCCATAACTATCACTGCTTTCTAAATGGAGCCATCACATAGCTGCTGAAAAAGAATGTGTGTTATTTCACACACACAGAGTGATGAATGTAACCAGGTAATTAAATCATGTCATTGCTGTACCCGAAAAACCGTTATTTATAATTTTATCTTGCCTACTAATAAGAACTGAATTTCTTGTTAAGGGTAGAAAATAATTATTCCTAAATCCCACTTTTGCGAAAACCTCTACAATGGGAAATTAGGAACCAAACTCACCAGTTTCTTCATCTATGCTGAATCTCCCCAGGCCGCTGCCATCCCTGATGGAATACTGGATCTCTCCATCCCTTCCAGAGTCCTCATCTCGAGCAACAACTTGCAGAACACTTGTACCAACGCGGGAGTTTTCCTTCACAGATCCAATAACAGCAAAGTCAGGAAAATAAGGGGTATAGAGATTTTCATTAACATCCACCACTTCAACTTCCACAAAAGAAACAGAAGAGAGAGAAACCGGGCGCCCTTTGTCCTTTGCACGCACAGTGAGGTTGTAAAACTGCTGCTTCTCATAATCCAGCTCTTTGTTCAAGCGGATGGCGCCACTCGCTTTGTCGATCTCAAAGCGCCCGTTGTAATCATTTACCAGCGAGTAACGCACTTGGCCTCCCAAGCCCAGATCTGGATCCTGAGTTTCCAACCAAGCGATGACAGTGCCAACTGGAAGGTCCTCAAGGACCTTCACGCTGTAGCTGGATGGTATAAAGGCTGGGGAGCAATCATTGACATCATCCAAAAAAACCCTCAGAGGCACAACAGAAAACTGCTGGTGGCCACTCTCTGCTTTGTCCCTAGCCTCGATCTTCAGTGTGTAGTTTGCTTTTGATTCCCGGTCTAACTGATCAGCCACATACACCATTCCTGTGGAACTGTTGACAGCAAATTGCTGGGTGTCTGTCAGCACTGAGTAAGTCACTTCACCGTTAGATCCCAAGTCTTTATCTCTGGCTTCTACCTGGATAATTTCTGTACCAAGACTTGTACTTTCTAAAATATTAACTGAGTAACTATCCTGTAAAAAAACAGGCTTGTTATCATTTGCATCCTCCACAGTGACAGTCAACAGTCTCCACGCAGATTTCTGTGGATTACCTAGATCATAAACTGTAATATTAAGGAGATAAAGCTCTGTTTTTTCACGGTCTAAGGGCATAAGAACATTAAGTACCCCTGTATCCATGTCAATGTTGAAACAACTGTCTACGTTACCATCAGAAATTGTATAAAGTACTCTTCCATTAAAGCCTGAATCTCCATCATAGGCTTCTATCCTCAAGATGCTGGCACCAACTGGCAGATCCTCTGAAACCTTCACATCGGTAGGGAAGGATTTGTCAAAATGTGGTGCCTGTCTATTCACTGAATAAAAATCGAGAAAACCGTCTTCCAAATTCAGCTTCACATTTGCTTTTGCTTTTTTGAGTAATTTTTCTGCTAGCTTCTGAGCAACTCTAGTTTCTCTACAGCTAAAGGTCTTTGAAGATACTTTCCCATGAACTACCGAAATGTTAACAAACATAGCATCAGCAAAGTTTTCTCCATCAGTTGCCGTTATCTTAAGGCCAAAATTGCTGTTCTTTATGCCAGAATTAATTAGAGATTTTTTAAGTTGCAGGACACCAGAGTCGGGATTTAAATAAAAAATGCCAAGTTCATTTCCAGAGATTATTTTATACTTCACAAGCTCTAACTCATCTATGTCTATTGCAGAAACAGCAGTGATGTGACCACCAACAGGGAAATCAGAAGAAATCACTCCCTGACATGCCACTTTTTCAAAGAGAGGTTTGTTATCATTGACATTGCCTATGTATATGGTGACATTCACCTCACTTTCATGGCGGTAGGGAGAACCCCAGTCAGAAGCTCTCACAATGAACCTGTAGCTTTCTGGTGAGGACTCAAAATCCAGTTCTTCAGATGTGCTGATTATACCTGTAAACTGGTTTATTGCAAAAGGCAGTGAGTTCAGACTGGCAATGCTGTATGTAATGTATCCATTTTCTCCCCTATCTTCATCAACTGCTGAAACTGCCAAAACACTGGACCCCACAGGGACGCTTTCATTGATGAATGAGCTGTACGAGGGCTGTTGGAACTCTGGAGTGTGATCATTGGCATCTTCTAATCTGACAGTAACTTGTGCTTTTAAATCATCACCTTTGTTTGTATATACTTCTAATTCGTAGAGGTCCTTCTCAATGATTTTCAAAGGACGAGCAGTAGTAATAAGGCCTGTGTTGGGATTGATCTTAAAATACTCAGCTTCCTCACTTGGAGATATTCTATATTCCACACCCTGTGGCTCAGGCATCAGCTTAACTACTGCAACCACCACACCAGGAGGTGAAAATTCACTGATCAATACATCATATGCTTCATTTTCAAACTTCATGGGGATACTTTCTTTCTTGGGACTAGCAATGTGGACCAGTTTGACTGCAGAAAATTTCTGAGGAGATCCTTTGTCCTTTGCTTGCAGAGTCAAGTTATAACCATATGGGAAGCTGTCCCAATCAATAGGCTTTCTTTCTTTGATTTTGTACTCGTTCATCCATTTACCTTCTTTAGTCAGAAAGAACTGTTCTAATGGGTCTCCAGCTACAATAGAAACAGATTCTATTTCTCCATTGGCTCCTTCATCTAGGTCATCAATGTTAACAACTGCATAGGTAGGCTCCTTGTCTGATGGGAAGGGAACATGGGTTACTACACTTATTGTTGGGGCATGTTCATTTATACGTTCAATGTGAACATAAAGCTTGGCAGTGCTGCTTATGCCATTGTTTCCATAAAGTTTCATCCCACGGTCTACAGCCAAAATCTCAAGATCATATCTGTTTTTCTCATCGTAGTTTAACCGACCACTTAAGGAGATGACACCACTTGTAGGATGAACTGAGAAGAGATCAACTTTGTTTTTGAAGTAATAATAAAACTCACCGTTGGACCCAATGTCCGCATCTGTTGCGGTTACCTGTGCAATGCTAGTCCTTAGAGGAGTGCTTTCTGCTATCGTGACAGAGTATGTGGTGGGTGAAAACAAAGGTCTTAAGTCATTCATATCCAAAACCTGGATGTTCACTTTTGTCCATGCTTCCAAGTCCTCTCCTCTGACAGACCCTTTCACCATCAATAAATAGTTGTCCTGGATTTCTCTGTTCAATATAGCAGAATTCCCACCTTTAGTCCTTATTCTTAGGAAGCAAAAGTCAGCAATGATGACTTCCTCTGCTTTAAAAAAGCCCTCATCATCACCAGACACTATCTTGTACTTGATATCCCATGAAAGGTCAGCCAAGGTAATGCCCATCCTCGTTTGACTGTTGACATAGGTCCTGGCTGCAGAATTCTCATACACCGTGGCATTGTAAGTGGAATGTGTAAAGTGAAAGCCAAGTGGGATAGTCCCCTGAACTACCTGGCAAACAGAGGCCAGGAGCTTGACAATCAGAAGGGCAAAGCATGACGGAGGTGGCCACGAGCCTGACCAGCGGCCCATATTCACTTCCATCACATCATCCTTTCACCCTGTGACAGAGAGAGAAAATGAAACATAGTTGGTCAAGAGACAAAAACTGTACTCTGAAGTGACATGTCAAAATTACTTACTACATTCCTAATTAAAAAATAAATATAAATAATAGTCACTATATATATATAATAAAACAGAAAGTGAGAACACAATACACACACACACAAGCACGGCAGTTTTTGACTGAATTTTTACACGTGTGTCAGTGTGTAATATGCACACATACCTGCATGCACCTTGAGTATTGGGCACCACAATACAGGAAGGACACTGAGGTGCTATAGAAGGGGCACAGAAGGGCAACTAGGCTGACTGGGGCTCTGGAGAACAGGTCTTATGAGGAGAGGCTGAATGAACTGGGGCTGTTCAGCCCAGAGAAGAGAAGACTGAGAGGAGACCTCATTGCTCTCTACATCTACCTGAAAGGAGATTGTAGTGAGGCAGGTATTGGCCTCTTCTCCCTAGTAACTAAAGACAGGACAAGAGGAAAGGGGGTCAAGTTGCACTAGGAGAGGTTCAGATTAGGTATTAGGAAAAATTTCTTAATTGAAAGAGTGGTGAAGCACTTGAATCATTTGCCCAGGGAGGTGGGTGGAGTCACCATCCCTGGTGGTATTAAAAAAATGGGTACATATGGCACTTTGGGAGATGATTTAGTGGTTAAGGTGGTGTAGGACTTAGTGATCTTGAATGTCCTTTCTAACTGTGGTGATTCTATGTACATAATATGTATATATATGCATATACACATTTTTAAACGTAAAAAACCCTATGAGACCCTACCATATCTATACACATATGCACACAGTCCAGAACAATAATCAGAGTGAAAAAATTGAAACTAAGACACACACATTTGAGTATATTTAATATAAGAGGATAAACCACATACAGAAATTGTTTTTTTGTACCAGTAGCTTCAACTAAGCTTAAACTTGTTGCTTTTTAAACCTTATTTTTAAAAACCTCATTTTTAGTCCCAGTGTTTGGACAGGAGATAGGATTTTTCATTATGTATGTAGCACTGTGACAGTCAGGTGCTACCAGTTGGTTTTTTATGGACAGCTAACAAAGATCCCATGGTGATGAAATCTGGGTGAACAAATGGTACATAAAAACCACTACCTAGCCATTACTTTAACTAGAGATACCTTCAGAAAAATCAAAATTTATTCTAGCTAATTAAATGCAATTGTATAAACATACATAGACATACACATAACCAGAGACTAGAAATAACCTGCCTCAATAAAGCTCCCAGGTAAAGACTCAGGTTAGGAAAAACCACAGCTGAGATGGCTCACAGGACTTCACTTTTTCATATTTACCACAATGCATGTGTAATTAGGATCACTTTTCACTAAATACAGTGAGTAACATGCTCTAAATGAGGCCACATTTTTTCCTGTATGTCCAACAAATGCTTCATCTGTGGAGTATGGCTGCCCTCTCAACCTAAGAAGGGTGAAGACCCCTCTCCAATCCTCTGCCTGTCCTGTTGTCTGTTGCCACCCACCAGCAATAGCATAAACGTGGCCTTGATCAAAGGGAGTGAACTCCAGTTTCCATCACATTTCACTCTGGCAACCCCAAGCAGAATTTTCTATAAAGAAGGAACATGTTTCCATCAGCAGCAGTTTGTCTCAGTACAATCTGTCTCACTCCAGCCACCTCAAAGCAGTGAGAGCCTTTCCACTGATTTCAAAATGTTCATTATAAAGGTAGATATTGAAACACAATTAATAAGAAGCCATTTGAGGAACATCTGGATTTCCTCCATACAGCCACGTTGTGGAATAACTCCAGTGCCCCAATTCAGGGATCTAAATGTGGATGTTAACTGGAGACAGGATAAGCAGAGACAGAGGCTGGAGGTTGCTGGATGGTGCTGAAGAAGCTAGGAGCCAGATCCTGCTATTGCTTCCCTCTGCAAAGAGAGGAAAGGAGCCTAAGGAAACCTGATAGGTGCTTATGGTGAGACAGTGTGAATAAGCCCCTTTGTTACAGAGTACATAGCTCCTACTTGTCAAAAATCATAAAAAATAATTTTAAAAGGTAATTAATGAAAGACCCACTGCACGCACACATTGCTTTCATTGTTATTTAAAAGATGCTTGAAAACAGTCTTCTCCAAGCTAGAATACAGAGAGGAAAAGGATAGGAAAAGCTGTTAATTTAAATTTCCAACATGATTTCAACATTCCCTAGGAGATTTATAAATTGCATACAAGTTTTGGAATATGAATTCAAGTTAGTGATCACTTCCAATATAGCTGAATGACTACTGCAGTTTTAAGTACTAATGACAATCAATTTATTGCACTGCTGTTTTAATGGTCACACAAGACACTTAACTTCCTGATCCCACAGTCCATATCCCATGGCTTAACCATCAATCAATTTGATCAATTCTCTCAAGCATTTGTCACAGCTCTCATTTTTCAATACACTTGTATTTTCCCATGCAGTTCTCCCTCAGCTTCGTTTCCTTCCTATTTTCTTTTCTAGGATACACAAAAAAACCCAACATACCAACCAAACAAACAAAACCCAACAACAACAAACACAAAAAACAAACAAAAAACACACCTCTTTAAAAAGAAAATAAAAATTGAAGAATGTATAAGAACGTATCACCTCCTGGACCTGCATGCCCCACTAACAGACAAATCCCCACAACACTGCATGTGGCAGATACTCTTCTGAACATGTCCACTCAATTTTTGTGCATGGATCATGTGAGTCCCGTGATTAACATCACATCTCATATAGTTTATGCATCACACAATGAACAGTTCTCCAATATACTTTGTGCAGGTGAGGGATTGGGTCTAATTATGCTTTCTTCATGTTCAGGCTGATCCCCAAGAGACCCAAGATGGAATGTTTCTACTTCATCTAGGGAAAAAAATAAATTATTATTGTTGCTATTTCACTCATCTAAAAGATCAGAGCAGTGGCACTTTATTTTTCGGCACAGCAAACATTCATCGACTTAACCCATCAGTGTGAAATATCAAAGTCCCTTATTTTCATGGGGTTTTATGTCAATCTCTTTGGGTACTGCCACTAAAAGCTGCTCCTTTAGCCTAGTGTGGGAGACGATGCTCTCAAGTAGAAAATACAATCAATATGCAGGATGCTGCTGAGGGAAAACTAGCCAAGGGTAATGAGAAATTCTAATGAGAGAGACCCAACTCATAACAAAATAAAGTGTTGTGCCTCTTCTGTGATGTGGCATTATGGAAATACTCAACAGAAAAATCACTGTGCTGCCTTTCTCCTAGTACACTTGAGCATCCTTCAACTATGCTGCTCTACCAGCCTCTCCCCACTGATACGAGAAAGTTGATTTTTTCTGGCTTATGATAGAGACTGATGTTATGTTTCATAGGAACACCCAGGCTTTATTTCACTGTAGTTCCGCAGCTTCAAGAAATAGGTCTCTTTGGAGTAATGAAATTAATCATATTATCTTATTTACATCTCATTTGGCAGTCTAGTTTCTCTGTCCACACCATACTTCACCCAAAGTTGGTTTCTCTCAGTCCTTCATGGCCATCAAGTTTCCAGGCCCACTGTAATCAGAAATCTGTTTCCCTGAGAATTTTATTGCTACAAGAAAAATGATTTAAAGTTTTACCTTCACGTAAGCCATACCCAAGGCTACAAGCTCTGCTGTGGCAGACAGGCATCAAAGTAGTTATTTACAAAGCTATGGGATTAGGTGATCCTAATGAAAATGTTTTGTATATCCCAGGCAATATAACATGACAACATTATGCTCCCATTCCATTTATCTACTTATTTTTTTGAAAAAGCCAGGGCTAAGACCTAATCTCAAATACACTGTTATAAATCCAGTCATGTCAATGCTTTACTAAGTGTCTGTGGTTCAGTGCAATCAGGATCAGTACCAAAACACTAAATTTCACCTAGAAACAACATGAGTGTGTGCATCAGTGAATGTATGTTTTAGTTCTGTATGCATATGTATACACAAATACACAGTTTGTGTATTTTTCATTATAATTTCAGGGTTGGAACTAGAAAAATCAGACCTTCAGATCAGGCAGCACTTTCAGAGTTTGATTTCATTTCAGATGGGGTATGCAGAGTTGTAACAAGCTCCTCATTGAAGTTATTCATCTATCCATATATTTATGTGGCCATCATCATTATATTATTTGAAAGTCCCAATGGATGAGCTATTAAACTGCCACTTGGGCTACCCAAGAATGTTTTATTCATTTCCTGAATTCCTTTCTTCTGCGATATTTGTTTTAAGAGCTCATAACACATACATACTCAATGCACAGGAAATGTAATGTGATAGGGTACAGAAACAAAGTACAAAGCAACCCACCATAAATTAAGAGACGTTTCTTTAAAGGCACTTCTTGTCAAAAAATGTTATGGTTTCATGTGAAGAGACATGTTGTGATTACTTGTGTTTGATTTTGAAATGTTTGGGCAGGAGCTACTTAAAAAAAAAAAAAAATATAAAAAATCCCCTGGTACTGCTCAACACGGTCAATCTGAAGAAAAGAAACAGTTCTAACAAGAGCAGAGACTGAAAGAAAACCTGCTTCTAACTACCCAAGGAAGTGAACAAGATAACACAAAGCAGGAGTCCATCATCTTTCCACTCTATCTCACATTATATACTCTGGCCTTGAAGTGGGAAGGAAGGAATGAAGAAACAGAACGGTGTGTCTTGTTTTTTAATACTCTGTCAAATGAGAACTTTATAATTCCACATTCTTCATTCAGCCACTTTCCTTCACTCGTTGAACTAAGATTAACTATGTGACCCAAACCTTGCAGAATAACTGTGGGGACCTGTAGGTGGCTGATGCTCCTTAGAGGAACTGAGAAAGTTACAAAAGTCATTCCTTTTTCTCATCTTGGCTCTGGTAATCTCCACACTGAGCTGCATCCAAACATAACACCCCACCAGTGTCCCAGGAACTGACAGGATTCCTGAACACCAGAACCATGGCTCTGGTTCAATTTGCAGACAGGAAACAAGTGCTGCACGATCCTTTGGTTGATTCTCTCTCCCAAGGCTAATTCTTCTAATCCCAAAAGCCTCTATATCATAAAATACTTCAAAGAGAAAACAATGCATATACCTCTTGAGTAAGCACTGAAAATATTAAACAAGTGCAAAAAGAGCTTTTAGAGAATATAAGGAATATAGCAAGCAGAATGAATAAGATTTTAGCAGGTGACAAAAGGGAAAGGACAAAGTATTTTCCTCCCTCCCTACTTATCCTTCAAGTCAAATTACACCTTGTGAAATAAGGATTTTTCCTTAGACTAACTTAGTCAATGGGACTAGCTAATACAATGTGACTAATTAATACAATGTAACCATTTAAGGTTTTCCACAGGTCCTTTGAGAGAGAACAAATCAATCTGTGTTTCAGCTTCCAGCTTCGTCAACAACCAAGTGAACCTCATACCTTTAGGGTTCTCTGGCCTTGGATTAAAAAAACAGAGCTTCCAAATTTCAGATGACAATTTTCTGAGAGTCTAGGTATTTATGCACCTGTGTTTGATACAGGCTGATACCTTGATTGGTATTTCTTCTGAAGAAGTTGGAAAAGGCAGAGTGCTTTCTTGAACAGGACAGGAGTTGTGACTACAGTGACTATATGGAAAAATGCTATAAATTTGAAACATTATTCTTCTCATATTGAAAATCTAGAAAATAAGCAGCTTTACAGCAAAAAGATACATTTGAAAATATAAAGGTCCTTTTTAGGAGGTAGAAGAGCATTAAATTCACATGCACAGAAAGTCTAAGTAGTATGTAGTGAAGCAATGCACCCACAAGAGGAACAGAACCTCTTGATTTTGTCGGAAACGACCTCAGTCCAAGTAACTCCTTCCTTTAACTGAAACAACATCAGCAGCAGCAGTAGCTGATCAATTCTTACGGTCTAATAATTCAAACACCAAACCTACCAGTCTGTCAGACAGGGAAATCCATGCACCTGAACAGAGCATCATAGTACTCTTTTCTACCACCAATAGCAATCTGCCTTCACAGAAACTTCTGCATGACCAGGCCATGAGGGCTGGCAAAAAGGGTACAATTCAGGTCACAAAGCATCTTGACTGGTCTGGAGTTAAAGATTATGTGAACCTGCATCAGTGGTAAGAAAAGATGTTTATCACATTCTGTTGTCAATACTGCAACAAGGGGGTGGGAGCCCATGTACATCAGTGCCCTCTCCTGGAAGGAGCCTCCTCCATAGCACAAAACCATGGAAAACTCCAAACTCATGGAAATTCTGTTTATGGCACATGGAAGATACCAGTCTGGGAGTTTAAAGACAAAGGCATCATTTTACCTGATACAGACTAGAGATAGACAGGAGTTTCATACTCTCCCCTCATTACACTGGCAGTATCACTAGCATGTTGTTGAACCAGAATAGGGGAAAAAAAGCACATTTTAATGGCATTTACCCTAGCCAGACAGTTTCCTTGAGCAGCACTCCACAATAATTTACCCAGCTAGGACAGGCTAACAGGAAATCAGAATACAGAACAAAAACTTTTAATTAATTTCTATATGGCACAAATTCTAAATGTGCATTCAACTCTGAACAGGAAGGGAAAAAACTGACACCGATAGATTTACAACAGGAGATGTATTCATGGGGCTACTTGCTCCCTTATGAGAGCAAAGATATGATTATCCATATATATGATTATATCATTATATGCTTAGTCCAAAAAAGAGAAGATGAAAACAAAACGACCATTTCTGCAGAGTAAGCCCTTGCAAGAGACAGCACTATAAATTCTAACTGTCCTTAGAGCTGCAAATCCTCCTCCTGCCTGCATATAATTTCACAGGGGAGAAAGGCCGCTCAGCATGCAGCAAATGTAATTCCAGGCCATCCTTAGGAAGTGAAGATTTAGCCACCCAGCCGTATGTTATGAATACCTTCGTTTTCCTAGCAGGTGCTGGGGATTTTTTCCATACAACACCGATTTTTGCCAAGTATCAGTTCAACAGCAAATGCTTCCCACTTGTGAGCAGGAGCCAGGCATCATTTGTCTTCCTGGTGAGGGGAATGGGTGCAAAGGGTCTGTCGGACTCTCCCTTCCCCCTCAAGGATGAAACGTGGCTTAGGGAAATGGAAGGGGGGGGAGGGGTGGAATAATTTGCCGCCATGCAAGATGTGTGGAAAGGGAATTCCTGGGAGCCACGTTGCAAGGGATTTGAGCCTGTCCCTTGGTGGTCTGCCCCCAGAGAAACAAAGGCCGATATCCAGTTTTTCATGCTTTGTGTCCCAAAATTCCCCAGGCTCCTGCTTTTTAATCACTGTAAAAAGAGGAAGCTTTGAGGCACTTTTGAAATGAACCACTTATTTTCCTGCAGACTACAAGCTTCCATATGAAATACAATCAAAGATACTGTTCTTGCTTATTGAGCTTTTTTTCCCCTCAAGTTTATCTCATAGATCTACTTTGACCCCCACCCAAGAAGCCCTGACTTGAAAGCTCTTTCTAGATATAATATCAATGTGAAAAATCCAGGAGTGGTAAGTCCCATTCCTGTCACTGCTGATCTTTCCCCAGCTCTGCTTTCACCACACACTAATTGGGTCCCCTCAAGAAGCTCTTTACTGAGATGCACCTCTGAGCCTCAGGGGCAAGAGCTCAGCTTCCAGGCTCAGGAGGGCTGCCAAGGATGGGCAAGCAGGATCACACCTTGCCATGCAGCACCTTCAATTCAAGTTGCAGCACAGAGCAGTGATTCCACTGGACCCTTTGCAAATCTGAGTAATACTATATTGCAAGTAATAAATACAACTGAGACCAGAAAGCCTTTTGTAGGAATTGCCTAGAGCCATTACATTTCTACTTTTACAATGCCCAGTGAAACACACCAATTGAATAAGCACTATGAGAGGCAAAGAGCAGCACCAAAGCAAATGTGTTGACCCTGTAGCTGAAAAAAATATCTTCCACGTTACCCACGCAAGGCTCATTTCCCACTCTGCACTCTTTTCCATGGGAGTTTTCCTGCAAGCCCACTCCTACTACTCTCAGGCACTGCCGCCAGTCTGCACTGTGTTTGGGGTACTGCACATACTCCTTCTGACAGCTTGCACAGGTTTGAATAAACTATTTGGATATAGTTTATTGTAAGAAAGAAGTGTATGAGATTTACAACTACTGTTTCCAGAGCCATAATAGGTATGTAGGTGTAAGGACTGGGATAAGCTCTTACTCTCAGAGGAAAAAAAAATACTATATATATCTCCCCCCCAGCACTCTGTGTGTGGAGGCAAGGAAGCTCAAATGGTCTGGATCTTTATATAGGGGCAAAAAAGAGGGTGGCTGAAAAAGATATTAATACAAAAAAGCTTCTTCCCAGTTGACAGTTCCATGTAAAATGGAGACCAGGGGAATAGAATGGCAGCTTGGACCAGATGATCTTTAAAGGTCTTTTCCAAACCAAACCATTCCATGATTCTATCATTATGAGATGCCAAGATAAAACAATGACATTCCAGCAAGAATTTTAGAAAGTAATTCTGGGATAAAGTATTTCACTCCATGCCCTACCTTGAGATAAGCTAAACTCCAGGTCTGTCTCAAAATGATCTGTTGACAGAGAGGTGGTACCAATGGGATTGCTTCCTAGTTAGTGCAGAAAAGGCAGGTATGGACAGGGTCAGTAGGAATGAGAAAGGACAGTCAGGAGAGGTATGAGTGGAGACAGCCTATGGGATCTGCAAAGTTCAGTTGGGGTTGCTGATCCTCCAGTTTCTACCATAACTTGATGGTATTTCGTCCATGCAGGAGCAACACTCAAAGTTATTTGAGAAAATGACATTGCCTGAACAATCTGGGAAGAACTCTCAGAAGACATATGGATGCATCCATGTGCCATTAAAGAAAAAAAAAAAACCAACAAAAAAACACCAGTAACTATACAAAACAACCACTTGATAAATGCCTAAATCTTATGATTCCAGAGGAAAAAAAGAAAGACAAAAAATTTATTTCTTGAGGCTAGGAACTGGACTATTAGTTTTACAATGCCATTTATCTTCAAGTGACCTGTGATGACACAAGAGAGAAATCATGCTTAAAGTGCAAGGAGCAAATATTTTGATTGAGATGTCCAACAAGTCTGAGATTTGAGAACAAAACCTAGATTTAGCAATGACCAGGAATCCACAGAATGCTGGCATCTGCTGTTGTGCCACCAACATAATGTAGAGCTGCTTCTGCTTCTGAAGTAACCCACTGGAGCTGTTTACAACCAAGTAGATAAGAACTGTCTACATGGGTCTGACTGTAGATCAAACACCTTTCTGAAAGACAACTCCCAGAAATAATGGCCTCCCAGCTGGCCCTCTGATGAAGTAGCCTCTGCAAATTTGGAAAAACCCTAAGCCCACAAGGGTTCACAAAAGAACTGCAAGAAAAGTTCAAGAAAAGCAATCACTGATAAATACAGTGGATGCTTTCTAAATTTTTCTAGGTAAAAAAATCAGAAGTTTGTCATTTGTTCAAATAGGCAGCATTTAGAGAAAGGGCTATTGCCATTACTTTTTAAAATTACATTCTGCTCAGGCCATGGAAATTGATTAACCTGCCTAGGTAAGAAGCAATGCAAAGATACATCAGGTCAAATACATCACAGTTTCTCTCAGATAAGTGGAATTCACACTGTAGACATTTTGTGGGAAATAGAAAAGTGGATAGAGTCAGCCTTAAACCAAAAAATGTTACAACAGAAATCCAGACATTTCCTTTCCAGACCATGTGTAAAGGTCCAGTCACTGCAAGGAAGAAAGTTTTCCTTTAAAGCTGGTCTTGGACCACTATCTGCATTAGAAATACCTGAACCCATACAAGGTGGTGAATCCAATAATTTTGAATAGAATATTATAAGATGCTATTTTTGATTCATACAAGGGAGTGCTGGTGGCACTCAGACAGGCAGGTCTGCCTTGGTGGCCCAGAAGAACTGCTGGTATCACTTCTGGTACCATCTCCACCAGGCACCCACTCCCCAGTGAGCAGCCACCAAGGGAAAGGCACAGCACTGAAAATCTTTTGCATGTTGAAACTCTCACCACATTCAAACAAGTTACTCATACTAAAACCACACATGCTTCTGCCCCTCTCCAGTGGTCGTTTCATGCATGGATATTTGAGACAATAACCACTTTTTAGCTAACCAGGCATTAACTCAAACCACTATGGTTTCAGCTTTCCAACTCGGCCAGCTCAGTCGCCGCAGCTGGGAGCCCCTCAATGCCTGCTGAATGTTTGGAAAGGTCCAATTTTGCAGGCACAGCCCAATTAAAATCTCCACAGAGCAGAGATCACTATTTGAAGCTGAACTGTTCGCTTTTGTTTATTTATAGCAGAAACATTAATTGCTTATCACATATTTGTTTGCTGGGAAACCTCTGCTCCAAAGTAAACATCAAGTTTAAAAACCATTCCCAGAACAACCCATGGTATCAGAAGCAGTGCTAAAAATGTAAATCAGAAACATCAAAACACATCAGGATTTCAACTGGAGGAACAAACAACCCATTATTTCTATGCCAGAAAAGACTAAGCTGTCAGTTAGCTGCACAACCATTTACAGTCCAGAAGTTATTTATGTCCTGGAGAATGACAGACACCACTGCAAAGTATCTGTTGAAAATAACTTCACAGCAATCAGTATATGATAGATTAAATGAGGCATCGCTTAATACAGAGTTTCAACAATCACCTCGGAAATGTGCTTTTTAAATATTTCGCATTGGAAGCAGAACCTCAAAAGGTTTGTTTCATTTATGAGCCAGTTTCATATGTTGAAATCATACAAAATCTAAAAAAAATAAAAAAAAAACCAAAGAAAAACAAAACAAACAAACAAAAAAAACTAAAGAAGTTGGGGGTTTTTTTAGCCCTCTTCACTAACAGACCTCCAAGCTTCCCTTGGGAGAAGCATGTTCTTTCACATGTCTAGAAGAGTTCTGCATGGAAAACGAGGTAAAACAGCCTTTCAGAGCTACAGCCTGCCCTTTCTCCATGAAAGGCTTCACAGTCAAGTGCAACAGACCCAGCTGCATGGAAAGCTTCACCACCAGCCATGTTAGAAAGCAGCTACAACTCCACAGGAGACCACCATCCACCTCCTGAAATCCATACAGGTACAGGACTTCCCTGAAGCACCCACATCCCCTGGCTGTCAGAAGAGCTTTGACTGCCAAGTGCCTACACTTGTCCTGAGAGCATGGCCTTGAGCTCCCTGATTTTGATGTGTATTTGAATGCCAGGGAAGTGCACACACTCAGCCCATTTATAGTTTGGGAACAGGCAGAAGAGCTCAAGCCCAGGCTGCACAGGAGAGCACACTACATACTCCAGCAGACAGCTCTCACTGCTTTCTGTACCTGCAAGACTTCAGGCAGGAAGGCTGCCCTATAAAGCAGGGCTCACCAGTATTACTTGCCTAAAAATGCAAAGCCTGTACTCTCAATTTGTGGACAGAAAGCACACATTGCATGAACACCACACAGTGGCTCTGGTAAATCACCTACACACACGAGCCAGGGTCAGGCCTGGCCCCTCCAGCCATGTTTTCATTGTCCCAGCCCAGTTTGCTGCCAGCCTCCTTGGTCTGGACTTCTCTCCACTTGCAAGGAGCCTCTGCAGTCATGGTGCCACACCAACTCCTCACAGCTCCAGCAGATAAACCTTCCTAACTAAATCCATCCCATCAGTGCAAACAGGCTAGGTCATACCTCCTCCAGCTTCTGATCCAAATTCTGGAAAACATAACCAGCCACTGGCTCCACATCTTCTGCTCATGCTCTAGAAGAGGAGAAAATGGTGCCAGCAAACCCCTACCATTCCACCAGATAACATTCTGTGCCACCAAAAGTCAGGTGTGGATGTGCCAAGCTGCACTGCTGCTCCTGCCCTGTGTCAAAGGTGCCATGCTGGTGCACAGCTTCAGAAACTGAGAAACTCTCCAGAAATGGCTGTTCCCTGCCAAACCACCCCCTGGAAAGAAAACTCTCACCATGTGTCTCCCAGCCACATGCTCATTCTTTTCCCCATGTTTTGCTTTCTGGGGAAAGCTGACCACCTGAAAGGATTCCAGCCTAAATAATAACTGCTAGCTCATGTCTAGTGAGGTCCACTGCTGCTGAATTCACAACCTCGGTTGAAAATAGTAACGTGCTGCTTGCATACAGTAGTTTTCTCTCAGGCTCTCCTATGCACCAAATGAAAGCCAGCTGCCATTTCAATCTGACCCCTACAAATCTCCCAAAAGGTAAAAAAAACCCGAAAACAAAACAAAAAAACACACACACTCAAATCCAAACCAAAAAAACCCCATCAGAGAGCATCATGTCAAAGATCAAAGTCATCAGGATAATTCTTTAATTCTGTAATAATAATATAATAATTAATATATATATATATATATTAGTAATTCTTTAACTCATTCCTGTGAGGGTGGTGAGACACTGGCACAGGTTGCCCAAAAGAGCTATGGCATCCCCCCTCCCTGGAATTGTTGAAGGCCAGGTTGGATGGGGCCTTGAGCAACCTGGGCTGGTGAGAGGTGTCCCTGCCTATGCAGGGGCGTAGGAACCAGATGATCTTTACGTTCCCTTCCAATTCTACCCATTCTATGATTCTGTGATAACTTTGCCTGATCTGAAGCTCCATTTTCTCTTTCTTCTGTATTTTTAAGATGAAAGTACAAGGCAAAAAAAGTAAGAGTTATGCAATAGCAATGCATCTGCTTACCAAAGTGAACCCAGCAACATTACAAATCCATACAAATGGAGGAAAAAAAATATGTCTTACTTGTGAAACTAAAATGGGTAAGGAAAAAATGTTTGTGGCTATATTTCTATACCACTTTTATAAGAAAAGGCTCTCTATAGATTTTGGCATATGAAAGCCACTGTGAAGACTGTGATAAAATTTAACATATTGTAAAAGAGCTGTAACACATGCATACCTAGAATGCATGTTCAAATCCCACTGTATCGAATTCTGTATTCTGTGGCTTTTGGAAAAATTATTTTAGTTTATTAAATGAACTATACAATACATTGTTTCTCTGAATAAAAAGTATTGGTAGAGACATTAAGTAGTTCTCTAAAAAAAAATAGTTCAAACTTAAAAATAAGCTTTTGGTAAGTAAGCACACTCCTGGTGTGAGGGGGCTATACACACACACACACACACACACAGAGCCCATTTCATCATGCCCAGCTGCTCTCACGTCTCATGTAACTACAAAGCCTCTGACAGTTACAGTCATTTGAGAGTTTAAATCCTTGTTGCTTTGTCTCCTGGGGATATCCTAAGGTTCAATGAGGACTCAAAATGAACACAAAAAGCATTTTTTATTTTTTTTTTTTTTTTACATCCGAAAATGCTGCTCCCAGGCAGACATTCCTGCAGTGTATCTAAAAGCATCCTTTGCAACAAGTGAACAAGCAGAGGTGCTGCACACTGTGGAGGTAAAACACATAGAGCTGCCTGCTGCCTGCTCACGTGTGGGATGAGGAATGGGCCCCATATACATGCAGTACATCACTGTATGAGCCCAGGCATCTCAGCCTTATGCTCCTACCAACTTCTTCACAAGAGCTGCACTCTAGACAATGAAACCAAATTGTATTCAGGCACACTTTTTTCATGCCACAGCTTGGTGATCACTTTACAGCAGGATAAGCCACCATAGCCACCAAAGCAGCTGCCCTGGGCTCAACCTGTTTTGTTTTTCCCCCTTTCTTTCTTTTTCTTTATTCTCTCTTCTCTTCTCTTCTCTTCTCTTCTCTTCTCTTCTCTTCTCTTCTCTTCTTTTCCTTTCTTTTCCTTTCTTTTCCTTTCTTTTCCTTTCTTTTCCTTTCTTTTCCTTTCTTTTCTTTTCTTCCAAGTGTATCTTTTTGTAGATTTTATTCTTGTTGGGGATTGAGCTATCCTATTGCAAATATGCCTGTGAACACAAGGGAGGGAGGGGGAGATGAGAATGTGTGCCTGGGGCAGGCGGGAGGGATCCTTTCCATGTCCATGGCAGCTCAAACTGTTTGTCAAACAACAGCCGGAGTTGAGGCAACAAGATGGTGTGTAAAGAGCAGAAAGTACCTTCAAGAAACATACTGAACACTATCAAAATACCCAAGTCTTAAATAGACACATGAAGTATTTAAATGCTTTCACACCCATAACAAATTTTGTTTACTGCCCAGCATTTAAACAGCTTTTCCTTTACTATTGTAAGATTGTTCCCAAACAGTGCAAAAATTTGATGTTGCAATGAATAGTAGCACTTCAGCTCCTATTTACAACCCATTCAGTGACATAATTCCACAAACAGCACACAGGATTTCAACACTTTAGGAAATAAAACCTGTTCTTGGCTCAAAAGAAGTTGTGCAAATTAGCTAACAAAAGACACTTACTTTCTTTTGGTTTTCCTCTCTGATATAGAAAATTAAATGAAAAAGATCACTAACCAAGTAATATGAAAAACTTTATTAGACCATCAGAACCATCCAGCATTGTTAACATCCCTCTCGTAATTATATGCAAAATGTTCAGTATCCAAGGAGACAGCGTAGTAATGAAGTTAGAGACTACTGTATAAAGGCCCCTTCTAAATCACCACCAAGAATGTCTATTCCAGAGGGACTGGCCAGTTTACTAATGTGTGACACCCTGATTGCTCAGACATGCTACAGCTTAAAAACAAAAAGCTAACAAGCTACTTTTGCATAAAGGACCCTTTTGTCTGCTGTGCATGAACAGCCCCTTCTAAGCATCTAATTATAGAGCTTCTCTGTGGACTTACGGATTTCTCCAAGCCCATGTTCACCTTGATGAGTTGTTGAGAAACCTGCAATGATGGGCACTAATTAAACTGCATAACCAGCAACAAATGAAGCAGACATGTTGTCCTTTGCTCCAACTTTTCAGAAAGCTGAAATGTGCAGTAGAAGAAATATTGACACTCTGCTCTCCTCCAGAGCGTGCTGGTCTGAAATCCATTTCATTAGCACTAAGCACTAACACAAACTGACTTACACCTACATTATTTAAATTAATTCAAAAATTAATAGTTATGCTTCAATATCAACAGCTCATTCTCAGGAATGCTTCCAAGAAAGACAAGCAGGTCTATAGTAAAGAAGTCAGTGCAAAATTAACTCCTGCTTTTCGGTGTTAGCACTTAGATGATAATGACAAACCTCTAGTTTTGGGGCTCAATTTCAGCAAGCATTCATTTCTTTTCCTGATTCAGTGAAAGCTTATTCCACAAAAAAAAACACTGTAAAGCATTTCCAGCCAGGTTCAACTGCCCCATCACTTTGTGGATGAACTTTGGTAATCCTCCCCTCCAGCATGTGTGACAGCTTTATAGGAGCACATACCTCAACATCCTTGCTTCCTACATCAGATGCCTCTGTGATCTTTCTATGTGACCTTGACATTCCCTTTGGCTCATTCTTTTGCATGACTGCAACACCTTTTATAGAAGTAGATAGGCCAACTTCATACAGCATTTGCAGCATGGCCACTGACAGATAGCAAAGTGCTACAACAACCTGACTGCCAGCTCCTGCCCAAATGCACATGCAGACATAGAACAACCTCCCTCGTTTTTTTGGATATTTTCAGGCAGTGTGCTGATTTGGTAAAAAGGCTCCATCACCTTCTCCTCTTTTGTGCATTCTCCTCAGTTTCCACAAACTCTGCTCCTCTTCCGCTGTAGCCCTCACTGACTCTGTATGCAGATCCAAAGGCAACTTTTCTGCCCTTCTCTTTCCACCCACGCTGGTTTTCTGGGGGGAGCCTTGCATCACTGAAGCAACATCATCAGAAAATTGGTGTTTTTCTTAAAGCTCCCCTCTTCTACAGCAGCATGGGACTGATGTTCATTTCTCAGCACCACAAACAGCTTCATCTCATGAAACACTTCATTGCTTTGTCTGATATTTTCTCCTCTGGAGCTCTGAAGCTCACATTCACACACAATAGCTGATCTTGCCCAATTAACCTTTTAAGCTGCCTCCTATACTTAAGACACTATCTTAAAAGGCCACAGAAATTAGGGCCATAGCCTTCTCTCACTACTCTTTATTCACTCTTTTTGTCAATATATCCCAGCTGTACAGCATGTCCTAATGGCAATTTCTGCATTGTGTCACTATATCTGCAAGTCTGGCCTATAGTACCATCATTATCTGATGCTTTCCTAGATCTCAGTTTAGGTTGCTTTCTTTAAACCCCCTCCATAATTCTATAAATGAGGTACCAGGCTAACTAAAAATATGTCTTGTTTTGGAAACAGAGGGGCTGGAGGGATGGCTCCTGTGAGAAGCTGCTGGAAGATCCCCTGGTTCCAATCCTGGCCCCACCGCTGGCCAAGGCCAAGCAGATACAGGAAGCTGGTTGCACCTCTATGAGTAACATATTCAGGAAAGGGAAAACAAAAATGAAAAAAATAAGAAAAAAAATATCTGCAGAGAAGAGGAGAGGAGGAGGTGAAAGCAATGCCAGCGAACAGACACCAATGTCAGTGAGGAAGGAGGGGGAGAAGGTGCCCAAGCAGAGATTTCCCCACAGACTGTGGTGAGGTGGCAGCTGTCCCCCTGCATCCCATGGAGGAGCATGGTGGAGCAGTCCCTGAGGAGCACAGTGGGGCAGATGTGGATTTGTAGCCCCTGAATAATCACAGTGGGCAGACACGGACCTGCAGCCACAAAGGACCCATGCCAGGGGAGGTAACTGTTCCCAAAGGAGGCCATGGCTCTGTGGGCAGCCCAGTCTGGAACAGTCTGTTCCTGAGGGACTGCACCTGGTGGGAGGGACTCATGTCAGGGGGGTTTGTGAAGGACTCTCCCATGAGAGGGACCCTACACTGGAACAGGGGAAGGCTGTGAAGAGTCCTCCCCCTGAGGAAGAAGGAGAAGAAGAAACACCATGTGGGGAACTGACTCTAAACCCAAACTCCTCTTCCCTCAGTGCCACTCAGGGGATACAGGAGGGAAGCAATCCGAGCCCAGAAAGAAGGGAAGGGTTGGGGAAAGGTTTCTCCTGATAAGATTGTTTTCTTCCCAAGTTGTGTTTGTCTGTCTTCCCTGTTACTGTAATTGCGGACTGAAAATCTCCTGTCTCCATTAAAGAGCCTTTAGGTGGATTTCCACCTCCCTGTCCTGTGGGGGGGGTGAGTGAGCAGAGGTCTGGTTGTTACTGGCTGGGCCTAAACCCATGACAACATGGCTCTCCAAAGGCACTGCCTTGTGCTCCTGTACTCTTGTCCTTGAAGCAGTTGAGGACTCTAAACAGTTAAGTGGTGAACTTTCTCATTTCCACTCCATTTTACTCACCAGCACAGTTTATTTTCCTTTTGCCTACGGCCAACAGTGACCACAGCAGTAATATTGAGAATATCAGTCCTCTCTCAAAAGCCACATCAGAGATGGAATTACTGGAAAGACTACACCAATGAAGTCAAAGCCCAGAAATAGTCACATTCTGTCAGCACTGTGGGAGCCAGTGCACCATAGTTGCACACTTTTCTGATTAATGCAAAGTGATACTTAAAAGTTGTGATTCAAAGCAAAGCTGGTTAATTCAAAATATTCAAATCTGGAAGCATAGGGGGACATTTCAATAACCTTTCAAGATGCAGCATCTCATGGAGACTCACCAAGAACTCACCAGAAAGGAAACATTGATGGCATCTGAACTAATCTAATCTCTAAAAGCAAACTGCAAATATTAACTGCCTCCACAAAGTCCATCTCCAAACGGGTAACTCCCCAAACCACATCACCAGTGGCCTCATTTCCAGAGACACCTATAACTCAAATCAACAGGAATGTCACAGTTCACTACCATGGGAAGGTTGAGCTCTTCACTTCTCTCTGTTTTAGCTTGCTTATTGTGGTTCATGCTTATCTGTCTGCCATGAATGTCATGATGTTTAATTAGTTTTGGTCTATAAAACACATTGAGATACCCCAGAAAAGCTGTATGTGCATGAACAGTAGGATCCCTCCAAGACACTTTTCTTGGCACCCCTGGAGTAACCAACATGAGCAGCCAGAGGACAACTCCAAAGGCAAGGTAATCAAAGCATTAAGCTGTCTGAAATCCTAATTTGTATCTGGAGGATCAAAAGTTTCAGGGGCAGCATTTTGATGCAACACATGCTGAATCTGGAGTGAGAGTTAACAGTGGTTTTACAGAAGAGTGCTGGCAAAAACATTCCCATCAGCATCTTTCAGCAAAAATAAAGAAAGTCAAAAAAGCACTCACCTTGAACTGGAAATAATAAGGGCAAAAATGGAAATCAACATTAACAAAAGCACCGTATGGGTTTCTAAAATATCCCAAACACTTTAAAGTTGCCCAGATTTCTGTATTCATTAATCGCTCAGGACACAGATTTATTTATTTATAGCTCAGGAAAGAATTCCCTGCTCAGAGTCTTTCCAAAGAACAAACCACCCCAGTTCTGCATGGTCACCTCAGCCAACTTGCCCTGCTATTTTTGATTCTGATGCTAATGCAGTTCAAACAGCCCAACCCTATCTTTAGGTCACTTAGCTGTGTCAGTTTAAATCACAACATTCCCATAGAGAAAAATCTGATCGTATTATTTACTTTTGGGGACAGAGAAAGGAGAAGAGAAAAAATGCACTGCAAAAAAAGCTTTTCTTTTTCTCTGTTGTGCCTAATTCAAGCACCAGTCTTGAAAATCTGCATGAATTTAAACAGCAGCTGAAGCATGAGAAAAGAAACATTTGAATTAAGACTTACACAGTTAGCTTCAAGAATGGATACCCTGAAAATTTCTGACTATGCATAGGCATATAATATTATATAATTATATATATTATTAGCTCTTGTCCAAAGTATGCTGTAATAAAGGCCAAGATCCCATTGATCTCTGTGGGCTTCAGATCTCACACTTTTCTAAAGTAAGCCTGGATTCTGCCTCTCCAGATTTCACAAGCACCCGCATGGGGATATTCACAGGGTTTCTCACAAGAGGGGAAAAACCATGAAGTTGAAGCCATCCATGAAAGGTACTGGATTTATTCCAGATGTGGAACTGGTTCTAATTAATTTGGAAGCATTTGAAGTATTTGCTCATTAAATATTCTTTGAATTTCACACGTGCACGTAAGAGGGTAAGAAAACCCAAATTTGAAGCTAAAATCATAATGTCTCATTAAAAAGACTCTGACGCCACTTTAAGCAAAATTAGTCTCACATGAAGACAAGAGTTACAGCACTGCTGTAACACACCATATCAATATCCAAAGCACATTGTTTCTGTGCTGCCCATCTCCAGGAAACCTCACTTTGTCCTGGGGGACTCCCCAGTTGGGAGCTCTCCCACCTCTGCTCAGCTCTGCGCCTTTCTGCACAGGATGCTTCCCAGCCCCATCACCCAGGGCAACACTCAAAGTACAAAGATATCTGTCCTCTAGAGAAGGAAGAAACAACTTATGGTAAATCTATGGGCCAAGTCATCCTTACTGGTAAAAATTTTGCATGTGATCATACAGAAGAAGATTCAAGCAGTCAAGGGAGGAAAGAAACTGTTGAGGTCTCGAGCCAATGCCTACCAGCCACCTGTCACAACTCAACTATAGTCAGAGCAATCTAGAGCATATCACAGTCATATGTATATGTCAGAAAAAACCAAAAAACTTGCAGCATCCCACTTTTGTCAAGTTCACAGCAAAAAGTTCCACCACAAAGACTGAATTTGGACAACTGCACCAAGGCTGCACCCACTTCCATACTAGTGAGGCAAGAGGGAGGTTGTGCATAGTGTCACTCAGGCAGGTCCACAGGCAGAAACCCACAGACCCTCCAACACGAAGCACAGACATGGTTTTGCTATACCTAAACTTGTAAAGGGAGACCTGTCCCTCAGAAGCATGGGGGTTCTTGGGGTAAAGGACCTGCATCACCCCATGCTATACCCCACGCGAGCACTGCTAGATGCTCTCAGTATCCAGAGGATCCAGGTGAGATCCAGTGTTCCCACTGCAGGCTGCAAACCCCTACAGAGGCACCATAGTCTTCTGGTACTCGGTGGTAATAATATTAACATACCGCGGCTCTTGTCTCCCCTCTAGTGGCTGTCCCACCAACACCGCTCGCATGGCTCCTGCTGCCGCTGCCAAGGGCTGGAGAGTGTCCCCAAATAAAGCCACCACAAGCTGAGCTCCTGAATGTCCCTAGCCCGGACTCATGGCCACGGCCAGGCAGGGATGTTTTTGGACAGGGAAAATGCACAAGGCAAAACCGAGCACATCTGGGCAGACCAGCTCTTCTGCTTCCCGTGCAGCCCTAGTCTCCCAGTTTTCAGGTGACCAAATTGCATTCAGTGTGAAGAACTACAGATAAGTTCAGAACACAATTTTTTTTTACTATTATTTCTCAGAGATCCAAAAGAATCTGGTTTCTGGTGATTAGAAAACATGCAAACTTTTCCTGCCCAAAGACTATGTTTTGTATCAGACAACAACAGTTTTGTCACCAAGGGTCAAAATTAATTCTAGAGATCGCCAGACAAATCACTCACATCACTCCCTGATCAATTTTACTAAGCACTACCAAACTGTGTGTGATGCTCTCTTTTTCAAAACAAACATAAGAACCCCACAAACTTCACATTTCTTCACAAGTCTTTTTTTTTCTTCTTTTTTTCTTCTTTTTTTTTTTTTTTTTTTTTTTTTTTTTTTTCCCTCTCTAGAAAAACAAGCAGGAACATTCAAGTTTCTTTCCGTTGGTTGCCAGTGCTAAAATATGCTAACAGCATTAAGGCAAGGGACGACTTGCAGAGCTCACAATCTGTATTCAGCATAATTAGCAGATGCCAGTATAACTTATTACTGATTCTTTCTTTCCATATTTTAAAAAGGATGTCAGTGAAAACCTGTTACCTAAATGACTGTTTTCTCACTGCTGGCATAAAGTAACAATCACAGGAAAACAAAGTCACACAGCATGTGTTAGGAAATACCTGATTTTGAAATTACATTATATCCAGCTACAGTGAAGAAATTAATGCCTGCAGACAGGACTTTTCTCTCTTCCTTCACACTTCCCATTTTTAGACAGTTTTTAAACTATGTACATATTTGGTGGCATTCCTAGTTACTTTAAAAAGCAATGCAACATTCAAGGTAAAGTATTAATACTAAATGAGGTTGCTCAACTGTCTGAGCCAATGATTATTTCAAAGCATGAGAAATGGACATGCTTTAGATGCATTTTCTATGCAGGGAACTAACAGCTAAGAAGTGAGAATACAAATACCTGTGAAAGGAACCAAAGCAAACCAGCTAAAATCAGCCTCAGCTAAGGGGACAGATACAGAGTGCACTTCTGCCTGCCTGCAAAGCTGAAACACATTTTAGAAAACAAAGCCCTCTTGAACTAAGAGGCTGTTGAAAGATGCACCCAGCACACACACACACACACACAAAGCAGTGCACAACAAGGTTGTGGATTAAACAGGTTTCTAAAAGATAAAATATATAATGATCCAGT
Organism: Phaethornis superciliosus; assembly: GCA_023637945.1. NCBI lineage: Eukaryota > Metazoa > Chordata > Aves > Apodiformes > Trochilidae > Phaethornis > Phaethornis superciliosus. The sequence continues at coordinate 186,899,624 of JAJQWJ010000001.1, forward strand.
CCATGCATCATTTGCTGCTATTTCTGCTTGGTGAAGATACCTTCCTGATAACATTCCTTCATATCACAATGCAGTGAAAAAAAAAATAAAAATTAATAAACTACATTCTGACTCCAAGAGCTAAGTTGAAAAGCCCTGTAAGGCTAAGCTTCTCTGCAGCTTTAATCAATTTCAGCTATAACTTCATTTCTTATGCCTAACAGACAGTGTAAACTTCACCCTTCCCAAGAATTAAGAAAGAAAAAATAACATTTCATACCCTCCCATAAGCAGCGTATGTAAAGCACAAAACAGAACCACTGCACACATACCCCAGTTAAACTGGTCTCTGTGGAAACTAATAACTTTCCACAGTATGCACTGTAATCCAAGTCATAATTTTAAACAGCCATAAGCTGCAGTGTGCTGAACTAAGGCACTTACCTTGCAAAGAGTGCTTGAAGACGTTTAGTTACAGTAAAAGAGAACGTGCATGTTGCCAAGTATTTCCCATGGAAAGGGAATATGCTTTACCCCACACATGCACATGCACACACAAACTGGGTGCGAGTGCTTCCTAGGTAGAGAAAGAGGACCAGGAAAGACAAGCAAAAGCAGTAATGACCCAGCTTTATGTCTCAACCAGTAGCAAGTAAAGCTGGAAGAACAATTTGAGACAAGAAGGGAAAAAAAGCCAAGAAATAAGATATTTTTTTTCTCTTCTAGAGGAAAAGAGGCTTGTTTGGGTGACCTATAATGCCTTAACACAAAAATCTTCATAATCCATCTCCCTCCTGAGCCAGTTAGTTGCACATGTGAAATGACACTGCACAAACAATGCACAAAGACTTCAGCAAAAAATATTAAAGAATTCTTACCTTTTAGACAGAATAAGTGACAGATAACAGGCATGAGAAACTCAGTTGGCACAGTTGCTGCACATATTTCTCTGCGGACTTCTCTTTAGTGGTCCCAAAAGCACTGAACATAAAAAAACTCCAGCCTGCCTGCTTCATTCTTCAGCAAGAGAGATACATGCTGTCACGGTAACGCGAAAAAGCAAAAAGAACTACAGATCTTAGTTTTTAAAGCCTTTGTGCTTATAGAAAAGAAAAAGAGGGAGTGGGGAAAAGAAGGAGCAAACACTTTTTCTAAGAGAAACCTGGTTGTGGCTGTAGAAGTAACCACAGCATAGAATAATTCAGTTTGAATTTCCCTGTTTGCAAGCTCCTTGGGAAATTTTTTTTTTAAAGATAAGTCTTTAAGGAAAAAAAATCAAATGCATGGATGGGGGGAAGGGAGAGGAGGAGGGTACTGCTCCTATGTGACATACATATGGAATGAGCATTAGAACAATGCTGACAGGACAGCTAAGCAACTGCACTATGGGGCAGCAGTTTTCAAAGCAGAGGTTTTGCAGCTTTGCAGAAAGGAGAAGAAAACAATTAAAGAAAAAAAAAAAAAAAGAGAAAACAAAAGACAAAAACACACAACCTCCACAAAGAGGGGAAGGGAGTGGAAGAGAAAAGAAAAATAATGATAGAAAAGAAAGAAGCTTTTAAGCCACGGAGAAATACTACACTAAGAAAAAAAAAGAGTTGCCTAATTTCCAAAAGAGGGGGGGGGAGCGGGTGGGAAACGCCGTGACTGCTTCCCAGCGATGCAAGCAGCAGCCTTGATGTCTGGTGCACTTACATTTTATGCGGCGCAGAGTGGGTCCCCTCCTCCCCGCCTCCCTCCCTCCCTCCTTCCCTCTCTCCGCCCTCCCTGCCTAGGAAGCTCTCCCTCTCAGGAGACAGGAATTCCAGTGGACCCAATTAACACTGTACTTTGCTGGCTCCTTGGTATGATCGATATTAAATAAGCTGAGTTTTAGCAGCGCTGAAAAATAAAGCAGCCATGTAATGTGTGGCTGATGGAGGCTGTGATGGTTTTTTTCCCCTGCTCCCCCAGTCTCAAAACGATCTAAAGCAGAGAGGAAAAAAAATTAAAAAGCATGTGCCAGCACCAGTGACACAAGCTGCATCAGATATTCCTTAGAAACTTGATGGAAGCCGAACATCGGTTGCTCATTTCACTAGCTTCAGCAGTACTTTAATAAAGTGGATTTACAAATCAATGGAAGGAATCCAATGGTTCACAAACAGGCTCTTTCATCAGGTCCGCAGCCTGACCGTACAGGAAGTTTGCTGAAAGAGTCTGGGGGCTGTTTCACCAGCACACTTGTTTTCAGTGGACTCCCAGTAACATGACTTGTTTGGTTTGGTGAAAGAAATGCAGTAAGAGGTTCACTGCTTTAAGGGAATGCAGCCTAGTGTATTTTTTTGCTTCAATCCCGCAGCACGTGTGACAAGGCACCCTACAAACTGCAAATTATTTTAATTTGAAGGGGGAAGTGGTTGGGAGGCAGTAACCTTCTTTGGTCCTGTTTTCCCTGATCTATCAATCACAGATTCCCATGTAAAAACAATCTACTGCAGGCTCTCTCTATAGAGGAAAAGCAATTACCAGCATTAACTCTTGCCATTGCAAATTAATACAATACAGTCCACAACTGATAGAGTCTGCCTGCAAGCCATTAATCTAAGAACAAATGAGTGGTTTGCTTAAATCCAACTGGTCTGAAATTCTCAGGTTAAGACCTCCCCTTCCCCTTTCAATATTTCTACTTGTGTTTGTGAAACACGTGGAAAGGAAAGAAAACCGTATTTATTTGCTGGGGCCAGACTACTCCAAGCTAACAATATCCACCAGTGAACCTGCCCACAAATACAGGATTTCATCACCAGTAGCTTTTTTCTTTTTCTTTCATTTCTGGGGTGGCCATAATCTTTAAACCAAACCAAATAAATAGTGCAAGATACTTCATTGAAGACCTAAATTAATGCAAGATTGCATTTCCATACAAATAAGAATAATTAAAAATACTCATAAAACCATGCTGTAAAAGGCAGTGAAGAGTTAAATTAATTAACTCAAAAAGCCTCCAATTAAATAATGCTAAGGTTATGGTTTTCCCACCAGCTGAGGGAGGAAAAAACCAACAGCAGGACAAAATACTACGAGTTAGTGACTAGTAGTAGAAGCTCCAAATGCCACACTGTTTGTCACAAACTATGATGCCTAGAAAGAACACTCAGATAAATGCGAACATCCAAAAATCCTGAGCTACAGTTTCCTGAGCTTCCAGGCTCCTGCACACTGCAGGAAGATGCTGCACATTACATCTGTTGACTTCAGAAATAGACTCCAGTGGACGTGTTTTCTGATGCAAGAAAGGTCAGGAAAGAGGTTCCACTGAGTAACACAGCACTAAGCAGGGAAAAGCTGCATTGGAATTTGAATGAGGAAAATACAAAAACATTCATAGGAAATAAACAAAACCAATACAGATCTTCATGCTTCACAGTCATTCTTGACTCAGCACCACAGCATGATAACCATACTGGATTGGAAATGAGACAAAGACAATACCAATTTGATGGTCCAGAGTCTGCAAAATTGCACTCCCCTTTCAGTCCCCTTCTCTAAATCCGGGGGTAATTGCTTGAAGTGTCCCTGGAAGTGGCCTCAGCCTTGTACAGGACACTTACCTCTGCAAGGGGATCAAAGCACTTGGCAAGTGTCTTGGGATTGCAAGTGAGTGCATGAACATATATGTTTCATCTACCACAGAAAATGTACCCACCTTCCATGAAAGTGTGAGACACAAAGACAAGCTCCAGCCAGGACAACTGAGAGACTCCAGGAAAGTCTTAAAAAAAAAAAAAAAAAAAAAAAAAAAAAGAGAGAAATAGCACTTGGCAATGTCTCTCTTCCCCACAACTACAGTCATGAACTGTCAATGACTTCAAGCACCATCTGACAAAAGGCAAGGGAAACTCACCCTGGCAATCAAATTATTTGCACAAGAAACATCATAATAAGCATATAATCCACTGAATACATCCAGACTGGAAAGGTCCAGTGGGTATCTGCATTTTGGGGAAGGATGAGGTTTACAGCTGCAGAGGAGATCATACGTGCTCTTGGAACCCATAAATGATCCATCAGCTGATCTGTCATCTCAGCACTCCTAGGCACTAGGAAAGTCTTTATTATCCCCCTTTTACAGATGATGATTTGAACACTGAAAGCCTAAACTGCCTCCCCAAGGAGATGCAAGAAGTGCTGGAGAATAGCAGGGAACTGATTCCAGGCTTTTCAAGTCCCTTAACTGTGAAGACTCTTCTTGTTTCAAAAACAAGCAACTCAACTTGACATATTATGAAAGTCATCTGTTCCTTAAAAAAAATTAGCATCATTCTAGACTACTCTTAAGTATGAATCAAAGCACAGTTCATATTATTTAAGGTGATTATGCACTGGTTAAAAAATCTGCATGTGTATACACTCACAAGTTTTAGTCCAATCAAAAATTCATAATTCACATTACTTTAAAATAATTCAAATATCATTCCACAATTAGAATTAGAATTACAATCCTAATTTGATAGGGCATTTCAAGCCAGTGGGGAACTGCAAAGAAGGACACCTCATACATGTGAAGGAAAACTGAGAGAAAACATTTTTCAAACTAGGCAAGTAAACCAGTATTGGAATAGTTTATTGGTTAATGTCTGGTTAAAATAAAAAATCTTGAGTGCCACAGTGAAGATCCCAGCCCCAAGCTACAGCAGAATATCCCTTGCTGATGATGGAGGCAGGGAAAGGGAGATGTGTTGCCCGCCCTGCCCCAGGTGATGCTCTCCCACAAAAAACCTCCAGCATGGACATGCTGGTGAGCTGCCTGTGCCACCTGGAGCTCCTGCTCTCCTGTCACAGCCCTTGCACACCCCACCCCATGCAAACAATCCTTGGAGATCTCCCAGCACAGAATCCCACCAGTGCTGCCACCATCAGAGCACACCCTGATGATACCAAATACATAATCCACCAAACAGCACATTTTTAACTTAATATAATTTTGAGGAAGAATATACTCTTGCATTGTTTTCAGAATTTGCTTTATACACATGAAAGCCAACGCTGTGGAAGCTGTAGAGAGTACCTAACAAAAGTCAAAGCTGGAAAGATGAATCAAAGAGAAAGAGTTACAATGATAAAGGTAAGTCAGTTCCTACAGGGCAGAAAGTAATGACTTCTAATGGGTCAGTGCTGTATGACCCAGAAGAAAAGCTATAAAGATTTTTTTCTCTTTTCTCCTGCAAAAAATATATTGGGAAATGCCAGCATTTACAACACTCTTTGGAGAACTCTAATTTTTCTGGGTGCTTCTCAGGAACCTATGACTGAAACTGCAAACACTGAAGATAAGCTAAGTAAAGAAATATGGTATAATTCAATGTGTAACAGCTAATCTACTTTACTGTAGGTAACATCAACTCTTCTCATTATCTAAACCTTCCAATTCAAATGTTCTCAAAGCCTTTGGAACTATTTAAAATTGTTTACATTTTCTTTTTAATATACTCTGATTATTTAAGGCAAATAAATTGTAAGAGATTTCTGTTTTCCTTTATATTTGTTTTCATATAGTACAATAAATACTAGGAATTACAAAAGAAAAACACTTAACTAAACTCTGGCTTCAAAACATAATTACTGAAAACAGAAAGAAGGGTGAACACATGGTGATGTGGTCTTTGCTCAAGAATGTAAAAAAAAGTCTGTGGATATTTAAAATATTTATCAAATGAAGGGGATGTATATCAGGTTGCATAGTTCTGGATTACACACACTTTCAAGAGATGATGATTCATGTTAATCTACACCAGTAGGGTTGGAGGTTTTGCTTTGTACTTTTTAACTTCTAATTACATTTTAGTAGCATCATAAACAGAAAGAACACATAAAGCCATAAACAAAAACTAAAATAAACTAAAGGAAAAACAACCTTTTAAGGTACTTAACATCAGAGAAGTTTAGTCAGCCAATTACGATTTACAGCTGCACAATAAACCATGGTGAGGTTCATCTGACTAAGGCTCTGCACCACTATGTAGCGAGTACCAAAGATAAAAGGCCAATTTCCTATTGAAAAATTGTGTTTCAGTAACATGTAGCAATCAGTCTTTGGGCCTGGTGATTACCTCCATGGCAGCATCAGAGAAGCCCAGCAAATCTGAACAGAGGCACAGCACCCATCATGTCCATTTCCACGTCTGAGCTCTCTGGTGGTTGTCCATACCCCCACCTTGGCACACAGGCTCACTGAACCCTGCAGCAAAACAACTGCACTCCCAAGGCAATCTTCAGCCAGAGCAACTGGGATTTGAGGAATCTCTTTTAAGCCCTTCTGCTCCCAACAAACTCTCCGAAGGAGAGATCTGAAAGAGGGAGTTTTGTAGCCAAAACCAAGACTGCTGCAGAACTTTTCACACACAAAGTGCTGGGGCCAGCAGGCATGTAGATGGTGCATATGAGGTGCCACCAGCCACCAACACCTGTACTTTGTTCCTGAAGCTTTCTTGAAATCTTTTTAGGGTACTTGATTTTCACCGATAGCTACAGAGGCATTTTATTTCAACTGACCAAACAACTTGCTGAATTTAATTTCCACACCTCTTAATTCCTTATTCAGTGGATACAGAACAGATTCTCCTGAGAAAGGCATTGCAAAGTAACATAGAGCACAAATTTAAAAAACAATAGCTATTTCTCATCATTCCCACCAGAGATGCTCTTGTTCTGTACTAGCAGAGTATTGATGCTGTACTCAAAATCTGAGTGCAGCATAGATAAGCACACCTAAACTAATTTTAAACTAGACTGAACAGCATTGCTCTTCACACCAGTGAAGCTACAAATACCAGCACAGACCACATAAATCTAATCAGGTTCCAGGAGACTCTGACCACTGACCATACCATGATAAAGCATCTGTTACCTTGGCTTCATGGCAGCCACAACCACCCAGGCAAGACTGGTTAAAGCTATCTGGGACACTTTTACATGCTTGTGACTGTAGCATTAGAAATAAATTTACTGGAGAGGAATGAGTTCCTTCGAGAATGAACTGAAAGAATTAAGAAAAAGAAGTTGGAAGATATTCATGCCACTTGACTTTAGCTGCTTGGTTTTGGCTCACAAGACAGCCATAGGTAGTGCAGAATGGTTCTGGAGCATCTGCCTGGCCCCTTTAAGTGCATGGTCAGCCTGAGACAACACTGCTGCCAGCCTGATGCAGCCCATCCTACATGTAACCCATGCATCCATCATGCAACCCATTTTTAGGGTTTCATGATGTATATCCCACCTCTAGCCTTGATTCTGCTCACACTGAGCACTAGCACCAGCATAGGACAGCTCTTCTAAAACATCTCCAGTCACTCTTCCCAGTGCAGGCTAAGTTACTACAAAACCTTCCCCTGTTGCTACAGCTTGGCAGCTTTGGCATTAAGCTGGCTCAAAGGCAGAAAGAAACTTGGATCATAACATGTATCCAAAAGAGCCCCTATATTGGTCTGGACACACCAGCGACTGTCTGATGGAAAAACAACACGGGCCCAGTCAGTGAGGAGGGAAAGTAAGTATCAATAAAAGCATTACAAGTACTTAAATAAATTGCTATGTAGTGCTCTGAGATTTCACAGAGAAAAAGTCAGCTTAGATGATGATTTGGCTCCACAGCTAATTTTGGTCAGGCCTTTCTATAGGATACTGGCATACAACATGAGATATATTTTAAGTGTCACTTTTCTTGAATATATACCTCCAGCACAAGCTAATAGCAGTTTAAATGTAAAACCTTGCCACGTCACAGCTGCTCACATCTATTACTTTTGAAGACAGAAAATAACTGCTAAGCATCGTTCTTCCCAAATGGACAGAGAATGTGGGAAAAGCGATGGATGGATCTGGCAAAGGATGTCAAATGCCTAGGATTTCTGTCTCCTGCTCACTGCAAGCTTGCATGCTTTGCTCCTTCTCCAGTTTTATTATAGCACTAACTTTTCCAAGCAACTTTTACAAGCCAGTTCAACCAAGCAGAAAGTGTGCTGGCACAGTGCACCATCACAAGCCCATCACTGCAGTCAAGTGGTCAAAATCCTCATCAGCTCACATTTTCAAAGTATACACTGAATCAGAGAAGTTGAAAGCATTCCCTGTTATATGACGGCAACTCCTCTGAGGGTATCCTTGTCATGAAATCCAGGGAATCTTCAAGCACATCAGGACTAGCTGACTTTACACACTACTGAGCTCACCTTTCCATTGCTGGTGGGAGCATCAATGAAGGTCAAACTCAAATATATTAGTCCCAGACTTAAATAGACAAAATGATAACTCTCCCTCTAAAGCCTTGGTTTCCATCAGTTTGGTATTGCTTTTCTCACCAAAGCTTTTTTTTCCCCCTCTATTTATTAGCCTTCTGTATATAAAAACTTCATATTCTGAGATTTGCCTGTACAGGGCTCAGTTAGAGAGGAAGGAAGAGAAACTAAATAGAGAAAAAACCCTGAGAGACCATGTATTTCTAACAGGTTTCTCCCACAGCCAGACTGATGGGCCTGCTATCAGGAGAGAGTGGATTAGTGTAATTGCTTTACAGTTTTGACAGTTTCTGTCATCTTCAGGACAGATGTTCTCTGAGTTCTGCCCTATTTGCTAAATGCTATCAAGTGACAATTCCTGTCCATTTTTGGGAAGACTCCTGAAGCAAACTGCTCGGGTCTGTACAGGGACTTGTGCTTAAGACTACTTCTGCAAAGGCTGAAAGGGTGGTTGCCATGGTTGCTGGAGGTTAAACCTGGCAGGGCTGATGTCTTTATCAAAGCCAAGCACCAGCTGTGGAGGCTCCACAAAAGAAACTTCTAGAGTAGAGGTCCTGGCAAAGGAAGCTGGAAGAGAACAGACAAAAAAAATGCAGCAACTTGATAGAAAAAGGGAACTGAGATGGTCTAATCTTGGTGGACTGGTAGGAGTGAGGAATTGCCCTGTAACAGGGGAAATAATAAAGAATGAGGTGCCCTATTCCAAATTAATTCCAATAGCGATGACTCCAAGTCTGGCATAGTAATAGACAGCTGTCTGCTCTCCAGTAAAGCTGGGACTAGACAGCATTCATCAACATGGGCTTCAAATCCCACCGGCAGGAGGGATGGTAATTCAGAGGGTACATTCTATTTCTCAAGCCAAGTCTCAGCCAACAAGCTGGAGCACCTCTATACTGTCTCCAGAAGAGGTGTAAAACTAAAGTGCAGGAGAATCCATTACCATTATACAATCCCCTGTTATTATGAGAAAAGATGAAAAGCTACAGCTTCATCCATTTCTCTAGCACATTTTCAATTCCCTAAACCAACATAAGGAAAGAGGGAAATGAGTGGGTTAATTTGTTGTCCTTGTTGCATCTTGGGAAAGATGGGTGCCTTTGCCCTAAGTCATTTTGAATCCATTTTTCCTCAGTCAAGAGCAGGGCTGGGACATGTGCTGCAGGACAGCCCCAATGGACAGAGCAAGGAGTAGCATCACCTCCACCACACATGCCATGGTATGAGTACAATAGGTAGGGATTCATAGCCCCTGCTTTAAAACTCAGGATGTGGCCTTTAGCTTACAAACTGCTATTACAATCCAAACCAGAACTTTACAGCACCTCAACACTATTCCTGCTCTTTTACCCAGAATAAAAATGTTAGAGCAAAGGACGTCAATGTCACTTTTTCACTGAGCTATATCCCATCCCACCCAAACACAGTAAAACCCTGTGAAAATGTGACAAAAGTGAGAAGAAATGCTGCCCAAAATATCCAGCACTAAACAAAACAAAGGTAGAAAAAGACAGAGTAATAGGATAACACACAACACATCCTGTGAGGTTCATGTTTTGGCAAATGATGGAGATGAGATCAGGGCTCGCCATATAGGAAAGCACAGATTTCAGCTTGTTACTTAACTACAAGTTACATGGGTAATTTGGTTTATGGATGTTCATAGCAGAAACGGAGGGGAACCCATCCTCTCAGGGCAGCTAAGTGCTTGACTTCTGTGTATTTTTATGTGTTTGTCAAACACTTAGACACTGTAGGCACTTAGAATCCTTTAAATAAATAAAATGCATTGGGTTAGTTCAGTGCAAAAGGCACCGTTATCAATGCATGTTAACTACTTTCAACAGAAATTATAACAGGATATGGGCAAAAGTGCAGCCAAAATAAAAGCCTAATGAAAACAGGGTAGCAGAGAGAGAAGGGAGGAAATTTAAGCCTGACAGAACTGCAGCCTGAAAGAAATCAGGACAGTAGATTTGAGAATAGCTCAGATCATAAGATAGGGAGAAAAAGCACCTCCCATTTTACTATGATTGGGCCAGCTTACATTTCATTACAGGGAATCCAGGATAGGCAATTGTGTAATCAAGAGCCAGACTGCTTTATTCATTTATAATTAATTCAGAGTACTTTGAAAGTGAGCTTAGAAAATAGCCAAGTGCTTCCCTTTAAGGGAACCTCTTGTAATGCTTCTGCAGGGCACTGCAAGCAAAGCAGAAGTTGTTCAGCTGAAGACAAAAGGTTTTCTCCTGACACAAATGAATGAAGTGTTACCACAAGCAGTGAAGCAGAGAACATGGCCCATCTTCAAGGAAGGGTTTCCTTCAAGCACTGTAATTTTATAGCAAGAAACATCAAGGGTTGGACTTAATGATCTCAGAGGTCCTTTCCAGCCCAGCTGATCCTGTGATTCTGTGACCACTCTTGACTTTTTTACACCATTGCAAGGGTTGAGAGAAATCTCGGTACATTATAGACTGAGATGCAGACTACTCAGTCTTCTATTCCAACCTCAACCATTCTATGATTTTATTTATTGTACATAGACAACTGCTCCCCTAGAGGCAAGCATGATTTTTGGCTCCACAACCACAACCAGCACTTCAGCACTTGCAAGAAGAGTGGGAGTTAACACCAGTACAGTTGTACTGCCCCCCACCCACCCCCAAACCTTCACCCGTCACCACACTGTGAACCACATCAGCAGCAGAGCCCTGTATCCTGGCGCTGCTCGTTTGTTCAGATCTTCAGGTGTTAATTAGCTGTCCTGTGCCCACACAAATAATTCAGAAAGTCAAATGCCACCTTCTGTTTTGCGTGGTTACTAATTTATCCACACTTGGCCTTTCATCTGTAATTCATATTGACGTTAATGGAGAGACAAATATGTGTGTAACAGAACACAGGCAGACCAAAAGAAATGAGAAAGAATGTGGTCACCAGAAACCAATTATAGATTCAAAACTGCACAGTGGAAACCACCCAAGTGTTGAAATCAAATGAGAATGAAAATGTACCAAAAACACACTTGGACTGGGGAAAGAAGGGGGGCACAGGGATGAAGTTGCTAGCACATACAATCAGTCTCAGCCTCATGGAAAAGGATATAAATATTTAGACATGAGCAGACCTCTTAAAATACAGTTGCAGAGTCTGCTGGCACATGGACAAACATACAATGAGCCCACCAATGTGGAGACACAAATCAGGTAAATCAGACTTGAAATTGGCAGGCAACATGTGCAAGATGCGTTTTGTAAAGGCAAAAAATGTGTTCACCATCAAATACGAAGATGAATTTTCCAAGACAATCTGAAGCTGCACTGAAAAAGAAATAAGCATTAAATATTTAAGACTGTTCACCTAAATGCTATCACTGGGAGCACATGGTAGCTTTTTCTTTCACCAGTATTCTTCTCACTACAACAAAAAAATTAAGACTTTAAAGTGAAATGCTTGAACAGCCTGGCTACTTCAAAAGCTGAATATCTTCCCAGATGGCCCTGAAAGAGTTAAATGCATTTCAGATACTCTCCTTCCCATGTCTCAGGATAAGTACTAGAAGATTTATGTGCAATGAATTTCCAATTACTGATCTGCACCAGCTGGGCTGTCAATCAGCTTGCCTATACAGTGCATGTCTTCACCTCCACATGTTCTCCTTGCACGTAGAGGCTCCTTCTCCCCCCAAGAGCACACACAAAAGCATGTAATTCCCACATTCCTATCAACTGGAGTAGGCTTAATGTTGTTTTGGACTTTTCTTGCTCCTCCAGTCTAAGACAGACATTATTTTTCTCACTATGGCCTCCAGGAGAACAATTGCAATGATGACTCTGAGACACCATAGAGTACTTTTAAAGCAAAGTGACATTTCTTCCAAGGTTTTTGCCATTAGCAGACATTGTCAGGGAATGCAGGATATGAGGGAAATCTGTGAGGGAAGCTTGAGGATCAGGACACAAATTCTCCAACACAAAGTCCAGACACAAGGATTAAAGAGAAGAAAAAACTCATCTCCCTATGGAATGCTTTAATTATGATTTTACCAAGGTAAAAAAATACAAAATTGCCAGACAATTAGATAGGATTATTTTAGGATCTCCAAAAATCTCCTCAGGTTCACTTAAAAGGTATTATATCCCAAAAAGTCCTAAATTCCTTCATGGGTGTCTCATAGTTTTAGCTCAGTATACATTAAGAATTCATGAAAACAGGTGTCCTGCCCAGGGTCATCATCCACCTCATTTTAATGGATTACCATTTACTTCTTTAATACTCAGAGTTGCTCTTAGCACCACTCCCTTTCCTTCACTTCTCAGCCACATAACTAAGGGAAATGCTGAATCAATAAACCTTTGCAGAGCAACGCTAAGCAATATAACTAGTGATTAAATCTTGTTCTCAATGTAGAATTCAGCCTGAAGAAACATAATTAAAAAAACTAACCACAAAGCTCAGAAAAAATATTTTCCTCTCCTCTTTTCTAAGATTTCACTAAGCCACACATACCCCTGAATCAAAATAATCCCACAGACATGGCATCATCATTGAGACTTTGCCTGTTACAACATGGTATTGCCTCGGGCTGTTGTTTTTGCACCTGCATTTCACTTCCTAACTTGGGTTACAAAGAAGATGATTTTTAAAAGACAAGTTAGCAGCTATGTAAATAACAAACCTTTGCTATGTATCGGACTGAATTTGTTTCACTGCAAAGGTTGAGCATCCTGCAAAGGGCAGAGCTTTGAGATACCGCACCAAGCTAGATCCTCTAGCTGGACCCAGAAGTCTTTTTGTTCCTGTAGAGGCCTTGCCAGATCTCTCTGGAAATTTTCATCCAGGCTCAACTGCCTATAAATAGAGAGCTGCAGCCCCCGGGGGCTGTGTGGCTCTGTGCTGCTGGTGTGCTCTGAGTTGCTAAGGAGATGGCAGAACTGAAGGCTTGGAAACCGCGTGGGGGAACGGAGAGGAAAACGGCACAGCTCTGAGGTTCGGCTGGGAGCCAGGGACCTGTCCTCCTGTGGGTTTCCTCTGGATCAGAAGGAAAAAAGCAGAAGAAAAAAAAAATGGATGGAGATTCCCTCTCAGTCTGACAGAGGCAAGACACTGGGAACGCCAAGGAAGGCATTCCCATCAACAGACTGCTGTATAATTATTACAAACCATCAACTGAGTTCTTGCAGCATCCCTATTTCCTGAATTCAGACTTAGGATCTTTTATCTCAGCAGAAAGTAATTACAGATTATATTACACAGCACCATCCAAAAGCAAAAGGCATTTTTTAATCTGGCACTTATTCACTTCTGTGTAGATCTGTAAACATAACTGATATGCAAGCTTTGAACTAACTAAAGTACTAGAACAAACTACCTAAAGGCATTGAGATGAGGATGACCCCTCAGAGACAGTGGTTTTTCAGATCTGAACCAATTTGTTTATCTTGGACTATAGGATGTCTAAATGGAGGTGGAGTCTGGCTCAAGACACAACAGGAAAATAAGGGTCATATTGAATTAAGGTTGTATGTAGATACTACTGTCCGTTTCAGATGGTCAAATCACAAATCACATCTTTAAATAGATGGCTCACATGACCCTGATGGTAGAAAATATCAGCAAGAGTGAGTGCACACACCCTGAGAAGAGGTTTTGCATTTCCAGCATGAATGGAGATTTGATTTTACAGGGATTTTTAAGGCTTACTTACAGTTTATGCAGAAGCAACTTTGCAATTGCTCCTGGTGGACTGAGAAACAGCCTGAAGATAAAGATAACTATAAAAAAAGCTCTAGAGTAGTTTCTAAGAACAAAGCCCTGAGGAAAACAACAACAGAAAAAGCTGTAGGAATTCCTCAAAAGAAACAGGCAAATACAAAAAAGCTGAAGTTGTTTCTGCAAATGCAGCACCAATGCTCCATGGTGTCAGACATGATTTCTCATATAGATCACTTGGTTGTGATAGAAAATTAAATTCTTTTTTTTTCCAAGACTCATTTACAGACAAAATGATACATCTTAGCAGAACAAAGGCAGCATCTCTTGCCAACAGTGTATTAGCTCATATCTCACAGAAAAAACAAAGACTTAGCAAAAAAAGGTGTATTTTTCTCTGTGGCCACCAATGTTTCAAGCCAGAGAAGTATCAAAGTATGTCTGACAGTTGCTCATTACTAGACAGAAGAAAACTGAATTTTTTAATTTTTTTTTCATATTATTTCTCAGACAGCAATGAAACTGCATTAGGAATATTTGAAATTAAAAGCACATTAGAACAACGGAATGATTTGTACTTTTATTGTCTTCCATCTTTTACAGACATGAATGCTAACACTAACTTACTAGTGACAAATCAATGGAAAGAGAAAGAACATATGATCACAGCTTATTTCCCAGTGTACATATTTCTTAATATAGAAGAGTGTATGATAGATGTGCCACCATCTGATCTTGATTGTTGTAAAACCAGTCATGCTGCCTTCATCTGCCAAGAGTTTGAGAATTACTGGTGATATTTCTGGCAGCCTTAAGCACACAGAAGCACTGAGGCATAGTCCCAGAGGACAGCTGAAAGTTTCTTAATAATTTTCATCTATTAGATGCCACTTTTGCACTTTACTGGAAGATTGTCCAGCGTGATTTTAAGTTAATTAAGGATGATGAAAGTGAGGAAAGAGGCTTCAGGTCTTCAGTACTGCTGTTACTGCAATTCTTTTTTGTGCAGAGGAGGTTTTGTTTATGACATAATACATTCACTGAAGAGACAACTTAAAACAAAGATCTGATAAAATAGTCTTTGGTCATAAATATAGTCCTTTCCTGAGGGGTGAGGGGTAATCAACATCCCTCTCACATATAAAAACAGGAAGAAACCCCCAAATTCTTATTCAATGGTATGCTCTAGTTTTTAAACACCTAATTATAATCATAGAATTTTCAGGGTTGGAAGGGACCTTTAAGATCATCTAGTTCCACCCCCCCTGCCATAGGCAGGGACACCTCCCACTAGATCAGGCTGCTCAGAGCCTCATCACTCCTGGCCTTAAAAACTTCCAGAGATGGAGCTTCCACCACTTATCTGGGCAACCTGTTCCAGTGTCTCACCACACTCATGGTGAAGAACTTCTTCCTAACTTCCAAGATAAATCTGCCTTCCTTTAATTTGAAGCCATTCCCCCTAGTCATATCACTACCTGACATCCTAAGAAGTCCCTCACCAGCTTTCTTGTAGCCCCCTTCAGATACTGGAAGGTTACAAAAAGGTCTCCTCAGAGCCTTCTCCTCTCCAGACTGAATAACCCCAACTCTCTCAGTCTGTCTTCACAGGAGAGGTGCTCCAGCCCTCTGATCATCCTCATGGCCCTCCCCTGGACACACTCCAGCATGTCCGTGTCCCTCTTGTAATAGGGGCTCCAGAACTGGACACAGTACTCCAGGTGAGGTCTCACGAGAGCAGAGTAGAGGGGGAGAATCACCTCCCTCAACCTGCTGGCCATGCTTCTCTTGATGCAGCCCAGGATATGATTTGCTTTCTGGGCTGCAAGTGTACACTGACAGCTCATGTTGAACTTCTCATCCACCAGCACCCCCAAGTCCTTTTCCTCAGGGCTGATCTCAGTCCAGTCACTGCCCAGCCTATATCAGTGCTTGGGATTGCCTTGACCCAGATGCAGGACCTTGCACTTGGTCTTGTTGAACTTCATGTGGCTGGCATAGGCCCATTTCTCCAGCCTGTCAAGGTCCCTCTGGATGTCATCCCTTCCCTCCAGCATGTCAGCCACACCACAAATCTTGGTGTCATCAGCAAATTTGCTGAGGGTTCCCTCAATGACACTGTCCATGTCACCAACAAAGATGTTAAACAGGAGTGGTCCCAGTACTGATCCTTGAGGGACTCCACTTGTCATTGGCCTCCATTTGGACATGGACACATTGACAGCAACTCTATGGGTGTGGCATTCAATCCAGTTCTTCATCCACTGAGTGATCCATCCATCAAACCCATATTTTACCAGGACTGTGTCAAAGGCTTTGCTCAGGTCCAGGTAAATGATGTTGGTCCTTCTTCCTTTGTCTATTTATGTTGTGACCTTTTCATAGAAGGCTACAAGGTCTGTCAGGCCCAATCTGCCCTTGGTGAAGCTGTGCTGATTGTACCAAATCACCTCTTCATTATTTGTCTGCTTCAGCTGTGCCTCCAGGAGGATCTGCTCCATGATCTTACCAGGCACAGAGGTGAGGCTGACCCTATAGTTCCCTGGATCTTTCTTCTTTCCCTTTTAAGATAATGGGGGTTATGTTTCCCCTTTTCCAGTCAGTGGGGACTTCACCGGACTGCCATGATTTTTGGAATATAATAGACAATGGTTTAACAACCACATCTGCGAGTTCCCTCAGTACTCATGGGTGTACATACCTGTTGGGTCCATGGACTTGTACACTTTCAGGTTCTTCAGATGGTCACAAATGTCACATTTTTATTTCTGCAAACAAAATTATTCCTACTCTAATTAAGCCACTTTCTTTATTATAAAAAAGTCTTATTTTGGGGGGAAATTACAAGTACAATTGTACCCATGAAATCTGACAAGAGGTTTAATACAAACTGCTCTTATGAGGAATATTATTACAGCCTAATGGCAACAGGCAAAAATTGAAATATAGAAAATCCTTTTTAAACATAAAAAAAAGAATACTTGGTCCTCCACAAGGGTGATCAAGCCAGGGCACAGATAGCCGAGGGGGGTTGTAGAAGAGTCTCCATTCTTGCAGATATTCAAAGCTCAGCTGGACACAGCCCTCAGCAACCTGTTGTCACTGACTCTGCTCTGACTAGATGACCTCCAGAGATGCCTCCCAACCTCAGCTGCTCTGTATCTCTGAATATTAAGCATAGTTTTAAATTTACCTACTGTGTTAAGGCTGAATATAAAATTTAAGCTAATTTCAGCTATACAAATAAAGAAGTTGGTTTTGGAAACTTAGTTCATAAGATGTACTAAAACATACTAAAACTGATAATAAAGTGTCATTTAAAATAAACAGAAGTCTTAAGTGATACATATTTGCTAGCAATAGACGAATACCACCAAAGAAAAACACCATTTCTTTTTACATACCTTATATTTCCAACACATGAAATACTGTGCCAAGAAATTCTCCATTTTCTATTCAAAAGAACAGGTTTGCAACACGGATTCTGGATTTGTCTCTGCACATTGCTATGTAAGTGTTGATGGCTATGACCCCTTTTCCTGTCAATCTTTATTTCCATATGTTATCCCACTGACTGTCACACTTTCCATATTTCCCTTTATATTTCCTCCATTTCCCAAGCGTTAAACTCATGTAAAGATATTAAAAAGTAATACCAAAATAAAGCAAATAAACAGCTCAGCCCTTTACAAGTGTATGAGACCTAGCTACAGAAGCCTCTTCAGCTTCCAACTGAGTCTAAAAATGCCTTTCACATCACTAAATGATGCTCAGTCCAGCACTGACTGTGCAATTCTACAGCTATTACTTAGCCATCACGGCTAATGAAGATGGGAGCTGGCACTAAGTGATATTAGCCATCAATGCCACCTGTTCAGTACAGGTAGATTCACAACTCTTCTTGGACACAACTCTTACAGCTCTCTCTTTCCTCTAAGAGATAAAGGAAAAACTGCAGGAGCTCAGCCTCTGCTATGAGCACAGGGTTGGAGCAAGGACAGGCAACCAGAATATGAAAAGCTCTGAGCTAAGCTGAACAGCAACAGCTGAACAAGCAATATCTACACACACACAAATCTGGAAGATAAGAGTGAGCACAGCAAACACAGTGGTGCAAGTCACTACAGCACACTGTTAGAGGAGGCAAGTATTTGAAGGCCAGCAAATTAAATTCATAATCATCTGAAATCACTTATTTCTATAGTGCCAGACAAAGAAACCTTTCAGGCAACACACAATTTTCTTTAAATACACGTTAAAATTAATTAAAAATGGTAAGGGGAGATGGTAAGAGTCAAGTTAAAATATATCCAGTATACTAATATTCTCACATACAAGTCTTTCAGTACTCTCTGTGCTGGTTTACTCTCCATACTTCTGGCAGCCAGGCTACTCGGAGAGGGAAAAACCTTAATGAGACTTCCAGGTTTGCATGCATTAGCTCCAAGGTGACAAGATGTATAGGGTTTATTTCCCTGTTGAAGCAAAAACTTTTACTGGGTTAAGAACTGAATAAAACTTCCATAAATGTGTGAATCATACAAGTTTGTTTCATAAAAAGTCTACCCTGAGAAGCCTGGACTCCTCCTGATCATTCAGATATCTGCACTGAGGTTCAGGTCCTCATTGCTGCCCTGCCAAAGAGGCAGTGGAAAAATGGGTGCAGCAAATACTGTTTTGCTGAAAATGGGCTGACAGAGTTTTCAGAAGCTGGCTGTGAGTGCAAAGAGTTAAACACCACAAGGCACTGCTCTGATCTCACACATCAGTGAAAAAACAGCAGCAGCTCAACCCAAAGCAATGCTGCAAAATAAACATTAAACTGAATCAGACCCATAAGCACTTAAAGAGAACAGTGAACTAGATACAGATATGGATTTCCCAAGGTGAACCCCTTCTGTACCAACACAACCTCTAAATATTCTCATTTAACCTTCTTCAGGATTTAGGTTTGATTTCAGGCCAACAACAGCCATTTGGATCAGCCATAGTAAACCTGCAGAGATCTCAGCTACTGAAAAAGGATGGAAGAATCCACCTGAAACAAGCATTTCACCAAACCTCCGTAGAGCTGAAAAACAAAATTACTGTCAGAAGTTACACTATTCGTGATAACATCAAACGATCCCATTTGCCACCTTAAGTTGATACAGGATACGAAATTGAACGATGCGACCTCACAGGCACACCTTTCCTTATCTGGGGTGACAGTGCTGTTATTTAAGCTACAAATAAAACTCTTAAAATTTCTCTCTGTATTATCACTGCCCATCTGCAGTTCCCACAGGGTTAAAGTTGTAAATCCCAACTCTGCTTCTCAGTCTTGAGCTTTTTGCCACTGTGACCAGCTGTTAGAGCTTAGGCATATCATCAGGAATCCAGTGACACAGCAAAGGTCTCAATGCAGTACACACATTTCTGGCTTCAGTAAGCAGAAAGCAGATCAGAAATTTTGCCCATGACTAACAATTCCCATCATGCCTTCTAAACCTCTTCAATATAAACTGATCTGCGAAAGTAACAATGGACAAAAACATTACCTTTTTTTAGAGAACTTTTTTTTTTTTTTTAAGTCAAAGTTTACGAAATTTATTCTGGCTTGGTTTTTTTTTTTTTTTAGTTAAAAAAAAAAAAAAGGTACTTTTCTGTAGTGGAGACACAGCTGCTTGCAAAACAGCTCAACCCAGTTCTGAAACTGGCAAAGACAACTGATTTTCTTGCTGTATTGCTTCCTGCATTGCTGTAAGGTCAGCAAAAAGTCAGAATTCAATCACAAGTGCCTGCAGCAGCAAAGTTTCTCTCCAAAATAGCTGCCACCTGGGGGCACAAGCCATGGCTGGGCCACCCTGGCCTGCTAAGCCAGTTTACCTCTATGACTGTGGTGGAGATCCTCCATTCATAGGACTCATGAGAGTGTGATATGAAAACAAAGAGAGAAAATTGATGGGAGATGGAAAAATGAATAAAAACTAGTATCAAGGAAATTATATTAAACAAGAGGCAAAGATTTTCTTTGCTTCCGCTGCTTCTCTTTATTTCAGCTTCAAAAACATTGCAAAGAGAAGGAAGGGGGAACAAGTAGGATAAGTTAAGGAGCATGACAGCATCACTGGAAGACACAAGCGGGAATCTGGCAGCTCAGCCAATGCACCAGGGCAGAGCCAGGAGGGGACACAGCACTGGGTCATGGTCCCGGCCACTGGCCATGATGAGACATAGGGGGACACCTTAGAGGAGCTGACAAGGTCTCCTTGCTTTGTCAAGCCAAGCTGCCCCACAACTGACAAATAAAATCGGGTTCTGAGTATGAAAAGTGGGTCATGGCTACAGAGAGAAGGATGAGCCCAACGCCACAGCACGGACCCTGAGGCCTTTATTAGTGGTGTTATTATGCAAATCTGGCAGCACCCATCAGCCTGTCAGCTTGGTAGCAGTGACCTACCCCAGCTGAATGACATTAAATGTCCCTTCCCCAGCCTATACCTGTTAATGCTCCTGTTTCCCTGTGGAGGCCATGCTCCTCCTCTCCTGGCTCCCTGCCCACCCCATACAATTCTGCCTGACCTTCCCCCTCTCCTCACCAGAATTTGTGGTCAATCATCTCCTTCCACCAGTGTCCATTTTCAATCCCACATCCCCAGACATCCCTGGCACTGAGCAGAGGGGTAGTTTGAGACAGGAGACACAGGGATGTTCTGGTTCAGGCCCCACCATCCCTGCCCTGGCTTTGCCTCTTGAGGGGCCACAGGCACGGTGACGTTGACAAGTCTGGACTCTTTTAAGCATTCAGCTTTTCCCCCAAAGGCTGAAGTCCCCAGGTGAATCTGGCTTCCAGGGAAATAGCACAACCAGGCAGAACAACACAACCAGAGGCAGGCAAGTGCCTGATGGATACCAGAAAGGACACGGGCACTGCGGGATGTGCGGGCGGCGCTGTGCACAGCAGCCTCAGCAAACCCTGCGCTTCCCCATCGCTCCCTGAGTTATCATCATCATCTGCACACACACAAAAAAATCTGGACTTTTTAAACAGTGCTTAAATGATTCTCTCCCCCAAAGAATTAAATTACCATTTATAGCCTAGTCTCCTTATAAAAAATTAATCAATTTATTCATCACTTCTAGGAGTGAGACCTTTCATTTGTTTTACAATGAAGAAACCTTTGATCTGCAATTCTCCAAGGCTACCATTTCTTATTCTTTAGTTCTTCTCATTAAAAATAAAATACCTCTATCCTCCAAAATGTCTTGTCAACTCTCAAAATGCCCACTTTAACAATAAGAAACTTTTTTATCCTTAACTTATGATAGCCACTTCGGAAGTTTAAAAGGCTTAAAAAAAAAAAAAAATCGTAACAGTACTGTACTGAAAAAAAAAAAAAAAAAAAGGTTTTACATACAAGAATCGCCAGTCTGGAAGACTGCAACCAGACAATATTTACAAAGCGAGCCAGAAGAATGCCTTTGTCCTATAGACACAGAAGCAAACAGCAGAAACAGTTTTTCCACCCATCATACTGAATTAGTTTAACCTGAAGTGAGTTTTCCTTAAGACATCCAAGCCACACCTCAGCTCTGCCAGCCTGCCACTAAGGAGCAACTCCTACAAAGAGCCCAAGCCAGCATATGCTTTAAGACTCAGAGGCATAACCTGTGTAGGAACATTTGGAAACCGTATTTTAGGATTTTTTTCCCCCTTGTTCATCCTGTTCTCAACAGCTGGGCACACAAAGACCCCTCTCATCAAAACAACTGTTAGCATTTGGGTGTGACTATGACTACAGAAAGAAGATTTACCCCTGCCCAAGCTGCTAAATGTGTGTTTCATATCAGTGGCCCCAGGCTGCTTCTGTGGAGGGCAGGACAGAATCTCCAACTGGATTTGATACAGACGCTTTTCTATTAGTTTCATCTGTAAGGTTTTCTCCATTAAAGTTATTAGAGGCAACCAGGTTACACACTACCAATCTTTAAAATATGGCCAAGGACCATTCATCCAATCCCAGGTCACATGGCACACATCCTGGCCATGTCCGTGATACATTTCAGCCCTATTTTGAAGAGCTAGGACCCAACTACTATCTTACACATGGGTTTCAGATCAAAATTCTGGAATTACCCAAGAGTTTTATCACCATTGCTCAGCAGAGAGGCATCTTCACACCCCGGAGAAGGCTAAAGGAGAGCCCTAGGGTTCAAACTCATCAGAAGGAATTTGGCCTTGATGCCGTCACCCCATAGCCTACAGGGAGTGACCCATGGGAGGCAGGACAGTGCTAGCTGCTATGGACCAAATCCGTGTCTTCAAGATTGTTCTTCTTATTTACAAGAAGTGATGTCACAATAGGGGTCACATTTTGCTGCTGACCCAGCCTAAAGCCAGTGTGCCCAGGACCACGCTATTCCCTGGCACAAAAGCATCTCGTGGACTGGTGCACCACATACAGGTCTGTATTGCACCTCAGGTCAGTGCACCACAGAGAACTCATAGGGCTTCCACTGCACAGAGGTTTCCAAAAGGAGATTTTTCAACACGCCTTCAAAAAGAAAATTTCCTTCAAAAGCATCTTTTTGGGGAGAAGTGGTTTTTTATCCAAAATGCATATTTACCTGCATTTGTCTCCACAGAAACTCATGTCCAAAAGGGAGAACAGTGCTCAAAAAGAAAAACATGCTGTTTGCAGTTTGATTTTTTATATAAAACCTTTTTCTATATAACTAAATCCTATTTTCTGTGCACCTTTGTCACACACAAGTGAAGAACAACCTAAAGGTGAACTCCCAACAGAGACCAGATCCCATTCCAAACTTGAGTTAATGTTAAATAAAGCACAGAGTCATCTTCTGAGAGGTCAAGGAAGAAAAAAACCTAAACCACCCAATTCCCAACACTTACATTCAGCAACAAAGAAGAATGTCTAATTAACCTGGTGCAGAAACAATAACATACTCCACTACCAAAGCAGAGCATACCAGAGGATCAAAAACCACTTAGTGTCCAAGCCTCTGTTTAGTGCAACTTAAACCCTCCAGCTGCTACAGGGAGACAAAGATGGCTTTTGCCAGCACATACATTTGTACAGCAGCCCCAGCTACAACCACAGAGAAGTGCCAAGTGTACCTGTGCTCCCTCCTCCTCATCCCAACAATCCAGGCTACCTGGACATCAGGAGAAAGTAGAGGAGGAGCAGAGCCAGTAGGAAGCCCAGAAATCTAGAAAACAGCTCCATAAAATTGCACGTGTCTAAGTGCAGCTAATTAGGCTTTTGTCACCAAATACAAGATGGACCAAAAATATTACTGTCTGTAAGTCACTTGCATATGCCAGAATATTTCCACTCTGCATAAACGGATTCCTTTCAAATATTGTGAAAATGAATTCATCCCAGAAAAACACAACAGGCCTGACTGCATGTCACCAGATGTCACCCAGGCTATAATACAGCCACTTGAGTATGCTCTTCACCAGCATTGCATCAGAGCTGTGAATGTCTGATGAGCCCCAGCAACACTGGCTTGCCAAGCACTTGTCAATCTCCAGCGTGTGTTATTCCTCTTCAGTAATCTAATGCCAGCATCTTGTTCCTGTGTACATAAAAGCTTGCTCAGCGTGTTCAAATTGCTACACTTCTGACAGCCTAATCATTTGGAGAAATGCTGCCATATTAACAGATAACAGCTTGCCCTCCCTGCAAACAGGAGCCTCCTACTCCATATCACTTGTATTGGGAAAAAGGATGGACAAGGGGGCTTCACCCCCTGCTTCTGTTGGCAGGATAATTTCAATGATACTTAATGCCCACTACCACCACAGAAGTACTCCAATAAATCATGGGGAACTGATTTACTAGGACTAAACAATGCATACAGGCAGGAAAGAGGACTTACTCCCATTTTACAGGGTGTTTCAGAGACAGAAAAGAACTTTATATGACAAAGATAACATGGGATAAGAAGGCAAACTGAATTCATCCTACCCAGTCGCAGTCCAAATAATCATAATATTACTGAATTAGCGCTCTGCTTAAAATGAGTGGAGATCAGAGGCTCCTGAAGTGTGGTTTGCAGTTAACCTTTGCTCCATGAGTCACAGAAATGACTGACAAAGGTCAGGCCAAAGGTTTCCCTAGCCCAATATCCTGCCCGATAGTGGCCCGCAACAGAGGCATATGGAGAAAACACAGGCAAAGGCTTTGCATTAAGTCTACACAGCAACCTAGTGATATGGAGCTCCCACATTTCAGGAACCTGAGGTGATTCCTCTCTTTTAAGAGCATTTGATGGATTTCTTTTCCATTAATTTGTACAGATGCTGTCTGCTGGCACAAAAACGTCTGGCATCCACAAGGTCCAGTGGCAGAGAACTGCACAGCATCATTACAGAGCTCCCTCAGGTCTTTTTATGCCTGGTACTTCAGACTTGTAACAGCTGAAGTTAAGAGTAAATACCCCTTATTTTCCAGCTAAGCAAGTTTTCCTTTCTGATCATAGTTATTTTAGATACAATTGCTGTGCATACAAAGTTAAGGTTACTCTTTGCATAACTCTGCATTCAGGTCCAGCAAAGTTCTAAGGCAAACACTACATTTTTATGTTTTCTTATGTCTTTAATGCAAGAAAGTAGCAATGTCTTCCCACTTCCTCAGGCATCAGGAACAACTCCCATCACAGAAGTCCTGCAGCAGGTCTTCCTATTATAGTAACTGCAAGGAAAGTGCTTAATTATTTAGGCCAATAGTTCCCAAATGTTCTCTTCTAAAGTGTGAACAACCTTCACCCCAGAGGGCTTCTTTCCACAGAAAACCCTGCAAATATTATTCCCCTACATAGAGGATCAAGTTATTACCAACCCTGTCCTCCTGATTCTCTTTGCAGTTTCTCCAGAATTCAGATACCCATGTTAGTCTTCACAATATTGTTGTCAAGCCTGAAGCCTTTCAAGGAGACCAATAAAGGAAATACCTTCACTATATCAACAATACATTGATCAATGTACAAGCTGGTTTGTACAGGAAATAAACAACCTCCATCCTGATCAAAGGTCCTGAACATGTAGCTTGACAGACTATAAGGAAGTGTTTTAAACACTACAGGGCACTATGTTTGCATTTAATCTTCTCTTTTTTATTACTTTTTTTTTATATATATAAACATTTTTCCCCAACCTGTCAGTGTTTGCTTTCCAAGATTTGTTTATGGTATGTAAGCTGTAGGTTATTTCTGTTAGAGGCCCTAATTTCCTCCTTTGCTGGGACTATGGCGATAGCCCCAAGGAAGTTTAGACTGGGAGAGAGAAGCACGACAGGCAGTGAATTAAGTGGTTCAGAAAGAGATGCAATTAGCTTTCTCAGTGAAGGAAAATGAAGTTAAAACCAGAAATTCTTCATGGTTCCACTTTCCTCTCTGTCTCAACTTTGGCAAATAGACATCAACAGACAGTGAAAGAAAATAACCATCAATATTTGAAATGTAATATGACATGATTTGACACATGACTAATACCAAAATGTCTTCCTTTTTTTTTTTTTTTTAAACTATTCTTCCTGTAGGTTTCATGTAAGATGAAGAATGCTGATATCAAGCCTCCCACTTAGTATCTCAGGACCAACTACAGCAGCTGATCTACTGGTAACAGTCCTCATCCACTAACCCTCCACGGAAATAATCTTTACCTATCTTTACCTAATCTTTACCACCTTCCTTGTCCCTCCTCTATGCCTCCTCTGGTGAGGACCAGCACAAGGTACAGAGAGGAAGTGATCCAGAACAGATGTGATGCATATATAATTAAAAATATCACGTGAGAACAGTCAGTTACCTGCAAATGAAGTTATGCACTTGTCACCACCAGACCAGGCACAGGGCTGGAACAGTCTTGGGTTTTGTTAGAGGCTGCAGAATTCCTGTGCCCTGGCACCACCTCTCGTTCTCACTTCCCAGAAACTTCAGGATCTGACCTACAGCCAGGAAGAGCCTTTCACCTCTCCAAGTCTTGCTATACAAGGGATCAAGCTCTCCTGACAGTCCTTGTTCTTCTTCCCTCCCTCCTGCCAAAAACATCTGTAAGTTCCAGCTTTTTCCTTGGCAACCCTCTGAAAAGGCAAGAGCATAAGGGAGGAGTTCTGTCCTTTTTTTTTTTTTTTTTTGTTTGGTTTGGTTTGGTTTTTTGGTAGCAAATTCCCCAGCTGGCTGAGTTCAATTCATTTGTTTCTACTGAATGTTTGCTTTTCGAGCTGCTGTAAAATTAGATGGCAGGAAGCCTAGAACTCCTGCATAGGCATCTCCCTTACCATCTCCTAAGCCACAAAGGGCAGAAATGTTGTGTTCACTCAAGTAAAGAAAGCCTGGCCAACATTTCCACGAGGCTTGGAAATACTTTGAAACCCAGTGTTGAAAGCTCCTGGACTGATTGGGACCTATATCCTTCAGAAGAAATCCCAATCTATCAAAACAGTAATGCCACTATTGAGAAGGAGCCAGACTCTGAGAGGTGCTGGAACTCTAAAGTTTTGAAAATACCAGATATTTTTAAATCTGATGCTTAAACTACTAAGCTGTCCCATCACGCATTAATGGAAGTATTTATTATTTTTAATACATTCCGCCTGCAGGCAGAGGCAAACAAAGTAAAAGAGAAACGACAAGTACCCCTTCAAAGGGACTGCCAGCTGAAACAAGAAAGCTGTATGTACAGTTCAGACTTTGTACTTTCAAATGTGTGTGCACCTACAAAGAGAGACAAAGCATTACAATCATGCCGTTCCTGACTCCAACTATTTCTTTGCATTTAAAAATACACAGAATGCCACGAACATTCGTTTTTCTTTAATGTCACACTTTGGCCAGGAGAACTGAATGCAGAAAAATGAAAGACCCAGTTTGTTATTGAAAAATGAAGGCTTCTCGTTAAAAGTTTTTAAAATGAAAAGTGTAATAGTCAGAAGAAAGTGTCTGCTTTTAACTCTCTTGTCTTGTTCCTCCCCAACTGTGCTTTGGGCCATGAAGATTAAGAAACTATTAAGAAAGAATGCTCAATAAAGGTGGCTTTTTGTTAAGAGTAGATTGCAAAAACTGTAAGGGGAACTTAATCTGATTAAAATAAGAATGACATTTACCAAACCAGAAACTTGGTTTTAATGTGAAAGTCCACATGCAAAACAATAATTTTTACATTTTTGTGAGCAGAAGTCTATTTTATAGTAGACTACAAAAGGCTGTCCTTGGGATTTACAAGGTGCTTAAAACACTTCTCCCTTAACTTGTTTACCACACCAGAAATACATTCAGATAAATGCCATCATGTTGGATGAGTGATGTTACTCAAAGAGGGCTCAAAGTACTCTGGAGTCAATTCACAACCTTATCACCATCTTTCTTCCTTTCACAGTCTTACATTGTGAAACAGGACAGGCATAAAATTTAGACCATCTTAGTAACATCTGAATATAGAACACATGGCACATCCACTTCATGAAGATTAATCCATGGAGAAACATTAAACTGTTCCTTAGTCAATCTGTTTTTTGAACCGCAGTTTTGTACCAGCGAAGCTGGCAGTGTCCAGCACAAACCTCCCAGGACTAAATCTGAACAACCCACCAGACACCCAGAGACAGACCTTGGAGCATCCAAAGGACTATGCAAAAGGCAGCAGCTCTCAGCATCCATTCAATTTTTACTGGCACACACAACCTCTAATTTAGGAAAAAAAGGCTACGGGGTGGCACACCCTCACTGAGAAAGTGCCAACACCCGCTTTACAAAAGCCCTTTAAAATTCCAGGATCTCTTCCAGTCAGTTTCATCTAACTTCCATTTCATTTTATTTCTACAGCCTTTGCTCACATTCCTTTTAAGTCATTATTTCCAAAAGTGAAAGATAATGTACCATTATTATCCTATATCTTAAGAAAATGCAACACACTACCAGATCGATATCCCAACCTTTTATTAAATGGCTGCACAGCCAGCCACAAATCTTCCTGTTCTTGTCACTCAAATAGTGAAATACCTAACGTTCTTCTCTCCCAGAAAAAGCTCTTGAACGTTTAATATCTTTTTTACTTAATGTCTTTATTCCTGCCTGAAGTCAGCTGCATGTAGCCTAATAATGCATTTCTTCTATTACTTCTCCATCTGCAATTTATGCATTTGTATGAATTTAACTCTGTTGAGCAATAAATTCAAAGACAGAAGCAACAGCAAACACTAATCAAACAACCTTCTTCAAACCCATCTGCCTCAGTTTTGGCACAGGAGCAATCAAATATCTATTGCTCAGTGGGGAACCATCCTCAGTTCCAGCTTAGAGACCAGAGTCTCTGACAATAAGGCCAATGAGAATAAAATGATCTTTACTTTAGGAGAAGGATCTCAAACTTTTTTCCTGCTCTACCCACACTCATCTTATGTGGCTCAGAACTGCCATGTTGTGGTAGCAACCTTGGTGCTGTGCTCTCCTAAGTCATGCTGTGAGTGACCACCAAGGACTGAGATGTCCTTCCCAGATGGTATCATTAAACATGAAATCCTTAACTGGCTGGGGATGCACATAGGTCCCAGACCTCCTTTTACATACAGCTTACTTGGAAAATGGGGCTTCTTTGGAGAGGAAAATTATGGAGGGCATTTTCTATCATACCATTAGAACAGTATCATAAAATTGAAAACAATGATGGTATGATTCCTTACTAGTCTTACATGTTACCAAAACCTAACCTGAATTGCGTGTTTAAAAAAAATTTTAAAAAACCAAACAAAAAAACCCATCCGCTAGATAAATTGCAGGTTTTTTGCTTTAAATAAAAACACATCTGGTTTCCAAGCACATGCATTTCTTCCTTGTCTGAAGAGTTCTTCTATTCCTGGCTTTTTTTTTTTTTTTTTTTTTTTTTTTTCCCCCAGTTGTTCACAAAAACAAATAAAGAAAGGGAAAGGTCAGCAAGGAATGACAGAAAGTGACAGCTCAAGTCATCAGGTCATGAACCTTTCTACCACATGTTCCCAGCAAAGGGTATTCTTAGCATGTCTATAGAAACATTGTTTCCCTTACCACCAAGACAGGACAACTACTCCTGGAGATCCTATATCCAAAAAATGAAAAGAAAAACTAAGAAAAAAAAAAATAAAAATTAACCCCCTTGGTTTGGATGAAATTATTAAAGGATTTTTAAGAGAATGGGACTATGGACTTACAGAGCTTTCAGTCAGAGCTGACCAGGGGTCATGGCTCATGGACTGGAGCTGCCAGCTGGCAATGCCAGGCCCTTGCTGGAGCAGGCACAGCCACAGACTCCAGGACCCCTCCGCCTGTCTTGAGGGATGGTTGGGGGACCAAGAGCTGGGCTAAGGGGAGTTCCCCACACAAAATTTCCCAACCAGCACTCACATTTCTGCAGCACTTCCAAGCATGACAAGAAGAAAGGCTCCTGCCATACTGGGAATATTGTTAATAAACAGGAGTAGCTCAGATGGTTTCCTGAGCCTGCAGGCAGCCGTGTGGGATACTGCCACGAAAAGCAGTATGTGTGAAGAGAGGAAGAAAGGACAAGAGGAGGTTTCTGGTCTCTGGTGGATGGGTGTCAGTCACCAGTGGACCCCACACCACTGCCATGCCTGTCCCTCCTCAAAGGACCAGGGATTCCCAGTCAGCAGGGATCTCTGCCCAGCTTCCCAGCTCCAGGCAAAAAAGCAGAACATTGCCTTGTTTCTCAAAGAAATGACACTATTCTACACTAGTTCAATGCATCCCCTACCACCCAGGAGAGTAAAGCAGGTGACAAGTCTCCTCAGGCAATAGGCCAGGCTGGGTGTGCATTGCCAGCCATGGCTGCCACCTGACCTGGCTGCAAACACGTGCTCTCCCTCTGGATGCTGGAGATAAGGGAGTGAGAAAGAGGAGGTTCACACACAACTCCAGGAATCAGCTCCCAACCCTGCTCCCCAGGATACTGAGGTTTCTTTTTGACCAAGCTGCTCCTCAGGCTGGTGGTTTCTCTTTGACCAACATTCATCATTGTTAATGCAATGCACCGACACCTAATTGCAACAGAAAACAAAACCAGAAAAATCCTGCAGTATCTGCAAGAGTATTGTAAAATGTCAACATTCCAGTTTGCCTGGGAGTGTCCATATGGGCATCAAGGTGCTGTGAGCAGGTCTGGAGCCCTCTCGCCCTCTCCTCGCAGCTATTCCCTACTGAGGCCAAGCATCACCAGCGACTCGGGGTGAGTTCCACAGCCAACAGGCACCGTCCCATGCAGAAAAACTCTGACTTGGTTTCAATTAAAAGAAACTACTCTGGAGAGAATTCAATCCCAGTTCCAGGCACAGCAATTTCCAGCTCCCCATTTTAGAGAGCTCCTCTCCAAATACTGCCGGTCTCTGGCCACTGCACAAGATGTGCTCTTGTTAGCTGTGGACATTAATCAAGCTGCTCTTTATTTTTAGATTGTCTTCAGATGACTTTACGCCACGAACTCTATTAACGTTATGTCTTGGAACATCAAAGTTATTCACAGATCAATCAAACTGACAGAAAATGTCCCTCCTGCTTTGGAAGAACTGAACTCGGCTTTTTAAAAGAGAAGCTGAGAAAATTAAAAAAAAAAAAAAAATTAAAAAAATAACTCACATGCTATAAATTAACTGCTTAGACATTCTGGCTTTGAATGAAATTTCTCTGAGGAGCTGGGAAGGGAGGGAACAGAGCAGAGATTTTTCCCTACCAATGCCTGTGTGCACAGGTCTGTGTTGAGCTGCAGGTCTGTGTGGAGCTGCATGAAGGTGTCTGGACTTCAGGGCAGCACCTGCTGGAAGCTGTGAGGGAGGACTCACCTCTGCATTTCCAGCCATTTACTTTTAAATGCACTTTTAAGCTCCTTCTCACTCTTGTTTCCTTTCTCTGTCTCTCAATATACTGAATGATACTGCAGCTACAAGAAATCTTAAGTTCTGACACACTCCCCCCAGCCTAAAAGTAACTCTCTAATTCACCCAATTCAAAAGGCTGAATTATTCAGCTGATATGCTCTGACCCTGGGCTACTGCAGGTATTGTGATCCCTGTTACAGGGAAAATTGAAGGATTACAACCTTACATTGCACTCCAGCTGCCCATCTAACCCACGCCATAATCAAATTCTTCATTCTCCATTTCCCCCCACTCCAAGCAGGATAGAGAGAGACTGGAAATAAAAAATACAATTACTTCAAACCCTGTCTTTTCTGTTTACTGTACTGAAGCCTGCTCTTAAAAACACCCCCACTCCCTCCCTCTCTCCAAAACCAGAAACAAGTCACAGGTCAGCAATGTGCCCTGTACAAGAGGCTGAATTTTATCTAGATTTCCTCACTGGTATTCAGAAGTACTCCAGAACCTTCTGCAAAGTGGATTTTTGTTTCCACCTGGAGGCACAGGTATACCATTAATCAGGAAAATCTACTACTGCCTATGCCAACTGATGGAAGGGCAAAAGAAACCCAAGCTCATAAACACAAATTAAAGATTACAGGTATACAGTCAGCTACTGCTACAATTCCTGACTGGAAAATTCTGATATGCTGCTGCTACCAGTGAGAGCTTAGATTAGGCAAAAGGAAGGATATTACATTACACATCCCCTAGTTTGCTTACTTTGAGCACAAAAATAGAGCCAACAATTCTCCCAAGAGAGGAGAGCATCTAGGACACATAGGCATTTAGGAGGAGACCTGAAAGCAGTAAGTGAAGTTCCAGCTTCTTTAGATACCAACAGCTGAAGTATCATTAGAGACATGCAGAGAAGGGTTAGCAGTTCCAGACTGTCTGATCAGACTAAGCAGTACAAAGCCAGGTTGGGAGTAATAGGACATTTTTTTCCCCTTTCAAAGCAAAAACCCAGGGCTCACTGAGTATTACTATGTACACTGATTTCTGTACATTCAGTGAGAACTGCTAAGCACTTCTGTCTTCTTTGCACCCTTTTAATGTGAGCCACCAAACAGACTCAGGCTCTGCTACCACAGAAAAACCCAAAACAAACAAGCTCCAAACACAAAGCAGAAGAGGGTAAATATTAAAGACATTATCCCAATCCCTTGCTAAATTAAAGCAGGCTAAAATTTCACAGCTGAAAAAGGGTACAAAAATTTGGCTATGGAAGCCTTTCTCTGTTTCAAATTCCATGCGTGAAACGTAACTGGCTGAGTCTTAAGACTGCAAAAACTTAAATGTCAACTTTTTATAAAGCTACAAACTCAGGGAAAATTCTGCCCCCAGGAAAAGCAAGGTGATGTTCTCCAACACTTCTCCAGCTTCATGTTTATAATGAAGGGGATCAACCTCAAATTTCTCAGTGAGAACAACTTTACTAGACAAACAGCAGTCCAGAAAAACGTATTCCTATTCCAAGGGTGTTACAACTGAACTTCAAGTTTTCCTCTGACCAAGGGAAAAGAATAAAAAAGCAATAAACTGTGTGTGCACACAAGAAGCTCCTGGCCAATCTCCAGGCATGCAAGAACTTCCAACCTCAGTGCCTGCACCATCTCATTCAGGTTATGGACAGGATGCTGCACACAAGCCACCATCACACCACTGACCAGTGCCAGATCATCTGGATCCCAGACATCACATCTAAGTTCATTTCGTATGTTCCACATTGAAGGAAAACTATAGTAACCGATGGTCAATATGGAACTTTAGTGACAAGAAAAAAGATCTACAGATGAGGAGAGGAAAAAAAAGGGAAAAAAAGAAAAAGAAATATAACTAAATTCAGGCTTATAATTTAAAGACCACAAGACGCAAGTTTAATCTGTGAATATTTTTGGCTCCGTCACCAGTCAAGAATTACTGGCTCTGCCATGTCAAAACACACAGGACTTTTGTTATTCTTTCTTAAGTGTTATATTTACACATCGTGGCTATATTTTTTCTGGCTGCTTCTCTGATGCTTATGGAATAATAAGGATTTCTTACTGCATTAAAGGGGCTTAAAATGCAGTGCACAGCCAAGCAATTTGGGAAGCAATCGCTACATTTTTAAAGTGAACTTTAATCTAGAAATGCTCATAAAAATCATATTATGGCATATGGAAACAATAATGTTAATTAAATAATTTGCATTTACATATACATCGGTCCCAAGAGACGAGCATATAGTAGCACATTTCACATGAAGTACACCACATGATCAGTGGCAACAGATCTTAAATATTTGACCTGAAGAAACCCAAATACATGGAACATCTCCTTTCCCTTGCACTTTCTATCCTCAGCCCTTAGATGCCCAAAGGCAGCCACCAGTTTTTGGTTGCCTTTCATTATCTAGCAGGACTTATATATTTGGTGGTTAGTGGTATGGGAAGCATCTGCACCCTTGGTATAGGCATTGTTTTGTTTTAATAAGCCATACATAAGTACAGAAGTGGCAACATTCTTTGTGCAGCAAGGAGATGCTCCACCAAAGCACAAGCACCTTACTTAGCTTTCCATGCCAGGCCCTCTTCAGCTGGTGAGACTGTCCACCCTTAAGCCTTCTTTCATTTGTTCAACACAGGCAAAGATAACTACAAAGATATTTAACACCCACAAGCCAGCTCTAATTCAATATACTTGGTCAGACAGGATTTGTACATGACAGAAATAGAACTAACAGCATTACAGGAGGAATGAACTCTTTCCAAGATCCTGCCCATTTAAAGAGCAGTGCCAAGCTCCTTCTATTTATGAGTCTCTTAACTATTTAGGAAAGAATTAGTAGTGGCAAGAACCAGAAACACTAAAAGCACACTATTGTTTTTAAATGAGAACACTGTCAAGATGAAAATATATATAAAGAAAGAAGCACACACACACTTTAAAATACCATAGACAATCCCATCTTCATTTGTGTTTTTTGTTAGATTTTCTGCCCCATTTATAAGCTCTGTCAGGAAAGCAACATTAGCTAATTTCATTATTTGTTCTCAGCCAATTTGACTTTTTGGCTTTCTTCCTATGCTCTAACAGAGTTGCTCTGTTTCCAAAGAAGGGAAAACAGTCATTGCATTACTAGAGATCAGATAGTTTTCCCAAGTTCATTCTAGCTCAGTGGGATGAAAGTTGCATGTCAGCAACAGGCCCTGGCACCTGCAATACCACCTCCAGCCTGGACAAGAGCAGGACATGCTGAGAAAGCTCTCTAGAGCTAAAGCTACTGGATGAGTATGGATAAAACCTACAAAAAATCCAAACCCACTCATCGACAGTACTGGAAAGTCTCCTGGTAAATCAGAAAGACAAAGAAGTTGAGATTTGCATCATGGGACAGCAAACCTCATCTCCCATGGGGGCTGGATCCCCAAGGCTTTTTTTCTGGAGGAACATCTCCAGTCCTCATCATCATCCCGATGCTACTCAAACACACTATACACACAAAGAGGTGAAATGAAACACCAGCTTTCCTTGTAAGTGGGCACTTTACACTGCACAAAACTGAAAGACTTCAGCTAGTTCCATGTAGATATAGCTTTAATCTAAATCACCTAGTTCAATTCCATTAAAACAAAAGGATATTTGAAGTAATGCAGATCTTCATAAGCCTGAAGATCCCAATCTTTTGTAACACACTCCTTTATCAGGCCTATCTTGCCTCTTTGTTTCTGGAAAAGAGAAGTGCCAAAACCCTTAAAACAAAATAGAGGATAAAGAACTAATAAAAGGTAGGCTTGATCTAAGTCCCAGAAGTTTCAAAGGGAGTTGAATATGGCCCAGTGCTGCCATACTATTTTTCACATCTGCAGGGCATTAAAGGAAATAACCAAATTTTGAAATTAAAGTTGGGTGTCCCTCGTGGCAGTGCTAAGGAACTAAGCCTTTTTTCTTGCCCCTTCATTTTCTTTTCATCTTCAATTTTGTTTGCCACTGCTAACTTAATATACAGGAGTTAATTTCTTTCCTGACTCAAGGTATCACTGGGGGAATATTGTGTGTTACTGTGGCGGCTGGAAGTCATTACATCTATATAAAAATTAACGTGGCACTACTGTAATCTTTTTTTTTTTATTTATTTATACAAAAGCACCTGCCTTATTATTACTGGAGACTGAGTAATTACTAATGCAAATAACTGAAACTCTAACTACATTAAATATGCAAATACAAACTCCTAAGTATTTCCCTAAATCAATATAAATAAGATCCTACTTCTTGAGCTGCAGAAGTACAAGGTATACTACAGCAATATAGTATGCAACAAGAAAAGACTAGTTTTCTGTCCCATTCACCTTCATGATAAACCTTTCCAAACCACATGAAGATGAAAAAGGACAAGTGCAAGGTTCTGCATCAGGGCCAAGGCAATCCCAAGCACAATTACAGGTTGGGCAGAGAATGGATTGAGAACAGCCCTGCGGAGAGGGACTTGGGGGTGTTGACTGATGAGAAGCTCAACATGAGCTTCAATGTGCACTTGCAGCCCAGAAAGCCAGCTGTATCCTGGGCTGCATCAAAGGAAGCGTGGCCAGCAGGTCATGGGAAGTGATTCTCCCTCATTACTCTGCTGAGACCCCACCTGGAGTACCATGTCCAGTTCTGGAGTCCCAAATATGAGGGATATGGAGCTGCTGAAGCAAGTCCAGAGGAGGGAAAGAAAGACCATCAAAGGGCTAAAGCACCTCTCCTATAAAGACAGGCTGAGAGTTGGGGGTGCTTAGCCCGGAGAAGAGGAAGATCTGGGGAGACCTTACAGCTGCCTTCCAGTACCTGAACAGGGCTATAGGAAAGATGGAGAGGACTTCTTACAAGGACCCAGGATAAGGGGAGAATGGTTTCAAGATGACAGAGGGTAGATTTGGATTAGCTACTAGGAAGAAATTCTTTCCTGTGAGGGTGTCAAGAACTGGCAGAGGTTGCCCAGAGTCATGGTAGCCCCCTCCCTAGAAGTGCTGAATGGGGCTTTGAGCAACCTGGTCTAGGGGGAGGTGTCCCTGCCCATGGCAGTGGGGTTGGAACTAGATGGTCTCTAAGGTCCCTTCCAACTCACACCATTCTATGATTCTGTGAAATCAAACCTCCTGTTTGAAAACCTCCTCACGATGAAAAAGGGAAACCAAGTTTTATATTTCAGAAACAGATATCAGACTAAGCCCTTAAGGAAACAAACTAAATGGACTGATAAAGAGGGAGTGATGAACAGAAAACAATTGAAGTTGTTGAACACACTGAACATAGTGGTTATAAAACTTCAGAAATTCAACCCATTAATCCTTAAACTCCTCATTTCTGAAATGAACTCTTCCATGCTCAAATACATACCAGGCATAAACATGGGGAAGGGGGCAGGAAACACCACCATCCCCCAAAGCTTGCTAATCAGAGTATTTTTATGAATAATAGTCATCTTCTATTGTTGAGTGTTGTGAGTATGTCTATATTATTTCCCTAGATGTTTAGTGAACACAAGCAGCAGGGAAAATTAGCCTGTGCTGAGCTCCATGCTGCCACTGCTACATTGCAGCTGGTATCCAATTTACCACTTAGGGCACACTGAGGTGTTTGTACACTGCAGTGTATTTTTGGGGCTGCTGTAGTTGTACCTATGAGGTCATCCAGCAAAGATACAAAACTTTCAGGCATGTGCTTATCCCAGAACTCTGTAACAATCTGTTGAGCCATTGTCCCTTCAAAACCATTCCATCCATTCTAGGGACAACAAAAGGCACAAAAGCACATTTTTCAAGATTCAGTGCCCATAAGAGATCTTATCAAGAAGCTTGGCAGAAATAGATGGTGTGCATTTTCATCTCCAATGACTCCAAAAATGTACATGATGATGCCAGAGCATGGACAACGAAAAAACATTAAAAAAAACCAAGAAAACAAACAAAAAAACCACCACACAACCAAACCCTCCAACATGCTTGAAACAAAACATATTTTATTTGTTAACAAATTATACATGGTGCCATCTCTAAGGAATATAGCAAACTTCCTAATCTAAGGCAGACTGCAGTTTCCCATAGAAGTATGTTCAAACCAACACTAACAAACTGAATAGCTTTTAATCAGAAACAGATTATTCTCACTTAAAATCAGTCCATCTGAAGACTAAAGCAGACAGTGCCTTAGCAAAGAAATGTGCCCCATCCCAAGAGATGCCTCAAAAGATGTGACAAACCACTGCTGAGTACCAGGCTTCTCTCTCCATGAGCTACAGAGAGGACAGCACACCTGGCTCCCAGCTCATGGATACTTATGTTCTGCAAGATAAATCCCAGGTTGTTGGACAGTCCACTCACTCCAGCAGCACTGCAAGATAGAAGTACTCTCCATGAAGCTTGCACTGACTCAGGATAAAAAATTAAGCTCTGGGTCACTGTAAGGCAGCTAAATCTCTTCCAAAAAATGGACATAATTAAAAGCATAGCTGTGTAAAATGTGAGGTAAAGAAAGGTGGGAAATCACAGTGTGTTTCTGACTGCTCTTGTGTATTTCATTACACTGAGATTAAAGGGCAGGTCACTTCCCTGCCAGCTTTCAGAGAGAAGGGTATGTATTTACCAAGGCAATTCCCCAGAGCAAGTTACAGCTGGGAATGTAATGCACTACCAGTCACCACCTTGGTTTACCCTCTGAAAGCCTGAAGAGTTACCTGACACTTAGAAACTGCACCACACACATTTGCCAGCCCTGCACTCCTTTCTCCTGCATCCTCCTTCACCGTCCACTGAGCTCACTGGAACAGACTTGTACTCTTCACCTGGAAACTCCCCTGGCTGGGGAGCACATCCCTCTCCTTTGCCCGTGGTGTGACCAACACAACCAGTAACAGTGCTGGTACACCAATGTATGTGCAGCCCAAAGGATTTCTCCACACCAGACCTGAAGGGAGATGTGAGAGTGTACCCCGAGGCAGCAGGGCAGGAGGCAGTTCTTCATCAAGAGCTGATGCTGCTGTCAGGCACTGTGGTGGGACAAAGCATTTTGGTCAGGCCCTGCTTCAGACCTGCTCCCCTCACCTCTGAGATTTGGTATATGGCTAGAAGGGCATTTGCAGCAGCCTGCCATTGCAAGCCTGAAAGAGTCTGAAATGCATCCTTGCTGTTCTCTGATGCAATAGGGTTATTGTTATAATTTATAAATGGAAGCGGTTGGGAAGCAGTTCAATACTACAGATTGTTGGGGGTTTTTTTCCTTAATTTCAGTGGACCAAGATTTTGCAGACTCTACTTCAGCTAAAGTTCTGCTTCATTCCCTGTCCCAGGCATCTGTACTGCAGCAGATGAGGAATCAAACATCGCAGCATCAAAATACCTTGAGGCTAGAGTCTGAACTTGAACCTGGCTGCTTTCTTCTCCTAAGGCTGTTTTTAAGGCACCTTAACAAGTGGGAACTTTTTGATGTATTTAATTTTTTGCATCCTCCCCAACCCTAACTCCTTCAAAAATATCCTTTACAAAAACTGCTAAGAATCTCATATTTTGATTTATTTGAATGATACCGTAGCGCAAAAGTATAGTGTCAGAGTTTGGCAATATGAAAAATGATATAACTTCTGTTCCACTGACTCTCCCTTTACTGCAATAAACTACTATTGCACTACCCAAACGTAATAAGATGCTGTTCAAACTGGTTAGGATCAATGCACAAAAAATGAACTAGATACCTCTTTTTACTGTTGCTGTTGAACATCCTTCACACCAATACAAAACCTGAAGAATTCCAAAGCATTTCTTTGATTTTGCAATTAACAAAATTAGCACATGCCGCTCCCAGGCTTATCTCTAATGAGCCCCGTTTTATCTCTTTCTCCCTTTAAATCTAGTTTAAAGCTCTTCCAATGAGCCTCGCTAAATCCTGTGCAAAGACCCCTCTGTCCCTTTCAGAGAGGTGTACCTGGTCTGTTGCCAGCAGGCCTTGTATCACCGAATGCAACAAATGTGTGACCAAGAACACCAAAATTCTGCCCCATGACACCAAGCTCAGAGCCAGGTACTGACCTGCTGGCTCTTCCTGCTTCTTCCCTCATCAGTTCCTGTAACTGGAAAGATAGAGAAAAACACTACTCCTGATCCCTTAACCAGCCATCACAAGGCCCTCATATCTTTGATTGCTCTCGGGCTTTTATTGCAACTCATCACTAATCATTTCAATGAAACGTGCAACAAGGTATTAAGTTCCTTTTCCTTTCTAAAACCAACCTGCTAGCCTGATCAAAACATTAGTAGTTGTATTCAGCTCTACCTTTCAGCATATAAAAAGCTGCAAAATGGAAAAAATAAATAAATAAAAAAACCAAACCAAAAATATCACACTGGCCTTCTCTTTGTACACAGCTCTGTTTCACTGCAGAAATGTGGTGCTTTTACCTTGATGGTACCCAAGTTTCACTGAGGACCCAACTAGAAGTCAGTGATAGCTCAGAAGCTGGAGACCTCACAGTCTACATTTAAGATCTAATCTCACAGACTGTATCACACAAAACTACTACTGGCTTTAACAAATCATGCATGTAACACAGGCATTCCTGGTGGAAACAGAAAGCACTGAGTTCATCTTGGGTGGCCCCTATCAAGGTGTTTAATGTTCTATCCTTTCATTGGGTGATTTGAGCTTGGTGGCTCACATCGCTTCTGTGAGGAAAAGTCATTGCCAGTTAGTAGCTAAGCAACAGCTGAAGAGTTGTAGCAATCAGAAAAAGCCAATGTTTTGATTTGTTTAAGTTAACTTTTTAAGAAGTGACTGTCAGTCCTTAGAACACCCAGTGGCATCCCTCACAGGTAGCCAGTTGAGGTGATTTCTTTTTATTTCTTAAGTGGTTTGCATATCTGAGCCAAATGAAGCTAG
This sequence comes from Phaethornis superciliosus, assembly GCA_023637945.1. Lineage (NCBI taxonomy): Eukaryota > Metazoa > Chordata > Aves > Apodiformes > Trochilidae > Phaethornis > Phaethornis superciliosus. The sequence goes on from JAJQWJ010000001.1 coordinate 186,939,402, forward strand.
GAAATACTCTGGAAAAATACGCACTAAATACAGAAAAAACACCCGAACTTCTCCTTGATTATGTTTTATATTACAACAAAAATTCCAGCTTCCACAAGACAATACTGGGAAGCTAGTACTGTTTTATGGAGAAGAACCTGCTTTGTGCTCTCTTCTATCCCACTCTGCAGTCCCCATCGGCTCCAGCTAGGACAAGAAAAAATGAAGTCTGCCCACTGCTCACACTGCCCAGGCGCAGTGCTCAGAGGCACCAACCCCAAAACCTGATTGTCTGAGTAAAAACTGCATGAACTTGGTCTTTGAGAGACTTCGGGCATGCTAAAGCCTCAAGCTGTATAATGACTGAAGGTGACTCTGCCATGCAGTTTCTTAATCGTCTTCATCCTCTACTTTCCCTTTCAGTTAACACTGAGAACTATGTTACACAGTTGGGTTTCCACTTTGTTTGTTTTCCTCCCAAACCTTAGATCCCTGGCTGCCACGGCTTTAGGAGGAGCAGGAGATGTCCACACACCATGCAACTTCACTGCAGTGCTGCTATACTGCCAGTGCCTCTGGGGATGGAAGGCCTTAAATTAGTATCCTGAAGCACTTCCCAAAATTCAAGCAGCTAGATATTGAGCACACAATTCCGTAGCCAAAAATGTAAATGCTCTTGTGCTTCGTTTGTGCCTTGATTCATCTACCTGAAGCATTTGCTCTTTGGCAATCTGCAAAGCATCTGATGCCCGTCCATACCAAAAACCTCTGGGCCCTACTGAAATACTAAGAAAAGTAGTAGGTAAGTCAACAAAACCTTCTAGTATCTCCTCCCGAGTCAACTCCCATGCCAGAAAACAGCAACATGAAGGAAAGGGGTGAGCAATGTATCCTGGCTGGTTGGACCATTGGTGCTTTCAGCTCTCAACACGACCTTACAGCCACAGAGACAAATGCTGGCAGGGCAGATTGTGACCTACTTTCCCTCCCTGTGCACGAGGTACTGTGCCATTGTGAAAATGCCATTGAATTTCAGAGTCATAGCTATGTTGAGGGGGATTTCAAGCAGCCACACACTGTGCAGCTACTGGTGTGACAGAAGCCACTGCCCCAGTGTCAATGCCTTCTGCTGGGGAGCCTCCACCACACCAGGCTCCAGCTGCCACATGGGTAGAGCAGCAGCCCTCTGGGGCAGCATGGCCATCCACACAGCAATTCACCCCATCCCCAGAATTGCTATTTCCTCCTCCTTACCCTCAGGATCTCTCTGAACAACTATCTCTATGTGACTGCACTGAAGTTTCTTGCACATCCTCTCTGCCTTTGAAGACTTTTATGCTGCTAGGACCATTGCTGTCTCCCTGCTGCCTGGCACAGAGGTGACTGTATCATTAATGCCACAACTAGGCAAAGCATCATGATGCAACAGAAAGCAGCCCTACATCCAGACAAACTCGGATATCAACAACTCTTTGACTAATCTACTTTAAGTAGGAAACATTGGTGCTTAGCTTAGGTCTGAAATGATGACTTTACAGGGATTTAAGTGCAGATTTGGCAGCCTAACTTCAAGCACATGAGTTTGACCAGGTTGGTTGAGGGCACATATAAGGATCTCAAAATCCTGCACCTGCACCATGCAAAAGCTCACACTGGGCAGCTGAGCATCCTCCAAGCACCATGAAGCTGGTCCTGCACAGGAGCTTCCCTGCCAACTCTGCCCACATCACCTCCAAGGAGGACATCTTTGGGCAGTTATTGAATGGTGCTATCCCTGTGATATATCCTCCACACCAGAGCAAGTCCAGGCCTGAAGAAGGTGAGCTTGTCCTGTTTGCACAGATGTGCTGCAACTGGTGTTGGCAGCTTCCACATTGCAAAAATGCTTCTCATTTGTCTGGGCAGGTTTGAACTCAGACACACAGATATCTGGCCACTGAAAATCCCAACTCTTGTTCATCTTTGTGAAGGATGAGCAGGCCAAGCAGCCTTTCCTGAGGGCTGACAACAGTGTTTACCTGCATTACAAATTCCCACTTATCCCTGCAGCCCTAGGGAAATCTTTTGGGTTTATAACTGGCTAAAAACATCCTATTAGGTAACTTTAAATGTGATCTTCAAATGTCGTTTCTATTATGTTAACTCCAAGGCAAGACTCATCTATTGCCTCCATATAACATAATATAATATTAAATGAAAGAGAAATAAGGAACAAAGTCCTCCCAGTTTTACAAGAATAAATTGACCCCCAGCTGTTTTCCTTTTCCCTATGGACTTTTCTTTTCCCAAGGAGGACTGAAGCACTCCTCCTTGTTATGTGAAGGGACTCACTGTGCAATACTATCTTGGTATTGCATAATCCATTTCTTAAAAAAACACTATGCTATTAGCATAATTAGCTGATTAATCTTTCAGCCTCACTTACCATTAAATAATCACCTGGATGCAGAATACTTTCTCCTCAAAAGAAAGTGCATCTCAAGTGTTTATCCATCACCCTAATGCAAATACCACCAGCAATCCAACTGGTGGTCAGGAGGAAAAGCAAACAGTGCTGCTCAGCAGGCAGGGAGAAACAGGTATTGAAGAACACATCAAAGCAAAAAATGCAATGTTCATCCTTTTATACTTGCCACCTCCTTAGGATGAGATGGCAAGTATAAAGATGCCTCTCAGGCACATGACATGATTCTCGGGGTGCTCTACACAGAACAGGAGTTGGACTTGGTGAACCTAATGGGTCCCTTACAACTCAGCAGATTCTATGATTCTGTAGGATAATTCCCATTTTCTAAATATAAAAGAACTTTAGAGGGTTATATTTAAAATATACACACAAGAGTGATGCGTTTCAGTGAATCACAGCATTTAAGGTCAAGAGCACACTGCCTGACTCATCAGTTCAAGGCCATGAATGAGTTCAGACCAAATGGCTCCTGGCTCAAGCCCGCTGTTTATAACTGAGCAAGAGCACCACCCAGAGAAGCAACCAGTTGTGAAAGAAGGTGACAGCCATACATCACATTTATATCTGAGTTCTTCCTAATGGTTAATTGCTCTCCCTGTGAAAACTTCAAGTGTGACTTCCTTCAGTTCTGCTTTCCAGAATACTGTGTCTTGTTACACCTCCACCTCACAAACTGAAGTACCACGTGGTCTCAGTAATCTTCTCATGCAGGTACAAACAGACCATGAACAAATACCTTTTACATTGTTATTTTCACTTCCCTTCCACCTGAAAGAGGACTGCATATGTTGGGTTTGGGTTTTTTGGGTTGTTTTTTTTGTTTGTTTCTCTGAAAAACAATGCCTACTTTATGGCTTGCAAAATTACAGGGTTTGATCATCAGGTGACATTTCCTTAAGGTCACAATTTTCCTTCACTTTGCCTCCTTCAAAGTTTTTTCTTTTTCAAATCACTTGCTCATAAATGGTGTAAATGATATGAGATGCCACTACCATCCTACCATTTTCCCAGCAACGAAGATGTGTGGAACACATGCAGCAACCAGAAGGATGTGGAGCAATAAGCAAACAAGCGAGCAATGCCTGCAACTCATCTTCAATAAAATGCTAGGTTTGTATTTGCCTTCAGAGAGTGAAAACTCAATGAAAGATTTGCCTGGATCAATGCTCAGAAAAAGACGTTTCTGCATCCTTTTAAAACTTCTTTTTAAGCTGTTAAAAAAAAAGGAAAAAAGCCACCAAAACACAAGACAGCTACACATTGATTGCACAAACTTCATTAAGGCAGGATAGTACAAGTTAATTACTGACAGTAATACAGTACCACCGTACTAGCACTTTCTCCACTCCTAGGCAAGGCTGCCACATAGCTCAAATGGTTCTTGTAACCTTAAAACAACCCAGTTTTCCACTTTTAATGGACTCTTATTAAGACAGTCAATACTTCAGACAGGAGAGCTCATCTTGTTTCTCCTTTCACTTCAACCGTCAAGAAACAAAATGAAGTGGGAGTAAATATCCTGACACCAGGACAAGCATCGCAGAGCATCCAGAGCACTCCCACACCTCTCCCCATGCTCTGAGAATATGGCACCATCAATTACAGACATTTTATTTAGCTTATGTAATTAATTTAGCTACACACATAGGCCTGTAACAGTATCTCTGTAACTGTTTCCACCTGTCATTCATACAAGGGAAGAAAAAGAAATGCAAATTTAATTTAATATTGCATTTACAAAGTAATATGCACCAGAGTTCAAAAAAAGAAACAAAACCAAAACAAAGTTTTAGCGATACTCAAGTAACAATCTGCCCTCCTCAGTTTTAGCACTTCACACTTCAAGCAAAACACACACAAAATTGCACTCTCCATCTTGTCTCTGGCTTTTGTTGTTGTTGTTAAGTTCCAGCAAAATCCCTTCAGGCATATTAGACTGCTGCAAGGGCATAATTAAACCTTCAACAACCGTGAAGGATATTACCTTTGACAACAGGAACAGGAAAGAAAGTCTGATACTTCTCTAAGGATCAGATCTGCTGAGTTTAACACTTATCTGGCCTCTGACTTGAGTTTCATTGTGTAAATGTGAAACTAGTGGTGATTAATACTGAGCATACAAGATGAAACAAAAACCTTCATATGCCAAGAACACTGGGACACTGACGAACTCAGAATGATCATTAAGTTGTGCTGCTCTGCATATGCATCTCATATCCCCTGCAGAAATCTCCTGAGGTTGGCCAAAGCTCCCTCTCCCCTGTAAGAGACAACTTCCTGCCCTTCTCCAAAACAGTGCATGGCTCAAAGACTGTACCACAGTGTCAGTGCTTCACCCTGTGGAGTTAGCATCACACCGATTTCTAGACTCTAGGTGGAGGCTGTTTCCTGATTTCTTCTCTACTTTTCATGTTCACAGTCACTTGGGGTAGATGGTTTCACACTGTATTCTTAGTGCTCTCCTGCAGCCTGAGGAACCTGACGGTCACTTCTTGCATCCAGCCAATAATCCATCCTCCGGGGAACCAGAAATTCAAAAATACAAACCAAAGCCAGCCTACCATACCTCTTTCCATAGGCTGATTTATGAACTTGTAAAATTCAGGAACTCGGTCAATAGGTAATGAAGTAAAACAGCAACAACAGCAGGACACTCAGCTGATAGCTGTTCTGACATGCCTGAACTGAAAAGACTCAGATCACTTATTAATAAAAAAGCTCTCACCCTCTGACCAATGTTGATGGATGTGCAATGCAAACATGCGGTATGATGCCCAAGATTTCAACCCTTTTTTTTTTTTTTTTTTAAATCACCTCCTTGGGTTTGTTTTGTTTTGTTAGAATTGAATTTGTGAATCATAATCTCTGTGCATTAGAAAACCCATCTTGATTTATCAAGACCCAGAGTTCAAACACCTTATTTAATATCTCTGCCCATTTGTTACCATTGCTAATGCCAAAATCGTTATAGCCCTACAAACTTATTGTTACATTTGTTTAGTCAGCATATAATGAGGCACAATGCACTTACAGTCATTTTACCAGAATCTCTGCTCCGTAAAATCACTGCAGCACAGACATATCTGTGATTGCACCTGAATGAAGGAAGATCTAAAGGCTGAAAATCCACATATTCCCAGCTTCCATTTCTACTATCAACACAATACTCTGGTCATCTCTCCTTTTCTTTGACAGCTGTAATATCTGCAATTAAAATCTGAATCAGTGGAGGCTATTTTAAGAACAAAGAAGGTATTTCAGCCCGGTGGAGCGCTGAAAGATTGGGCAGGGTATGCTACAATTGGCATTCCAGCTCATTAGGACAGCTTTGCCAAGGACTATTTGTTCTGAAAGCATTCTGCAACTGTATACACACAACACAGGAACCACTCAGCACCAGCATCTGCTGAAATCCAGCCAGCTTTGTGCTGCCCTTGCACATGAAGGAATTTGTCAGAAGAGCCCTTTTGAGTCAGGTGAATGACTGGAGCCAAGGAGAAATCAAGGCAGGCAGTGTGATTCCTTGCTGGGGACCAGGAATGGTGAAACCCTTCCCTCTTGCATAAGGCACCATGGGAACATTGTTCTAGCAACCAGACATAGTCAAACCAGAATCACTGAAAAATCAGCACAGTCCTATGTTGAACCTAGGAGATATTATTTGAAGACCTCTTGCTTCTCCCCCTTCTCCATAGCAGCAACAGTTACCACGCACCTCATCTAAAGCCCTACACAGCACGCTGGATCCTCATCAATAACCAAATCCCCTACTAGAATAAATACAGAGGAGATAAGACTACAGATTTAAAGAACCACACTTAAGTGCATTCTGAGAGCTTAAAATCCAGGATTTTCAACCTAAAAGCATATCTGCACCACAGAGGGAACTCTGAGCAGAACCTCAGATGAGGACATGGAATGGGGCAGACATACCCATCTATCTCCTCCAAGCACATCTTGGAGATGTGGCAAGGAGATATTTAGCACAGGGGATTCTGATCACCGCAGTCTGACTGGTGCCACACAAGCACATTGTTCATACAACAAAGTATGTTGTAAATTCAGCCATTTCCGAGGGCATGCTTCTGTATGTCAGGACCCAAATACGCATTTAAGTTGTCTAGGTTTTAAATGCTATAGTATCTTTTGTCTGTAAATGTGGGGAGAAACAAACAAACAAAGAAAGAGTCTAGATTTTAGGAAAGAACCATAATCTTGCTTGGAAATGTTTTTAAAATGGCACTTAGAAGAACACACCTTCCCATTCAAGAAGGTGAAAATAAAGGTAGATCTTCTGAGCTGCAGGAGTTAGATGCAGCTCAGGAAAAAAAGTAAAAAGTTAGGCTTTCCTTCTCTCAGGTCAGGTATCCAAGATTATTAGGGGACCGAAGTCAGTATTTGTATTTATTTATTTACGTATCTAACTATTCACAGACACATGTTCTCATAGGGCCACATGCAAACTACCTACCACAGTGTCAGATTAAGGCAGAGATTTTTATTTTTTTACATTTTTACAGCAAAGAGAACTAATAAAAAGAGGAAAAGAGGAAACTTAGTGTTTGAGCTCCTTTCATTTATTTTTCCAGCTTCCCTTTGCTAAGATTTATTTTAACAATATCCAGTTATTAAACACACCAGATAGCATGAGACTAGAGATAAATTTGCAAGACATGACAGAAAAGCAAATTAATATAGTGGAAGCTGTCAATGCACACCTAACCAAATGCCTGTGGTGCTGCAATGGTACACTACTGCAGAATTAGATACAAACACATCCTGATGGGATTTATCACAGTGAATTTGTTTTAATATATTGCTACCTTTCAACTTGTCTTTATTGCACTTTCTCCTAAAAAAAAAATATTCTAACTTCCTGACCAAAGACATAATGGATCAGTATCAAATAAATTTCAGTTTTCTCAGGAAATAATAAAAATTTGTGAACCACCACACTGCATTAAGACACAGAATGCTTTGCCTCCTAATGAATACCACCTAATGAAGAGAAGCATACAAGAGTTTCAGCTGCCTGCAAAGTGGGACACGGCAGCAGCTGAGATGCATCTCAGAAGCTAAGAGATATTCATGCCCTTCTGTCCCAATAGTAATGCTCTGCCCTAAAGCTCCTAACATGGCAGTAGATATCTCTGTTTAGGCAACCCAGCTTCAGCCTTCATGCCTATTTAAGCATCACATCTCTCAGTGAGCATTGCACCAGTTGGCTTTGGGCCTCAGTCATTTGCGTGCTCTCCAACAGGAGCCTGTGGATGCTGCCAGAACAATGGATGCTACTCAGAAGTTTTTCAAAGGAATCAGGATGGAAGAAGAATACAGACTGCATCCAGGTACTCTCAGAATGACAGACAGCTGATCAGATAATTCCTTAACCCAAAGGAACATAAAATACTCATGAATTTTTATACTGCATAAAGTCATTACAAAGAGCAAGGTTGGAAGTACATGGTCTCTGCCAGCATGGGTGTGCTATTCAGGTCCCTGTATTTGGCAACATCTACTGCCATCACTTGTCTTCTAGGAAGAGATTAAAAAAAAAAAGCTCTGAGGACAGGCAAATACTCTTTTGCTTGCAGATCACATCAATTAAGCACTGAGCAAAAAGAAGTTCACTGACTGGAGATGTGGACAGCCCAAGTTCAGGCCCTGCACCACTTGATTCAAACTAACAGAGACGAGAAAATGTGCTTGTGTTAAAAAAGGCATCTTAATTGCAGTATCCTGACACTACTGATTTCATGGAAAGGAAGGAAAACAGAGCACGTTCAGACTCTGGTTCAGAGGAAAGTCAGATTTCAATCTTTGCGAGTTACTAAACACAAAACTGCATTTCTCCAGCTTCACATTTCCCAGCAGAGTTAGCACAGATAAGAGCACCTGGGACTAACTCAGTCTTGCCAAGTTGCCAACAGTCACATTGCCCATGTGTCTCTATAGCCTGCTTTGGCTTCCTTTGCCTTTAATGTCCCTGATTGAATAATAATAATGACTTTTTCATCGCTGGGTCAAGCACTTCTGATTCTTTGCCAGGAAACCAGAAAATTCATCCACTCTTTCAGGTATCCAGGGAAAAATGCAAGAAAGCTCTGGAGAGCTTACTGATACTCATCTGGATTATGCTGGAGCACTCACTGGGAAGTGGGAGGGTTACCAGCTTGAGTGAAAGCAGAATATGGGCTCTGAGCCACCACCAGCACAGCCAGCTTGAAAACATCACTGCACCCAAGCAGGGCATTTCTGCATGGGCACAAGAGGAGTGAGACCCTCACTTAGGAGCAAGCAGAAGGCAGCAAACACTCTGCAGATCAAGCACATCACCAGTGAGCTGGGCCAGCACTGCTGCTTCTCAGCACTGGTCACACAGAGGCAGCTAAGGCTTGGTCAGCACAAGCAGTAGCACTGTGCATCTCAGCTACATCCTGACCTAGCAACTCTGCACTAGACCCCACAGCCAGGAAATTCAATTCCAGCCCTAGTCTTTACAGCAGCAATAGCTTAATGACAGCAGCATTCTCACTTGCAGGAGAATAGTAAATTGACAGGGGTAATAAAACATTCGCTATCAGTAAGGCACTAGCAAGAGCAACCAGTGCCATCAGCCTGAATGCCATCTCGTCACGGGCAACTCCTCAAATAAAATACCAGAAGTCTTATTTAAAGAAGGAAAACAGTGAGGAAACAGAGCAGTTTGTTAATCTGTTTGTTCATTTTTTTCCAGACGATATCCTTAGCTAATGCCAGGCAAATCTTATCTGATGCCTTGCTTCTCAGAGCAGCTTTCTCACCTCCAGTGATATCCCCTCAGGTGGCAGGATTCTGGTTAAAAGTGAGAAATTAAGGTCACAGTGCCAATGCATAATATGCTGGCAACAGACCAAGCACAACGCATAATGTAAAATGAAGAAAGCCTTTTTTGTTTTATATTATCTCAGGCTTAAAAATAGGAGGTTTTATCCTTAATCATGGCTTTGGTAAAGTGATTTGCCTGAATGGCTTGTGTATGGCACCCCTTTACATGGAGGCTTTAAGCATCCTTCTTCACTCGTCCATTACTCTATGGAGATAGAAAAAAAAAAAAAGAAAAAAAAAAGTTATTAGTAAGTCATACACAGAGTATATCCAGGATGAAGTGGAAAAGACATCACGCTGTATCTTCAGAGACACAAGTTCACACTCCCCAAAAAGCCATCTCTTGTCAATCCATTTGCAGCAATAACCACAGTGCTCTACATTTCAACAGATTCACAAAGTTGAGTTTGAACTACACTTTAGAAATGGACTAGTGAGGTTCAGGAGGATCTGGGACCTGTTGGTGCCTCATGCAAAAATGAGTCAGCACTCACTATTCAAAGACAAACTACATGTGTATTCCATCCATCACTGGCAAGTGGCAAGGTGCCAGGCACACTTTGGATCTCCACGGTCTCCTCTGCTGGTTTCAGATTCTCATACAGAAAGAAAAGAGTTAATTCCCTTGCATTTGTAACTGACAAGCATTTTGGACTACATTTTGCTAAGGCACACAGTAGCCAACCTCTCCTCAGCTCGTTAAGGTTGTACTGATGTGTGACAGTCACAAAATACAATTTCACTCCTCAGTCTTGCTTTATTTTCATTCAGCACTATGCCAAGCTCAAATTTAAGGTCACAGATGCTTTCTCCAGCACAAACAGAAGTGAAAAATAACTTAAAAACAAACTACAAACCCAAAATGTTATTGCACTTTTCCTCTCTCAAGTCTAGCACTGTACAATAAAAAAACGTCTGGAACATTTCCACAATGAAAATATGTAAATTAATTACCCTCTTATGTTGATTGATGCAAGTTATTTTAGATGAGAACAATGCTTGCAGTTTACAAAACAATATGTCAATAATATGAGCTAGAACTGCTGAAGAAAATACTTGTTGTAGCCTAAAGCTATTTTTGCACATGTATAACCTTGAATTACAGTTTTTAGGAAAAAAAATACCATTTCCACGTTCTGATTAGCAGCTAGTAAGTTGAGACTTGCTTTTCCCCAAGTACTATGAAATCTATTAATGTATCAAACAAAAATGCACCAAAGAAGGTTACAGAGAGCATGTTATTATCCATGAACACAGCAAATGAGAAGACAATGAATGACAGAATGAATGACAAAACCAAAAAAAATTACAGAAAATTATTTTTTCTATCAGGAAAATAAAAATGCTTCAAAGCATCATCTTTTACTCTATCCATATATTTTCTCTTTCTCCAACCCCCCTAGCATATTTGCATGAAGAAAAAAAGTAACCTGTATAAACAAAGCATCACTACAGTTAAAGCCTCACTTTCCATCAAACCTTTAAAAAATTTCATAGGACCTTCTGGAAGGGCCAGAGCTGCTTTCTGCTCCAGCTTGACCTCATACAACCACACCTACTCATCATGGTCAGGAAGAGGATAGGTGTCTTGACAGGGAGGGCAAGAGGGACCCATCAGAGAGGTGCTGGTGTAAAAGGGAAACAAGATTGGAGTAGATCAGACCGCAGTGGTTAAAGTTCCTTTACATTGTTTGAAGTGGGACATATCTGTAGATATCTATAAGATGGCCACAGTCAGGACATGCAGGTACAGCACCACCCGAGATGTCAGCAGGACAAGTCAGAACTTCACACGGAGGAGTCCAGCTCAGGGCATAAAGGTCCCAAAACCACTACACAGTGATCCCACTGAAACTAAGGGCATTGCTGGTTTGCTCTTTTGCAGACTTGGGCAAACTAAAATGAGTCATAAGTACCAGAAATCTTCAAATATGCAAATATACACTCTAAAGAATCAAAACATTTACCCGACACCTGCTTGCTGGAGGATTTAACTCAGTCAACAAAATTCTTGGGTAACTCCCTGCTGAGCACCCAGCTTCTTGTCACCACTTCAGCTTCTGGGAATAAAGGTTCTGGGATTTCTGTCAGAAAACTGTCTCCCACTCCTATCCATTTTTTGTGTTAACTTCCAAGAGCAAGATGGGAGAAAACTGTTAAGCTTCACATTCCTCTACAATCCAAGTTTCCGCAGAAATTTCACTTTCTCACCTCCTCCCTCTCAGAGCTTTTCCTCAGACGGAGGTACAGGAAATCTGATTTTATCTACTCCCCTGATTCTGCTTTTACTCACTCCCCTCTCTCTCGAGGATAACTCTGGCAACCCCCCAGTGTTGCTTCCCACTCCCCAAGGGACACAAAGGATGTGGGGGGGGGCAACTGGCACCCCCACCAGCCATGAAGCTTCCAGGATCAGCCACAGAACAGACCGTGGATCCTGATAACTTCACTCAGCAGCTGCTAGGAGAAGTATTTCAGCTGCTGATCTGCATTACATTAAGATCCTCCCTAGAAACATAAGTGATAGTACAAATTCAAGCTTCAAACAAATGGAACATTTTGCAAAAACTTTGTACTTCTCACTGTATCTTCCCTCCTCCCCCCTCACCTCTTAAAAGGCCTAAACCCCAATAAATGCAAATCAAGCCTCTGAAACACACGAAGAAATTACAGACAGGGAGCAATTTCCCAACACTAATAATATCTGCATCTTATTGGACATCACATTGAGACCTAGCAAGCTACAGCAGTTTTTGCAATGGGTTCATATTATTCAGGTCCAATTAACAGTGGATATAAAACTGGAATGGGATAAACATCACTTCATGCTTACATTCTTATTGAGCCTGTTACATTAACAAAGATCAAAAGAAGTATCTAAATAAGCTGTTCTCACTGCAAAAATAAATAAATACATTTTAATGAGAAGGAAAATATCCGTGGTGTCAAGAATTACCAACTTGAATGTGGAGCAAGTCTGTCTGACTGCAATGGAAGGAGACCTCAAAAACATCAGATTAACCAGAAGCTTCCAGCAACAGCTCACTCAATCACTTCTTAAAACTCGTAATAAAGAAAGAAATGTAAACTAATATATATTCTATTTCTGCAGGATACATATTTTTTCTTCTCATATCCTCATAGAAGGATATTACTTCTGCACAGGTATATTATCTCTTTGTATTTCTATTTCCAGCAAGTAATAAAATTGTATTAATCTGAGGCCAACACAGAAACAGGAAAAAAGTGTCCCAAAAGTCACCTCTCCACCTCCTCCCAACTTAGACCAGATACATAAGTATTAAGACAGTATATCAAACAAATCCATTATTTTTAAAGGCCTATGTGATGGCTTTTCATGGCCTGTATGAACAGGGAAAGCAAAGAGAAAATACTTTAACCTCTTAAGAAAAATAATACAAAGATAACTAAATAGGATAAAATATTATGGGGTATGTACTATTACTATACAAAAAACAAGACAGAAAATACAAGCAAAATATATTTTGGAGTTCTTTTCATCAACTGACTTGCTAAAACTACAAAAGACAAACAGGCAACAATCACAGAAGACTTCAAACTAACTGCAACCTAGAGTGGCATTAGAAATATCCACACTGCAGCAAAACACAGTCCCCACCAAAGTATATAACATAATTATTCTTTATCCACTGAGCTGATGTTGATTCCTCCTCAAGTGAAACACTGTTCTGGAGCCATGCTATAAAACTAGTGATACCATGGACTCCAATTTTGCTTGCTTCCTCATGAACATGCCAAGGTACACTGCAGGCAGTATTTTCCCCTCTCAATTTTAGGCTCAGATTTTACAGAAAAGCTAAAATTTCTCTCGGACAGCTTTATTTCATACTAGAGATTTTCTTATGCTAGTTTTTCACTTGCATTTGCATACAACCACTTAAAGGCAATGTTTTTGCCCAAACATACTTTAATGCTTACAACAGGGAAATAAAAACCTGATGAAGAAGTACCCAATATAAAGAAGGTAATGCTACCCTAGGCTGAACAAAATGTCCCAATGAAAAGGGGAAAAAATTGAAAAGGCACATTCATTTTATTCTAAATTCATTACACCTAATAAAGCCACCATGACACAAAAATATGATACTCAAAATATCAAGGTTACCTTGAAAGACAGGTGTATAAATGAAGTAGTTCTAAAATCCCTCCTCGGAAAGGCTGCAGGAACAAGATTCTATCATAGAGACAAACTGCCACACCACTCCAGAGTCAACAGAACCACATCCATGCCTCTAATCACTTCTTTAATTTATTACTTGGATTCATTTATACTTCTTCCATGGACTCATTCGATAACTTGAGGAGGACTGAACTTGTCTTTTAGTCCTAGACACTTGGCTTTCACGACTCCTGAAACAGATTCCACAATAGGACTGTGTATTAAATTGAGAAATACTTCCCTAAAACTACCTGCTCAAAAATACAATCCAGTAATGCACCAAGGAATTATTTTACTGTGTTGTACCTCTTTAGTACTGCATCACTAGTTTTACATATCTCCAAGAAGACTATAGAAATTGTTTGTTAACTTCCTTAGCCTGCAAAGCAGAAGATGACTCAGTTAATTTATTTACATTTTCTGTAATTTGGCATTTGAGCTCACAGAGGCATTACTTTGTTGTCATCTCCACTCAAATTCTGCCTTGTTAGCGTCTAGAGAAATCAATGCCATGAAGCACTTCACTTTATAACTTCATCCTCTTTCAACCTAGAGCTTCATTAGTGTGAAAAACTAAACAGGTACACAGCTTGCAGTCTCTCTACAAGTAAAGTAAATTTATACAGATATAAAAAGAGAAAAATTAGATGAGGATGACTGCTAATTCTGTGCTTGCAGACACTTATTTTTTATTAAAATGTCCCATTCAAGCTTATGAAAGTTTTTTTAAGTGCTGGAGAACAACTACAGGTTTTGATGCAGAGCAGTCATCTCATTATTCCTTTTCCACCTTGATCCCTAAAGAATGCAAAAAAAAAAATTGCAAGAATTAGAAAATGGGAGAAGTACACTCCTAATCTTTAAGACAGTCCTAAACACTTCATTTGGGTGAAAATCATTTTGTGTTAAAATTAAAGCAACCTTAGAAAAATAAGTAAAAATTTAGAGGTTCCAAAGCTATTTCAGAACAATGGATTGCCTAGGATTTCCCGTAGTATTTCCCACTGAAACAGCAGACTGGCCTCCCCAGGGTGCTGACAAATCTCCTCCTGCAGGTTTGTAAGCACCAGTCAGCCCCAGAGCACCCCTGGCTGACCAGTACCAATGCAAATCCTTTCCACTGCTGTAATTTCCAGTCCTTCTGCAGTAATAGTTCAGTTCTTTCAAGTTCCCTAGAAATATCACTATTTTAATCCCTCATTTAATAAGCATTAGTCTGCAAAGATAGATTCAAAATTATTCTTCCTTAAAATAAATAAATAAATAAAGGAGGTCAATGTATTATTAGATTTGTTTCTTTTTTTATATTGGTATGTCCCTATTAATTATTCCCATTAATTATTCTCCTCTTCCATTAGCCATAGGATGTTACCAAAAGAGCTAAGCTAAACTATATGGTTGCACACCATCAGCATCCCCTCTCCTGCACTGCCTTATCTGATCCTCAGATCGACCACAATGAGTACTGGCTCCTTTCAAGCACTTAAACCCTCAAGAGCCAGAACTTCATTCACTAAATAATGAGGTTGCCCAGTGCAAAATGAGAACGCTCTCATTTTTGTCCTCCCAAGCTCTAGTCCCTCTTTCAGTGACCTCCTCATTATGTGGAAAATAATTGGACTCTTACGTTCGTCCAGGAGAGAGAACTGGCCTTGTCATCCGCTCATCACGCAAATGGCTTTTTCTGGGTCCCCAGCCTGGGCACCTCGATGCCTGTGCACACCCCTGACTGCAGCCCTGTGAAGGTGGGGGGGGTCCCATGGTCTCCCCACCACCCACGTGGCAGCATGGTTTGCCTCCCATGGGACACACACAGAGGTGGTGCCTCCCACCCAGGTCTCCCATCACACACGCAACAGAATCTTCTCACACGGCCTCAATTAATCTCTTTTAGCCTCTCCATTTATAAAAGCCAAAGACAACGAGTTTGGCTGTCTCTGCGTGGGAAGGCAGGGCTGACATCAGCTTTATCTTTATTTCCTAAATCGGAATATAAGATGTTTTCTGCAATTTTGACTGGTGTTTGCTTTACACCACCAATCACTGATTAAATCACTGTGTCTGCTTTAGCATCTTTCTTCCAACCCTGCTGTGTAAGAACTGCAAGCCTGCCTAGGGTCTTTCTCAGCTCACTGACCTACTTACTACCACAGACAGGCATTAATACAATTTTCTTTCTCTTCTAATTTCTGCTATTGTTTCCTTTCTAACTGCTGCTTCCCAACTGCCAAGTCTAAGTTATGTGTACTTACCTTAGTCAAGAACTGTCATCCAAAAACTACTTTCACACAACACAGTGCCACAATGTTCTTCATAGCAGACATTTCCAGTAAAGCACATTAGCAGCTGCAAACAAACTGAAGACCTGGGTCTTCAAATGAAAATAAAAGTGGGAATGGCCCTATTTTTTCTTTAAGCTCTAAAGACTTTTATTTACTCTTTTATTTCACTAATATCCTTTTGTAACAGGCACTAGTGTGGTGGCACTACTGGAGGTCACTGAACCCACCCAAGATGATGAGTGGAGAATTTTTCTCACCTGATTTCAGCCCGCTAAAAGTTATTTATCTAATCTAAGTTAGTCAACCCCACTGCCACTGTAATCAATAACAAAAGCATGAATCATCCACCCTAAGTGCCATGCCAGATACCTGGGAAGGAAAGAAAGAAAAAAAAAAAAATCCCACCTGGAGGTGCTTCTCATTAACCATACAAGGCACCTCTGCTACTGGTCTGGGGCACCCACAAGTGAGATTCATTCATCTCCAGCTCTGCTGAAAAGGAGCCCAGGAGACCTCTCTTCTTTGAGGTAGTCCAGTTCAAAGCCTGATCTCAGATAAACTGCACTGCCACTTAATTACTTTTATGTTGTTATTAATTTTCTCTTACACGAAAGGGAAGAGCAGAAGGGAAATTTCAAATTAAATCGGTATGCACAGCCTCCCAATCAAGATGACTTCACTACCATCACAGAGCTGGGCCAAACTTACACAAAGCATATGTAGCTTGCACTTCTGGAGGGACTTGGGAGGCAGCAAGCAAGGCAATAAATTGGTATTTTCTCATTTTTGTTCTCATGTACTTCCTGCTAGACACCTAAATGCACCCTCTGCACAAGGACAGTCCAAACCAGAAGCTACAAATAAAATGACAATAGGAAAGACAGCTCCAAAGGCTGAATTTACAAAGCTTGGGTTTTCAGAGAAAATGCAGGTGATTCTTTGTTCCAGCCAAGATGGATTAATAAGAAAAAAAAATAAAATTGGTGGCAGCAGAAGAATATGGATCCAAATATTCAACCCATTTCTCCTCTTCTGATCATAGGCAGTGAGCATATTAGATATCAGTTTAAATGAAAGAAGTGCTTCATCACCCACCCTATGGCAAAAGGGAGAAGAGAGTTATACCCAAGACAAAAGGAGCTTAGAAGCCTCCAGTACCACCAAACCTATCTCAGGACTGGTCTCCTCCTGGGTCCACCAGCTCTAAGTAAAAAGGTCTCACAAAAGGAAACCATGCAACTACTCTGTAGTGTCTTCTTCCTTTCGGACAGAACTGCAGAGCATGGTCTTCTGCTCATCAGAAATCTGAGGACAGTGGGGTCCCCTATTTCCCCCAGCCAGCATCCCTCGTGTGGCCATGGTGCAAGTCAGTTCATCTGCCTTGATTTCTTAATTTCCAAAATGGGAGTGAATAGGGATGCTGTCCTTCCTCATGAAGCCTTTTGTTTTTTATCAGTGAAACAAACTAAGTGTTGGTGAGCTGAATTTGTGTCCCCAGTATGTAATTGCAACCCAGCCTCCAGAAGCAGCTAGCTGTGAAGCCCAGTGAAACCACACCAGAAAGCAGCAGTTCAGGGCTCCTTAGCAGCATTTTCACTCATTATCAGTCATTCCTATCAAACTGCTCCATAAGCTTCCTCCTTCCAAAGCCTCACTGTCTGAAACACCCACACACGAAATACCAAGATGTACTAAACGTTTTCTGGGAACTCATTAGAGAAAGCTATCACCAGAACAAATCAGAATCCTGTGTTTCTGAAGCACAGGTCTGTCCTTTTACATGAAGCCTTACAACTTGCTGCTAATCCCTTCCTAAGGGATACATCTCTGGCACTCAATGCTGAGGGGGTGACAAGCCCACCTGCACTGGAAGAGATTTTGGTGAGAAAGAGATCGACACCCAGAGATTTTGCTGAGTTGTATAATACAAGTCCTGAAAGTGATGGGCAGTAATATCTCCCTCCAAATGAATTTGGGAAATATTTGCAAACTTGTTAGATTTCCAGGATTTCCACTTTTCTCCTCAGATTCTGGTTTCAGTGCATACACAAGATGGTAAAACAGTTTCTTTGTAGGAACTGTTGCTCTGCAGATTTGTATCTTCATTCCAGAACTACTAAGTGAGTATCTCTAGCTGGCTTTGAAAGTCTGTATATTACAGAACATGCAAGACCTTTATATGTTCACAATACAGGCAGCAATGAACTCTGCTCCGCTCAGGGTCCAAATTGCCAGGGAGGAATAAGTTACTGGTTTTAGGAACAGTGGAAAAACCCATACTACTTATTCCAGTTGTCCCAGTGACTCCATGTCAAAGTCAATTCATGAATGGCCATAGAAGAGATGCTAGGAACTACAAAATAATAAGTACAGGAAAGCAAGCTAGAAAAAGATGTTGTTTTTTTTTTTTTAATTAACAGATTGACTGATTTTAAAAACCACAGTATAGTGGCCTTTTAGCTTAATTCTGTGGTTTTGTTTGGCTTATGATAAAATAATGTTGCTTCAAATGAGAGCCTTGTATTGGCAATGGAAAAGAAGAGATGAATACAGTCTATGGTATTTCTGCATCTAGATCTCAACAACCTCCTGATTCCTTTCAGCTGCACCTGGGTTTGATCTGCTGGAATGAGCAGCTGAAGTACCTCCATTTGCAAGGCATGGAATGCAACTCTGAATGATGGTTGGTTTTGAAATCCTGCTCTGTAAATAGCAATGGCTCAGCTTTGCAGTGTTCTGCTTCCATCTCAAGCCTGGAGATGAGCTTCATCATTACACTCATCATCTCCCAAAGAGAAGGAAGAAAAGAGCAATCCAACCAGCCACATCTCTCTTGGGAAACATTTTCAGAATTAATCCAGCTTTATAATTTTCACAGGATCTCAGCCCTATGATTCCAAAAAGGTATCTGAAAGGATATCTCAAAGACCTTTTCCCTTTGGATGTGGAACCTCACACTGATTTTATTAAGGTGTATTTTATCAAATGCCATGCTACAGGGCAGCTCTGGCTTTAGAAGGCTCTTTTGATAGACCTACAGCTGAACATTACCCCAGAAAAGGCTACTCTAAAATCCAGCCCTGAGCTGTCACTCCTGTTACACTTAGAACTGTATAACCAAATGAGGCCTTAAATTACAACCCAGGCTTATATTTTTAAATATTTGTTATAGTTACCCTGGGATACTTTGCTATGAAACTTGATCAGCGTGTTGATATATGTGGAGATCAAGTCATCCAGCCTCTACTGGCAGGGAAATTAACACTCATAAGAAGAAGCCACTATTCTTTTTGTTTGAAATCCAAAGAATCAGATTCTAATCTCAGTTTCACTGCAGTGGATTGAAAATACTCCACAAATGCCAAAAACTACTTAACCAAGAGGAAAGCACAAATTAGGACTTTTCCGAACCTTCAACAATAAATGTAGTTATGTTGTCAGTTCAAAATAAAGAGAGCCCACTCATAAAGTGTACCCTGAAGGTGACAAATACTATCATGAATAACTTCAAAACACATAAGAGCAACAGTTCTTTAAACTCTGGAAGGATGTACCACAATAACAGCCACAATTCTCAGTGTACACACACACTACACAAGAACTCCCACTCCACACAGGATAATGACCTACATAATTTCTGCTTAACGATCCCTATTAAAACCAGTGCATATCTCCATATAACCCCTGAAGGGCACCTGCAAGTGTGGCTGTGAGCACAGCATGCTCCAGAGCCATGAGAAGCTCCTTGCCCTACCTGCCACCTGCACATGGCTGCTGTGAAAGCCCCCAGAACTGCCTGGGAGCCCCAGAAACTGCCACACATAGTTTGGTTCACAAGATGCTGACCCAGCGGAGGTCTGATCTCTGGCTGCTAGAGAGCAATTTTGGTCCTAATGGCAATATGTGAACAGCCTTCAAGATGCAGGGTTGACACACCCAACAGGCCTGCCCACATGAGTAATGATGCTCCTAAAACAGCAGAAACTTATCAATTAGGAGACAAATTACTTTTGATGTCAAAATCTGCGCTCTCTTCCGCACTGACATGTGGACCGAGGATTTTTCACCGTAGCTGTGAGCTGAGGGAAGAGCACACGGTCGATGAACAGTGAAAAAAGACAATCCTGTGCACAAGAGGTCATTGCAGGATGGTTCAGACTCACCCCTTTCACCAAGGACCCTGATGCCACAGATGTGAGCCAGGCCAGTCACTGGGACATGCCAGCCCCTTGCAGGGCACATGCTGCAAGCAGACTGTGACAGAGCTGCTAAAGCTGCAGGAGTGTTGGAAATGCTAAATTCATTTCACAAACGCTTAGGCTAAGAAGTACTTCTTCAGCAAAGAAATTGTGAAGCCAAAAGGAAGTCTCTCAGAAGAGTTAGTGAGAGAAGTGGTGTGAATTTCTGCAATAAACATGCTCTTTTACCTTTTACCTGCCTATCACAATAATGATTTATTCAAAACTTGTGGGAATAGGTAGTAAAATGATTTTTATTATTATTATTAACATTATCTTAATTTATATAGATAAAACTTAAAAAAAGAAATATATAAGAGATTAAACATGCCCAAAGTTACCAATACCATGATAACAGTTAAATATGGCTCAGTCTCAGCCAGAACCTTCTTACATCATTGTCTCCCAGAATCTATATGCAGACACACTCTCTGCTTGCACATTAGCTACTGAAGAACTAAGTCTGCAAGCACATTTTAGCCTTGTCAGTCTAAGAACACCAAACAAAGACATTAACTGTGTTACAATTTCAGGTATTTAAGCAAGCTTAAAAAAAAAAAAAAAACAAACTCAAAACCATTTAAAGTAAAGGCTAATAGAGCTAAAATTCCCTATCCATCTTCCACCCTCTCTCCATTCCCCGGTCAGGTCCAGGTCCATAGTCCAGGACCCCAAAACTGACATCTTCCTTTACTCGATCACCACCATCAGAAACCAGCACCCTCCCACTTTTTCCCATTCTTTGCTCTTTGATACTCATTAACCCATACGAAGACATGGAATTACCCTCTACCCCCCCCTTACTCTCTTGAAATCCTCTCTCTCCTCCCTTCCACTTAGTCATCCCACACTCACAACTTACACCTGAAAAAGTCAGCAGTTGACCAACTAGTATTAATTAATATTAAAAAAAACATTTTGGCTGTCACCAAACAACACCAAACAAAGAGAAACATCTCTCGGAGGAATGTTCCAGGATGCAGCTTCTGGAAAAGCTGAAGAAGCAGCCAAAAACAGCAAGACTCTTCATCCTGATGCTTTAACATGGGCCTTTTCCCCCTTGATCCTATAATACCATGGGGAATCACCATAAGCTTCATCCCCAGCAGGGCCCTGCAGGGTCTCTGGATGTTATCTGCTGGTTTGCTCTAAAGCAGAGTTCAAGCAAGCACAGTTCAAGCCCTGAGGACCAGGACCCCAGCATGAATCCAGTTAACCCTCACCATGTACATTCACCCAAAGACAAACCACTGTCAGACACATCTCATATTGTCCAGAGTTAATTCTCAAAGCCCTGTTGGCAGTGTTCATGCCTCGCTGTTTATTCCTGATACAGCTGAAGAACACAGAGTAGTTGCTTATAGTCCTAATGACCTGTACCACAATGCTTTTTACTAATGCAATAAACCACACCAAAGGAGCCTTGTGGGCATCTTTAACTATTCTCTGCACAAACCATGCTGAGTAAAGAACCTCTCAGATGCTGCCATGAGAAGCAGAGGGAAACAGGTCGGCAAGGAAAGCCAAGAAAGCCCCATCCAAGACATCAGGGGTGATCCAAAGCTCACACATCATTCAGAGAGCAGAAGAGGTGATAGGATGCTTTACCAGCACACTGCCCTGCATCTCTGCTCCACCCCTCATGTCACCCTCCAGCTATTCAGTATCTGATAACACTGAAGCTTTTTGGCTACTAGAAAGGAGCAGCTGCCTTTTCACTCTGTTTGCATCTTGTCCCTGAATGTAAAACTTCCAGCTTAAAATAACAATAGTAATTATTATTATTACAGTGGTTCTACACAATCCTCTAGCTTCTTTGCCAGGGGATCATTTGCTTCTGGGCAGTAAAGACTTTTTCTAAGTCTGAACCACTACAGTAATATGGACATCTACTACCAAAGGCAAAGTAAGAACAGAGAATATTTTTTCCAAAATACAAGGAAAAAAAAAATGTTGGTCTTTTCCAAAGGAAACCAGCAATTAGGATCTGTAAGAGCATCTGAATTTTAACTAAAAAGTACCACAGCAAACCTCTGGAAAAAAACAACAATGTGAAACCTCAGCTCTGGGTTAAATGACCTCCAGTGTACCCATAGCCTGGATTGTACTGCAGTGAAAATCCATAAAGTGAGGTCACCCCAACGCAAGCTGGCAACTCCATGCAGTCATACCACAGAGACACAGCTTTGCAAGCAGTGACTTAACTCACCTGGCTACAGCATGAGCTGCCATTATTTTGACACTTAGAGGGTACAACAAAACAAAACAAAACATAATTAAACAAAACAAATACCCAGACATGTCAATGTCAAAATTGTTAACTAATTATTTAAATATAAAGAGAGAACAAATAATTTCACTCTGTGGCAGAACACAGAGACATCCTTTTAAGACTCTGGGTGCTGTGATTTCTTTAAGCAATATGCCACATAATCATGTTTAATATTAAAGAGATAGCACTACAATGCATGTGATAGCAAAATGACATTTATACAGTCATTATATGTACTTGTCATTAAATTGCACCTGTATTATCACGAGTTCTCAGATGGTTTCAAGGCAAAAATATGATCTATGTTCAGTGATATTTAGGAATATTAATAAGTTCTTTTATATTAAAATGTACAGCATTATTAGTTGTCCTGAAGAGAGATCACTTTTAACCTTTAACAACATTCAATTGGCCATAATTTTGATCAGATTGCTTGGATTTTGATTTAGCTCAAGTCCTAAAGAAACCATTAAACTTGCAGATACCTTCTCTCTCTAGGTTTCCCTTTGACAGCTGGAATAATCTTTGAAGTATGGATAGACACAGAAAAAATGTTATTTACAGCTGCTTTGTACAGTGCAAGCAGAGACATGTTCTGTTGTGCACTTCCAGCGTTGGTGAGAAACCATTTCTCACCAGCACTACAGGAAGTCATCGAAACTATTTTCCCCTCCCCAGATGATCTACAAGACCAAGCTAAGAAGCTGGAAATGCTGCAGGCCAGGAGTTCAAGAAGTGCTCTAAATGGCCCCAAACCAACTCTCATTGCAGTCATCATTAAACCCCACCACCTGCTCCGTGGAAAGCAGAAGTGGCCTAACTCATCCTGATGATGGCCACCTGACTGGAAAGCCCAAGACATCTTAGGATGTGATGCTAAACACACTTGAAAATAAAAAATAATCTTAAAATAATCACAGTGCCTTTTAAAAAGCAGAGAGAATTCCATACAGAGAGTAGTGAAGGAAGGAGGATTTCAGCCCAGAGAAGACACCTCATGGGTTGCTTCATTTTTAGTGTGAGGGTTGTGAGACACTGGCACAGGTTGCCCAGAGAGGCTGTGGATGCCTCATCCCTGGAAGTGTTCATTGCTAAATTGGATGGGATTTTGAGCAACCTGGTCTGGTGGGAGGTGTTCCTACCCATACAGTGGGGTTAGAATTACATGGTCTTTAAGGTCCCTTCCAAACCAAACCATTCTGTGATTCTATGATCTCTCTGAGTAGCTCTGACGCCAAGGGATAGAGCCCTGGACTCTGCAGGAATGGACGGGCAGTACCACCGACCCCCATGGTGAGGGCTGAGCTGTGCTGGCACGTGTGGAACAAGCAAGGCACCACTTGCTGATGCCAAAGGAAGTTACCCATATGCACTGAAAGCCATACAATTAGTCGTGTCATCATCCAGGAGAAAGAAATAAAATATTGTTTTCTCCCAAGCAAAGCCATGGGTGTTCTTCATTTGTGTTAACTTGCTGTTAGTGCCTGCAGGGTCCATGATTTGATTTACTGTGGATGACGGGCAGTACAGGCACTGACACATTTAGGTATAATTATTACAGTAGCCAAGCTTATACAGCACGAACAGCAGCAAAATCAACAACAGCTCAATAAAACAACAGAGAATTTTCCAACACAAACCCCTACATACCTCACATTATGGTCTGCTCTTCATTCTTTTAAGAAAAAACAAAACAAAACAACAATTTCACCCCAAATTACAGTTTTCCTATGAAGTTAAGCAAAAAAACAAGCTAAGAACAGTGTGTATCTCACACAACCACAAGACATTTTCCAGTCCAGGACCCACCAAGTCCTGCCTTCAGCTGCCAGCTCAGCCCTCAAGTCCAGTCACTAAAGAGGGTTTACACAATACACAGAACAAAGGATATACTAATGGTTACCATCAACTCTTTATGTTGCATTTATGAAAAATAAAATAAAAATTAAAAAAAAACCACAAGCTGGAAGTCTGTGCAGAACCCAGAGCAGTGGTTTGCACAGCAGCCCAGCAGGGTTTGCTTGGATCCCCCTTCACAGCACTGCCATCTTTTGCATCCTGACAGTACTAACAGTGCCCAAAACTTATTTGCCATTGATACACTCATCCAAGTTTTAACAACACCAGAATGACTTCAGGGTCTGATTCAAAGCCTGTTCACAATATCTATATATTTTTTTTAATACTGTGACAGAATGAGACCATTTACTTATCTAAATTAAATGAAAATTATCACTGTTTTGTTTTAGAAGTATTAATTCTCATAGCAAAGAAGCTAAGAGGCACTAGCAATTTATTAGCTATAATTTATCATTTACAATTTATCACTCCTTATTTAGGTCTCTTAAACTAAGGACATAAGGATGCACTTGGAAGACAGGCTACTCAGTTCCACATTAATTTATATTTCCATTCCTTTCGTCATCATACATGAACAAAATACCTTAAAGTCTGGGATGAATGCACAGTACAACAGAACTGTAAAATAAACCCATCTGCACTAGAATTACAGACATTGAAATGTATTAAAAAACTGTAAAAAAAATAAAAAAAATACAGATCCAAATACCTCAATTCCAGCCAACATTTTTTCTGTACATTAAAAAAATCTTCTACGCCTCTAAATATAATAACCTGAAGCAACACATTCCTGTTGCATGGCCATGACCAGCTTTCAACCAGCACTGATTAAATGCAAATTCAGATCCTCTGCACTGGACACCTTCCACACATCAAAAAAACAAGTATCAAGCACTTCCCATTTTATGTGGTCACTTAATATAAAAACTTGTCTAGATATATGAAGCATCTCTGCGAGCAGTCCACTAGATCACATACACACAGCAAACTCAGTGTGCACAGGCTCAGTAGGGTAGAATTAATAAATGTACTGTTGTTTCACATATTGAATGCCTGTCACTAAACTGATAATCTGCAAATGCAGAAGCAGGGAGTGAGCGAGGCACTGGCTGCAGCCACTGATGGCTCCCTCCACTGCAGTCTCAAGAAGTTAATCATGCTTGGTTCAGAGTGCTTCATCCATGCTCCTAGGAATGACTCAGGACATGAGCAATGAGACAGTCAGCCTGTGACCACATTTGAGGCTGTATTTCCTCTCATACCTGCCCTGATTTCCTTCCCAGGAATACGCTGCTTGCGAAAGGCACAGCGTGACATCCTAAGAAACCTAAGTTTTCTCTGCACCAACAGACACGGTTTGGGTAGCAACAGAAAAGCAAAAGCAAAGCTTCTCTTGAGTATACACCAGGATTAACAGCAAGAAGGAAGGACTACTTCTGGACTGGAGTTCTGGATAGTGTCATATACAGCAGAACTCCCACTGAAGTGAGGGCAGCTAGGATTTCACCTCTGTCGCAGAGATTTTGACTCCTATCCCATTCTGCTTTGGGACTTTCCAGCCAGCACTTTAAGGGTCTCAACAGTGCCAGCAGCTTTTGTGTTACGAACTGCAGGCAGAAGTCGTGAAATGCTTTACATAAGCAACCAAATACTAATCAGTCAGTTAAGAAGTTTAAGACACTGCTGAACTGCAAAGGATTCAAACCTGCACCCAGAAATATGATGTCTCACGTTGGCACACCTTGCTTAAACAAACCTTATCCTAACCAACTTTCTGTCCATCAGAAAAAAGCTGACTCTAAATACAAGCAGTATGAGTGAAGTTGGCATGTGTCAAAAGACATTTGAGAACTCAGCACAGAAGTACATCTGTAGTGGAACAGCAGCTACAAACTGCTCCTAACAAGCAATGGTTAAACACTCCCTCTCCTAATTGCTCACTTCATTGTATTTGACAGAACTCACCAACCAGAGTGGTACATCAGGTCACAACAGAACAACTTGATGGTAGGAACTGTGACAACATAACCTGGTGGAACTGAGGACTCTGATGTCAGAAACGGAGCATACCAGCACTTAGGGAAAACTGGGGGGGGGAGGATGTTATACCCCATTACTTTCCTGCACAGACAGGATAACAACACAGTAACTCAACACACAGCTCATACCATCAGCACACAGGTACACAGCACAATCCTTAGGATGTCAACAGATGCTATGTTATGAATCAAACTTAAGAAAAAAAAAAAAAAACAGAAGGAGCAAAAGGAAAGGATAACACAGCATGATTTGCTGCATCAAGGCAAGTACAACCAATCTGCTGATTTTTGACAACACTAGCACCACCAAAGGATCAGGCTAAGGGATATCCATAGTTTTCAGCCCTGCAGTACATTGGCTCCTACCTGGCTCTCTCAACAAAACTCCAGCCTTTTTTGACACAAAGATCAAGACTGTAAGCTCTTTCCTAGCAATACTCTCCAAAGGCAAGCTGGCTCTGGAGGGATAATGCTTTCCTCACATCCACCACCAACACCACCAAGTCCCCTCCAAGCAACAAAAGTAACTTTTTTGTTCAACTGAGGGATAAGTTCTCTGTATGACAATAGAAAGCAAAAAACAAACAAAAAAAAACCAAAAAAACCCCAGCCAAAACAGCCAATAACTAGCCACACTATTTTTTGTCTTGTTCTGTTTTTCCCAGCTAATGCTTCTGCTCTCCCCACAACTGTTCCAGACCAGGAATAAACCTTCAGTGAAAGAACGCAGTCCGGGCAGCCACTAGGAAATGGTGCTGCACTTCTGCTCTGCCTTTCTCATAGCTCACACTCCCTTGATTTTTAATTCCCTTGCTGAGAACTCAAACCAGATGTCATAAAGCAAAGCATTTGCTAAATGAGAGATAAGTTAAAATGCCTGTGGAGAAGGCATTTTCTTTTTCTGTCTTTCTGCCGGACAGAGATTGGTTAAGGATCTGCAAAACCCTGATCAAATGATGTACCTCTCAAAGCTGATCTGACAGCGCTGCAAAGGGAAAGCAAATGAATAAGAGGGAAAGCATTCATTTCCTCGAGTCTCTTCCATTTAACCACAACCTTGATACTTTAGTGCCTCTGCCGGGATGCTAGAGCTGACTTACTTCCCTTTATGTCCCATTTGCTTGCATTTATTTTAATTGGATATGGGACTAAGGACACTCAGCAACCCTTAATCCTCCCAGCAACAAAGCAAGGGCACGAAGCCACCACGAACAATAACCAAAAGGAAACAAAAAAAAAAAAAAAAAAAAAAAAAGGAACAAGACACCCACTGATGCGTTACTCGGGGCAGCGCGGTTCTCTTTTCCTCCTGCAGATCATCCAGCGGGGTTCAAAAAGTAAGCAGGAGAGGCTGGATTATTTCCTTTAACAGCACAAGTGAGAGCTGGGAGAGCCAAGTTGAACCCATCCCCGGCCGGAGAAGGTTCCCTACAAGCACCTCCCCAGCTATGTACCCCCAGGGCATGCACACACACACACACACACACACTCACAGACACTCACACACGGTCCAAGTTTCGGGCGTCCCGGGGACGCTGGGGGCAGCCTCCCAGCAGCATCGCAGGGATGGGGACCGGGACCCTCCTGGCCCTGCCCTGAGGAGCCCAGAGCGACCACCCCGGCAGAGCCCAGCAGGGCCGAGGGGTCACGGCTGCTCCTCCCGCTGCCTCCCGGGACCTGGCGCTACCCCCTGCTCCATCCAGCGCTCCGGCGCCTGCAAAAGGAGAGGGCAAGGCGAGCCCTCCCTTCTAAAACATTTTGAGAAAAAAATACAGACATGTATATAGAGATAAAAATACGAACAGGCAAGTCCTCTGGTAACACTGCTCTCTCCCCAGCCCAAGCAGCTGCAGCCAGTCCCCAAGCTTAGCCAAGACCAAATGCAGCTGAAGAGCAGCAACAGACACGCATACCCCCTCTTTCCTTCGCCCGCTCCCTGCGACATAACAAAAAGTATTAAAAAAATGCATCTCTTGCTTGCCTGCGAGCTAAAAAACAGCGAGAAGCGAGCCCAGGGCAAGCCGCCCGCCGCTGCACCTTGCAGGGCAAAGTGGGAGGGCGAGTGGCGACCGGCTGGGAAGAGGAGCAGGGATGCAGGTGGGACCCAGGGACAGCGCTCGGCTCCGCTCTCCCGGCGGATCGGTGCCGGGGGAGAGGCGACGGAGTCCCCGCGGCAGAAGTTTCCCCAAGTCGCGTCCGCAGCCCCCGGCGCCCCCGCGGCTGCCGCCCGAGTTTGCCCGGCTGAAAGTTTCTCCGACATCCCCCTCCGCGCCCCCCTGCCCAGCCCCAAGCGGGTACGCACCGGCCGGCTCAGCTCTGGGGATTGCCCCGCGGCCTCCCGCGCCGGGTTTCCATGCCGACCCAGACACCGCCGGGGGCTACGGCGGGAGCAGGGGACAAGAGAGGGGAAGATCCCCGCCCGCCGCCCCGCCGCGCCGAGCCCAGCGCAGCGCAGCCTGTCGGGAGAGCGGCCCGCGCCCGCCTCCGGCCCTCGGGGAGGGAGCAAGGGAGGGAGGAGGGAGGAGGGACCGAGACCGCCACCGCCCCGGCCCCGCCCGCCTCTGGGCTCTCATCGCCTCAGACTCGGGTACGGGGTTTCGTGCGAACGCTCCAGAAAAGTCTGTGCGCCGGGTGACTCGCCCAAGGTTACCTGCTCCCGAGGAGCCGCCGTGTCCCCCAGTGTTGCCCCGCTCCCCTCGGGGGTCACCAGTCCTCTCCTGACTACCGGCCGCCTCCCCACCGGCTCTCTGCTCACCGACAGCCTCCCCCGCCTCCGTCCGCCTCTACGGCTTCCCCTGCGCTCTGAGCGGTGCCGGGGGAGCTGGTGTCTGGGGGAGGTGGAGGTGGCTGGAGGAGCTGGTGAACCCCCATGAGGAAACCCACTCCCCGGAGTGAGCGCTCTGAGCGGGGCGGGCTCCTGGGTACCAGTAAGAAGAGTTCTGCTGTTGAACCGTAAGGCTGTGGTACACAGTCTGTCACAGTCTGCTCTGCAAACTACACCTGTCCAAAGAGCTGCTTCCTTTGGTTTTGCTAGAAAAGAAGTACATTTAGTGTCTTTGAACTGATTCTGCCTATTTAATAGGGTGTTGTGATAAGGCATCTGTTTTGTTATCTGCTTATTTGTTTCTCTAGTGGTAAGCCCAGGGCCCTTCCTGAGTGTCTTGCTCAAGAGAGAGCACTTTCAGATCCTTCCCTTCCCTTCCCTTCCCTTCCCTTCCCTTCCCTTCCCTTCCCTTCCCTTCCCTTCCCTTCCCTTCCCTTCCCTTCCCTTCCCTTCCCTTCCCTTCCCTTCCCTTCCCTTCCCTTCCCTTCCCTTCCCTTCCCTTCCCTTCCCCCTTCCCTTCCCCCTTCCCTTCCCCCTTCCCCCTTCCCCCTTCCCCCTTTCCCCTTCCCCCTTCCCCCTTCCCCCTTCCCCCTTCCCCCTTCCCCCTTCCCCCTTTCCCCTTCCCCCCTTCCCCCCTTCCCTCTTCCCTTCCCTCTTCCCTTCCCTCTTCCCTTCCCTCTTCCCTTCCCTCTTCCCTTCCCTCTTCCCTTCCCTCTTCCCTTCCTTCTTCCCTTCCTTCTTCCCTTCCTTCTTCCCTTCCTTCTTCCCTTCCTTCTTCCCTTCCTTCCCTTCCCTAGCTACCTTCGGAAGTGTGTAAAAAATATCAGTTTTGTCTAAAATCTTCAATAGCGTTAATGATCTTTACCCACCATCTGGATGTGTTGGTGATAGAAGGTGACCTTGTGCAAGTGACCTTTTCAGGTCAGGTTAGTTTCAATTGCATTAAAAGCAAGTCAGAAGATCAGACCTACATTGTGTCACTCACTAAATAAACACACCAAGGAGATGTCCTATTCCTAGGAGCTCATAATCCACATTGACAAGACAAATTTAGAGTGGGAGGAAAATGTATTATGCTGCAGATGGTACTGAGAAAGAAACTGATTTGCCCAAGGTCATGCAGGAAGTCTGTGGCAGAGCCAAGAACTAAAGACAACTCTCCTGAAATCCATTCTAAAAATAGTGCTTGCTAATTGCACATGAACTCCAGAAAATGAACATTACACAGATAATAATCTTTTGACCAGTATTTTGGATGTACTGGGCTCTATTTCATTGTAATTTTCAACAGAGCTGATAACTGAACGGTCACTTTCTAAATTTAAACCATATTATTTGAAAGTCCTCTATCCAGAAATTCATATTGTGGAACAAAAGGCACTAGCAAATAGCATCTGGGCCAACACAGATGCTTTCTGAGTGTATCTGCTTCTGCTGTCCCCTTCCACACCACCAGAAGGTTGTCCAGATCTGCACCTTTGTTTTGGGAGAGAAGATCCTGCTCTTTATAGTGTTCTCCCGAGGCTCTGAGAGGTTGTGTTGTCCATACCCACAGTGTGACTGGTAGCAGTTCCCCATATTTGATCCCATATTCCACCATCTTCTGTTTAGCCCTATTAAAATATTCCCTGAAACACAGCTTTCATTTGCCCCTACAGGACACCTGAGTCCTCTTCCCTGTGTCCCCTTTCTACTACAGCTCCCTCTTATTGTTATCTTAACCAATGTAGGGACATATCTTGCAATGCAAAACCCATGCAACTGGAAAACAACAGTAACATCATGTTGCACCCTTCAGGCACCCTTACTTGTCACTTAGGAAAGCTATTTACACATACATTTAGTAAATGTTACAATGTATAAATGCTAATGAGTATTAGTAGAAGTAGTTAATGCAGTTTTCCTTATTAATCAATCCTATCAGCATGGTAATGATTTCGGTTGTTCTTGTGGAGCTTCCTCCAGCAGGGAGTGAGCTCTGTTGATTATCAAGGCCATTTTGCATGTATATAACATTTTTGTTCATCTGTAACAATCTCATTATCGTATTTTTTTTCTCAAGGAGATGAGCAATTCTCGGCTTATGCTTTAGGAATAACTAGGGCAGAAGAAATCACGTTGTCTCCTATACCACCATTTTACAGTTGTGTATGTGTCAGGCTCAGTAGAATTTACACTGCTGTGAATGAGGATTGGAAGGAGGAGGGCTGAGATGCCCCAAATCAGGCAACAAGTCAGGGATGCCCAGAAGAAAAGCTCCTAGCTTCACACCTCAGAATAATCTGCTATTTTGCTGCAGGTCTGGAAAGGTAATCAATTTCAAATGACTATTGGAAACACAGTAACATAACTATCAATCCTGATTAATCATGCTCTACAGATACAGACCAGGAAACAGCTTTTAGCTTCCTGCATCCTGAGTGGCAAGAAGAGTCTTCTCATTTTTCTGCCAAAAGGATCAGGTTTGAGAACATGTGAGTAAACCACTGCAACAACAGGATATTTCACTTTCTCTTAACTCAATAATTTACATTGAAATGATCATAAATAATTCAGCTAGTACAAATAAAAATAAATCCAAGTAGAAAGAAAAGGTTCTCCCGAAGATTCAAGATTCAGAAGAGAGGAACACAGGTTTTAGACCTGATGTTAACTGAGCCAGTAGTGTGCTGTTAAAGCTGAATCTCAGCACACTATCATAAATTATGAAACATTGACATTTCACTTTGAGTTAATGCAAAGGTCTATTTATACTCTGTTTTAGAGACAGTTGCTGGGGCAAATTAATGCACTTTTTCCTTCACCAGGCCAAATGTTAGCAACACTGCTATTTTTCAAAGTAACAAACTATTTGCATATTGAAAATGTTTTAATACAATCTGTCCCCCTGGGCTGCTATGTGAGTTACTTTGAAAAGATAATCAGTCATAATTCACTGACTTCTTGATACAAAATCTAGCTTCATTCAAAATGCTGCTGATGATTTTCAGCCTGAGACATCTCTTATT
This sequence comes from Phaethornis superciliosus, assembly GCA_023637945.1. NCBI lineage: Eukaryota > Metazoa > Chordata > Aves > Apodiformes > Trochilidae > Phaethornis > Phaethornis superciliosus. The sequence goes on from JAJQWJ010000001.1 coordinate 186,971,439, forward strand.
TTCAGGAAATTGCTTCCTGTTTGTAAGGCCAGAGGCCACTAACATTGGAAAAGGCCTTCAATGGGCTAGAATGACCTTTCTGGTCTTGCTACCAATAAAGAGTATGGAGAACAGATAGCAATGGAAGAACTAGATATGAGCACAAAGCAAAAATATTCACTGTACTCCCCTGAAATTTGAACTTTGGATGTGACTACATATCAAAACATCAGTTTGTTGTTCCTGTGTATTGGCAATGATTTTGTCTTCCTTTTAGGTAATTTTTTAATTGTGTGTGTTTGTTTGTTTTTGCAAAGGGTAAAAATTGTAACACCCAAAAGTGTCTTCTTGTGAGACTGCTTTTTACAATTCAGTGTTTCAGATGTAATTTCAGTAGAGCATTGGTTAAGAATGTGGTTTAATACTGAATGATTAAACTTAAAAACAGTGCTTAAGGGCTTGACTAAACTGGGATTTAAAGGAATTTAAATAATTATTTGAAATGCCATCCAAATGATACAAAAATCACTAGTCATTTTTAGAGAATTCCATGGAATTTGGGTCCAACACTACGAACAAGATGATGTAGTATCTCCTGCCAGAGTCTTTTCTTTGTGTCAGAGATAAAACCAGAAGTGCCTTAAGACTGATGTGAACAAATCAACAACCAAGTAACATAGTGCCATATCCTGCAGGTGGGTTTCTCTCTGACTATGTGATTCCTCAAGAGAGGCAGCCTCCTGGTCATAACAAGGACTTCTTTATGCATTTCTTGCAGATTTTTTGTCTGTTCTTACTTCTCCTGGCAGTGGATAACCCTAGTGCAGTGTCAAGAAAGTTAACAAGTAGTGACGGAGCTCATAGACTTCTCTGGAAACATGATGTGGCAGCCCAAGACAGCTCGATGGTGACAACACAAGACATTTGCTTCAAGGCCATTCTTCGGTTTCCTCAAAAAGTGATTGCTACACAAATGTTATTCCAGGGCATTTCATGGCACTGGTCTGCAGGCAGGGCAGCAGCAGAGGCGTTTGCAGCCTGCGGGTGCTCTCAGAGGAGTAAGTAAGAGGATGGTTACTGCACATAGTTTATCACTGGCTAGCAGTGCTGCTTAACAACAAGGATCTGTTAATGCAGGAAATGTTGCACTGGGGGCTCACCACATCTCTCTGACTCTGCAATGAGATCACACACCAAGAAATTAATGTTGACAGTGTGTATTGTAAGTATTTCTCTTGTATTATGCTGGATTATGCTCTGCAGTGCAAGAACTATTAGCATTTCTCTCATCTGACCTTTAGAGGTTTAACTTAAACTCACTGATTGATGTCATCCCACATAGAAGGGTAAATTTTGAGCTGGTGTTTCCATCACTTGAATGATAGAGTTATATTTGTGAAGGAACTGGTCAGCTTTGATAATTTAGCTTTGATTACTTAAGTGCACTTTTCTTTTGGCTCTGTTTCACTCCTCCCAGCCGTAGCCTGCTCTCATTTGAGCCTGGCTGCACCTAGTGCTTACTTGAAGAGAAGTAGATCAAATCCACATCCTCCCTTCACAGGGAACAGACCTGTCAGTCAAAGAGGGTTACAGTGTCATCAAGACACCGAAGGCATATCGCAGGAGGTGATGCTGGAATGCTTACCCTCTGTCAGGGTAATAAGCTGCATCTGATGTCTTGATCTAACATATCAAATCATGCTCATGGAAAATTGACAGCAGAATTCTGTGGCTTTTTTTTTTTTTTAATATAGGTTTTATTTCATTGAAACAGATCTGAGAGAGGAAGGAAGTGCTGTGTGAAGCCATAAGTTTCCTATTCATCTCACATCTCTGCCAGTGAGTTTCTAGGTAGAATCTGACCTCTATCTTAACCTCCTCGTTTGAATCCCATGTTGAAAAAATAAAGAGAGAGAGTGACTGGGGATCATAAGAGAAGAAAAGATTATATTTTTTGTGAATTTACTGGTAAAATTGTAGTTTGATATCCTATTCTGCTGTCCATATCTTGTGAGAATTTAGAGAAAATACAAGTTATTTCTGTGCCTCAGTTTTTATATCTGTGACACAAAACCAGAAACACGTTTGGTCTATTTCCTGTTTTTACACAAATAAACTTACCTATTTTTCAGTGGTACACCCTCTAGACATCTGACTTTGACTGAGTTCCTTTAATTTCAATAATAGGGTGAGAGAAATAGTTCTGCCATTTCTCTGTGGAGCACTCTGAGGTCAAGTGCAAAGATTCTGCAGGAGAAGATAAAACACAAGAAAGAATAAAATGAAAGCAACTTGGTTATATAAAAATTGTAAAAAGTCCTGGAACTAAACAGTTGAAAGCCCTAAGGATTCAGAATACCATGCAGCATAAAGGATTGATCTTACCCACAATAGCTTTGCATAGATTTTTCTCTTCACTGTACCAGGAACTGACTCCAGTAAATGTTTTAACATGTGCTTAACATGATAGACATGAATGGCTTTTTGACTTCAATTTTAATGCACATTTAAGCTTAGGAATGGCTGGTTTTGGGATGGGGATTTAGAATGGGATTCCTTGATCCTTTACACACATGATTTCATTAGGTGCTGCCTGTTTCTGTAGCACTGCCTTAGGGCATGAACCAAGCCCAGCTGAAGTCATGGGGAATCTCTGTAGATTTTGATGGTGGTTGGACTGGACCCTTTATAGGAAACAAAAACAGATTTTGTGGAACATAAAAGCTAAAAAAAAATCCTCCTAAATTTGTGGGGATGAAATACTAATTTCCTGTTTTAGGACTAGAGACTTTATAAATCTAGCTTCTAACCAGAGCAAAATTTTACCAGCTGTACAATAAGCCACCGAAAACAAGGGGAAAGTGTAATGTACTCTTAGCAAACCCTTAGTTTTAACTGAGCACAAAGCATTGCTTGGTGGCAGATAACAGTTCAGCAGGAGGTAATGATCATCTTTATTTCGGCTAACAGATTCTTTTGCTGTATTTGCTTTCATGGTACCCATTTTTAAAACAAATCTATGAAGAATATGTTTACAAATGCCAGCTCATCTGTGGTTTCATAGCATAGCTGTCATCTCACATGGGGTGAGATGACTCTCAGTTGCCATGCCAAGCCATCCCAGCTTTACTTGTATAATAACTCCAGTTTCTGCTGTTGGCATCAGCTTGTAATGGAGTTGCAGGATCGAAACCTTGTCAGTCCTGAAAGCCTTTTTGGTAATGAGAAGAGTTTCAAATGCAGATTCGAGTCCTATTTGATTGGATTGCTATTCTCCCTCTTTTGGGTGGGCACATTAGTGACTGGTTGGCAGGTGCAATTTGTACTTCCAGTACTGGCTTTGCATGCTGCCTGCTGCCCTCTGCTTCCAGCTGAATCATTTCCTTACTGCAACTCATGGTTCGTGTGCTTGGTGAGATAACAAATAGAAATTGTGGAAAGCAAGGAGAAAAAAAAGAAGATAAAAGAGAGGGAAAAGGGAAAAAATAGCTATCCACTACAGGTTGGATAAGAACATCTAATACTACCGTGGTGGGTGACTTCAGTAAAGACAGGTAAGAATAATCAGCTGTGTAACAGGACATAAAGAGGGAAACAGAGACAATAAAGGATGAAAGAACAGCTAAAATTAATGGATAAAATGTGACACAACTCAATCAAGACAAGTGTAGCATTGTCACCTTGGACTGTCTTTGTGTTTTAAGTACTGGTACCTGCTGGGTGCTTGCTGCTTCACAGCTCCTCAAAGTACCAACTGGACCTGAGAATTCAGAAGGTCCATCTTTTTAAGTCCTCTGATTTATATACCCTTTATTTACATTTTCCCAGGTCCCTGAAGATAAGTCCAAAGGTTATTGCTACTTACCTGGACAGCTAGTCTCTCTCTGGGAGTTAAAGGACAATCCAAAGGAAGAACAAGGGCTGAAGATGTTAAAAATGCCTAATTACAGGTGTTGCAACTTTTCAAGGGAAATTTCCAATAACTAGAAAGGGATCTGGTTAATTGTTGGCTGTTCAAAACCTGATGAAAATCAGGAAGCTCTATCATTTCCTTCCATCTGGGAAATGGAATCATACTTTCAACTCTTATCCTGGGGCCACAAGGGCAGAAATGAGTTCTCTGATTTCTATTAAGATGCAAATTGAGATCTTTTCCACTTTGGAGAAGTGATGGTATCTGATCATAGAGTGAATTCATTGGTATCTAGTAAGTCTCTTTCAATCTTTTTCTTCTTTCTTGCAACGTATTTTTATAAGTCATACAGGAATTTAATATCTTTGAGATCCTTATCCTTAGAAACATGGATTCAAAAGTTTCCAGAGCAGACTGACTGACAGGCTGCACACAGCCTGTGACACAGTGTGACTGAACAAGATGTTTCCTCAGCAAACCAAGCTGCAGACACATCTCAGAAGGAGCACTGCATGAAGATCTGAATTGGGGAGACCCTTGGCAGGTTTGGCATTTGGGATTGACGGAAACCCTTGACTGAAGCAATTTTGCTTTCAGACCTAATTCAGTGGTAAAACTGCTGCGATCTTCAGTGAGATTGAACTTTTAATTTCCATAGAAAAAAACTCCCTCTGATAGCAGCTGGCCAAACCTATATTAAAAGTAATGTTACAAGAGGCTCTGCATGGCAAACCATACAAATTAGAAGCTCTTCCCTTCTCCTCCACCCAAATACACCTTACACAGTCATCCCTTCTACAGACAACAGAAACCATGACTCTGTCATCCCATCCAGAAGAGATCCCTCTCCTACCTCACCAGTACCCTTTCAGACATAAAGGTAATTCAACCTGAGCAGGTTTTATGTTGAGTTTAAGGCAATTTCTGGCTAGTGGAAGGCATAAAAACCCATAGGGAAATCATACCCTGAAAGTAGCACCAGCTTCTGTGTAATGTTTAGGAGGTTGCCATATAAAATACTCCAGTAATCTTAAGTAAATGTATTCTAATGCAAAACTCAATTCTATTCCCAGTAGTAACATTTCAAGCCTTTTTAAAGTCTTTGTTATACTCTACTGTTGCTCCACATATTCCACAGGTCTTCTGGAGCCATTAGGGTGTGTGTCATACATACAATAATGTTGTCAAGCTCCTCTTATTTAATATATGCCATTTAACTGCTGATATTAACTACACTAGATAGAACCAACAAGGACAAACTAAGAGAAACAGCTAAAGGCAAGCTTAGGACTTAGAAGTGGAGGGGAGAGGGAGAAGCATAGATTTAAGAGTTCCACTTAGGAGACAGCTGGATGAAATGAGGAAGGAAAGAGCCTGGGGAACACAGGCTGGAGCTGCTTGGGCAACAGTCCTCCTCTGAGAGACATGTTAAAAGCCTAAACCAAAGTAAAACCTGATGATGAGTGGTTGAGGCCCTTCAGGCACGGACTGCAAGAAAACAGGTCCCAGAGCAGGGCTGGGAAAGATGGAGGTTGTTTACAGGGATGTGTGCAACCTAAAGATGGTTAATGTAGTTTTGTGAGAAGAGGCAACAGATTCTACCAAAGCACCAAGGCAGAAGCTGATATTGTGACCTTCTGGACTGCAAGATTCATCATACTGTCAGGGTCCTTTTCACCATCTGAAAACCAGGAGCTTACCACCATTTCAACTGCTACTTGAAGGTCTTGGTCATAGCAAGGGAAATCTCCTGAACTAAACTAATACAAAGTTGAAAAAAAGATCTATACATTTGGTTTAGCACACATAAATTTAATGGGAGAATTCCTGGATTGGTCTTAATTGGAGATCAATCATTTGATAAAGTGAAGTGCCACACTGTATCTGTGCATTTCAGGAAAAACTGAGGAGTTGCTAGGCTGGACCCAACCAGGCATTAGTGGGATTCAGCAGCCTGGCTCTGAGCGTGTCTGCCTCCTGATGTTTTGCAGGGCCAGGTAAGAAATGCCTTAATAGCTAAGGAGAGAATAACGTGCAGACAGAAACTTTCTTTTCCAGACAGACATTGATTGGCTTCTGCCCTGAGGCATTACAGTTTATACCCCTAATATCTTTTTATATTGCTGTTGCCATTATGCGAGTAATGGACATTTATATAAAACTCTTTATGAGCTGTAGATGGAGATCAACCTCTTCACCAAACACATGGAGCCACCTCTGGATTAAAATTCAGTAGCTGCTTAGTAGCCCAGCACTATTAATAAACCCATTATATTGAAATGACTCCTCATCAAGTTGAGACTGAATGAGAATTTTAGGAAAACATTTTCCTTCTCTCAGAGGAGGTTAGACCAACACAGGGCCTTTCTGTGCTTCCTGGAAGTCAAATTCCATCAAATTGGGTTTCTGTTGTATATTGCCTTTAGTAAGAGAGAAAACTGGCATTTCAACTTTAACATGGAAGAGTTCCTATCTAAGGGTCATCTGCTGTGGTTTGGGAAGGACATCAGATTCTACTGTCTGCTGAGCTAATCCAAACATGTTTCATTAGTGAGATTTAATGTAGGAAAGAATGCCTGCTTGGATAGATTTTCCTAAATAATTTTCTGTTTTTCTTATAATTCTGCTTTTGCAGAGCACAAGAAATTATTCCTTTAGGATTGAAGAAAAGTCATTGCACAGTTACAGGGTGGGTGGAGAACAGATTGACAACAGCCCCAAGGAAAAGGTCTTAGGGGTACTGATTGATGAAAAGGTCAACATTAGAATCATAGAATCATAGAATCATAGAATTAGCCAGGTTGGAAGGGACCTCAGAGATCACAAAGTCCAACCCTTGACCCACCGGAGCAATTGCTAGACCATGGCACTGAGTGCCACATCCAGTCTTTTTTTAAATGTCTCCAGGGACGGAGAATCCACCACCTCACCGGGCAGACCATTCCATTGCCTGATCACCCTCTCTGTGAAGAAATTCTTTCTAATATCCAACCTAAATCTCCCCTGACACAACTTAAGACTGTGTCCTCTTGTCTTGTTGAAAGTCATCTGGGAAAAGAGTCCAACTCCCACCTCGCTACAGCCTCCTTTCAGGGAGTTGTAGAGAGCGATGAGGTCTCCCCTGAGCCTCCTCTTCTCCAGGCTGAACACCCCCAGCTCTCTCAGTCTCTCTTCATAGGGCCTGTGCTCGAGTCCCTTCACCAGCCTGGTTGCCCTCCTTTGGACCTGCTCCAGGACCTTGACATCCTTCTTAAACTGAGGGGCCCAGAACTGGACACAGTACTCGAGGTGTGGCCTAACTAGCGCTGAGTACAGGGGCACGATCACCTCCCTGGACCTGCTGGCCACGCTGTTTCTGATACAGGCCAGGATGCCATTGGCCTTCTTGGCCACCTGGGCACACTGCTGGCTCCTGTTCAGCTTCCTGTCAATCCAGACTCCCAGGTCCCTCTCTGCCTGGCTGCTCTCCAACCACTCTGTGCCCAGCCTGGAGCTCCCCATGGGGTTGTTGTGGCCAAAGTGCAGGACCCGGCACTTGGCCGTGTTGAGCTTTCAGCTCAGACAGCCAGCTGTATTCTGGGCTGTATCCAAAGAAGTGTGACCAGAAGGTTAACACAGGTGATTCTCTTCCTCTACTCTACTCTTGTGGAGTACTGTGTCCAGTCCTGGAGGCCCCAACACAAGAAGGAGATGAAGCTGTTGGAGCAAGTCCATCAGAGAGCCATGAAGATGGCCAGAGGGCTGGAGCACTTCTCCTGTGAAGACAGACTGAGAGAGTTGGGGTTATTCAGCCCAAAGAAGGCTCTGGGGAGGCCTTACTGCAGCCTTCCAGTACATGAAAGGGCCTACAAGAAAGCTGTGGAGGGATTTTTTACAAGACCATGTAGAGACAGGACAAGGGGGAATGGCTTCAGACTAAAAGAGAGTAGATTTAGATTGGATATAAGGAAGAAATTATTTCCTGTGAGGTTGGTGAGACACAGGCACAGGCTGCCCATGGAAGTTGTGGCTGCCCCATCCCTGGAAGCGTTCAAGGCCAGGCTGGATGGGGCTCTGAGCAACCTGGGCTGGTGGGAGGTGTCCCTGCCCTTGCAGTCAATTTGGAACTAAATGGTCTTTAAGGTCCCTTCCACCCAAACCATTCCATGATTCTAGCATTATCAAAACAAAAAATGTTATCTGACTGTTGTTTTCTTTCACAGAAGCATTGTTTGAAAGACAGAGTAAAATACAACTACTGAAGATATTAAGTCCTTGGACTTGTCTAGGGAAAGGACTGCCTGAAAGAGATGTAGATAGCTAAAATTAAAACAACAACAACAACAAAAAAGCAATTCAAGCAATATTTGCAAAGACTTTACGTAACATCTTAGGACTGTGAGAAGAATTTCTAATTTGTATGGTTTACATAGTATATAACATTCGATGCAAAACTCTGTTTCAAAAAGAAATTGATTTTTTTTGCTCTCATTACTTTTGCATATTTAACAGTTTCCAGCACTTCTGTAAAGATTTCTATCTTCAGAGGCTGAGAATTAATTAAAAGCAAATTAAAAATAATAATCTCCATAATCTCCCAAGGATAAATATTCCCTTCCTATGGCATGTGGGGAAACTGAGAACAAAGCTTAAGTGGATTTCTGTGCGTTTCCCATATCTGAGCCTGTGTTAGAGTGTTAGAGTCCTTGTCTCACAGGTTTTCCTTCTAAAAAGCTGGAGGGGGATAGTACCCAACCCATTAATTTCCCTACCTCTCTTAAACACATTCCATCATTATAACATATCTTATCCATTTGAGTTAATCAGATATAAAACATTAACTTTTGCAGTTATTAGAGCTTTATCAAAGAGTACTAGCAGAAATTACAGAGTAACATCAAAATTATCATGGAAGCAATTTAATCCTTCAGTTTAAATGCCTCCAGCCAGGGACTAAGAATTTCCCATCACCACTCGAGCACTTCCTTGCATACTCCCTGCTTATCCTGCTCCCCTTACTTTGTGCTTGTTACCTTTTTAACATAAAGGCAATGCTAGGGATCTTTCCTTCAATTCATGTTACCTTCATCATACAATTAAAAAAAAAAAGTGCCAGTGCTTTTATCATTGTGTTGCTTATGCTTTTCTCTAGATACTACCTACAATATCCATATTACTTAATGTTTGTGAAGCTTTCCCCCCACCCCTCCAACCCTCCACAGACAAAGGCTGAAAATAAATGCTGGTATGAGAAGGAATACAGAGTGGGGAAATGTTCATTAATACATCCCCATCAAGCCTGGAAAGAAAACCTTACATATTGATGATGTGGTTTAGCAATAAACTAATAGAAAACAAACATTTTCCTGCTGGTAGAGGTGATAGTGGTGAAAAGACCGAAAGCATTTTGATGTGTGGAAAATAAACTCCTCTTTTGTAGTGCATGTGGTGAAACGATGTTTTCTGCTGACAGATTAGAAGAGAAAGCGTAGGTGGAGGTGAACAACAAATGTAACCATCAACACATTTGAGACAGAGAGGCAATCAGCACAAAGCTGGGTGCATGCACCAATGCCCCTTTGACATGCATTTTTTTTTAATTTTGTGGGTGACCTTTCATCTGATGCACTGATCTGATTTGCCTGGAACCCTTTTATTAACCCACTGCTAGGTCTCTTTTTTTAAAGTCATACTATTTGTGTGGTGAATCATAGAATCACAGAATGGTTTGGGTGGCAGGGACCTTAAAGATCATCTAGTTCCAACCCCCCCTGCATAGGCAGGGACACCTCCCACCAGACCAGGTTGCTGAAAGCCCCATACAACCTGGCCTTGAACATTTACAGGGAGGGAGTATCCACAACCTCCCTGTGGGCAATGGGCAACCTGTGCCAGTGCTTCACCACCCTCACAGCAAAGGATTTCTTCCTAATGTCTAAGCTGAAGTGAGAATCAGATGCCAGGATGGCCTGGGTGGGAAGGCAAAAGCACTCTGGGTTTAGAGGGCCTCAGAATACATTACTAAAGTCTGGACTTGGAGAGATAAGAATAGCCTTTCACTGTTTCTTTTTCCTGGGAGCCCTTTAGATTAAATTAACAAAGATTATTGGAGAGGGTAGACTGGAAGCAATAGGATAGCAAGTGTATCAGGGAGAGCTAGAGACAAAAATGGGGAAGGTGCAGTCAGGGGTATAGTACTACATGCCCAAGAGAGGAGATGGAGGTATATCATGTCAGGAAGAGTGGAAAAGGAAACAGATGCAGGAAGGCTTGAGCCATATTGGAGAGGTAATAAGGTTTAGCCAGTGCTTAGACAGATATCCACATGGGGATTCATCACCTTCCAGTTTGAACTGGAGATTGTTTTGAACTGAATTTGATCTCTCATGTCTCTGAGCTCAGAGCAGTTGTGTGAGCTTTTAAAATCAAGAGGTAGGGTCTTATTTCCAGAAAGGGATGTTTACCTGGTGAATGGTTAAAACTGATAGAAAAAATGTATTTCTGAACCTAACTTTGTCTCAGCTTTGTGGGGAGTGACAGCTGTGGCTCCATCAAGTGGCTGTGGCAGTTTACTGTGGTTGGAAAGATATCTTTGGCAGCTGAGGAAGGACCTAGAGTTGGGGTGTGACTGCAGAAAAAGTGCAAGAAGCAGGGAAACAGATTTGGAGGGAGATCTTACATCAGAGCTGGGAGAGTTTGTGCTGACCTGTCTCATAGATTTCTGCCTCCTTAAAAAAAAAAATATGTCTAACAGATTGAGTCCTTTTCAATAAGAGTCCATAGTGATGTTGCCCAGTGATGAGGCTGGTAGGCAGCCCTGCCTTCTGGTTTATCCCTGGATATGATATTACACATTCCTAATGCTATTGATGACCTGGGGCTATTAGACACTTGGAGGATGTCAGTGCACAAAGGTGGAGCTGCCTCCAAAGTGAAGGGCAAGCTTGGTTTTGCTAGCCCACTAGCAGTGGGACTTCTGGTCTTTCCCTTGGGCTGTGCTTCTAAATACTGATGAAGCAGAAGTGGAAGGATCTGTATGTGGCTATTTCTCTCCATTTTTCCCTCCCCAGGTGCTGTGCCAAGATGCACAACACCTCTCACCCAGCCAGCTGTGCTGCTTCTGCAGTGGTGCTGACACTAATGCATGGTACTCACTTTTTCCCCACTGCATCACCAGCCTCAGGTCTGGCACTGAGCTGCAGCATGGAGAACGTGGCATCTGTCCCCCTGTGCTGGCTGGTGAGGTCAGCTGGAGGAGCTGTCTCTCTGTCAGGCTGGGCTCCCTCCAGACTTTACTCTTTACTTTTTTGAACATTTAAACTGTGATTCTTCTCCCAAGCTGTCTGTTGGCCTTGGGTCCAAGCTAATGTCTGATCCACAGCTGGGAAAGAGTGCTTGGTCTAGGACAAGTCACGTCAGGGACTCTTTGGCAAGTTAGCAGTGTAAAGGACTGAGTTCCAGCACTTGGGCACATTCCTGGCGCTGTTTGTAAGCAGAAGTGTATATAAGTTTATAAGCATATGTGTAAGCATACTCTTTAACTACTGTTTCCCCACAAACCCTGTCATTTTTCAATGATTCTTCATTTATTCAATCCAGATAGAAGCTGGTTCCTTTGATTTACATTTTTTACACTCTTTCATACTCCTGCATATTTTAAATCTGGAAAGAGTGTTTGTGATCTTCCAGTCTGACTGCCCACGTAACACTGCATTTCCCCATCAGTCTGTGGAAGTGATAGTTAAATGGTTAAGGCGTTCCCTTTAAAAGCAAACAACCTGTTCTTTTGGCACTTTTTGGTGCACTTGGAAATGTTCACTGATAGATTTAAATTAGCAGGATACCACTTTGAATGCAAGCATACCAGCTTTTACCCTGCTTTCATTTTGAAACAAGGCTTCTGTGCTCATGTTCTCTGTGCATCTATCTGTCACACTTTTTCTCAGGTTTTTTTTGGCTTCTGCAATTTCAAACACATCTAGCAATAGTCCCAAGGAGATAATTTTTTGACAAGTTCTAATATAACAGAGGTTGGATTGATGAGGGAGACACAATTAATACCCCTGAGATAAGGGCCACAACATAAACTGGAGTGTTGGGAAGGCATCAGAGAGTACAACTGCAAGGTATAGATCCATAGGAGACCAGACTTCCCAGTTAAACTGCTTGCTGATAATAGTGTTTCATATTTTCTCCTTATTTCCCAACCTGACCACAATGTAAGTGATCTGGATTTTCTTCAGTATGATTTTCAAATTCAATGTGATGAGAGGCCTCAGATAAGTGTGATTCCTGCTTTTCCCACTTCTATACAATTCTGAAGATATCTCTGGATCTGATCTTAACAGGCCTTTTCCTTTAAAAAATGAGTTCCACATCCAGAACTGGAATCAATAGGTCAGGAAATCTCAAAACTTTGGTTTTCATGTGAATGAATATTTCAGCAATTTTCAGCTTGAATGTCTATGCTGTTTATGGATCACAGCATAAGGAAAGAAAGGAAGTTATAAAAATATTTTTTGAGTTGAATTAGAAATGGAAAAGATGTTCCACAAATCACTCACAGTCTCTGGTACTGGCACACTGTGCCTCAGGACTTGCTGCTGGGCTTTTGAAAAAAGGCTGTAAACTGGAAAAAAACAGTTTGTGTCTCTAATTGTGTGATGTTGATGCACTGAACTGCATCCTAGCAAGATGGAACAGTGTTCTTCTGTAACAAGTGGCAGAATATGAAAGCTGCTCGTAGCAAAAAAAAAAAAAAAGGCAAGAAAAATTAGAAAGAAAAAAAAAAGAGAGAGAAGAAATTAGAAAACCTTCATGAAAACACGAATGGATCATTCCCACAGGCTTTCTGCTTGCCCATTGTGTCCTTCCTGATTGCCAAGACCAGGGAATCACACCACTTTCCTAAGGCAGACTGCTTTCCAAAGACAATCCTGGAGCCTGCATGATCTGGATGAAGTTGGATCTTGCAACCTGAACCCACCATGAAGGTGCCTAGATGACAACATGAGGTTTTTTGGATGAGCAGTGCTGCCAAAATCATAGAATAACAGAATGGTTAGGGTTGGAAGGGACCTCAAAGATCATCTAGTTCCAACCCCCCTGCCATGGTCAGGGACACCTCCTACTAAAGCAGGTTGCTCAAGGTCCCGTCAACATGGCCTTGAGCACTTCCAGGGAGGGGACAACCACAACTTCCCTCAGCAACCTGTGTCAGCATCTCACTGCCCTCACAGGAAAGAATTTTTTTTCCCAATGTCTAACCTAAAATCTCCTCTCTTCATGTTTTAAATCATTGCAAAATGGTAGCAAAGACTTTACTGTCCTTCCCAGCCCCACTCTGGAAAAGATTAACCCTGATGACTTTTTTTAAGATTACGGCTGTTGCTGTGAGGTTGACAAGAGAGCCCCAACATACAGGAAAGTCTGGTCCCCCACGTCTGCTTTCTTGCTGTGTATGTGTGTGGCAGGCAATATACAAATTAACTCAGATGTACCCTTCACTTCAAGCTGTACCCACAAGGTTCATAGCAGACACACAGAGCAGCAATTGTGGGCTTTTTAGAGCTAGTTCAGAGAATGGTTTTGGTTGGAAAAGACCTTAAATGTCATCAAGGTCATTAACCCTGCACACTGCTCAGATTTCTACCAAACCATGTCCTAAGCACCATATCTGCAAGTCTTTTAAATACCTCCAGGGATAGTGACTCAGCTGTCTTGGGGCTGAAGTGTTAAGGATTGATCTGATAGCATCAAATCGGGGGGCTGCACTGCAGAGGGCATGCTCAGGAAGGGGTAGTAAATCTCCTACACCCAGGAGAAGAAAAACTCTGGTTACAAAGTGGAGCTGGGAGTGTATAGTTTGCTCTGTTGTGCAAAAGGAGATACCCTGTACTCAAGCCAGGTCAGAAGAGAACCTAGGCTGAGTTTTGAATGGAAAGTGACAGAAATTCATCATCTGGCCTGTGCCAGGATCAGGATTGCTTAGGAAAAACTCACTGTCACAGATGCTGTCAGTAAGGGCACAGAATTGGGTGCAAATGCCAAAAGCACAAACAATGGGGGCTTTAAAAGGTATTCAGTCATTTCAGATGGGGACTGTTAGCAGGAGCTCACAAATGGGTGGGTCACATCATCAGTCCTTGGAGTCTGTAGTATTTGTTGACTTCCTCTAGGCTGCTTTGTGTAAGCAGTGATGCAAAACCTGGTTAAGCATTGACTCTGAAAGATGTTGTATGAAAGGCATCAAAATTGATTGAAAAGAATGAGTCCGTGCTGTAAGAAAAGTTTAAGGTGCTTGTATGCTATGGTGATTGCAGCAGAGGTCAAATACAACAGGATTCACCACATAAAATAAATGCTGAGAAAATTAAGTTCCAATTTTGGGACATTAATTGTCAACTAACACTACTCCAGCCACCAGCAATAGGTTCTGATAAACACTGCAGATACACTAAAATGAGTACAAAGCGAAAAAAAAGAGCTGTCTTTTACCACTACAGTTTGCTGGTAAATATATTCTCAGCTTCTGGAAGTTAGTAGCTAATTACCCACATGAAAAGTCATGATTCTTTAAGAGCATAAATATCTTTAAACAGCAATTAAAAAACAATTAGAACTCAAATGCAATCAACAGAAAAAGAGTCACTCTATATAGTAGAACACATGCTGCAAACTGAAGAAAAATTTGTGTTAGGCTTTTTATCAGTTGTTTACTGATTTTGTCTGCTGCTGTGGATTGCCTCTTCAATGTCTGCCTCTTGACTGTGTTCAAGTGACCCATGCCAGCCCAAAGGCTCTTGTTGTACCCCTGACCTTTGCAACACAGTAGGACGTGGCCCATTTTCTGGGATTCACACTTGTGTTTTGAGTTGCTGCCATGCCGGGGGGGGGGCTTTATCTATGTCTGTGCTTTTGAGAAATGTTGCTTTTTTTGAAAAAGCATGTTTTTTCTGCCTGTCAGGTTACTGATTTATTTTTTTAAGAGTTAGACAGGCTTGAAATTAAAGCAACAGCCAATGTGTTAACAAGATTAACTACTTAATTATGAAATTGTTAACAAGAAGAAAGCCACGGAAAGCAGCCCTTGGGTTATACTCAAACTCATGCCCTTCCTCAACTGTTTTATTGTCTCAGCTAGGCATTAAACTAGAAAGTTACAACATTGGATTGTGCCCACCACTGGTCTGGCTTGGATTAGGAGACCTGCAGTTCCATTTTCCTCCTTTCTTTAGTATAAGTTCTTCCTTGTGTTTGCTACCTGTTCTTCTCCTAGCTTTTCCTGCATGTTTTATATAGTAATATAATATTAAAATTTATACCAAATTTAATTATGTGGACTCATATTTTTCTTCTAGGTCTCTAGCACTCAATTTCCCTGACCCACACTGCATTCTTGTAGTTAAATTAGAAAATGCAGATATAGTTAGCTGGACCTCCTCTCAATGTGTTTCTCCAAATTTATTTCTTGCACAATTACCTAGAATTTTGCCATAACTTATAATCCCCACTGGAGTTTCACATTACAATTTGCCCCCCTTACACAGGATAATTTCTTCATCCTCAGGCCAGGGTGAACTGCCTCTTCTCATGCTGACCAAGTTGTTGTGGGATGGTCCTGTCAGCTCCTTCAGGACTGTGTTTCTTTGCCCTTGCAACACCTTTTATTCTGAAACCACATCCTTACATGTTGGTAACACTTTTCCAGACTTTTCTAGTTTTTGCATGTTTTTCTATTTTGTTTGTTTCGTTGGTTGGCTGGGGCTTTTTTCATTTCTGTGATGTTTTATAAGAGTTAAATAAAGAAAGGGTGGACTAGGTTAAACTTGTATATAGATAGAGCTCATTTGATGTGACTGTGGGTACAGAAAATCAAAGTCCAAAAATGTCACGCATTCTCCTCAAAGCTTGCATGCAATGCTTGATTTTTTTCTGGGAGGGTGGAGGCACCAATACTCAAGGTCACTCTGATATGCCTCACAGAGCCACATACACAAAAAAGTAGGGAAGATTCAGGTCCTGCAGAGAACTATGATTGTGGCTTATTCTTGAAAAAGTCTTGAAAATGGCCACTGTCCTCCTGTTTCTATCTGTGCATGAAAGTCTTTGCAACTGGCAGTTCATAATCTTTCCATCCCTACTTGCTACAATATCTATTATCTTGTTAAAGTAATTTCCCAATTTAACCTTTGATTTATTTGAAAAAGCATATTCTGTCTTAATCATGTAGATGGCAGATAAGGCATTTTGAGTATTTTTCCTATATTACTTTCCCTCTCAAACAAGCACTTTCTGTCAAGTTTGGGGTCCCCCTGTCACACCAATATCCTAACAAGACAGAAAGGGCTGGCTCTAACTTTAACTATAGATCCCCTAAAAATTTCTCTAAACCTCAGACTGCAGGTATATGATGCCAAATTTGCTTTTGTGTCTTTTTCATGTAGTGAGATTCATCACTTTGGACCAAGTCTGGCTTTCACCTTCGTCTGTCTGTCTGGAAGAACCACTAGGTCATTTGGCCAAGCTTTTTGGATACTGAGCAGGTTAAAGGTAAATCAATTCAGCAACATGTGATGAAAATGCCAATTGACCTTTTAGGTAATTTGGGGAAAGTGTGACAGCAGGTAAAGAAAGATTATTTTTTTCCAGATAATCAGGAAAAGACATGGACTTAAATGTAGCAGTGGAAATAATGACATATGGGTAGCAGGGACAAAAAGCAAAAAGAAGACCTGGGAAGGATAAGGCAGTAGGTCAGAACAGGTTGAGAAAGACTGGAGGAAGCAGAAAAATGCCCAATGACAGAACTGTGTGGATGAAATTGACATGAATCATGTCATGACATTGACATTTCATAACACAAAATTGACAATGTAATCCATGTGTGGATTATGTTGACATGAAATTACTGTTTTGATTTTGTTCTGTCAACTTTTTGAGAAAGCTTGGACCAGGAGGACTGACTTTGCATCAAATTTGTCATGTAAAGCTGTACTGTTCCTTGCATTGGAGGCACTTCACTAAGGTGTAACATGGTGTCTAAAATCAGAGAAGCTCCTCAAACCCATCTCTCAGCCTTGGGCTCATGGCAACAGAGGGGCCTAAGTATTACAGCATCTGATTCATGGGGAAGTATCTATAGTGAGGGAACCTTTACAGAATCACACAGAATCACAGAATGTTAGGGGTTGGAAGGGATCTCTAGAGATCATTGAGTCTGTCCCCCCTGCCAGGGCAGGGTCACCTGCAGCAGGTCACACAGAAATGTGTCCAGGCAGATTTTGAATGCCTCCAGGAAAGGAGACTCCATAACCTCACTGGGCAGCCTGTTCCAGTGCCCTGTCACCCTCACAGTGAAAAAGTCTTTCCTTATATTTATGTGTAACCTCCTATGGTCCTTCTTGCATCCATTTCCCATAGACTTGTAACTGGACATTACTGAGAAGAGCTTGGCTCCATCCTCCTGACACTTACCCCTTACATATTGATAAACATTAATAATAAGGTAACTCCTCAGTCACCTCCTCTCCAAGCTGAAGAGCCCCAGCTCCCTCAGCCTTTCCTTATAAAGAAGATTTTCTACTCCCTTAATCATCTTGGAGGCTCTGTACTGGGCTCTTTCAAGCCATTCCCAGTCATTTTTGAGCTGAGGGACCCAGAACTGGACACAATATTCCAGATGTAGCCTCACAAGGGGGGAGGAGAACCTCTCTTGACCATCTAGCCACCCCCCTTCTAATGCACCCCAGGATGCATTGGCCACAAGGGCACATTGCTGGCTCATGGTCATCCTTTCATCCACCATCACCCCCAGGTCCCTTTCCCCTGTGTGGCTCTCTAATAGGTCAGTTCCCAACCTATACTTTCTCAGATGCAAGACTTTACACTTACCCTTGTTTTATTGCATTAAATTTCTCCCTGCCCAGCCCAGGTTCCTCTGAATGGCAGCACAGCCTTCTGAGGTGTCAGCCACTCCTCCCAGTTTTGTGTCATCAGCTTTGTGCTTTTACAGCAGATTAGGTGTTTCAGTTGATGTTATGTCCTGCTGAATGTGTGCTCCAGGATGGCCTCAGAGCCTGTGGAACTGGCAAGGAAAAGTATTTCATATTTTGAGCTGCTCTATTTTACACTGAAAAGGCTGCATGACTTTGTGACACAATACAACATGGAAGATGAAGTCATACAGACCGTATACACACACGTACATACACAAAGGTGGAAGGGAACAGGATACATTTCAACACAATGTTGGTCCTTAGTAAGGCCATAGTTAAGAGTAGCTAAATGCACAAAAGTAGGCAAGGTGGGACCATTAAATCACCTAACTTCCTGCATGCAACAGGGTATTCCATTTCATTCAGTGACCCTGCACAGAGATCAAAACCTGTTGTTCTGCATCTCAGCTTCTGGAAAGGTGTGGAGTTCTGCTCTGAAGACACTGCATGATGGGGAGTTCATCACTTCCTTTGGTAGCTTGTTCAGAAGGTTGGGTACTCAGTGCATTGAAAGTGTGTACCTTTTGGATTTTCTATTCTTATTCTTTAGCTTCCACACATTCATATTTTGCCTATTTCTGTTGGGGTTGTTTTATTTTGGTTTGTTTGTTTTTTGTTTGGTTGGTTTTGTTTTGTTTTGTTTTGTTTTTAATATTGGGAACCCTTGTGGAGAAGTGTAGCTTTTAAGTAATTTCTCAATTATTCTTTCTGATTAGTGTGTTGAACTCTGCCGTTCTTTGACCCCTAGACATTTACTGTGACCCTTAGATAATTTTGTGTGGCCCTTTCTAATTTGCAGCCCAATTTTTATATCTGAGCATTGAACCAGGATCCAGAACAGTGGATGCTGTTTTGCTAATGCGATGCACAGAAAGTAAAAAAAAAAATTAAAAAAATCTCCTTATATCTCTTGTGCTTGCATATACAAAGACTGTTAGATGTTTTTATCAAGCATTGCTCCAGAAAACAAACCATGGCCCACAGCAAGGGGCATAGAGTAGCTCATGTATGCACAGCTCAGGGCAATGACCTCTAGAGAGAGGCCACATCCTCTCTGCATAGTGCTTGGTTTCGATCTCCTCTAGACTACATGCATATTTTTCCTATGTATTCTAATTATGTTACAGATAAATGGTATAAAAAAAAAAAAAAAGCAAAAAAATAAAGACTTAATGCCTTCATTTTAAAGAGGAAGGAAATATTAAAAAAGCTATGAGGCAAGCAAAGTTGATTTAAATACCGAATAGATCATCTGTAGCTGATCATGAGTAAATTTAAAGATCAGACTTAAAGTATCAAACTGAGCTGCAAGAAGAGTCAGAGTGATAAAAAATATTTTCCTTCAAGTTTTACTTTTTTAAATGAAAAGCTCAGCATCCCAGATGTCTTAATAAAGATTTTGGTCCCACCAGTTCAGCTTTAACCACCCTCTTACTCAACACACCACAAATATTAATCTTTTCAGCTGCTGCCTTCTCTGAGTGTTAACTTTCTTTAAGCTTCTGCCAATGTAATAAAACACCATACTAGGTGGTAATGCAAAGAAGCAATATGCCATTCCTATTGCTGCTTTTTGGGAGGAGATGCAGCCCCATGTACCTGTTCTTTTGCTGTCCTATACCTCTGTCCACTTTAGGGGATAGGAATATTTAATGAAGAGCCTCACAAGTAAAGAAACAAATTAATCTATCTTGATAAAAAATTAAGTAATGAGCAGGGAGCACTTGCTCTTTGTCTAATCTCTTGAATTTGCTACAGCTTTTTGCTATCTGGTGTTTCCTCTCCCCATTCAGCAGGAAGGAGATTGGCCTCACCAAGATCCAGAAGTTATACCAGGGCCACCTGCCAGGGGCCTGGTGTAGATCCCTGGGCTGCACAACCTGGCCCTGCCCATACTTTGGATGCTATAAACTTAAGAGCCACCCACAGGCAACTTAATGCTGTTTACTTGTGGATCAAATCCTCTGAATGAATTCCTGTGCTGATGTGTCTGGGCTGCTTCTGGAAAGGGCTCATCTATTTTGACCCAGGTCTGCATTGTCCTACAGCAAGACATTCGAGTGGATGGGTGAGCCTGGTTCATCAGCAGATTATGTTCTGGAAAGCCAAACAGGCAGCTCCTTTGCAAGGTCTCCTGGGCACCACTGAGAGACAAATCAAAAAGGAAAAACACTCAGCACAACCCATGGAGAACATCCTATGCTTTCTGCTGTGCTTTGTTGGTCTGTGAAACAGTTAAAATGGGAGTGCATAAGAATTGGAGTTAGCATCTTTGCTATGAGGAGTGCAGCAGTTTATATTTCTTGGAGCAATTGTTTCAGGCTCCTCTGCTGTTCCAAGTGTGCACTGCTGCTCTAGTGAAGCTCAGCTTGGGTTTTCTTCACAGTTGTGACAGCCAGAGATGTCTAAAAATACAGAGAGCTGAGATTCCTCAGAGCAATTGTGATTCTGTCTTCAAGCAGATTTCTTCTGCTTGCTGTAAGAAAGGTTGTTTTTGTGGTATAGGAAAGGTGTCCATTTCTTTCTTTTTTTAAATTTTTTTAAAGGTTGTTTTTAGCTTAAGGCATAACATGAAGGAAATCAAAGCACTGATAGCTGCACTGTTCATAAATATATAGTGAACATGATACACGAACAATTTTTGAGATTTAATCCAGGTTTCTAAATAATGGCAAAAGCCTTGTATCAATATGTTGAGTGGGTATGTAGTATGGCAGAGAACTACACAGCAACAAATACGAAACTTAACATTAATATTATATTGGTCAGATACATTTAAACTTAGAATGGAAAACAGATACACTTTTCTGAATAATTGCTGCTTTCAGAGCTATAATGGCTTCACAGTCATAGCAAGATTTTTCTTCTGATCCCATACACACCTTTGGTTTCTATTTTTTTCTCCTGGAAACCACAGTGCCATAAGCAGCAAACTTTGTTTAGCTGTTTGAGAGTAGCATATGGTTCCTTCCTTCAAGGAATTTCATAAGCATAACACTTGATCTTTCACGTAAGTAGGAATTTAAGAAACAAAAGAGATGCCAAGATGCTGGTTTGTGGATCTGTCACTGGGTCAGTCCTGTCAGTTTCTTATCAGTGTTGTGCTGTAAAGAATTCCCAAGACAAAAGCAGAAGAGCCATAAAGGCACAAAGTAAGCAAAAGGGACAACAGAGCCAGTTAAAGGGAGGAGAAGTAAAGTGAATTCCCATATGGAAAGTGAATTTCCCATAGTAAAAGCACAATGAAGTTCATGCTCTGTCATGATCCCTTAATGTTAATATTCTTACTGTTGTGGTGATTGTTGCTTTATACAATACTGAGCCATAAAAAGAGACATACTTAAAAAAATGTTCACCCCCCAAGCAAAAAAATGAATGCTTGTTTGCATTTAATAATCACTAAAAACTTGAAATTCTAAATTGGATTAATTGTGTCTATTATAAATTGATGGGGGAATAGCTATGCATTAGCCCTGAATTCTGATTACCTGAGAGGTTCCACTTGTAATATAATTAAGAGCAACTTCATAATAGTGGTAGGTGTATGATTGAATAATACATGCATCCCCTGCTGATGAAATTCAAGACAAAGTGTTCATGAAAAAGCAGAGCTTTTTTTTTTTTTTCTTGTTCACGCACTTAAAATGCCGAAGGATTATTGCAATTACAGCTCATGTTTGCATTATTAGCAGAGACATGCCAAAGCCCTTGGTGCAAACACCTTCAAAGTCGGGCAGGTTTGGCAAAAGAATCCCCATTTCAGCCCTAGTTCTGCATAGCATTCCCGGGTGCCTGTGGTGGCTGGTTTAATTAGGAACACAGATCAGAGCTTGAAAGAAGCAAGCTTTGCAGTAATAGAAGAGCCATCACTTTGGTGACAGCTCATTGCTTAATACATACGCCCACTAGATGGCTGTAATTGGTGTGGTCATTTATTACTTATAATATACTTTGCACTTTCTTGTCTTTGAAGCTCTGTTTACTTCTTTCCGTTGGTGTCTTCCTGTGCTTCCTCAGTGCATAACTGGGCCTTCTTAATGCAAAACCCCCAACAACCTGCAGCCATTTATTAGGTTCAAGCTGAATATTCCTACTCTCCTAGGCTGGGCAAGCCTCTTTGGTGCTCCAGTCTGACTTCTTGTAGGTTGTGAGTATTCACAGCACTATACTCACAGACACATGTGATTCAAGCCTTCTACTCCCCTGGTGAAAGAGACAGCCCAGCCACACATGTGCTTAGCTTCAAGTGGCCAAACAGTCTCTGTTCTTGGTGAAATTGTTCCTCTTCTTGATATAAAACTGAGCTAAAGGGATTCAGGAGAAAGGGCCTGCAGTGATGGGAGAGGGGAAAACTGAACCATGAGAAGGGATGAGAGCTGAGGCACGTGGAGGCTGAGTCAGGAGCTCACCCCTAACACAGGTATGTCCATTCCTCAGTGTCATGCTATGGGCAGCAGTTCTGATTCTCCCTTGTAAGCTGTTCTTTCTGATAGATGTTTAATTTTGCAATGGTGAATTTGTTGTTGTTGTCACTGAAAAGGCTAACCACTCACCTAATCTTTCCCTTCGCTATGTATCATTACAGTGAAGGGCTTATCATTAGTATGAAGACACATCTAATTGTACTTTATTGGGATCAAAGAGGAGGGAGCTGGTGTAATGGTCTGCAGTTTTGAAGCCCCTCTCATGAATTATAGATAGAGCACCACAGAGAAGTTACTGTCATGTTGCTGCTTTGACTTCCAGACTCAAGTCAGAACCTGTGCTTGCCAGTGATGCTTCAAGTTTTGTGCTGGTTTAATATTCCCAAAACTGGACAGTGGTAATCCAAGGGAAATGTCCTACTCACAGCTTGAGCAGCCATGGATTTAACACAATGCCTTCATCTGAAAGGTGAATATAATGCTGTTTTATCACCTGTAATGGTTTTCAGACTCTGTTGGCTCAGAAAGTTTGGGAACCATGAGTGGTTATAAATGTATATTTACACTTGTCATGCATATACAACCAGTGATTACAGTTAGGTATCTGTGAATTCAACAGGAGGAAATCTCCCCTCTAAAACCAGCCCACTGTGGGTCAGTTGATTCATAGTCTACTGAAATGCTGATCCCTTCAGCTTTCTGTGGCATTTGATGGCACCATGGTCATGTTGAAGATGCTGAGATACAACACCGAACCCCTACCCATCCATTATCTAATCTCACTGCAACATAATGTAAATTACTGCTGTTGGATTTAGTGCAGATAAGGTAAAATCTTGGAAGGCTCTGATCAGTATGTAAGCCCTGACCAACCCTGCTGAAGATGAGGCTGGCAGTCATGCCTGCATGATCATTGCACCACTGGTAATTTTGGCAGAGCAGTGTCTGGGAATGTCATACTTTCTGATTTACTTTTCTCAGAAATATTTCTCCTCACTCTCTGCAGGATAAAACCTCATCTTCAGCTCTAACTTCTCACTCTGTGTACAAGCATGGCTCTTATGAATAGACACAGGAGCTTAATAATCCCTGGAAAATGAGCTTTTTTCCTGTATACAGATTGTATTTTGAAAAGTAAATTTTTCAGTTACCTAAAACATTCAAGTGATTTGTGACCTAAGATTACCTTTTAACTATTTATCCTTTATGTTGTTGGTCATATAATTAATGTACACAAATGATATAGAAAACATAAAAAACCAAAAACCTAACTTAATACAATTCCAGAGGCTAATTATATCAAGGCAAAAGCTTTCACTTTGTTTTAATGGGCTGAAGCATTCATTCTTTTTTTTTCCCCCTCCCCTTTTTTTTGGCTGGAGATGTGTAATATGCCTATCACAGATACTATGACAGAAAGAGCCAGCCAGAACATTTTCTTCAGAATGACTGGTTCATAACCCATTGGTACATTTTCCAGTGTTTTTGTCTGAGCAGTGAAAGTTGAAATTTGCAAACAAGGCTCTCTGTAGCTTCAGCAGAACAACTCAGAAGCAACTTGTTTGTGAGAGACAACATGCCATCAAAAAATCTGTACCGTCTGTGTGCCTGCAAAATGTTGCTTTGTCTTCATAATCCTTTTATCACAATAGTGATATAGAGTGAAATGAAAACTTGGTCCCAGTTTTCTAGAATAGAAGAAGAAAGAATCCTTGTTCCGAGGAATATCAGGAAGGGATTAAAAAAAGGGAAAACCTTTTCTTAGATGTGGGGAAACTGAAGACCAGAGTGATTAATTGACTTTCCTACCATCACACAAGGAAGCATACAAAAAAACCAACCCTGGAATTAGAAATCTCATGTGCTAACTTGAACAGTGGCTCTGGTTCTTCTGCCTTGGAATCCTTGCCCATCATCTCAGCATCATTAAATCTCTCAGATCTTTTTTCTTTCTGGGAGGAATCTCAACACTGCCACTTGAACAGGATTTCTTTAGAAACACTGTAAAATATAATTTATTCCTTGAAGAAAGTGCTTCATTCCAAAGCCAGAACACTGCCATCTTCTTCTAGAAATGCTTGTGTTTCCCATGAGTTGGGGCCTGCTAAATTTTGACTAAATACACACTCTTTTTCATAGCCATTTCCATGCTCGTCTTCCAAAACACATCTGATCTGTTCGGAGTACATCTTGGTCTGCTTAATATTACTCTCCCACTCCAGTACTGTGCATTCTGCACATTCAAAATCTACAATATCCAGACCTCTTTCAAATGCATGAGATAAATGCAAGAGTCTGTCAGATCATTGAAAACCCAAGTCTTCTTACAACTCCCACAGTATTCTCGGCTTCCTTTTTTATTTGTCTTCATATTTTTCAAGCTTCAAGCTGCCTTCTCCAGCCATAAAAAATATAAAAAATATTTTAAAAATGAGAATAAAACTGATGTATAGTCGACTCAAGGAGTTGCAACTTTAAATAAATCAGTATGTATCTCAAGCCCCAGTAAAACAAAAAAAGTTGGAAGCCCTGGAGCACTAACTATACAAGCTTATTTATTTGTGGGTATTTCTTTTCTATGTATGTGTCCAGAAAGCATCACAGCCTGCTATAAGTGGTGAAACATTCTTGGCTCTCTAGAACCCTCAATATGATCCATTGTAATGCCATTTTCTTAACATGCAGATGTAGAGAGAGCCACATCACTGAGTGGGTCAAAAGCTTATTGATTTGGGTGTCTGAGTTATAAACAGACCCATGTTACTCTTCTGTTGCCCTCAGCAGGGAGGTAGGATGGTTTCTTAAGCGTGAATCTCAAGGATTCAGATATTTAATGGAGCAAGGTTCATTGTGTAAAGACTGAACTTTGTTTTTGCCAGATTTTGCAGAGATATTTTAAATACTTTTAAACTGAGAATATTTTCTGCCTTTTTTACTGTAATGTTTACATGCAAAGCATAGGTGCTCCTTTGACTTCTCAGGACATCTTTGGAGGGCTCAAATCACTGCATTCTGCAGTGTCTGTTCACACAGAAACAGTCTTTTACTAAATACAGTACAGGGAGTAATTATGACAACAGTTCTGTGATGCCATTTTTGGTGAAAAAATGTTTTTTTGAGTGGTTCAAAACCACATATGTATAGGGCCAAAGAATACTGCATTCGTTTTTACAGATGTATCTCTCCTTATCTCAGTCTCTATTGATGCCTTTACAATATGTTTGCTATCATATTTCAGAGCATATGCTTTTTTTTCTAGGATGGACAGTTGAAGACAGTTTTGTTTTCTTAATTCTTTCTTGAGCTTCTGCATAAGCATTCTTTTCCCCTGAGAGAGGGAAAATATTAGAAGCTACTTTTATGCTGTCTGCTTTGGAGACAAGAGGATTTTCAAAATTTCATATGCCAAAAGGTGATGTATCAATGGTAGAAAATGTCACATCTCTTGACCTTTGAATAAGGTAAGGGTAATTTCCCTTGGGCTGTCTAACATTGGAGAAAAACCAGGAATTCTGACATTCAGCTTTCTAGAAGTAGAATTACAGATGGCTGCTGAACTCATTACAGTGAATATGAAAATGGAAAACCAGGGTTAAGGAGGAGAACGGCAGAGCAGCTCCATATTTCCTACTGATAAAGTGGAAGCCAGATCTAAATGCTATTAAACACAGGAATGTCCTATGGTATGTAATGGAACAGACCCCTCCCCTGTCTCCTGAAAGATAATAAGGTAAAACAATTTTGGAGGCAAAGAGACAGTGGGAAAATATTTTAGAAAAGAAATGGGGCACTCTTTGGTAAGCAGGGACAGCTGAAATGTGCTGTACCATATTTACATAATCCAATTAGTCTTTCTTCTAAAGAAAAAAATGCCAATTTATTTGAGCAATTGCCAGGGTCCAAGAGAATAGACTGAATTAGCTGAAAATACAGTTCCAATTGTTTATAGAAATTTTGCTGTAGTTTCCCTTCCTGGGATACCCAGAGGCTATTGACAGAACCATGTAAACTTGTTTTTCATTGTAAGTTGGATTGTACAGTCTTATTCTTGAGGGATTCTCTTATTTTCTTAATTTTCCACAAGTCTTCCAGGTAAGTCCTGGAGCCCTGACCTCCAACCTCTAATGCATCTGCCTTTGTAAGGAAAAGAAAAAATAAAGAACAGATACTTGCTATAAGATCTTGCTAGAAAATGTTTATGTCATTTTGAGAAACTCAGGAAAATTGTACCAGGTAAGACATCAGCTTCACAATGTCTCCTAAAAGATGCACATTTCTGACAGTAGCAGGGTAATCTTGGCAGATGTATTAGCCCTGCAGCATCTTGGGCCAGAGGCACTGATTACTGTTAGGTTAAAATCACAGGACAAAATCTGTTTTTGATAATGTTACTGGGCTTTGTTGGGGTTGAGAACATGGCCCAGATGGCGTCACATTGGAGTGCGCAGAGTATTTTGGCTCTGATCCAACACAGCACATGAAAACTCTACTTCTATAAATACATCTTTAATCCACATTTTCAGTGGAGATGAAAGGCCCCCATTATCTCTCAGCACTGAAACTTAAGAGAACAATACTACTTATTTTGAGGACAGTAGCAAAATTCTACAGTTTTAATGGTGAAAATATGACCTGGGGTCTAACCTTAGATGTATTGAGTGGCCCTCAATGACACCAAGATAACAGAATAAAACAAGTAACTAAGATCTTTGTGCTACTGAGTTCTATCCAGGATTTATTTGGAAGGGGATTATGCTTTCTCATTTAATCTGGAGATATCATGAATGTTTGAGTTAATGCTGTTAGAGGATTCTTACATGTGAGGTACCAAACTTTGTCCTGCACTATCAAGTCTGTCTCAGATCACTAGTTTTAAGTTCTGATTAAAAAAAAAAAATTAAATTTGGGCCTTCTTTGAATCAAATGTTTTTTTTAATCTGAGGGTAAATGGGATGTGTGCGCATGGGCTACGTAATTGAGCTGAAGAACTCATAGCATAGACAGAAATAATAATTTTGAGGTGAAATGAATGGGTAAATACTCAGGTGACTTACCATCTATTCCTCCTTCAGCAAGAGATGTCAAAAATGGTTTGAGATGTATTAGTTATCATCTCTCAACAGCCTGTAATGTCTTAAATGCAGGGTGGTAGTGAAAGTGAAGAGGAGTGGTTATTTAACTTGCTAGGTGCAAGTGCTGTAATAGTGCAAAGCATTATTACTATTACTGAATTTATTTTGATACGTTGCTCCAAAGTAAGCCTGTGAAGAAGGAAATGATGTCATGAACTGGTGAAACGATGTGAGCATTTATTTTTCTTTTCCTTTCTTTAATATCTTCAGTGTTGAGTTCAAGTTACAAACCTTCAATTTAAACACTATTTCTATCTTAACATATGGATGAAAGCTGGATACTCATCTAAGTTACAACCATATGCATGAGTGCCATAGAAGGCAGTAGAAAAACATTAGGTACTAAGTGGATTTATAAAAATGTTGAAATTCATCAAAGAGTTCATTGACCTCTTTATCTTTAAGGTTATCCACAAAATAATCTGGGACAATTAAAAAATGAACCCAGAGTCTTGGCTGTGGGAACCATGCTGTTGCACAGCCAAGAATCAGAGGGGAAAGGTTGCAGAATGTCCTTTGATTTGCTCCAGAGAGAAATATAAGAAAGGGATGACTTGCAAAATGTTTCTTAGAAGTGACCGGCATAACAGTGTCTTTCTGTGTTTTGTGAATAGACATGTGAGACACTTCTTCACATGAGGAACCTTCCCTCTCTCTGTGCCCCCTCTTTTATCCTGTGACCCCTCTCTAAGTCCATTTTCCATGCCAGATTCTAGGAGCTTCTTTCAGTTCTTACCACTCCTAAAGGCCTGAGGTCTCTTTTTCTGGGTGTTAGCAAAAATGTGAGATGGGGTTTGGATGTATTTTTTGCCATAGATTCCTTCTTTTCTTCTCACTCTTTACAGTTCTGTGAGCAGTACCTTGTCAGACTCAAGGACACCAGTTCCAGCTCTGAAAAATTTGTCCTTTGGATACCTTGATAGCATTACCATGAACTTACTGAACGCAACTGGAACCATGTTTTGACTTTAGCAAAACTGTTTTTTCAGCCATAGATAGAAAGGCATGATCACAGTTAAAACATACTCCAGTACGTTACACACACTTGTGAAATCTGCTAGCAAAAGGAACAAGTGTAATAATTTATTCTGACATCCCTACAAGACAAACCACAGACCTTCTCTGACATAATTCATGTTCAAACTGGAGGAGGTGTTTGAAAGACCAGAAAATCCACTTTTAGTTTAAAAACAAGCATTGGCAGAGTGCCTGATATAGCCACAGCTAAGTTGTATGAACAAATAATTATCCTTGTGAATAAAAATGCAGCCTCAGTGTTGGAATGCACCTGCCTTAAAGCTTCAGCCAGTGATGTTCACTGTATCACTGCAGTACTGAGTGCACCTTATCAGCATTTTGTGCAGTTACATAAAAACAGTGCTGTGGTCACAGACAGTCCAGATTTCCTTTAATTAGGGTCACCTTCTAACAGCTAGGGAAGGCAATTTTCAGATCTATAAGAATTTTATCATCAGTTTCCTAAATTATCAGCCTGATGACTTAATAAACTGTATTCACTTATTTTCTGGCTCAGTAATATTTCTTAACTGATTTTTCAATAATCTTTAGTCATATTTCTTAACCATAAGATACTGAGTATAAACACTCAGAAACTTTTATGATTCAGTAAGTGACAAGGTTTTTTTTTATTTGTTTCCATATTTGTTTTAAATAAAATCAACAGTTTTGATGACATTTGCAAAGGATTGTGTCTGGAACTGATTGAAAATTTGCAGTTGGGAAAATCTTTGCAGGAAATCAAGTTTTAACAAACCAGATAGTTTCATAAGCATTATCTGCTTTCCATAAAAATCATGTGTGTGTTGTGGTAAGAATACTGAACCCTTGAAAATAAATTCTGGAACACTGTGGATCTAATTGCTTTTGCAGTTCAGACATCTCTTGTACTCCTGCGTGTGTGCAATGCTCCTGCAACTGGATTTAGCTTCCCAATACCCAAGAGAATCAATTTACTCTTTCTTTCCATTAAAAAAATCTAATGTTTGCCTGAGGTGACGGAGGTTTTTGACCAGCTCAGCTGTTGAAGAAGTATCTGAGATTGAGAGAGGAGGACAAACCCACACAGAGTTTGATGCCTAGAACACATGTGGACAGCCAAGTGTGAAATAGTCAGTGGGGTGACAGCAGCTCTCCTCAGTGCTTCTGTCTCCCCATTGGGTTTTAAGTGTAGCCCCGTGGTTTTTTCTGTATTCCTCCCCGGTCCATCAGGTTGCCCTTATGCAACATCCCAGTCCCTTAAACATGGGTCTACTGCCAAATGTTATCATGCTTAACTACTGAACCATGTGACAAGGTATAATAATTTGTGGCCGGGTGGATGTGACAAGTGAACTGAGAAGGAGTACTGCAGTCTCCTTGGAGGTTAAGAGGAATCTTCCTATATTTTTTTGAGTGGAGAAATAGAATTTTGATTATTTTTATTGTGGTAAACTGTTCAGATTAAAAAAATCCTGCTGTTTTCTCCCAGGTAATTCTGTGAGTAAATAAAAATGTAGTAAATGTTCCAGAACAAACAAAAATTAATCTAGTCTTGATTTCAAGACTAGAGTGGGAGAAACTCACTTCAGCCCTTGTAAATTGTCTCAACAACTCTCAGAAATGAAACAAGGGTTCTCATTACTAATCCCAATGGATCTGTGTTCAACATTCAGTCAGGTCAGTGATGACCAGCTGTCTGTGGGACTGTGTGCCTGTTACCTCATTTTTATTCCACCAAGGTTTATTTATAAGCAATTTCTCCTCTTACAGTTCTGAACACATTTCTGGAAACACAACCACTCAAAGCACTGCAAGCAAGATGGAAGGACCCTTTCAGACATAGTCTCTGCAGTGACCAAGGCCAAGAGCTGCTCTGCTGAATTGTTGCATGAATGATCTGCAGTGGTGGGAAGCTCCAGCAGAAGGCAACCCAAGCAATGGTCACTCACTGGTGTTTGCATTAGAGGGAGAAAGGGTAGAAGGTTCTTTGGAACACTGGAGCCATATAGAACACTTCATAAAGGAAAAAAAAATCTGAGCTGTGTAGAAAAGATATACATTACAAAGATATTATTAGTGGGTGCCAAACCTGAGAGCAGTTGGAGAACATCAGGGGCACACACTTAAGATACTGACAGATGCTGAAGGTTTTGAAGTGGAATTCCCTGACCAGGGTGTAGTTATGTGGGGAATGTACTCACTGGCAGCAGTGGAGACTACCCAGATAAATAACAAAGGGAAAATACTGAAGGATGGCATGAGAGAGACAGCTCAGACTTTTTATTCATCCTGGCACTGAAGCACCTATGTTACTATGACTGCTTGAAGACAAGGACACTACTCGTGTGCTTGGATTCTGTGCTCAACTGAAGGTTCAACCCAAACCAATCAAGAGAACTGGTGTGGTATGTTGCATATATTACATATATGATTTTCTATAAATCACCAATACATTTTCTGTTTCTTATTTCAATATGAGATTCTCCTTATCCTATAATTGTTCATGTTTTCTCTAAGTTCCACATCTGGTTTGTAGTACAATGCCTTTTTTTGGGTACCTTTTGCCCTCAAGCGATGCTCTGTGTTTGCACGGCTCTGGACCACAAGACGTTTTACTCTAATGATTCTTTTCAGTTTATCAGTTACCTTGCTGTGTTTAGCATTCTGCAGTTCCAGTTTTTACCATCCCTTGTATCACTTTCCAAACAACTAGAAAGCTGAAATTTAGCTTTTTTCTCCCCTCTTTTAAATAGGGTAAGATAAAAAAAAAGCCCAAACATAATTTAAAGTTTTTGGGAATCACTCAGCCTCAGAAGCCTTTTCCCACTTGACCTTTTTCTAGCATGAAGAGAAGAGATTCACCTGTGCCTTCTTTTTCAGTGTTTAGTGCTTTGTGCAGCCAGTTTTGGATACAATCAGAACCAGCAAGTTCTCCTGCAATACTCACTTGACATTAACCTCACAAGGAGAACCTTTCTGAGCATGTACTTGAAGCTGAAAGGCTCCAATAGCTATTGCAACCCTTTTGTTTGTTTTTAACTGGAGCAGTGGCATGGTTAAGAATTTGCTGTGTTTAGCTGGGGTGGGAAACATATTCTCTTGTTTATGTTGGAGGACAAGCAGGTGTCTTTCCTAATAGTATTTCTTGCTATGTCTGTGCTGGATTTGCAGAGTTTAGGAGATTTCTTGGATGGATTTTCAGAACGGTAGTCCCAATCCATTCCAATGAAAACCAGTTGCTGAAAAGAAGCCCCAGTAAACAATCATAATTACCTTGACATGCAGTTTACGTTTATGTCTTTTGAAAAAGGAAGTTATAGTATATATGCACCCACATTTCTTAAATGTTTCTTTGAGTTGGAGGCTTTCTTTTTCCCCCTGTACGAACAGCCTTATCTTGTTCAATCAGTGCTGTTTGCATGTATTTATTATATCTTGCTGCTGAAAGAAGTTAAAGATTAAAGACACCACATTTGTTTTGGTGTTAGAAATTCCTGGGTTTTGTGTTTTGTTTTTTGGTGGTTGGTTTGTTTGTTTTGGCTTTTCTCTCTCTCTCTCTTTTTTTTTTTTTTTTTTTTTTTTTTTTTTTTTTTTTTTCTCCCAGAAACAGGAACAAGAGAAGTTATATTCCAGATATCACAAGATTTCCATTTTTAGGCTGAGAGACAAAATACCTATTTTATAAATAATAGAATTGAAGAAGGAAATAGTAACTTTCTCTCAGACATGTAGTAAATGAAGTACTCTGTTATGTTATCTAGTGTGCTTCATCTCAAGCCGCCTCTGCATATGAACAAAGATGTTTAAATTACATGTCATCTCTTCACCATTGAAATGTATCTGTCTCAGAGGAGAAGCTTCTTAATTATTTGACAACAGAATTGAAAACCACCAGAGAAAGTTATATCAATTATGGAATGCAGTTGGTTAAGTAGAATATAACCTAGCATCAGGATGGAGGCTATATTCTTCCACAGTATTCAGGGTTCTTCAGTGGCAATTGCCAGAGGTAGAATTTTATTTCATGTATGAAAAATGGATGGTTTATATCTTGCTTTCTCCTCTCCTGGTTATTTCAAGGTTACTTTTGAAATTCAGCGACAACCAAATCACACAAATCTTTGCATGTGATGATACAAAGGTACAAAGCTTGTCTTGCTATACATCTCCTTTATATCACAGCACCATTTGCACCTGTACAAGGAAAGAGTTCCTAACTGGACAGTTCTGATTTAAAGTCCTTTTGCACTGAGCCACTTCATTGCGACACAAACATGACACAAAGCAGAGAGGAATACAACTTTTTTTTCCCCAAGTCACCCACATATCTGTAGAAGACAATTTGGATAAGCAACTCTCTGTCTAGGAGGTCAAGTACAAGGGCATCTTCCTTTCTTCTTGGAGACCTAGATACTGAGAAGCCCATGCACTCTTATCTGAACATCTGGCAAGTGACAATTTCATCTGATGTTGGCAGCTAATATAAATATATAAGAAAGAACAAACTCTTCTCCCAACTTGAAAGTCCCCTTCAAAGTTCTGGATGATCTCAGGGGATACGTAGCATAAGTGCAAAGCTGAGACTTAATGTGATTTCCCAGTCTGCTCTGCAGATATGTAAGTGTAAAGGAGTAAAGCAGAAACTTAAACTGAATTAAAAAATTTAGCGTCCCTAAGCATTTAGACATTTCCCTTCTGCAGGGAGGGAAAGAAGCTGTGAGACTCTCAGAGCTGCTGAGATCTATAGTTAGAAATAATGGTTCAGTCCTTGTCTGCTCAGATATGAAAGACAACCACTCTGAAAATTGGTGGAGGAAACCTGAAGCTGAGAGGTGTTACTTTCTATTTGTCATAGGTAATGAGGAGACAGATGGGAAAGAAGAGGTATTTGCTATGGATTGATTAAAACTTATTTTTGGAGAGAAGGAGAGATTTGCTTCTTGCTTTCCTCTGTCTCCCCATTATCTGCAGCTGACACTGTGGATGATTCAGGCATGCAAGGTCACAGCTGATCTCTGTCTCAAGAGCAGCTCAAAGCCATCTCTCAGGTCAGAGAAGCTGCTGTGCTACGTGCATGTGTGTGTATGCATATGTGCAGTGTGAAATCCAAATTTAAATCCAAGTTCACTCCATCCCATCTGTGCTTTTAACTTCTTTGGATGCTGTTCAAACGCTACAAATACAGAAGTCTTGAGCAAAGTTTCAAGTAGCAGAGGATCTGTCTCAGCCTTGGATCTGCAGGACATCTTCTTCTGTTCAAATGGTCCCCAGAATTTCAGCCCTGTGGATGACCATCATCCCCAAGCTAGTGGGCTGCAGCATTGCCAATGCCTCCAGCTATCTGTTCAGGCTTTTGCATCTAGTTACTGCCTAGGGAGAGGAGGAGGATGAGCACACCATGCTACATCTGCTGCCAGGGTGCCCACTGCTCAGTGCTCCTCAAGGGATCTCTTTGAGTCATACTTCCCATCCCAAACATGTGCAGGCCTCTACTTCTGACAAATGCAGAGAAGCAATTATTTACACACGGATCTTTTAATTTCAACTAGATGGAACATTTTTTTCCTTCTTTATAGACAGCTGCAAACAGGGATGTTATCCAAAGGTGTACCAACACAGCCATCATGTGCGAAGGTGCCTGTGGATTTCCAAATTGCCAAATCTTTCTTTTGTGAAGAGCTTCACCTGAGTCAAGTGGTTTAGGTGTGTAACTCTGCAGCTAGTGGGTGCCAGGGAGGGTCCCTGCAAGGACTCCTTTGAAGCTGGAGACCTCTGCAGGGAAGCTTTTTCTTCCCAACTTCTGGTGAGCATTGTCATTAGGAAAAGGAGTTGGTGGCCATCATCCTGTTTCAAGATCCCTTGTGCACAGGGGGACCTTAATGCCAAGAGTCACAGGGTAGGAAAGAGGCTGCAGGGCTACATTTGTGATGTGCTGGGAGGAATGGAGGAGAAGAATAAAGAGCAGAAATAAAGGGATGAATAAGGAGGAGCACAGCAGCTCCTCAGCCCAGCTTTGGCAGGGCTTCACGTGTCTGCGCTGCGTGGCTGTGGCTGCGTGTGCCTGCAAGGATTTGTTATTTGGCAGGCATGATTTAGCTCCCTGCCTCTGAAAATCTGACTCCAATTTCCAAGCAAAAATAGAATATTTTTTATCCTTTGGGTGTTGCATTTTATATGATCTTGCTACCAATGCCAGATGACAACATTCCCCCCTGCCACTGTGGAATGAAATGAAGCAGAAAATGTGGAGACAAAAGGAAAAATTGTTTTGATCTGGAAGCATTTGTTAACTATTCCCCCTTTGGTTCCAGGCTGGGCTGGTTTTCTTCCTTCAAGGCTTTGTGTGTGTCTAGGTACAGAGAGACTGGCTCAGGCAGCCGGAGTACCTGTTTTGCCATGATTTGACAAGACAGTATTGCAGAGATACCATTAGCATTCATGATTATCAAAGAGACAGTATAAAAGAAATTGGCTTACTCTTGTCATATGAATAGATCTGTTTCATAAGTTTCTTGAAGGCATATACGGGGCAATCACCTTCAAGGCTGCATTTTTAAGCTTTGCTAGCACTCTGCCTTATTTTTATATGTTGCTTGAGACATGTCATCCTCAGAAAAAGCAAAAGAATTATAAGATGAAAACAATTCTCCACCACTGCTGAAATGGCCCCATATCTAAGTATCAGTGGGCCTGTTGTGTCACTGATAAATTCAGCATTTAACATATTTGTGTTTGCTTGCCCTGGGGAGGTGCGGTAGAGTACAGGTTATTTCACCTGATACCATGAAGGGATGATTTATGGCCTACTATCTTTATCTTGACATTCATCTAGAGTTTTCATTGTTCATAACCTTACAAAATGCCTATCAGTTTTCTCTTGCTGTTCTGTGAATGCAGCAAAATTTTAAATAAGAGCACAATTAAATGGAAAGCTGAATTGTAGCCACCAAGATGTTCATAATAATTCAGTACACTAGGGCTCTGTGCAGTATTATCTTCTGATGTTTCAGTGGGAGATGAATTAAAGCTAAGCTTCCTTATAAAGGTGCAGGTTTTTCATCAAGATCTCCCTTCCATTATAATGGTGAGTTGTACCAGAATTTAAGTTGAAATAATTTGTTCTGATGCAAAACTGAAGTTTGAGATTAAGAAAAAAGCAAAGTCTGCCTTGATTGTTATTTAACTTTGTTAATGTCTGAGCTCTGTTGGCTATGACAATTTCCACTTGTTCATCACCATTTTTTTAAAAAGTAAAGCAACAGCATAACCCTCTTCCAACTTAAAAATAATTACTGGCTGCAGAGAGAAAAAGAGTGAAGAATTAATCCACGCAAAGATTTGTAAGAGTAGATGGTTTCACAAACAACTTACTTTCTACCTCAAAACTGAGAAACTGCCAAGAAATAAATTGGTTGATGCAAACTGAGTTAACTTGTCTATATAAAGGCACTAAACTCACATACACAGATATTAGAATTTGTACATTTTCTAGATTTATTTCTAGAACCTTGGCACACCCGATAAAGGAAGGAAAATACTGTACATCATCCAGTGTAAATCACACCTCAGGCACAAACTACTTGTTTTTTCTTTATAATAACCAAGGAAAAGATAGAGCATCGTCTTTTGTTTTTCAGCCTTTGAGCTACAGGTGAGAAGACAGTGTGCATAAAAAGAGTCCCTTGTCTTTACAGATATGCAGCATATAATTTGAGTTGTACCATATATTTTGGTGTTGGGGAAAGTAAGGTGGGGAAAAAATCCTCTATTTAGATTTAGACACCTCTCTGTGTGATAAACAGTCAGTCTTGAGACCCTGTCTAATAAAGGGTATGAGCAGGGTGTGATCAATTCTGTTTCAGGTGGATGTCTAAAATAGATGAGATGAAACATGCCTTGGCAGAAGCAATTTCTCTCCTGTTTCCAAAGAACTCTCCATGTGTGACCGTTCATCCATCCATTGCATCCTGCAGCACATGACTGCAGAATTTAACATAGGTTGAGTGCCTGTTGAGTCAGAAATCAGAAGTGTTCATGAAGTACAGACATGAGGCCAATGGTTATGGCAGGGACCTACCAGGTCTAGGTCAGATGTGGAAATGTGAAAAGTAGAAGAGTAGGATGGAGATTAATCTCATCTGTTTGCTTGTGGACAAATACCTTGTTTTCAAATGAAACATCTATCTTCAATCTTATTTCTTGTAGGCGCAGATCCAGTGAATCATGATGGAGACAGAGGTGAATTTAATCTCCTTTTTCAAAAGTTATTTTATGAGTTGTATTTGGATTAGCTTAAGTAAACATAAATAAAAAAAATTAATTGATGACAGTATCTAACCTTGTCCTGTTCCTTGATGCTGTTGAAATAGAAAATTATTTATGTTCTCTCAATGCTGAGAATGCCTTGAGGACTTCAATTTGCCAATGACACCTAAGACTTGGGAATCAGGGCAACATCCATCTAAAAATGCCATAAATCAGGAGGGGGATATATGCTGTAAATATTTTCCTTTAAATGGCAACTAAAGAAGAAGAAACAAAGGGAATTAAAAAATGGTCCATAGTCACATCATGGAATCCCTCACAATTTCAGCTAATTAGAAAAACACGGAATAAAGTGCCTGCAATGACAAGCTCAGAAACAACATTTTCACATTATATGGGACCTAATTAGTCAAATGTCCAGACTTATAGTAGAGTGATTATTCACTTCACTTGCATCTGGGTACTCCTGCCTCTACCTCGTGATGATACAGATCAGCAGCCACTGGTGCCCATCTGCAACTCCCAAGGTTCCCTTACATTCCTCAAACATCCAGCTATTTTGAACAAGAAAAACAGCATGCACACCTGCAGGTTTTCACTAAGGAAAAACATGGCCATTTATAAGAGGATTGCACTGTTTGTGGATAAGGGAAGAGCAACAATGTAATTTATCTGAATTTCTGCAAAGCATTTGACATTGTCCCACATGACTTCTTTGTCTCTAAATTCCAGACGCACAGACTTTAAGGATGAGTTACTTGATGGATAAGCAATTGGCTGGATGATTGCATTCAAAACGCCGTGGTCAATGGCTCCATGTCCAAGTGGAGATCAGTGATGAGTGGTGTTCCACAGGGGTTTGTGTTGGGGGCGGTGCTGTTTAACATCTTTGTTGGTGACGTGCACAGTGGAACAGAGTATGCCGTCAGTTGCTGACAATAGTTGACTATACCAAGCTGTGTGGTGAAGTTAAGACTCTGGATGGGATGGAGGCCATCTAGGGGGACATTGACAGGCTTGAAAGGTGGGCTGATGCAAACCACGTGAAGTTCAACGAGGCTGTGTACAAGATCCTGCACTTGAGCTAGGGAAAACACAAGCACGATTACAGGCTGGGCAGAGAATGGATTGAGAACAGCCCTGAGGAGAAAGACTTGGGAGTATTGGATGATGAGAAGCTACACATGAGCTGCAATGTGCACTTTCAGTCCAGAAATCCAACCATATCCTGGGCTGCATCAAAGGAAGTATGACCAGAAGGTTGATGAAAGTAATTCTCCCCCTGTATTCTGATCTCATGAGAACTCACTTGGAGTACTGTGTCCAGTCCTAGAGCCCCCAACACAAAAACAACATGGAGCTGTTGGAGTGAGTCCAGAGGAGGGCCATGAACATGACCAGAGGGCTGGAGCAGCTCTCCTATGAAGACAGGATGAGAAAATTGGTGTTGTTCAGTCTGGACAGAGGAGGATCTGGGGAGAAGTTGTAGTGGCCTTTCAGTACCTGAAGGGGTCTACAAGAAAGCTGTGGAGGGGCTTTTTATAACAATAGAGATAGGACTAAGGGGAACATTTTCAAACTGAAAGAGAGTAGATTTTGATTGGCTGTCAGGAAGAAATTCTTTGCTGTGAGGGTGATGAGACAATGGCACAGGTTGCCCAAGGAAGCTGTGAATGTCCCCTCTCTGGAAGTGTTCAAGGTTGGATTTGAGCAATCTGGTCGCTGCCTATGGCAGGAGGATTTGAACTGGACAATCTTTAAGGTCCTCTCCATCCCAAACCAGTCTATGGTTCTCTGAAAAATTGGCCTGTAAACTTGGATGGACCATGGCAGGAGAAAGTCACCATTTAGAAGTCTCTTTCTTGGTTTCCAGGCCTTTTGTAGATGTGAAATCTGACTATATGCACCTCTGGTACCCTATTTCTCTTGACCAATCATCTGGTATGTCAGAGTATGTTCTACAGTGTAAAGTTACAATAGCCTTATGGTACCAAACACACTGTCAGAAGGGTGCTGTACTTAACAGCTCAAGGTATAATGTATCTAATGTAAGCTCAATGTGTGATGGGGATGCTCCTACCACATGCCTCAAGTTCAAGGCCGGTGTTTCTTATCCTGTGAATGCACAGCAAACACACAAAAAGATTGCAATATCAAAACTGACCAACTTGACCAAATACTTAGACATTCCACTAAGAAGTGGCCGGATGTGTGTCTGTGATGTAACCAAAACTCTGGTTTCTTCTGTCACAAGGTGGGAAAGAACCAGTCCCTATGACAGGATTTGTAGGCATGTTCCACTGTCCACAAGCGTTTCGGCCATGTGCCTGGATGGTCGTACACTCCATTTGTGGAGCTCTTAGCAACATCTGCTGACAGACACTTTGGGTGAACAGATGAATCTACAGTCACAGGGACTCTGAAGAACCCCGCAGGAAACAGAATGATGAGCACCAAGATGAAGGCTGCCTAAATAATTACGTTGGCTTGCAGCTCTATTCCAGGTACCCAGAAGAAGCTGTTTAGAAAGAAGACAGCTGGTTTGGGATCTATGCAGATGGTTTGGCCCTCTGGCACTTTTGTGGTGGTACCGCTGGAGACTGCAACACTACTTAAAAGTAAAAATTCAGAAGTTTGAAGTTCTTGGAATGAAATAGGGAGATATTTCTGAAATTACTTTGGCAGCTGAATCAGATATTGATTGATACTTCTGATACGTGGGGAAGGATCTGCATCAATAGTTAGAGACAGACATAAATCCAAGAACTAGCTACCCTACAGACTTGAAAATATGTCATAAATCTTTTCTTTCCTTCTTTTTCCCTAATCTAACCTAGAACAATGGATGATCATATTAGAAATATTGTTACAGCCTTGACTTTACTCATGTTCCTGAGGCTTGACAAATTGCTTTACCCATGCTGTGGCAACAGCCATACCTCACTCCTGAACAGGCTGTTAAATTTCCTGGAGTTCAGGTCAGAACTGACCAGTTCATCATCTAATTTGACCTTTGTTGCATCTACCACAAGCTAATGCACTTCAGCCAGTTTCCATCACATAGATCTACTAACTTGGCTTGGACTGAAGCAGTTATTTCTGGTCAGGAGGTGAATGACTGCTGAGTGAAGCTGTGTATGATCAAGATTTTTTTCTTTCTGAGTAGCTATGTGATGCTGATGTATTTCTTCCATTCCAAACTGGAATGAAAGAAATGTGCTTGTTAAAATAATATCCATAAAACCTGTTTTCAGAAAAAACAACCCCAAACTTCAAGCAAGGCAGTTAATATTAAGAAAACCAAAAGGATTTGTTTTCATTACAAAACGTAAAGCATGCCAGTTTTAAAAATTTCCTTGACTTTCCTAACGTAAAATACAAAAGTGCAACATAGAAACAAAGTATCACTGGAGGCCAAGATATCCTGTTCTATTTTAAAGTTAAGTCTCACTGAAATAAAGATGGAACATTGATATGTAGGCAAAGACATTTAAATCTTTTCACTCTAGGGGCCTAAGATAAATAACTGGCCTCCTGCTGAACTTCTTGTAGTTCATGGATTATAGAAGATGGACCAGAGATCAGGGGAACATGCCTTTCTATGCAACATGGGAAAATCTGCTGTGGAAATTCCATAGGGAAGTGGGCTCAAAGCTGGGCTCGGTGATTACTCCCCTTAATGGTACTTTTGGATAGTAAACTGGCAAATTCCTCACCAGTTCATCTGCTGAGGTATCACATGAGTAGTTCTCAAAAGTGTAGGAACTTGTGGTCTTTTGATATAAAATTAATGTGAGCAGCAAATCTCATGGGGTTTTATTGTGTGATGCCTTCGCTTGCTCTTCCCAATTAATGTGATTTCCTCTTAGGTCAAAATGATGGATCAGTTGATGGTTAACAAGGGTGGTGATCCAAAAACATCCAACACATTGCCATACATTCTGTGACTTAGTCTCTGCTCCCTTTCTCAGCTTCTTGAGGCAGCAAAAAAGGTGAGATTGCCCTATTGAACTGGAGCACAAGACTCTGGATTTGTATTCAAGACAAGTCTCAGTGGCTTGGGACTCTTGTACCCCCCCTCAGTAAGCTGCAGATTATTAACAATAGGTGTCACACAATGAG
The DNA here is from genome assembly GCA_023637945.1 of Phaethornis superciliosus. Taxonomy (NCBI): domain Eukaryota; kingdom Metazoa; phylum Chordata; class Aves; order Apodiformes; family Trochilidae; genus Phaethornis; species Phaethornis superciliosus. The sequence goes on from JAJQWJ010000001.1 coordinate 187,012,249, forward strand.
ACTGCATTACCCAAACTGGATTAATAGATATGCAGTATGTTTTGTGGCTGTAGAGGACTGCAAATATTTCCAAGAAGGATATGCCTTTTAAGAATTTAAGTGTACCTAGAAAAATGGGGCCATATCTTAGTAGTTACTTCTTACAAGGTAAATCACAACAACATTAGCAGCCAGATAAGAGGAGTATGAGTCAGGATTTTCTTTGCAGTTCATCTTTCCTGACAGCTGTTCTAAGTTATTCTTTAAAAAGGTACACCAGGTATCTCACACCAGGAAATCACTTTGAAAGGGTATCTAAGGAGCTTCTGCTGCTTCATTTCTTGTTGAAATATTGGCACTTATGCAAATTGGACACTTTATTTCTCACAAACCTGCATTTAATATTCCAGCTGTCTCTTTATTCAATTCTGCATGCAAAGGAAGTCAGCCCTGAATGGTGTTTGAAGACGTCTGATGTAGAGTATGTTTTGCATGAAGCTGTTGTAGGAACTTTGAACAGTTTTCAAATAATTAAATATAATAATCCAATGGACTATGAGCGTTAGGCAGTCCAGAGTGTCAGTATTTCACTGACAGCCAACAGAAATGAGCAGTGAAAGGGCATTTTCCTAAAATGGGTCTGAACTCTATTCCAGAGAACATCTGTTCACTGTGTTAAAGTTGAAATAGATTGTTTGTTTGTTTGTTTGTTTGTTTTAATAATCTACTAACAAAAAACACAGATGCCCTTGGAGAATTCTCCTTTCACACAGCTGTCCCTGGTTTTGCTTCTGTCTGGTCTGGAGTCTTATCCAGAGCTCGGCTGTAGATTGTAAATCAGAAACAAAGCACCACGAACACTGATGTGGGCACATTTGGGTAGAGGAGTCATGACCTACTCCCTGGTGTCCTTGATGTATGTTTTTGATCAGTTATTAGCCAGGCACAGTGTGGTGACAGAGAGCTGTGGCCAGGGTAATGATGGGTGAGATTAGACCTTCTGTCCTGCCAGCCCCAGCTGCTCTCCTTGCCACAGGGAAACCCAGGCACAAAGTGGCATTTTAAGGTTGCTCTTCAAGGGTAAGGGGGTAAAGCCACTTAAGAGATGCCTGTCTCCTTCCAGGGGCTGCATAAGGAGTACAGGCTATGTGGTAAAAAGTTAAATTTGTAAATGAGCTGAAGAGGGTCTTGATTTTTGAGTACATGCCCAGCATCAGTATTCTCTACGGCTCTTCATTTATACCCTAATGCTTTAAATATATTGGTCCAAAAACTACCAAAGGAAGAGCTGGGTGAATGCCACTGCTTGATGCTGATATGGCTTGCTTTTAAAGTTGAATTCCATTAAATGAAGCCTAATTCCTTTTTGCTGTGATATTATAGTATTATTTTGCTGGACACATCCATGCAGATAATTTTCAGCTTGTTAACATGATATGAGAAGTCCCTGGCTGAAGTAAGTGTAAATTAAATTGTTCTAAGTGAAGGAAATGCACCTTTCTACAGGAGTTCAGCACCGAACATGTTCACTTCTTACTTTCCATTCATTGTAGCTGGTGTTGCATTTGTTTTGTTTTGTTTTGTTGTCTTTCTTTAAATTTGTCATATATAGGTCACAGACTAGTTTATGAGGGTAAGAATATAATTTGCCTGTAAATTATAGTACAGAAATGTAAAGCACTAGCATGAGGTTTTAACATCATAGTCCTACTGATTCAACAGCTCACATTTCTGAATTTTAAAACAAGGACCTACCCACTAGAAAAAGCAGAGCCTCAGGTGGTGCATGGCTATATATGAAACCTTTGTCCATCTTCTCTAATGGGATGAATTTTGCCCATCAGTATTAGCAAAGAGGAATCCAAGTTTTATCTCAGTGTCTCATCTGTGCACCTAGTTTTAATTTCATTATTACCAGCAGTTTGGAGTCTGACTTGTTTTCATATTAACAACAAGTATTTGTACAGTAGACTTCCTAATTAAACTGAAATGTCAACCTTATGCCTGTACACAATTTTATTTTCTAATTTAAAGTTCTGTTCTGCAGGAAATGCTTTAATTTAAATAACTCTCTTTGGGGAAATTTATTTCTTTTGTGACTTTCAAGTAAATTGTTTTATTTGAAATAAACAATCCATGCAATAGAACTATATTGTCCCAAATGTATGAAATGGAAGTTGGACTGTTGCAGAGCTTCAGACTCAGGGTGTCTTGAGCCCTGACTGTAGGGCAGCCCTCCAGGTGGGCTGCTGAAGACTCTATAACTCCACAAGCTGTGAGGCTGGGGGTTCTAGAACTTCCTTGCTTTGTTTTTAAGTAACTGCAAAGATTAGATAAGACATTCATAGATTTTTCTTTTGCAGACAGTTTTTAAATATTGGGAGTTTTTTTCTGGGTCTGGGTAGAATGTTGACATCTCTTCATGTCCCCATGAAATATGGTGACACACAAAGCTGTCATAAGGACATGTTGAAATGCTTTTCTGGAGCAGAACCACAGAGGGAGAGGCTAATAGAGCTGGGACTCCTCATTCTGGGGAAGAGAAGGTGTAGAGGAAGTTTATCAATGTCTAAGTATTTCATGAGGGAGATTATTTGGCTGGACTTCTCTCAGAAGTGACCAGTCAGAGGACAAGAGGTAATGGGCATCACCTGAAATACAGGAAATTCTGTTTAAACATGAGAAGTAAACTTCTTCACTGTGAATTTGGTCAAACACTGGCACAGGTTGACCGAAGGTTATCTCCACCATCTGAGATATTAAAAAAAAAACAGTTAGACACAGCCCTCAGCATCCTGCTTTTTCTGACTTTGCCTTGATCAGGGCAATGGATTAGATGATCTCCAGAGCTGCCTTCCCACCTCTAACGTTTTGTGCTGTGAAACTGGAGGGAGCTGAGTCACTCCTTATAAATCCACAGCTGGACATACTACAGGAAGGGGACTTTTTGATCTGAGAAATGATGGTCAGCTGAAGTTGAAGTGCTGTTGCTTGCATGAGGCTTTTGAAGTGGGAATCTGTGCCTTAAGCATTAATTTTATTTTTTTTTTTTTTTTTTCCCACCAAGAGATATGCTGAAGTTCCCAATGGTCCATCTAAACTGGACAAATAGTTAAAATCCTTGCCCCAGGCAGGTCAATGGCAGAATTCCCAGCAACTTTACTGTGGCCAAGAATTCACTAAAGTCAAGGGATTTGTAACATCAGTGCATTTATGTTATATCTGGTTGTTTACAACCTTCTGGAGTACTTATCTTTTACAAACAATCTTTACAGAGCATCAGAATGTCTAAGTGCTTTGAAGCAGAGCCATTTGCAAGTGGTTATTGAGGACTGTATTTAAAAATGAAATGCTGTCATTCACAGTGGGACTGTATGCAAAAGCTGCTCTAATTACAGTGATAAGAAATGCAGCAGACATTCCAAAAATTACAAAAAAAACCCTTTTCCATCTTTTCACCACTGAAAAACTTACATAAGCATCTTGGGAAATCTGAAAGATAACCACAATTTAATCCCAACAGATGGAAACTAATATTATCTCATAATAACAAAGAAAGGGGTATATATATAAAATATTAATATTGAAAAATTTATTCTTTGTTTGCTCTAATTTCAGACCCAGTACTATTGTATCAGGTTCTGCACTGTTTCTGAGAAAAATGCAATACCATGTATTATTACTACAATGTTCTGGGTGAGATTAGCTCGTTTTTCAAACTGAAAGTTTAGAGAGGCAGGATTTGCATACATATTATCATTGCATGTGCAGTGATAGTGCACATGTGCATTCAACACAAAAAGCTAAGTGCAGTGTAAAAGCCTATCTTAATTGGGAGCATCCTTTGGATTTCGGGGCCTTCAGGTCCTAAAAGTAAGGTGCTCAATACATCCTGAGATCTGAAAATCTAATCAGATGCCTCCAAGAACCATGTAACCCAAGCATAAACCAACGAAATTCTGCATTAAAGCTCAATGTCAAGCATTTACTGGGTAGTGCTACAGAGTTTCCTTATCTAAAGAGGACCAAGACTAACTTTATTTTCTACTCTTCCCATTTTGTGACAGTTTTTAACCAAAAATTTATTAGGAAATATTTAGGAATAATAGGCATTAGGCAATAAAAAAACTCTATTCCACCTTGAACTGTGTTAAAGGTGAAGCTCAGAAAAAGCAGAATTATTGTCACAATATCAGGTTCTAGCTTCAACCTAGTGAGATAAGCTGTGGGGTGGCAGAGCAGCTGAGGTGAGCTATGAAACACTGCTCTCTGTCACCTGGCCACAATCTGCTCCCTTGCCCTGACAGCTCCTCTAGCCCGGGCAGATCAGGCAAGCCATTCCATCCTCCTAGGAGTCTTCTGTGTCATTACAGGAACAGAAGGAAGCTGAAATACATGCAATATCAGGCCCTTTTTGTTCCACTTTCAGGCATGTAATATTTAGAAGTTTTTAATTAACTTAGTTGTTTGCACCATGTTCAGAGAATGAATTCTGCATTAGGAAATGTTAGTATTCCCCTTTTTGCCTGCCACATGTCCTCGAGATGTGTTCATAACACTTGCTTTGTTATTGTGGGTAGATGTGATTTATTTGATAAATATTTCCTTCAGCAAGGTATTGAACATCTATAACAATTCTTCACAGTTATTAGATTTAGCTATTTCCAAAGAGCAAAGCAGTGGATTAAGTTCCCAGTTAATTTGTCTTCTCTTTAATTGCTTCTAAGATATTTTCCATTCCAAATTTTTTTTAAAAAAATGAAACACCACAGTCCATACATGTTCTCTGATATCTGTAATGGTGTTCCTTACCAAGAGTGACAATGCCAGCAGTTGTTCCTTGGCTGTGTTCCCAGCAAGTATAATTTAACAGGTGAAAAATAAAGTATATGAGTGAGATAACTGTGTGATACTCTAAATTTAGATTGAGGTTTTTTTGTAAATTGTAATTTTTGTAAATTTTTGTAAATTCTGTTTTTCCACTGAAGGCATAGAGAATCTTAATGACATCTTTATTAAAAACAAAGAAGGTTTGAGAGTTTGAAAATAAGAGAGTTGTAGCTTTTGACATGTTATTATAAATCAAGGAACACATCTGATTTTGTGTTTCACAGCCTTCTTATGAAAGACAACTCTTTGGGAGTTAGTCTCAAGAAAAATAACCCAGGAGATAGGGTGTTAGCATAAACGATTTTTATAGATATACTTGATAAAACTCACATTTTTGTTGGCTAAAGAGTTCATTTCAGCCCTGCAGGAAGTTTGGTGTAGGATAGTGAAGCTACTTAGCTTTCTGCCTTGGGCTGAACAGATCCAAGAACATAGGTCTGTTCAGTAAGTTCTGGACAACCTTCCTACCTAATTGCTTGCTTGGGTTTTTTTGGTTTTTTCCTTTCTGTCTTTTGATAAGTTGATTGGCTGTGTGCTGGAGTTCTGTACGCTCTTGATTTACTGAAGCCCTGGTAATGGTATGTTGAGGAAGAGAAACATCATGTGGAATTTGGGTCTCTGACAAAGCAGAGGATCTGTCCTGGTGCTCTGGTAAATGAGCAACAGATATCTGCCTGCTAGGTTTCTGCAGAGGAGTGCACTGAGGTTATGGGAACAGTAGGAAAGGTTTTTTGGGTGGCTGTAACACAAAATGACCCCAGAGGTACAGAACATTTTCCATGAAGACGAAAATTTTCTTCTACTTGAAAAGACACACCCTGAGGCACAGCAGAAGACTCTGGCATTTCTAACTGATACAGCTAAACACTGAGTTAGACTTGATGAATTTAGCATTCTGTTCTTGAATTCCTAAAAAGGTAATAAGACCAGTTATTCTAAGGGTAAAACTTGGTGTGAAGGCACAAGGACTTATAGTCCTACATTTTATAGATAATTTTGGAAGTCTGAACCATTGGCTCTGTGACCAAGAGTAATTATATTACAACTGTGATTATCAGCATTTTCAGTAATATTACTACAGCCTGCTCATAAAGAGATAATGATCATTGTTTGCCAGTGCAAGAACCTGCCTGATCTGTACTAAAGAACTATCTGATATTTTATGCAAAATACTAATTGTCATTGCTCTGGAGAGAAAGTCAAATCTCAGTATCCCACTTTTGTTACAGTCAAAGGTAGGATGTAGATCGTTGTGAAGCTTATCTGTACATTTCCAAAGGCCTTTGGCTCTAGAACTAGGAACTGGAATGAGTCTCTTGAGAATGTGCTCCAAAATTTGTTTCAGTGTGCTTGCAGTTTTTTATTTATTTGGAAGTGAGTTTTTAAAGCTTAATTTTATTACACTGAAATGTGCAATACTGAACTGCTTTGATTAAAGTTACGTTATTGCTTTGAGCTTATTAAAAAAATTAAACATCTTAGCCTTGGAATTTGAATTGAAATATGTAATGATCCATGTATCTTCTGCTCTGATTAGCCAGTTAATCGACATGGATTTCAATATTCTTACATTTTATTAACTCTTTTTCTTACCTTTTGTTAGCATTTGCCATTTTGATAGTCTCCACAGATGTCTTTAAACCTAACCACCTTCTGCAAATGTTATATTAATAGTATAATAATAAAACTCAAACAACAGGAAGTCCTGAAAATGATATTCATGTTTTCTTTCCATTTTAATCAGGCAAGGTTTGATATTATTCTTTCACCACTATTTTTCTGCTTCAGAGGTGATCCCAGTGGTTTCAGTAAGAATGCTTGTAGAACAGAATACTACCTTGTCAATTAAATTTACTGAATATAAGCTCAGAATGCAGTTATCTTCCAGTATTAAGTATTCATACTTTAAGTCACTTTAAAAACAGGGGGAGAGAAAAATCTGTAGGGAAATAAACTTCCTTTCATATTCGTAGGGAAACTACTGAATAATAGAGAAATTGATCACAAAGACAAGGATTGACCCACTACCCATCTTTTACATTTAAAAGAATTAAACAGCTGATTTAGTTTCAGTCTCTGAACTCTTTTTTCACTGATGACTACCCATTCAGTTTAGCACATTTAGCAATTACTATACAGTTATACTCTTCAACACAGTTACTGAAATTAAATATAAATAGAATTACATGACATTTCAGAACGTGTCAGATGACTGTATAGTTCAATAAAGTTCTTTATAGATAATATGTGGTTATATATCAGACAGAGAAGGACACTAGATCAGAAAGAAACTAGTCCATGGATAACTTGTCAATGAGCATCTATTGCCTTCAACCCCCAAACAATCAGCTTTAGAGATTTTCAGTTTTGTGAATTCTGCTTAACTGTAGAAAGGCAAAGGACCCGAAGTTGCAAAAAAATGCACAGTTAGACATTGCCCTGGATTTTGGCCATGATGCTGAATGTTGGGGTCAATGAGTTATGCTCACGTCACACAAGATTTTTTTGTCCATGATTTAGACAAGTGTTCTGTAAGGAGCATGATCAGTCTTCACTCTGACTGCTGCAGCTTTCTATAGGTGGTGACACTTTATTAACTGGCAGGTCTATGGTTTGTTTCCTTAGAAAGATGCAGCAAATATTAATCTGCTTTTTGGTGTTCCAGTGTGTCATCTGGCAGGAAAGCAGAGCATAGCCCCCTCTGCTCTTTAATGCTAACAATAAAGGGTTGAGATTTGTATTCTCTGGGACCTGGCTGTGAGAATACAGTGAGCTGGTACATTGACCTTGAAGCTCATCTTGCTGAATGATCTTGTTTTATTTTAAACTTCTAAGTTTTACATGTACATACTTCTGTCGTTGCGTAGCTAGAGTTTGCACTCAGTCATACTAGTCAATATAATGTAACCACTACATGGATTAAATGCCTCATCTATAATCTGTGGTTGGTTTCTGACCCACCAAGATGGTTCATCAGACCTTTGGCCATCTACCAACTTCCTTATGAAGGCTCCCAAAAAAGGACATGTCTGCAATTTGCCTATCCAAAGCTTTTGGGGAAGAAAATGAGTTATTGTGGACACTGAGATCAGCTGCTTGCTCTACATATGTGCCATGAGATGACTCACCATGGCAGGAAATTAGGCTGAGATGCACACCATAGTAAGGGGTTTGGTTACTGCAGGCCTTGCACCAGGTATATGAGGTCTCCTGGCTCCATCAAGGTTTAAGTATTTAGTGTCACATCTCACTGCAGATATGTGCTGGGAAAATAAATATTCATAGATCTTGTTATAGAGAAAGGCAGACTGACAAAGGAAAGGTTGAAAATAATTTTACTTGAAATTGCAAACATCAGTATGATAAGGAGTTCCAACATAATGCAATATAAGACATAAAGTGGTCTGTCTACCCATGAAAAAAATGTACAGTCTAGTAAGAGCAGACAAGAGTGAGGTAAACAAACATTTAATACACAGAGGATGCCAAATTCCTCCCTAGGAATCACTGGTAATTTGGCCAACTTATTAGGAGAAAAAAATGCTTTTCAGGAACTGAGTTTCAGGAAAAGCCTTGATGTGTGTGTAGGTGGGAGTTTCTGCATGAACATGTTTATTTAAAGAAGAATGCAATATAAAGTTGTTAACTTTAACTAATGATTTGTGCAACGGCTTGTTTTCCAAGTCTTGATATTGGAAGATGTCAGCTTATCTCTCACTCTCTGAATCTCTGTTCTAATGTTTTCCTGGCATTTTATGACATGACAAAAATCAGTGGCCATCAGGACTCAGGCTCCAGCTACCTTCCCTCTGCAGCTCCATGAAATGGCTGAGCCTGCACTGGTGACTGCCCAGTCAATGGGCATAGTGTCCCTGTTCCCCAGCAGTGTGACCAAAGGCTTTGCTGACAGGCTTGGTACTCTCCTGCAAAAGCAAAATAATTAAGAGATTAAGCAGCTGCAGCTTGTCTGTTAGGAGGTAGATGTTCTCCTGGTCACTGGGTAGAAAATCAGCTGAAGGGCTAAACCTGGTCCTGCTGTGGTTGCTGCTGGAACATGTCCTGCTGGAGTAGTGGTGACACCTGTCTGTAGCTATCAAGAGCTGGTGAACTTTTCAGTTGTACTATTTCTATCAGCTTCATATTTTTTCTTCTGCACGAGTAAGCAAACCAAGTATTTCTGTGTATGAAGCAGATCAGATGCAGTTAGAAGATCTTCTGCACCAATTGTTACAATTAAAAGCAGTTTCTTTGCATCAGGAGGAGTGCCTGAGCAGAGGTTTTGTCATCTCTTGGGTAAATGTAGAATTTTTCATTTTATCACTATAGATACAAAAGACATACAGAACAGGCTGGTATTAGACTTATAAAACAGACAGAAACATCATCCAAATGGCTGATATCAGTAATTCAAACCCAACTTTATGAGGGAGCTTGAGAGACTGGCAAGTAGGCAGCAAATCTCAAGGACAACCATCCATCTCCTCTGGGAACTCTCCTGGGATATATCAGCTGCTCATCATCCAACTTCTCGAAAATGCTCCTTCTGACCCGCTTGCCACCCATAGCTCTTACCCTGATGAAGAGACAGAGGATGCTGCATGAGGGACACTGTGATTTTTCCCTGCTTTTTCCAGCCCCATAGTAACCTTCCTATACCTGCTGCCCGCAGTCCTTCCCTTAAACCAGCCCTTCCCTTTGAGGTCTTCCCAGCTCAAAACTGCTGGGTTTTGAGCTTTTGAAGAACAGGATGCACAGAGCAGGGCACTACACTTGGGCTGGGAAGATCAAGCTCTCTTTCTCACTCTGCAATTAATCTCTCAGCCCTGTGCCCCCATTCCCCCCATGCTTTTGTTTCTTCCTTTAGTTTGGTAGCTCAGTGACTGAAAAATGCTTCTAAAAACATAGTGTAAACCCATCCTAAAGTGGTCTTGGGGGTGGGTGGGACATTCAGGAGCTGTGGAAACACCAGGAATAACTATTTTTTCATCTTCAACTGAAAATGCATGCACATACTGCATAGTTTTGTTAACACACCTGATCTTCATGCTTGAGAAAGAGCTGACTGATGAGCCAGCATTCTCTGTTTTGGAAAGCAACTTTTTACTGGTACTAAGCAGCACCGGCTGTCAGCTAGCTATCAGGAAAAAGAAAAAAAAAAAAAAGAAAAAAAGAAGAAAAAGTAAAAGAAAAATCATTGCACGCTTTGCACAGGGCAGACTTGCACTGTTCTGGGCAAAGGAGAGAAATTGTAAAAGGGATGTTGTGGCAAAGCATATGACTGGGACACAGTAGGAGATTTCCTTTTGGTAAAATAGCTCTCAGGGCATGAGCTGCTGGTACCCAGGAACCACATTGTGTTGGGTACTTGCTCTCGGCAGTGTAAAGTCAACACAAAGCTAATGACTGGCACCAGCCACAGAAGATTTTTTATAGGCCATAGGATCAGAACACAGTGGAAAATGGAGAATGTCACTGAGCAGCTCAGGTTTTTTCACTGGAATTAATCATCAACTGATATACTCCTCTGCTTCAGTTTGGCTACTGTCCACAGACTTTAAAGGTGCTTATCAGGTTGCACTTTTCATACATCTTTATCTTATAGCTTTCACTACTGCAGCTGGTTTACTTCAAAAAATTTGGTTTAAGTGTTGTCAGTGTTGTTTTTTTGCTTTTTTTTTCTTTTTAAAGTCCTCCCTTCCCAATTAAAAATGATAACCCATGGCAGATTTATTATTAATTTGTGAGAAGAATGCTTAAGAAGTACTCTTACTTCAGATACTCCTGCAAAAAGTTGATTTCCTCCAAGCACTTTAACAACGTCATTCTTATTTCTTGTCCAGCCCTGTCAGTTTGCATGACCTTCATATGATCATTAACCCATGTTTGGAAAGTTATCATAGTGAATTCAAGAAGAAGATGTGAAAAGTTGTGAAGACTTATGTTGGTGCACCAATCAGAATCACTTATCAGTGACTTACCTTAGCACTATATGTAGGGTGTTTTATTTTATGCCTTCTTTTTTTTAGTGATTATAGGCAAGTGGAATGCAATTAGTCATTGTAGAAACACTTGGGTAATACTGTAGTCAGAAACAGTGAGGTATCTGAATACCTTGCAGGCTGCTCCTCTGTTTCAGTGCCTGTCTACAGATGGTTCATTTAGATTGCTGTAAAGCTGAAACGTTTTAAAGATATTTAACCAACACACTTTCCAGAACAAAGAAGAAAAAGATAAAAATATATTAATTTCTTCAGAACAGAGGAAGAAAATCTGGGAATCCAGAGAGTTGGTTTTGATTGAATGTTATAAATATATAAGTGATAAGACTTGGAAACAGAAGGAAGAAAAAAAGGAAAATACTCTTATGGCTCTGAATACGAAGGAGAAATCTTCCTTTAAATTTTCTATTCTTTCCTGACTGCCAGGTCAGTGTAAGCTGATAGTAAGTAATGAAATGGACTGGTGGTAATAACTATTAATAAATACGATAGTTGCAATAATGTCTAATTGCCCTTGGTATGTGTTTAATGGACTCATAGTACAAATACAACATACAGAAATATGTCTCGTACAAGAAGTATCAAAACCATAAATGTAGTGACAGTTATCAAGCTCTGAAGTAGAAAAAAAGCCTTTTTTTTTTTTCTCTCCATTCAGAATTTCAGCTGGGAAATGAACATTTGCGTCAGAAGGGAAAGTTACACAGTGCAAGTTAAAAAACAAATCCCAGAATTGACAAGGCTGAGTTATGCCACAAACACTTTTCCCCATGATTAATTAGATCCTATTGTAAGTCCTAAAAGGTCAGGATCAGTTTTGCAGGAACTCCTCTGAAGTCAGTTGAAAATGTGAAAATGTCCTGTCTCCATTTCATCACTCAAAACATTTGTGTTGTGTTTCTCTTGCAGCTAAAAACTGTTTGCTTTCTCAAGATACATTGTTGTATTTCCCTGAACTGTGCTCTCTGTTTACTGGGAGCAAATGGTCCAGGAGAATGAGTGCTCAATGTGATGGGCAACATATGGGATCGAGTGAGACATTGAATAAATGTGGATGCATCAAAAGCTGTTCTTTTGCTCAGAGTGAATGTTAATGATGTTTCGATGGTTCATGAATAAACTCACTCAGAACACAAAGTTCTTGGGGGGAAAAATAACAACCCTTCTATTAAGGAAATATGCCCATGTTGCTATTGAATCAGAAGCCAATACTAGCAACAACAGTTGCTGACAGTATATAAAAAAATAATAAACTTGTGTATTTTTTTTCATACAGTCAGTTTAGAAATACCCTAGCTCTGTATGCTGCCAATACGCGGTCCAAGCCCACAGGATCAGGGCATCAGCCAGCTCATATCTCTGGCTGTGTCAAGACTTGTTGACTTGGATCCAATTCAGGATTTTCCTGGTCACATTCTATGCCCAGATTTTCTTTCTGTGGATAGCAGGGAAATGAGATATGCTCTGCAATACTGTGTCAATATGCAGCCCAACAGCATAGCTGGAACATGCTTACCTCCCATATTTTACCTTTGCTTTCCTGTCTGACCACTGTGACATTTTGTCTTATGAAGGTCTCCCATCATAGGGATGCTCAAGGCATCCTTGAACTGCTCAGCCCTTCCCTCTTCCTTGGGTGTGGAAGTAATGAATAAACTCTTCTGTCTCATCATCGTCAAGGGGCTCTCTCATGAAGATGAATCTGTGTGTTCATAGCTTGGAGAAAAATAGATCAGGTATGGAATTTTGATTTTGGTGTGAAATAGCCACAGTCTGGAGCTGGTGAAGATTTTGCTATCATGGAGTTTTGATTAAAGATTGGACAAGTTAGATAAAGTAATACAAACAGATGCCTAGATACTGCAGTCACAGTTATGATGATGGTGGTGATGGTTATATGTTGCTACCAGTAAGATGCTATGATGCTCTGCAGACAGAGCTCCACTTGCAAATTTGTTTCCATATCAAACACTAGAAAAATTAAAGAATTATAAAGACACAGCAGCTTGCTCTCATCTCTTCAAATGATCATCACCTGTAAATTCTGGATTTTGGGCTAAGTCTACTGTCCATTTGTGTTTCAGTATAAGCATTACTGGTTATTTCTGAAAATTGTTCAAAGTCTGCATTTAGAGAGTATGCTAGAGTCCTGTGGTCTAAAGTTTTAAAGTACAAAATATTAACCCTAAATTAAATCCCTGAGATTTCAATTCCTTTCCACTGTGACAAAAATGCATTTATATAAACTCTACTGCATATAAATTCATTATGACGGACACCAGCCTTGTTTTCTTCCTCTGAAACAAAACAGTTTCAGTGAGAAAGTACTGAGTAAGCTATAATTTACAAGAAAAACATGCTTCATGATGAACAGGAGATAAAAGATGCCTTGAACAGCTTACAGACTAACTAGACAAATAATATAACCAGACACAGGATCTATCATTCAATAAAAAAGCCAAAAAAATCTTTTTGATGGATGTAATTTTTATTTTGTTCTTTGTATTTATATATTACCAAGCTATCCACATGCAGGGTTTGTGCCTCCTTATCTAGATTATAGAGAAAGACAAGTTTTCCTAAACAGCCTGCATCATTCCAAGAATTCCAGCTAAAATTCTTAGCATAAAGTCCTACAAACTGTAGCAAATAATTCACTATTGTACACATCCTTCACCATTTTTGAAGCAAAGCACAAGATAGGAACAGGAATGTTGCATTTTATTTTATTTTAATATATTTTATTTTAATTCATTTTTATTAGATTAGAAAGAAATTACTAATTCCTAGTTGAAGGAATTTCTCTCAGTTATGTAGTTAACTTCTAATTTATTGACAAAATTTATTTGCTGATAAGGGACATTGACTCCGGTGACCAGTGTCTCAGATTATTTTTTAAGAAACAGTTTTATAACTGAGAAGACCATATATTACAGAGCCATTTGTAAAGTTTAAATGTCTTAAGCTAACAATATATGATTGCACAGCCAAAAGTAAAAATGTTATGGCTTGCTAGGAGAACTCATAACTCTAATACACAGTTATGAAATTGGGCTTATGACAATGAAAATACAGCTTATGTCAGCACACTTCCTCTAATGAGGCTGTGATTGTAATAGAAATCTCTGTGCTTCATCTTACCTAGGCTCTCAGCTTATGCCTGTTCCCTGATTGTTCTGATTTCATGCAGTCACACTATGAAGCTTTTGTATGAATATTTAATACTGTGATTTGCATTACACTGGTGCCTCATTGTGTGAGGGACTGTACAAACCACATAGTGAGAGCCAGTCTTGCTGCAAAGAGTTTCAGTTTTAAATTGACAAGAAGACAGAAAGAGTGGGAGAGGAAAAATAAGTATAGAGAAAGAAAGAGGCAGACCTATAGTCTCCTTGTAAATATGTGGCAGAGAAGTACTTCTGAGCCCCAAGACTCATTCATTCTCTCTTTTTTAGGAAGCTTATTCATGTCTTTGTGTTTCAACAACAACATTTAGCACCCCTGATAATTTCCATCTTTACTCATTAACTAGATATTGGCTCCTTTGTAGTGATTGTGTCTGTTCATATTGCAGGGGACATCTCATCACTGTCAGAAAAAATACAAATGTTTCATTGACAAAAGAAAGCCTGCAAAGAGCCTGGTTTAAAGCCACAGAACCATCACCTCACACTTTGTGGGCTTTTGTTCTTGGTCTGACCTACTTTATCTCTATTTTTTTTTTTTTTTTTTTTTTTCCTTATCTTGTGTTCAACTACCAGTATACAGTGACACCTGCAATTTCACAGTACGGCTGTGAAGCCACTGAAAAATTTAACACTTTTTATTTAGATGAGACCAATAATGAAGCCAGCGGTTTCTATGCTAAAGTGATAATCTTTTCTACACTCTTTTTTAATCAGTATCATTCATCTATGTCATTGTGAGTGCTAAAACTACCTTCAAGAGCAAATTTATTTTGGGAACTAGGTACAGAAATTAGCAATTTTCTATTCCCAGCTCGTATTTTATTAATGGTTTTGATGTTGCCAGTTATTACTTCAATAACCTTCCATTCAAGCAGTTAAAATGCGGATGATATATTCATCTCATAATGGCTCTTCATCAATTAATTGGCAAGGTTGGAGATGCTTCAAGCCAAATAATAGCCAAATGCTCTGATGAGCTGTGATAGCAGAACACAAATGCAAGTGAGAAGTAGTTGTTTGTGATGTGACATATACGAAAGGAAGTCAATTAAAAGCCATATTTTTGAAATGATGGAAAACCACATCAGGATTAAGCTTCACAGTGATATAGAGAAGTCGTATATATACTACTTTTTTTCCTGTGCTTCCTAGTGTTTATGCTGTGTATTCAGACTGAAGGCAATCTCCAGATTCAGTGGTCATAGAGGATAGGATAGGATAGGATAGGATAGGATAGGATAGGATAGGATAGGATAGGATAGAATAGAATAGAATAGAATAGAATAGAATAGAATAGAATAGAATAGAATAGAATAGAATAGAATAGAATAGAATGAAAGAGAAGAGAAGAGAAGAGAAGAGAAGAGAAGAGAAGAG
This sequence comes from Phaethornis superciliosus, assembly GCA_023637945.1. Taxonomy (NCBI): domain Eukaryota; kingdom Metazoa; phylum Chordata; class Aves; order Apodiformes; family Trochilidae; genus Phaethornis; species Phaethornis superciliosus. The sequence continues at coordinate 187,027,682 of JAJQWJ010000001.1, forward strand.
AAGAGAAGAGAAGACAAGAGAGAAGAAGAGAAAAGAATAGTTCAGCTTGAAGAGACCTAAAAATATCATCTATCCCAGCTTCCTGAACAGTTCAGGGCTAACCAAAATTTAATTCATATTATTATGTTTTAAAATAATTTTATTCTTATGCTGTGGAACAGTCTTCCTAGAGAGGTGGTTGATGCCCTATGACTGTTGGTGGCATTTGGTCAGTACCTTTAATAACGCTCATTAGAGCGTTGCAGAAAAGTATAATTTTAAACTGTCATATTGATATAAAATACATATATACACCTATACATGTGTTTCTGTATAGAAAAGGAAGGGCTCCAGGAATGCTTTTCCAAGTCCAGTCTAGGGCTGGAAGCTGGCTTTTGGGAAGGGAACAAAGAGGTGGTTTAACATTTATGCAATGAAATTGAGATGTTTTAGGATCCAGCCCTGTGGCTTTTTTCTCTCAGTCAAGTAGCTCCTAAATGATTCTATTTGCATCCTTCATCGTGAACTTTCTATTTACTTATGATTTCATAATTTCATAGTGACACCTTTAAAATGAATAGGAGATGAAGTTGTGCTTCTTTGTAATAAAAACTTACCAGATATCCAGTTCTAAAACAGTACTCACACAAACACACAAAAGATGAGTGTTTTTAAGCTGAAAGAGCAATTATATGTGTCAAGGTAGAAGAACTACAAGAATTTTCGTTTTATAAAATCTGTAAAAAACGTGTTATCAAAAGTATACATTCCAGGAGAAGGTGCTTAAATGGTTGGTTTATTATTGCCTTTTATATAAGCTGTTATAACTGTTGGAGAGTTTTTGGAAGAAAATGGACATGTGAGCAATCCTGACTATTTAGCTTTAGCCAGAGTGAGCTAAGGGCCTTGAGGCCCAGCTGCAAGTTTACTAAAAGATCAGCTATGTGCAAAAGATCAAGCACTTGGCAGAAGAAAAGAAGAATAACAGGATGGGAAAGCATCTCATAGATAACACATAAAGAGTTGTATTTAACCAGTTAGATAGTGCACTGTGGCATATGAAAAATGTGTTGTACCAATCAGCAGCTGAACATGAGCCAGCAGTGTGCCCAGGTGGCCAAGAAGGCCAATGGCATCCTGGCCTGGATCAGGAACAGTGTGGCCAGCAGGTCCAGGGAAGTGATTCTGCCCCTGTACTCAGCCCTGGTGAGGCCACAGCTCGAGTCCTGTGTCCAGTTCTGGGCCCCTCAGTTCAGGAAGGAGATTGAGGTCCTGGAGCAGGTCCAAAGGAGGGCAACCAGGCTGGTGAAGGGACTCGAGCACAGGTCCTGTGAGGAGAGGCTGAGGGAGCTGGGGGTGTTCAGCCTGGAGAAGAGGAGGCTCAGGGGAGACCTCATCGCTCTCTACAACTCCCTGAAAGGAGGCTGGAGCCAGGGGGGGTTGGGCTCTTTTCCCAGGCAACTATCAGCAAGACAAGAGGGCATGGTCTCAGGATGTTCCAGGGGAGGTTTAGGTTAGATAGTAGGAAGAAATTCTTTACGGAGAGGGTGATCAGACATTGGAATGGGCTGCCCAGGGAAGTAGTGGATTCTCCATCCCTGGAGATATTTAAAAAGAGACTGGATGTGGCACTCAGTGCCATGGTCTGGTAACCACAACGGTAGTGGATCAAGGGTTGGACTTGATGATCTCAGAGGTCCCTTCCAACCCAGCCCATTCTATGATTCTATCTAAAGAGGCACGGCCTTTGAGGCTCTGTATAATGCTGTGTGATTATTAATAAAAGTAAGAGCTGTGTTTCAACCATATTGGTTTTTGCCCACAGCCTCCGCATATTTTTTGTGCTCTTCCCAACATATAACCATTTCTGCATAGCAAGTGCATAGCATTATCATCTCTAGGAGGAAAAAATTAAAGAAAAAAGAAAACTCAACAACAGACGCTTCCTAATCATCTTGCTTGAAGAGAGATGCTAGCTGTGAGAGCCATTAGTGTGTGTAGAGAGAGATAATTAGAAGAAAAGCAGAGATTAAACAAGAAAAATTAATTTATGTGTGAAAAGGTAAGGGTTCTAAGATAAATTTTTAATCCAGTATATTTAACTATTTCATTGCTCAGCCTCAGCCTGAAAGTTGAAATGAAACTGAATGAAAGGAAACAGAAGCTCATGATTTCTTTGTGCTTTTCTAACTAGATCCACTCTTTGCGTCGTTTTATTTTAGACTGATAAACTCTGAAAAATAAGGCTCATTCTCCCCCTACCCTTTTTAATACCTACTTCAGCCATGGTCTCTTGAATGCCAATATACAAATACATATGTATATTTATAAAGATGCAGAGGAGCTACCCTTTGTGATAGTTCACCAGGCAGCAAGTTCACCAATACACCAGGCAGCAAGGGATTTTTTCCAAGAAAGTCAGACCCTGAAGTGGAAAGCCACTTATAGAAGAGTCCTGGAGGGTATCATACCAAGATTATTTTGCACTCTTTTATAAAAAAACAAGGATTATTCAATAGTCAAAAATTGTACACATATTACTCAAACACACTGAGAGTATAAAAATACTTTCAAAAAATAGTTAGATTCAGAATGTTAAGTTTTGGGATGTGAAGCTCATACAGTTCTTTTATAGGTTCCAGTATTTTTCTTGACTGCACTGCTTCTCTGTGACATTATTGACCAGGTTGTGATTTACAGCAGTGCAATCAAATTGAAAAGCCAGACCAAGCTCAAAACACAAAGGGCTCTGACTAGCTCAGAATCTTAGCACATTTAGTACTTTACTGCTATGTTTTTTTTTATATTTATTGGGAAAGGAAACACATTAATTAAAAACATAATTTTGGATCATAATAGGTATGAATTTGAAGTCTGCCTGGAACAGAAATATCACAGTTCTCCTGTCTGGTCTTGTAAACCCACTAATGAAGTAAAAAGTATTGAATGCAAGGTTTTTTTGTTGTGCTTTTTTTCTAATTTCACTGGAGAAATCTCTAGCTAACGCCTGCTAAGTGTATGCCATACTGAAACACTCAATATTGCAGGGGGAAACAATATGATGAGGATGCAGTGGATTGTACTCCTTGTTGTCCCCTATCAAGAGGAGGGTGACTAGTTCAGCTGCAGATGCTGCATGTAGAGGTCTGCTCTCAGTAAGAGGAATATCACCAAGATGTCAGAGAGACCCAAAGGCAGTTGCTTCTGGGCATGGTAGAAGCTCCAGGGATTTCCAGGTATTGGAGAATTAAAGATGAAAAAGTGGAGTCAGGACTCATCAGGTCCGTGAGGTGCCACGATGGGAGAGTGACAGGAACATATTGCTGCATGCGTTAACAATTAACATAGCTTGTACATCAGGTACAAAAAAAGGTGAAAAAGTGGGCTGTTAAAAATCAATAGTGATTCCATGGCCAGTTATATGACAGAGAGGAATTTTTCTAAAACCTGACATATTAAAGTTCCTATTATAACTTAAATCGGCTGCTAATATACAAGGATAAATTAGCACTGCAGATAAAGAAAGGAATGTGTACAGGCCATAGCAAGCTTCTGTGAGATTCAGGAGGTGTGGGTTTGTCACAGATAACTTTTAATGCCCTCAGCACAGCTTGCATGACAATGGAGTGGAGCCTGGGCAGCAATTCTCAGCAGCCCCTCATTACAGAGTGGGTACCTATTTTTGATCCGGATTATCTAGAAACTCTGCTCAGCCTATTGACTCCATTTACTCCACATAGATCTCAGTTAATAATGGAAGCAAAACTCTGTATTAGCCATCTACAAGGACAGGACCTGTGTGTCATTTAATGATATAGGCTGTCTGTAGCCAATGGCACTCTGGTTACTGACTGGAAGCACATCTACAATACAGGTTTGGTCTTCTTTCCTCTGCAAATTAGATATTTAAACCAAACATTGTTAATATGTTGGCACTGTGCCATGGAAGACCTGTCCATTAGGAGATGTGCTTGCTTTTAAATAGGCTGGTGAGTATGTGTGTGTATGTGTGTGGGTAAGGAAAAAGTCTGTTCAGTTTATGCTGGTGCATTGTGCAGGTGTCCTGAGCATTGCAGATCATCACCATCTGCAGGTGATGCTTTATGTGGTGACTGTCAGAAGCAGCTCATCCTCTCCTGTCTCAGTTTGAGGGCAGAATTACTGCCAGGCTTGCTGGTTGGTTTTTTTCTGTGTGATTTTTTCTTTTTTTAAAATTTTTTTATTTATATGGCAAAGGAGTGTCCAGGCAGCACAGATATATTCTTGGCTATTGAGCATCACAACACAAATACCACGTGCTCTAGATCATGTGAGATAAAAGGGCTGCTGTGGACCACATAGCAATTAAAAGGCCCAGAACCAAGTTTCAGGAGGAAAATGTGGGTTTTCTTAAGGTAAGGGGAAAATGTCTTCTGCTGATTTGCAGCACCGTTGTTTTTCTCCTGCTCTGGTACTTTGTATCTTCAATACAACAGGTTCTAAACAGGCTGTGAAGCCAGTGAGCTATCAGCCATGCTACAGGATGCAACAGAGGAAGCATGTGTAGAAGCAAACACTGGACTCCAGCTCAATGCAAGACTGATCAGGCCTGGGTGTACATCTGTCAGGACAGGAGCAGACAGTTGCATCTGTGTCTTCCCCACCTCTGCTCTGAGCCATCTGGACTTCATCCAGCCCTGATATGGAATCCATGCAATCACAGTTGATAAGAGTGCCTGAACCTTATCTGGCTTGTCTCCAGATAGCCTTGAGCCATGATTGACTGCTGGCACCTTCCCACGTTTAGAAAGTTCTCAACTCTCCTTGCAGAGTGCAAGCCTTGGGGTGGCCTGTGGGTTTATTTTGACAAATTTCTTCCAGAGATTCAGATCAACTTTCTTAAAGCTTTGTTTCCTTCAAAGCTAACATTTACCCCCAGGTTTGAACCCTCTGTGACTAAAGGGCTATCTCATAGAGGTGTGGACGTAAAAGTCTGGGTCAGTACAAACTCTTGTGGCATTTATGAGTTCAGGTGAGCTGATCTCCTTCCAGAAAAACATCTCTCAACCCAAAGAGCAGTCTGGTTCAGCAGCTACATTATAGTCACACCTTCCTTAAGCTCTGCAATTATCTCCCACTACAAAGATGTGTATTGTCTATTGTTCATTAGGCCTATGGATTACTCTTGACCCTAAGCCTTTAAAATGGAAGAGAAAGATAACACTTTTACACTTTTCTGCAAGGGCCAAGAACATGCTGAGATGTTCCTTTAGCACAGAAAGAAGGTCTCTGCTTAGTCACCTTTCTTGAGGGCCTTAAGGGATAGGTCCTTGAGGTGACCCTCCCATCTAGCTCTTTGCAATTTAAAAGCATCAAGTCGATGATTTAAAGACGTATTGTCAGTATTATTCATCATGAAACACTGACAATGGATTTGGCAGCTTACAAGGAACAGGAGAAGACATGGTTAATTGGTACTGCCAAGGTGGAGAATCAGAACAATGGCTATCTGTGTCCTCAGGCTTCTGCATGTTTCTCACAGCACTAAGTGTCACATGAGGTGCAGTATATTTTAAAAAGACTGAGTTGCAGAGCACTCTATGTTATTACCCATGAAGGAGTCAGTCCTTTATTTGAGACTTCGTGGTGGACTTAAACATCTGTCCCAAAACTCTGAGGTTTGCTTTTGCAAGAAGTTGTCAGATCCAGTAGGAGGACCTAACTCCCTATTTTTATTAATGGAAAGAACAGTCCATCTAACATCAAGATTTATATGCAGATAAATATTAAAATTCACTTCTGAACTGAAAGGATAGAGCCTGACTGGTGAATATTCCCTAAGGATGACAGTTTGGCTGGGTGTCCAGAAGTTGGCCTGTTTCACAGAGGGAGCAAAAGGAGAGGGCTATATTTGTTTTTTTTATATATATGCATATGTGCATATGTATTTGTATACTCATGTATGTGTAAATACATATTTATAATTGTGTATTGCATACTGCAGGAAAGGAAATCAGTATTATTCTCAGTCTGTATGTTTTGAAAGAATGGAGGGTGAAATTACATTCTTCCCTGGCCATTCTTTTTCTTTGAATTCCCCTTCTCCCACCAAACTGGTAGAACCACCCAATTTATCCAATTTATTTCATGAAAATAGATGCACTTCAGGCTCAGATATAAACCAGAGTTGTTATAATGTACCCTAATTAATAGACCTTTGGCTGTAATGATGATTTACACTTGAGGTACTGCATTTTATTTTTATATTATTTGATTTTATTTTGACCAGTAATTAATTTTAAATCTGTTCCTCCCCCCCTTTTTTTTTGTTTTCTTATTATTGATGAAAGATATACTTTTAAAGGTTATACAGCACCTGGCTGTTTAAGCATCACCAAATGAATCTACTGATTTCATCATACTGAGATATAACCTTTTTCTGCTTAAAAAATCTTAACATAATTAGGTCAAAGTTTTTGTTGTTGATATTTGTGCTACAGTAATTCATGGCTGATTATTTAATTGAATTTTCATATGTATGAAGCAGATGTTATAGGCTCTCTGCTATATCACTGTGGTACCGTTAGTCATGCAGATTTATAATAAAGCAATACTTTATTGTTCCTTCCCACATTTATCTACATTTTGTGCTGCAGCTGATTTTGCAATTGTCTCATTTAATTATGAACATTGATATAATTTACAGGATTTATGCATCTAATTAAGTGGGCTCTAATAGAGAAGCTTCAGAAATAAAGCCAAGAGACTAATATGCTTGCTAGTGGTTATATCAGTTTCTATTGTTTCTCTTAAGCAAGAGGAGTGAGAGAAAAAATAAGGTCTTTGTTTCCTGCTATCGGAAAGAATCTTAAAATAAATTATTTTCAGTTTTCTCAGTTACATTATATATGAAGGAATAGTTTAAGATATTAAATTAATTGTTGATAGTGAAGACTATCAACTAAAATTAGCAGCAGAATAGAAAATCAGAAGTGACAATGGGAGCTGAGAAGCCATGGTTATGGGAAGTTTTTTGACCAAGGAGATTTTTATAACAACTGGTAAACCATTTATTAGTGTGTATTTATTCATTGAATAAGCCTTTATAAACTATATGTGTGTGACATTAATACAAAATGTGAACCTTTTCTTTTTTCAGGCAAAGATAAAATGAAAGAGATTTGTTGATTAATGATCCTCTAAACTGGTGGAATGGCCCAGCGAGGTCAGGAATGAGAAAAAATCCAGTTCATTAGTCAGCAAGTTTTCCTCCTCATGATTTTATTACTCAAACTTGCTTATTTATTGGTCAAGACAAAGGAAATGAACAGTAAAAAGGCCAGCTAGGGTTACAGTCTAGCTCTGTAACTGGCAGGTATGGCTTTTTTCCATTTCTATTCAGTCCACAGCCATCAAGGGTTGGTGTGGTCACAAGTCACTGAAAACCTCAAGTAATATTAATTTAGTTTGACCTTCATCATAGACAGAACAAGAACTGTGTTTGTTAATTTCCATAAATCCGTTTAAACTTCATGGTCCTTCCTGTGTTAAAATCTTCAGGTAAAAGGAAAGTTTTCTATATCCAGAGATGCTTTAAGCTTGCTATGTGCATGGATGCTCTCTCTGAGCAGTTATTCAGAACCAGGCTCATCCCCACCAACAATTTCTCATTAGAGATGACAGTAGGGTAATTGAGGTGCCACTGTTGGAAGTGAAGTTGTTCACAGCAACTTAGGTGTGACAAGTATTTCCTATCTCTGGTAATACCTCATATCTTAATAAGTCTTCAGAAGGTAGTGAACATTCAAAAAGATTTTAGCATGGAGTAACTCATAACTGATGAAAAATGATTCTTGATGAAACAACAGGGACATCAGTCATCTAGCCCATCCCTTTGCCCCAGCCATTATCCCTTTTTACCTATACCAACCTTCTTCTCCTTCCTCAGTCAGGAAATTCAGCAGTCTCTCTAAGCAATCTGCTTGCATGAGTAGTAGTTGGGAAATCCAATGAGTTTAAAATAATTCTCTTTTTTATTGATTTAATCCTGTAATTTTTGTTCCCATTCCCAGAAAACATGAGAAACATTTTATTTCTTTCTTTTACTTATTGGAAGGTTCACATGTCTCCTTTCAATCTTTTGTAAGTTGGACAGTATTCACTTTTTCTACTAGGGAATGGAGAGAGGTATTCAATACCCATGAATTGAATACCTATGCGTCGTATTTTTTAATTATGTAGCTGTCATTTGTCTCCCCCAACTTTTCAGCATAATTGTAATGAACAGTATTTTTTCCCATTCCGATCTTTTCCTCAAAACCTTGTGATGTTTTTTTGTTTTCATAAAAGTCACAGCTCCAGGAGTCATGGGATTATTGGAAGCTTTCCACTTTCCTTAGGAGAACTTTTTAGAGAGAAGTGTAGCGCAGAGGAAAAAACAAAAAAATAGATTTTTTTTTTCTTGGCCTTTGTGCATATTCTTCTTCTCCTTCCTCATCCATACAAAAGATTGTTTTTTCTCTCTTTAAAAGACCAGGTCAGCAAATACTTTTATTTTGCTTATTTCAGGAATTCACATGAAAGGACATTAGCTAAAATTGTGTTGGCTAGCAGACCACGCAAGAAATGTGAAATATTCCCAGCACCTATGGTCAATAAGGAAATGGCTACTGTACTAGTTGACAAACTGCCGTGTATTTGAGAAACTCATTACCTCCAGGAGAACTGTGGTATCATTGTCAGAAGAGAGGAAAATCTGATATCTAGAGTATGGTATCTTTCATCTGCATGCTTTCAATTTCAATGAAAACCAGATGCTAAGGTACTAACTTTCATTCCTCATAATATTGTCACTCTTATCAGCCAGCCAAACTGATAATATATTGAAAAACTGTATCTGGGTGGCCATTACATTTAATCCTTCAACAGTTATTTTTGCCCTGTTGTGTCTCACCCTTATGAAGACTACCTTGCAAACACCCCCTGGTTTATCCACTGCCCTGGGCACATATCTCTTTTGGAGTTCTTTTGCAATCACGTGGAAAACAGGTCAGGATAGCTGTAAAGTAGAATGGATTGTGTTGTGTGAGACCCACAGGGTGACTTTACAACAAGAGTGCTATCAAGTAAGGAGAGGTGTGACTAGAATTAAGCAGAAGACATCTCTGGCAATGGGGTATCAAATGACAGGATAGAGACATCTGTCTGAAAATATCTTAGTTCCTGACACTTAAGCATATACCAGTGCTTGAATAATTATTCAAGTAATTTATTAGAAAGCTAGTGTATTGCTTTTCTTGTTTATGTTCATCCTCACATTAAAGGAAAAGCATGTTTCATCTCAAAATGCCGAATGTGTTTTCCTTCTGTCCACAGTCCAGTTAAGTGATTCAATTTTCGTGTCTGGCTTCTATTTCTTTCTCAGAGACCAAAATGTTACATCTGTAATGGTCTGAAGCACACTCTCTTAGAAATCAGCGCTAAGTCTTCTGCAGATATTAATGGTGTTGAAACCATGGTTTAAATAATAATTTTGAATGAAGAACAGAGTTGGTAGCCACTGCACTTCTACAGTTTAACTTAATGAAAACATTGGGCTATATTTTTAAGGACTGAAGATTTGCTTTACCATTTTTATAACCAGCTAATTATTTTTTCTGCATGCAATGCCTGAAAATGAGCATATTCTTCTCTGAAAACACAACAGCTTCTTTTTCTCTTTTCTTAATGTGGTTAAATCATTCTACTGCTATGAGCTCTTCATATTGTTAAAATCCATGTATCTCTCAAAACTGGATATTCTTGAAAGCGATAGTGAGAGTGGGGAATGAACTCATCTGAACCCAGAAAAAAATTTAGGAGGTACTGGCAAAATAAAATAAGGTACAGACAGAAATCCTTGCAAAGAGGGAAGTAAAAATTCATGAAAGTGACTTCTGGCAATACAGAAGAAAGTGTTTATTGGTCCTAAGCTAAGGGACCATGCCCAAAGTAAGGCTGAGAAAAGTTAGGTTGTAGGTTGGGACTTTGTTCTTTGGTCTCCCATGGTACCTAATAATTACTGATGCAAGGGATGCAGAAGGTTGGCTTCCTGAATGCTCCAGTGTACTTTGGTTTTGGAAATGTGTGACTTGCCAGTGTATGTCAATCTAACAGAACTTTTTGCATTTCCTTTTTCCGTCTTTTGCAAATGCCTATGAATATGAGGCTGTCTGTTCTTTTGTAGGTTTTGTCTTGCCCCTCTATAAAGGGAATAGAGGGGAAAAATGTGCTTGAAATATACTTTAAAGACAGTGCTTTGATGGAGGAGCTGAGAATGTGTACTCCTGACACACATCACAGACTCTCACGTGTTAGTGCTGCTGTGTAGCACTGATAGCAAGAAAGTGGTTCACAGATTTTTGAGCTTCCCTCCCCCCATCTATATTTATACTCATGGATATGCTCATTCTGGTGAGAGAACCATATTTAAAGAGATGATTTTCACACCTGTAATTACCACTCATTCTTCCCACCTTGGAATAAAAATTCTAACATGTGAGGACATAGACTCCATTCTTTATGTTTTCCGGGGTTCTAATGAACCCTTTGAAAATATTTCCAAGCATATGCATACCATCTACTGTGTTTACGATGTACATAACAAAGCAGAATATCAGAATAAAGTTTTATGTTATTTTTTTTCTTAAATTCAAAATACAGCAGTAGTTCTATGCAAGACACTATAAAAAAACTTCTTCTGTATGTGATTCCTTTCTTTTCTCATGAGGACAAGCTACCCTTGGGGAGATTCTAATTGGGTGAAAGAGGACAATTTTTGACAAGGAGAACAATCAGCCTTTGGAATAATCTCCCCAGGAAAGTGTTACATTCCCCAACATTGGACACTTTTATGATTCATCTGGACAGGGTGCTGGACCATCTTGTCTAGACCATGCTTTTGCCAAGAAAGTTTGGACCAGATGATCCTTGAGATTCCTTCCAACCTGATAGTCTATGGTTCTATGAGTCTATTATTGTATGAGAATTTTTTTCTTCCTGAAACAGACCCCATTACCCTGCTACTCTTCCAGCCTTCCTCCATCAAAAGCAGGTAGACCAAGTAAAAACCAAACTACTAAAGGAAGTACTACCATCCCCTTGGAATTGGAGTTACATAACTAGTTAATTAGACACAAGGCTGCCTATTTTGTCTCATGTCTTTCTGCAGTGTTGAATTCACTCATCTTGAACCTCTAAAAGCAAATGCAAGTGAGGAGCACATCCATATTTCTGCCATCTATCAGTGATTTACTGTGTCTTTACTACACACGCGTGCTCCCTGTCTTTGAAATGAATAGAGTGGGAAATGCCTGCTATAAAATACTTCTCATGCTCCTCTAAAAATGCAACACATCTGCTAATATTTATGGTTCTTCCATTTCCTTTTGTAATCCTCTTGCCCTTCATACACAATGCCATCTAATGTCCCTCTTTCATTTTCCCAGTATAAACCCCACAGATTTCACTCATCTCACATTTAAGAGATGATAATCCCAAAGACAAAAAGAAATTATGCTAAGCTTCTGGCACAATCTATTCAGCACACCACTGAAATGAGGCACCACAACCTCTGTCAAGGTGCATTCACTGCTCTTCCTTTGTCCATATATACAAAGGATGCCTGAAGCACCTCACATTGCAATCACAGCTCTCCTGATTTCTCCATTTTATATTCAGCCCTTCAGGACACTTATAGCTAATAAAATGGGAACAGCTAAACTACTGGCAGGTGCTTCCTCCTTTCGATCACTTCACTCAGGGTCATCAGAATTAAAGACATTTGGGTAAACAGTGTTTGTGTATGGTTCTTATCTTGCAGATACGGTATGAAAACCAATTATCTTCAAGCTCTTGCCTCTCAAACATCAGTCCTCACCTTACAGACTCTGAGAGTCACTTCTGCAAAATATTGAACATTTCTTTCAACAGCTGAGCACACTCTGCATTTCCCTTTACTTTTGTGGGCCTTAAGGAGCCTCAGCAACTTCAATAAGTGCCTGCAGCAGCACTGACCACTGGTGGGGATTTCTGCATCAGGGAGGAGTGCAGGAGGAGCATTGCTTGTTGTGGGCTGTACATTGCTCTGCACTAAGTTTTGCCATATCAATGCCCATGGCCATAGCATGATGTCTCCTCCTTTGTCATCAGGAAGCCATGGAGGAAGATGTTTTTCAAAGGGTGTCAATCACAACTATTCCTTTAAGGAAGCGAGAAAGAATCTATCCTTAATTAACTTTATAGGTAGCTAACTTTATCTTATTTTCACATGAGTTATCTAAGAATTTCAGGCCTCCAAAGTCACATGGAAATCCCATAAAACTTGGATAAAGTAAAACAATCATTCCTGTAAATCTTTCTCTTTTGTTGAAGTGATGTTTTTGATTAAAAGAAGTTTTTAACCTGTGATGAAAAGATCCTTAATAGAACTCTGCTGAACAGCATCCAGGAGCTGAGTATCTTTTGTATATCCAGCCCTGTGATATCTTCAAATCCAGATTATATCTGTACTGATTTTTCTGTGTCCAAGCCTGATCTCCACTTTCAGTCAAGGCATTAATTTTTCTCCATTGAGAATGGGTGACCTCAACAGCCATTTTTAAAACCAGGAAGATGGGCGACCTCATATTTTCTACTTGTACCTCTATTTTTTTCTGTAGAATAATACATATTTATATATATATACTCTATTCTACTTCACATAAAATGTCCTTCCTTTGCATCTTCCAAAATAAGGCACCTAGCTGACCTGCATCTGGAAATGGAGTTGTAGTTCTTCAGATAAATTAGGAATACCAAAATTCCTGACTTTCACTAAGTCCTGCACCACACTACTCCCATATAACACTGATGTGAGGTTGTCTGAAGCTGTATGCAATGACCTAATTCTTAACAGAAATTTTCCTATGGATTTAGCTGGTGCAGGATTTCTTTTTTTGTAGGGAAGTGAATTAAGCCAATATAAACAGAGCCCTGTCAGTAATGCTCATTTAGTCCACATGAAGCCAAACCATAAAGGCCTCGATTTCTAACAGTAGCCACCAGGACTCTGGCTTTAGCTGTAGTTCTGCTGGATCACTTTTCCAGTCCTTTTGACTAATCTTTCAAATTAATGTCTTAAGTGCTCGCAAAACACCATTGCAGTTAATTTTGTGCAAGTGATAGTTCCCATGATTCTCATCTCACCCCTACAATTCTGCAGTTACTCTTGTTCTTTCACTGCAAAGAATCAGTATCACATTTTTATAATTATATTTTTTGAGCATTTTGTGCACACAACTCTGCTTATGTCTGCAGATTTAAGACCTGTTACAACTTACTGGATTTGTCCTGCTCTTGATTTACTATTTGAAATAATAAATGCAGAGCATTTATGTAATACTTCACCTATGGAGGCTCCACAGGGCAGCACAAAGAAGGCAGGTAACACTATCCCTGTTTTACAAGTGGTAAAATATGACATAATGGTGGTTTTGGCTGTCTTAACCAGTCCTAAAATTAAGGGGGGAAATTCATTGTAGTCATACTAGAATTAGACCTGAGCTAAACAATGTTAAATCAAGCATTTATCAAGCACCAGCCCTGTGATATCTCCTTTCACTGACTTGGGGCTGAAGACAGAATTATTGAGATGGAGGGAGACTAAGTGCCAACACAAACACCCATGCTGTTATGGTCCTGAAAAGAGCCTGCATGGGTGTGTTTCACAAGCACTAGACAGTAAAAGACTTTCTCCTGCCTTTTATTCATCTTTTATTTATTATGTAATTGTATCATAATATTTGATGTCTTTCAATTGAGTCAGTCTTCACTGAGGAGAACCAGGCAAGCAAAGGGGCTCTCCCCAGGACTGCTGCAGGCAGGTGCTCTACATACCTTTCTCCTGCCCTTTGACATCCCTGGTATGTATATTGAGACCTTGAGCCAGGCTAAAGCAGGCAGCTCTATGAAAGGTAACAGAATGACACCACTTAGAGCCAGCTGACAGCCTCAGTCATAAACAGCCCTCCTGTGAAGGGACAGTCAAGCTTGCTATTTAAGATGCAGATGGGATATCGATTGAAGAAGAGATGAAGACCACCAGGATAGTTTTGTTTCCGGTATAAGCATCAGTCTTGGTTATAGATTAAAAGCAATGTGTCCGTGCAATGGCTCCATTTGTCTCATCATTTGTTTTAATTGCTGCTGACTCATTGTTTTTCCTCCAGTCACTTTGCTGTGACAACAATGAGTAATGAGGATAATTCAGAAAGATATTTTTATGGAGCAAGCAGGATCTAACATTTGGGTGACAAACTGACTTTTCAAAGTGAGAGGATTAACATTAAATTACAATTTGGGAAATATTGTCAGTTCTGTGTTTTGTGCTTTTATGTGACAGGCACACTGTAATCAAGTCGTGCTAATGAATCTCTATATATTATACACTAAATAATTAGAGAGCAATGCAATATTGTATTAGAAATGTGCATGGGTTTTAGTTTGCTTAATCACAAGCCATTTTCAAGACTGAAGAATATCAGTAGCAAATGGCCATTCTCAAATTCCCTGTAGAACCCATAATTTAACTTGGAAATGAGGGATAAAGACAGAATTTTCAAAGGAATTAATAACAGACATAGGCTCCAATCCAAAAATCCTCTTCATGTTTTAGATACCATCAAATGTAAAAAACGTGTAGCCAAAACCTGCTTCTTATTTTGAGAACAAAGAAGCAAAATATTAATTAAAAAGGCTTTTCTCTATTTTGTTTCAAAATTTGTTATTTTACTGTCTTGAGACTTTATAGGTACTACATTTTGCAGCTAAGATTCAAATAATATACTTCCTATGCCACACAAGACCAAATTTTCAGCCACATTCAACTTTTGCTATTGCAAACACATCAGTCTGGTGTTTTGTTTGCAAATGGATGTTTGCATTTTCCACAGGGATTATGGGAATAATCCATCCAATATTAAAGACTGTCACACAGAGCTTAGTCAAAATTTTTCAAACCTAACATCAGACTTCTAAAACTCTCCACAAATAAAATGAGATTAATTTTCAGGCATACTAGAAACCCGTCACTGCCACTGACCTTCTAAGAGTCTGGGATGCTCCACAACTTAGAGAATGAAGCTGTTTTTATTAGATGTCTAGATAGGAATTTTGGGCCTTAATTTACAGGTTTTGCCCATATGAGTCCCACCAATTAAACATGGTGGGGAAAGCTTCTGGGTGTGGAGGTCAATTGCTCTGGAGTAGCTCACATATAAATCTTAGCTGCTCCAGTCTCCAAGAGAGTATGACTAAATGCCAGCTATCCACTGGGAACAGTCCCTGGGCAGTTTAGCATCTAGGGTATAACTAGGATTTCAGTAAAAGAAATGATGTGAACAGCCCGTACTAAAACTGGTGAACAGTCCAGGAGTTTAATAGCAAATATAACATTTTTCAAGTGTGTAGGAACATTCCTGGCCATACTTGGATTTATTACTGCTGTAGATTCATTTCCAAATTTTGCTTGGAGATTTGAGGAAAGTCAGGTTTAAGCTAGTGTATGATGTATTTTTTGCTCTGTTGAAAACCTTGGAGTGCCAGGGTGATGGCTTTTAGAAACTTCCATCTGGATACTTTCAGGTTCTCAGCTACTGGTCTAAACCTCTACGGTATGAAGGACTTTGCTTCATTACATGTGATACACTATAGGAGACACTTCTTCAGGAATAAATGATAAAAATGGTGAGCAGGCTGCAACTGAAAGCAGAAGCTCAACACAGCAAGAAAGCATAAGGCTTTATGTGGAAAGTGCTATCAGTTGTATTTCCCATCCTATCTGAGCAATTGTCATCTCACTCCCTTGTCTTCTCCTCCTTTTCAAACACAAATATGGACTCCTGGCATGTGGTGTGGGACCCTGCTGTTTTGTAGTCTCACACTTTACTGAGCTTCTCACGGCCACTTGCAGCTGGCAGCAAAAGCAGAGCCTTTGCGTGGGGCTCATGGGGAGCTGGCAGCTCCTGTTCAGCCCCAGGCGGTGTCAAGGGCAGTTTCTCACCTCGAGTACGGCTGAACAGGGGTGTGATGGAGCTGCAAAGGGGAGGCTTGAAAAGACTGCTCCTTTTCCTTTCCTTTTTTTTTTTTTTTTTCCCTTTCCTTTCCTCTCAAGCTTGAAAGTGATGAATCATTGCAAACCTCTAGCAAAGGGAATGAGCTGATGTGAAGAAGTATTTATGTGGCAAGCCCATGTTTTCTAGTTTCTCTTTTAAGCTTGAAAACTTAGGATATTCATATCTACTCACCTTATACAAGGTGGAAGAGATGCAAGCCAAGCTCCCACTCCTTCCTCACTTCTCTGCCGCAGTAAAGCCCCAGAGCTGGAGTGGGAAAACTACCCCCTCTCTTTATTTTCTTTCCACAAAAAAACCTATGTGATGCAAACAACAAACTCTGCATAACAGCGGTTGGTATTGCTTAGTGTTATCATTATACACGAGCTGAGACTCACTGCTATGTCAGGTTTGAAATCCTCAAACATTGGATTTCACCCTTCATTGGACCCTGCCTTTAATGATATATGAATTTTCTGATTTATTATCATCAGAAACGTTCCCAAAATGCTGGAGAACTGTTCAGCACCTGTTCATCCAAAGAGCAGACAAGGTATTAGTTTCCCCATTGGAGAAAGAGCACAGTAAAACACATCTCATGATGCTCCAAAGGGCAAATACACTTATCTAAAGTGAATCAAGAGAACACACGCATCTGTACCACATGTTCTCTTAAATTAACAAACACTTTAACAGCACAATAACTTGTATTCACGGGATGCAACTGAATGGAAACCTGACTTTAGACTTATTGAAAACTCCTCTAATGAGAAATTAAAGCTACAGAATGATCTTATCAGAAAGGATTCTGAACACTTTCCTTGAACTGAGAAACAAAATGCCTGAATGCCCTTTTGTGCTCAAAGTCACTGAATGTTACTGGCTTCTTTAAGGAATGTCTTTATCTGGCTATTAAATAAGATTGGAACCAATTAGACAATCTCACACTGATGATTTCTGGAATAAAGTATGAAAGAACTAGAGAATCTGATCCCACATTTCCTCATATGGTCCTTTTTCCACTGAGTTTAGCTTTGCTCTCTTTCTTTTTACCAATTAAGTAGATTTTGAATGTCAAAGAAGGGAAGGAAGGTGGGATGTGTTTTGAAGGTCTTGGCCAAAAATAAGTTCATTAGGTTTCTTTACAAAACAGTTAGAGACCTCACAGATAAATATATTTGTATACTTTTTGAAATGCAACTCCTTGGGGAAAAAAAAAAAACCTCTATTTCCTGGGATGCCACTAGCTAAAGAACAGAGAGAAGATTATCAGAGGAGCACTTAGAAACACAGTTTCCATGGACTCTAGTATGTCTGTTTAGTTTTCTAAAAATCTTCTGCCAGGAAAATATTTGTCAGTCTTTTCTAATATGACCCAAATAAGAAAACTTATGAACATGCAGAGCTACTCTCCTCCTCTCAGACATGAATTTCTGAAGTGCTGACATGTGAGTGCGTCAGGAACACTATGAAATGTGCCTCACCAAGGGTTAATAGACAAGGTTCACAAGAGCACATCGCGCAAAACAAGCCAGAACTTGGATCTGTGGAGGTTGCCACAAGATCCATCAGGACAGAAATGTAGCTGGCTTCTAAAATATTCAGGGGGTTTAGTGAAAAGCCTATGAATTCTGAGCTGCAGATTTTTTCTGGCTTTGTAACACTCAGGAGATATTTCTGCAGGCTAAACAGATGACTTACAGACCTTTTATAAATTCCATAAAAAAGGAATATTAGGTAATAATACACTCCATGCTATTTTGGTCTTGTGTAACACATTACATAGTATTTCTGTGCATAGTATTTCTGTGCATAGTATACTTTTCTTTGTTGTGTGAAATATTCACAACATTTTTTAGACAGATATAATTTTTGTGCTGTGGCATCAGCTGGGTTATCAATGTTTTATTGGCCAAAAAGACTGAAATGCAGCTCCTTCAATATTATTATATGATTGAGGCTAGACATCCCTCCCCCACCCCAAAAATTAGTGTTAGATAACCTTTATTTAACATGCTAGTGGCTATTCATGCCAAACGGATTCTTATAACTGATACTCACAAAATCTTTTTGTAGCTGCAGAGGTTGGGATGGTGTCCACATTTGTTTAATTCCTTATCATCACTCTGATCAGCAATGTTTGTTTGCTAAATGCAGGAGGGGTGAAGCTTGGAATGGTAGAAATGTGCCGGCAGTGACAAACCGTGTACAGTTTCCACTTCCTTTCATTAATAAGATCCTGGGGAAAAAAAATGAAAAGATGTTGGATCACTTCATAACAGTTTTGGGTGCCTGCTCTGAATAAATCTGTGCCTGAGTCACCATCAGCTCCCTTTAGTCAGTGGAAAGGATTGAATGTTTAAAGGGACAAATTAGATGTCTCATTTCAGGTGTCACACTTTAGATATGTAGTTTAGGGTAAAACAACCCTTTCTATTTCAACATCTACTTCCCTCCAAAAACTAGGAGGGGAAGCTGGGAATCTAACTGGTATTTTGAAGTCTACACTGAGCATATTTAGCCAGGTGAAATCCAGATTCATGAACATGCCAGAATGAATATGAAAAAGCTACTTATAGCTGTGTAGGATATTGCCAAGGAGTGAACAAATCATCTTACAACAAAGATCAAGAAGTACAAAACTGTCTTTCAAGTGGAAACTGCTACTGCACACTACTTTTTGTGCTTCCTGCACAAGAAAGGTTATTTACTGAGAGGTTTTGTCACAAGTAGGAGGAAAATAAAGAAATGAAAAGTATATAAAGGAAACAATTTCTATAATGTTATGTTCAATGCAATCATAGACTGGAAGTTTTTTTCCCAATAAAGTACAGAAATGGGAAACTGTGCAAGTTATGGCACTTAAAAATAGTCGTATTGAGCAAGCACCAATCAAAAAATCTTTCAGTGTGAAATAATTCACAAACAGGAACACCTTAAGGTTTTAAAACATCTTGTCATGTATCTTGGAACATGTTATTGTGACAAGTTACAAGATGAAGTAACTTGAGAGGTATACATCAGGACAAGTACTCTCTCATATGTAAATACTGTTTTCAGTGTAATTTTGGTTTCTAATATTCAAAAATGATTTTGAAAAGTCCACATGAGCCTTTTTAGCCAATCTAGGCACAAATGCCTGTGCTATTCTTGAGAATGAATCTAAAGTTACACATGATGAAATGCAATCAAGTCATGGAAACTCAGAAAGTTACCACTCATCGTCTGGGCTCCTAGCACTGATTGTATGTACCTTTTTGGCATACAATCAAGTGTGATCAAATCACTGTGGTGAAAGAAATCATTACCCAGCAGCTGGGTGGTAATAATCGTCTCTTCATGCTTTTCCCCACTACTGGGGAAACACATTTTCTTCATCTCATACATTCTGTTTCATTACTGGAATAACTGAGGAGGAACAACTGGCCAGCTGTGGGAACTCAGCTGCATAGTGTCAATTTTTTCACCTGTCACAACTCAGCCCTGTTAGATCGTGTGTCCACACCTGCTGTGCTACAGACCTAGACCTGGTTCTTTTTAAGTGGGTCTTTGGGTTCCAAAATGTATAAAAATTTTGAAAATATTTTCCTTGCGCATCAGTCAATCATAATTTTTAATTATAGTCTAACCAACATGGACATTTTGATGAGAACAGACATAAATTAAGTATTTCATCAGTTCAGTCTTGAGTTCTTCTCAGGGTTTTGTTAGAAAATTCTAACCTTTTCTTGTCTTGGATTAAGTAAGCAAAAGTTTTAAAAACGAGTTGTGTGAAATGGTGTTGAAGTTCATATATAATCTTTCTTCAGAAGAATCAGTACATATGAAAGAAAGATCAAACCCCCCTTTTTTCCTAATATTAGCCCGAGTAAAAGATACTGATATGGAAAATCTGGCTGTTCCTATATTTATACTGGAAAGTTGTCTTAAACTCGTGCTCTGAAATAACCTCAAACCATAAAAGTTGTCTTTAGTCTGTTTTCTTTTCATCTTCTGTTTCAGTAAGCACCAGCATCAGGTTCTTTTTGAAAGTCTCATGTACACTATAGGTCAAGTAACTCCTTAAGACTATCCTTTGGGACATCCCTGGGGTAACAGTGAACAGTGTAACCTTTAGGAAATGTTTTCTATAAAATACATTGTACAGCAGCACTGCAAGGTAGGACTCAATGAATAATTGATTTCTTGGTTTGTCTCCTAAATGGAAGACAAAGTCTATTTCTATTTTTTCTTTCTTTTTTTGATTGTCTAAATAAAGAAGAAGAAAAAAGGAACTAAACATTTGAAAAAAAATTGAAAAAAGGTAAATGTGTCTCTTCTAATCAGTAACTCAATATCAAGAGGCCTTTTTCAGAACTGAAAGATTTCCTTCCTTAGGAAGACTCACATAGATGTTTCCTTAGTTAACCTGCTGCTGGGATTTTTGGGTGAGTGGTTTTCAAGCTGTAGTTTCATAACTAGTAGAGTCAGGTGGAATATCATCTTGCTGCTGAAAGTTACAGGACTCCTCTCCCTCCACCTTGTCCTTAGATAGCTGTTCCTTTTCCTCCCTTAGTGCTGCTGCTAACACTTCCGTGTCCAGGAATATAGTTTAGCTGCAAATTAAATCCATACAGAAGAAAAAAAATGCTTTGATCTGGATCTGATTGATTCTCCAGTCTTGCTGCTCAGCTACCCAAGGACAAGTGGTGGTGTGAAGAAAACAGTGTGACTGCACGTCTGGAAATAGAGCTGTCTGTGACCCAAGGCTTAGGTTTGTGATGCTGAGCTTTATGATTTCAGTTCAACTTCACTGAAAAAAAGTTGGTGTTGAGCTCTGAGGGAACATTAGCCAAAGCCATGCAAAGAAGGAGAAGTAAAACCACAGAAGCAAAACTGTTGAGCCATAAATTAAGTACTCAGGAGAAAAATAGTGACATGTGCCTGTATAAAACTCCAAGAATAAAATGAGACGAACTCAACAAAGTTAAGGTTCAGTGATTTCAAACTAGGAGGCTGACACTTCCTCATCTGACTGATGGCTTCCTAGACAGCAGATACTCACAGGGTTCCTCTGTCATGGGAAGCAAGTGTGCTCATGCTAAGCCTCATAGCTTGTTAGCCCTGGTTGCCTGCTGTGTGTATTAACTGATAAATAATTGTTGTGAGCTCATAAAATGTTTATAGTTCTGCTTGCAGTGTCTTTGCACCAGACAGGCTACAGGATTCTCCACACTCCCTCTTCTTCTGACCTCATAAATCTACCACTGCAATGTGCACACTGCAGCCACGTCCTAAAGAGATGCTGACAGCTACTCACCACCTCCTCCTGTGTAACAGGACAATAAATGCAATCAGGGAGAGGATTTGATCCTCTCCAACAAAGCTGGGAACCAAGCCTGGGTCAAAGCCCCAGCCACTGTGGTCATCAGTAAAATAGGGTGACCATCAAACCATGCATGCAGTTAATTCACAGTGCTCTGCTGCAGCCCGGCAAGAGCTGTCCAGTGTGCTGTGTCCTCTTCTGTTGCACATCAGCACATGGCCCACACCAGCAGAGACAGACATCACATTGCTTGTAGTCAACATGCGTGGAGCTGTGCCAATCGACACCAGCTGAGAATCTGGCTTATGTACAACTTGCATTGAATTTATTGGCAGCTCAGTTTTTGCACATAAGCTTTGTCTTCAGTGCAGACGGGGGTGTTTCTGCAGGACTTACAGCTATCGTGCTGTAAAATACTACTAGAGACTGGATACTGGTAGGCTTTGTTGCAAATAAGTAGCCAAAATCAATTGCAGGTGAGGATTGTAGGGCTCAGTTCATTTAGGTTAGAGTCTATGCCTTGTCATTAGGATTTTGCAGCAAGAGTGATCTCTGCACAGAAACAGCCATGAAGTGAACACAAGCCATAGCTGAAACCAAAATTCATATAGCACATCATGTTTTCCCCATGAAAAATGCACATGCTGGGATGAAGTAGAAAAATTCACTGATATATACTTGGTTTAGTAAGAAGACACATTACATCTCTTTCACACATTCTAACAGTGAGTTAAATTGATCCTAAAAATGTACTGGTCCGTACAAATGGGAAAGCTGCTGTATTCATATGAATATAATAGGCTCATCCCTGCTGGGGAGCTTGCAATAGGTTATGGGTAGTTGAGAATCGACATGGCTAATTGCTTCACCTTGGTAATCGGTGACAAAATGGGGGGTGAGGAGCAGGGGGGAAGTAGCTGAGCTGGCTATCAGGCAGACTAATGTGTTATTTAGCTATTTCTTCTCATGAAACTTCATTTCCAAACTCGTGATTCTCACTGTAACTCCCATTCTCATTTCTCTTTTTCATTTGTCTCATTAGACCCGCTGGACTCATTTACACCTGTTCAGATGAGTTAACTTTCAAAGGCGATTAATGGAGAGAGAAATGAAAAAAATTGCCTGCTCCCCAGGGGTATTTTTGTACTAACCCATTCGTTGCTGCTTGACTGATGTCCTGAAGCACGAGATTTTATATCCTTTACACATTTTTATTCTGTTTTATGTAACTAGCTGCTATTATCCTTATGCCTAATTAAGATTCCCATTCTTTAATTCTGAAATTGGAGAGAATTGCTGCTGCATTTCCTCACAGAAAAGTATTTTATGAGCTAGCAAAGTGATCTTTTTTCACAACCTGTAACACACTTTGCACTTCTGGGGAATTAAAAATGTTAGCAAACTTTTCTGGAATATGAGACTAGAAAAGAATATACTGGCATTTAATGGATTTTCTGTATTTGTATTTTTTTTTTTTTTAGGGGGAGGTATTCAGATCAAGAAATAATCAGCAAAACTGGCACTCAGCAAATGAGCCAAGTAGTGTGGTCATTGAGTTCAACTCCTAAAGATACAGTGCTCCAAGACTGAAAGTTTACTTTATGGTTCCTTTTTAAAGAAGTATTCCATCTTCTTTATGAACTCTTTAAATTACAATTATTGTCAGCTGCCTTGTGGTTCAAAAATGCAAAGAAATGCTGCATGAAAGCGTTTGCAACCCCCTCAGAATTACCTCTATTTTTGCTGACAACTTCTGAGAGAAGCCTGTGTTTGCTCATATCATGCCTCCTAGAGGCTTCACAGAAATGTATCATATTTCTAAATTTCCTGTTGCAAATTTCACACTTGTAGGAATTTTCATGGATAAAGTTTTTTGACTTGTCTAAGTCTGCTCCATTTACATATTATAAGCAGAGAATTTTGCATTATGAAGAAACAGATGGAAAGCAGTACAAACTTAGAGAAAGAAAAGTGTTAATTTTTATTGCTATAATTTTAGGATTCGAGCACCAGTCTTCTGTCCCAGCTCTTCTGGCACTGCTATACCATGCAGCTCAATAGTGTCTCCCAATGCATTTTCCTTTGTAAGTGTACTTAGTCTATAGAAATGCAGATGCTCAGAGTCCTGCCCTTTCATTTGGTTCTTATTCTTCACTTGTGCAGGCTTAGAAGCATACTGTCCCAGAATATATCTTTGATTCATGTAGGCTCTGGTTAATGCTAAAGTTGTAGGTATTAAGCATCTTTTTTGTCTGTCAGAGTTCTCTGGAATCTCCTTTAGCAAATTTCTGATACCAGTGCCTGTATAATTTAAATAACATACAGGATATACTAACGAGGTGTTGAAAGTATTAACAATATTTGTGAAATTAAGAATTGGAAGCAAGTCTCAGAATCAGCCTTTTAAATTTAACTTAAATTAAAAAGCACAAATGTATACATTTTCTGTTAGTGTCTTCACCAAAAGTACATTCTCTGGTGTTTACAATGTGATGAGGTTCCAGTTAGCTGATGGGAGTTTACGAAAAATTTGCAGCCTTTTATTTAACCACATTTTGTCTTGAAATGTGCTTTTATGAGAAGGCAGGGAATATTTGAAGACATATTTCCATCACCTCATTTTCTGCTTACAAAACATAAAAGGGCCCAAAATAATTGCTAAGGGTAAGACTGATGGATAACCTTCATGATTAGTGTCCACAACAAAACAATAAATTCTCCTACAAAATGAGAAAATATTTTAGGAAGTGCCTGGCACAAAACAGGCCAGGACATCCTCCACTCCATCCTCTCCCCTTCTGGCCATTTTCAGCTGGGGAAGATCCCTGGTCCCAGGGTGACCATCCATGCAGCACCTTGCTTGCAGCATCCACCCCAGTACAGGCAGCTGAGAGCATGGCTCGGGGCTCAGACCCATCCAGGGAAAGCTGAAGGTTGTTTGCTGTGCATTTTCTCTCTATATGGCACTGGCAATAACAATATTTTGGTCCATGAACACACCATGTACTATGCTATGTAAGAGGAGTTTTCATATAGCTGTGTTGATGTCTAACAAAATCTATTACTGTAACAGCTTTTTCTCATTGGTCAGCCCTTCCAAAGAGAGACAAAACTGCAGAGTATGGCTTTATCTCTCCACTTTTTGCCTGTGTCCTTACTGTGCCTGATACTGATCATAATTTGTAAAAAGCTGGAGGCTTTTCTGATTTTCCGTGTCTTTTTCCTTGATCTTTTTCAAATGAGCATCCATCTTCTATTTTCTAGAGCATCCATCACTGTTCAATCTACACACTTCCCTGCTAAATCAATTGGATGTTATAAAGCCCCCACAGGACTCTGTGGCTGTTTCTGCTCAAGTCCACAGTCTGCTTGGGGAATACTTTGTTTTAAATCATCATCATTCCCAAACCTTTTAAATTGTGCCAAAGTACGACTGTCTTTCTGGTATGGACAAAAAAGGGCTTAGGAGTGTGTGTTTGGAGGGATATAAGATAATTTAAGAGATGTGGTTTTGGTCAAAATGCCAAGGTCTTTTTTTAAAAATCAATTTATAGGGAAATAATTCTCTGTAAGCAATGTATATTGAAGCTTTATTGCCTTGTGTGGAATTCCACACTGCTTCAACAGGGGTTTTGCTGAAGGAAATAAGAGATACGAAAGAAGAGAGAGAGATGCTGTGGCTGAAAGATCTATTCAGCCTTGTTGGAATGTTCTGGCAAAACAAATCCTGATATACAGATACTTGCTGATTTTTATACAATTGACCAAATGCTGCTGTCAGTCACAAACTATAGAGAGTTGTGAAAGAATAATTATGTGAGAATAAAGAAAATAAAACACTGCTTTGGATGCAGTTACCATGCTGCCAATGCTCTAGCAGGTATTCAGTGATATGCAGTGTTGAGGGTATTACTGGAAAAGATTAAGGGATCTGGTGTCTGGTTTTGTCCTTGTTGCTGATTGTCTCTGCAGGGAAAAGCATATCAGTTAACCTCTCTACCAGCACAAAATATCTTCTCAGGACCTAGTTTTTGTACACATCTCATCTACAAAACCACCTATTCTTATTGCAGTGACTTTCATTTTCCAGTCCTTGCACCCTGATTTCTATTTTGCCATCAAGCTTTCCTCAAGTTGGCTTTGATTTTTGCAGTCATGGAGGAGAAAATTACTTCCTTTGCAGAGTCCCACTTGGAATCAATAGGGAGCCTGCACTAGGAGCAGCAAGATGCCAGTTGCTGGGATTTAGCTTGAACTTAAAAGCTTTCAGATTCAAGGCTGTCATTCTGCTGTTTGTTTGTTGCAAAAAAGGTGTAAAGCAAAGGGACGTCTGATCCTGGACAGGACTTTGGGCAGTACAGCCTTACAGACACTAAGGACAACACCAGGGAAAAACAGGTAGCAACCTGCAGCTCAAGGAAAGTAACACAGAACCAGCTTTAGTGAGTGCTTTGAGTTCTCTAGCTCAGGTAAAAATAAAGCAGTGCTTGTATCAATATTTAATTGATGTAAAGTAGGTTTAAGTGGACTTTTTCTTGGAGAGGTAGTTTAAGCTATTGCTGACTAAAAATATTAAAATCTATTTTCATTTTAGTGTTTCAATTAACTGCTTCCCTGAATAAAACTGATGAACAAAAGCTTCCCCTCCATTCATTTCTGAGAGAAGATTTTGTCCTCCCTGCCCAGGCACAATATCTCTGGTCATCCCTTCTTCTGGGAGAATACTTGGTTATGAAAGGGTCAGTGCCGGTGCCAGGAAAACTCTTGTTACTGTGTGACACATGATACAACCCTGTGAATTTATTTAGGGCTGTCCAAGGGCTTACAGTGTCAAGAGCCTCTATGAGGTACCAGATAGTGCAACAAACAGCTGGAGGCTGAGCAGGATAGTTCCAGACAATGCACAGAGGCCATGATCTGACACGTGAAACAAGATTTTTCTCCCCATTAATTTCCTTTCCTATCTCATCTTCCCACATGTTGTCTCATTTCCCTGATGAATCTGGCCACTCCTCTGTTCAGTACAGTTTCTGTTTGGGCAGGGGGTCCCCATTGCTGCTGCCCTGCCTGCTGTGCAGCCTGGCAGGACTCTGCTTATAGCCTCTGGGCTGTTAATTCCTCCTTCAGTAGGAATGAAGAGGAATGGTTAATTCAGGAGAGAGATCAAGAGCAATGTCTGGGCTTTGGGGTGTAAATTGGCTGCACACTGAGTGGTCTGCAATAATTGTCCACAATTATTCGTTCCTTCTACAAGACAAATGTTTCTGACATATGAAATGAGAGGCTCCTTTCTCTCTTACGTTGGTGGTTCGAATAACTGGAATATATAGCTAGATAAAAGCATGTCCCTAAGCACATCAGAGACCAATCTATACATTACCTTACAAGTTCACACCCAAGATTATCCAAAGATTACCCTATGCCTCAGCTCTAAAATAATATCCCTTTGCGGCTGTTTTGATTTCCAGTTAATCTTTCAGGCATTACCAGTAAAGTATATTTCTCCTGCTGTGAGTCAGTATTGCATTCTCATTAGTGACTGACTAGTATGTTTGAATTGTAGATAAAAAAGTCTATACCGCTCATAACGATAGATAAAAAAAGGCATTCAGGAATAAGGCTCAGCTACTGAGGCTTGCTAAAATGCTGTGTTCCAAATTCATATTGTCTTGCCACATTTTGGTGTTCTTTGTGAATGAGTCCCTGTATTTAGAATGGGAAACACAATGAAACCAGTAATATTGTTTGGGTTGGTTTTTTTGTAAGAAATTAATAAGTTTACAATGCCTTTGTATGGTGTTCAGTTACCCAGAGGGTATGAAACATCTGCTTTTCTGTGGTAACCAACAACTAACTCCAGCTGAGCATCCAATCAACAAATTGATCTGCATTTTATTATGTATATAAAAGATACCAACAACTTAATATTTTTTATTTTATTAGGCTGTGTTTAAAAAATATTGGAAAATGGTACTAAGCAATTAGATAAAACCAATATTCAAATAAAACATTGGAACATTTGGAGTTAAATAGTCTGCCTGATATTTTCAAAACCCTCATTTTGTTATTGTTTTACTGGTAGAGAACTGAACATTTTTATTTGTGCACTGGAACGGGCTGCCCACAGAGGTGGTGAAGACTCTGTCTCTGGAGAAATTCAAAACCGTCCCAGATGCCATTCTGTGCAGCCTGCTTTCAGTAAACCTGCTTTGGCAGAAGGTTGGACCAGATGATTTCCAGAGGTCCCTTCCAACCCCTGACATTCTATGATTCCATGATTCTGTGGTAGAACTTTCTCTTTAAATGAAAATGAGAACAAATTTTGGTGATACCGAGAAAAAAGAGACAAAAAGCAACATAAGTCTTTGTGCAAGCTGAAAGGATGGGAAGGCATAAAATGCTCAATCATTTCGTTCAGGAATCTGCTCATCTAAAAAGATACCTGTGACAAAGCCAGGAAACTATGTTCCAGTAGCAAAGAACAGGGAAACGAAACTGACTTCATACAGAATCAAAATGACAAAAATTGCATTTAATGGAGGGGAAAAAAAAAAAAAGCAAGCAGGCAAGTAAAAAAAAACCAACAAAACAACTAAAAGGAAGCAAAGTGGGTATGGATTTTGTGTATCTGGAGAATGTACTTTTACACAAGTTTTTTATTTGAATACTTACTATTTTCTTCTAAGTACTCACAATACATTTTGCTAGCAAGTGTTTAGAGTATTTGTTCCAAACCAAGATTTGTTTCTTTTTCCTTTTTTTTTTTTTTTTTTTTAGTGAATATTGATTGTATTACTCTGAATGCAGTGGAGCTTGAAATGAATATTTTTGATAGCTTCCCTGCTTGTGCACCAAAGTTATCAATAATCCTGGCAGAACATTAGTAAGAGGAGGTGAAATCAGGCCCAAGCACCTTGATTTGCTTGATATAACTACAATGACATAAGTAGCCTTGCTACTGATTTATACTAATGTGATTTGGACTAAGCTCTGTAAAAGCAGAGTGTAAACATTACATTTGACCAAATCTCACTTTAAGGTCCAAGTTCTGTTTTGGTGATGTTGATAGCAAAACCCTTAGTAATACAAATACATGCTGACCTAGACATGGTTTTTGCTCTACCTAGAACTTGATGTATTATAATTGGAAGGTATTATACACTTCAGGTATTCTAATTGGAATACACCAATCTATTACGAGCATCATGTTTCAAATCCAACACTGGAAAATATGGAAGAGTTCAGATGAAAAGTTAAAAATACAGACAAAGTTTTGTGAAAATAACCCTGACTTCTCTAGTTCTTCCAGAAAAAGAAGTTTAAGAGAAATATACCACTTTACATTCAAGGAAAGAAGGCTGAAGGGAGTCAAGCTGACTATCTTTAAACACAAAGAATAATACAAACTGTGGTGCTTTGGCTTCATGAAGCACCTTTGTGGTGTTGTTTCTCATTATGGTTGCTGAGATGGAGCCAGCTTTGCTCAAAACTTGAGCCAGCATGGTCCTAATGAGTCCTTCAGCCCCTGCAACCCATGTGCCATACTGTGATCAGCACAAATACAGAAGAAAGCTTGGCAGTGGCCAGAGTGCTTACAGTTTTGCTGCCAAGGATCTTTATGTGTTTACAAACACATAACTGGAGAAAAATTAATATACAGTATTAAATGTCATTACTTGCAATTTTTTGGTTTATAGTGGTTCAACACATGCATACTTTTCACTCTATGGCTCACAGTGATGGAAAATAACCCAAAGCAAAACACAATGAAAAGACCTGATTTCTCCCAACACTGCCCAAATCAACTACACTACAATTTTAAAAAGCCAGTTTTATTCCTCTAAATATTATTCCTCTAAATCTCTCTCTGCACTTGTCAATCAATCTTTTTCCAGAAAGAAGCCTTTCTAAACCCAGTTTTTACCATTCAGGAAAAAAAAAAGCAAAACAAACAAACAAAACACCACAATGCACCCCAATTTCTTACTATTTTTTGTAGTGTTTGCACAAAACTGTGTTAAGTGAATTCTCATATAAAACAGATGTGTCAAGCACTGCAGAAATACTCTTGAGTAAACTTAAGGTACCACAGATATTATGAATTAGAGATGCAAACAAGGCTGCAATGAAATATCTTCCATTAATACTTTGATTCAGCTTCAATTTTCTCCAAAGTATCCAGTCTTCCCTGTTGAAAATTCACACTAGTTTTAACTGGTGTCTTAGTTTGTGTCACAAAAGGCACCTGATCAGTAGTTAGAAATTATGCCAGTGACAGGCTCGATCTGTTGGGCAGAGAGCTCCTCATGCAATGTCCCAGCCCAGGCAGAGCTGTGGTCATTCCCAGCAAGGGGAGAATGCTCTACACTCCTGATGGCCCCATGATAACACTCAGCAGATATGGCAGTCCAGCTGCACACTGCTTCTAGTGCTTTGCTAACATAATAAGCAGAGATTGAACCAGCATACGATACTTTTTTCTGCTGGCAAATGCTGTCTGATGTTTTTGTGTTACGCTCCAGGCTAAGAGGAGAGATTGTGGCTAACATTTGCTGGCTAGTGCTCTTCTCATTGCTCATATCTCGATGTGTAGTGCAGCCATTCCCATGCAGGTATGGACTCAGGAGCCACAGAAGCATGTAGAGCACTTCCCACTGCTTCCTTGAGAGGCTCCTGCCAGTGAGTGGGACCATCTGTATTTCCATGATAGCCACACATATCCACATATTGTTTTATTTTCTTTGGGCTGTGCCAAGAAGGCATCCAGCTTACTAATTTGAGAGTCTTTGATAGCTAGGTGACTGAAGGAGTCTTACACTGCCACCCAATTGCCATGCTGCTTTCCTGCTTTCCTGCCTTCCTGCCAAAATAGCTGACATTTCACCCTCTACCTTTTCACTCTGCATGTGTTTGCCCAAGAATGGACCAGACAACAGTAATTTCTGGCTTTAGTACTCCCCACCTCACCCATTCCACTGTGCAGTGTCACAGCCAGCTTGGTTCCACATGCAGCCATTGCTCTTCCTGTAGATACCAGCACAATCCCTCTTCCATTAAAATACCATGCTCATGCCCAATGGTCCCTAAGAGGAATGTACCTGCTAGTATGTGGACCATCAGACCACTGATGTATTTCTTTGCTCAGAAATACATAAAGAAAGTAATAGTGCAAAACCCACACTGTCTCCCTAAATATCATAATTGCTTGCATTATAAGTCTGAAAATTAAAACTCTTCTATCACAAAGATGACCTCTAAGCAGACCCCTTACTTTGGGTAAGGGAAAAAAAAAAGTCTTATTTTTCTGAATGTGGATTATCTCAACCTGAGAGAAGAAAGCTTCTTTATTTTTCTTCCTAATTATATTTCATAGATGTCCCAGAACAAGCCATTTCTGCAAAGCCCTTTGAAAGCACATGGGGTGATGTGAAATATGGTGTGCTTTCCCAGAAGAGCTATTGGAGTGCCCTTTCTTAGGCAATACAAAGTACACACTTGAGCACTCAAGGGACAAGTGCTTCCCTTCAAATGTTTCCCAGTTGAAAGGGAGGCACTGAAAGAAAAATTGCTTTCTGTGAGCTTTGACATGCTGTGTAAGGCAGAGAATGATCCCGCAAAGACTTATTGGACTTGGGGTACATCTGCACTGCCCTCAGACCAGCTCACAACACTATATCCTAGAAGCTTTCAGCTAAATATCTTGGGTGGAACCTACAGCTTAACCCCTGCTGCAGAGAGCTCAGCGCTGCCTGCAGCCTTGCAGGCACTGTCTGGATGCTTAAAGTGGGTTTCTTGACAGACTTTCTTTGCACACATCTCCCCTTTGCTCATGGGAGGCAAATTCAGCTCCCCATAGTGATAAACCAGAGTTTGTGATGTTGGGACTGTCACAGTGGGAGGAATACCTCTCCTCAAACAATCACTGGTGGAAAGCGAGGCATCTAAAGAAACCCTGAGGCATCCATGCAGTTCTCACAGATGGGTGCCTCTACCAGAAACTAATGTCAACCTGTCTAAGCATATAAAAATCATCAAGATGCCCAGTTTGGCAAAGGTGAGAGGACACGGATCTGAAACAATTCTGAAACTGGTGTTATCCTCAGCATCTCTATAGAACAGGACAAAGCTACACTCACAGCCTTCCTTCCACTGTTTTATCTGCTTCTAGTTAGAAATATTTGGGCCCAAAAACCTTTTTATATGTTTGTGTCTGTGTTATGGAAATCTAATCTTAATAGTCTTTCAAGATTTTCCAGTGTGGGGACCAAATCTCTTTTCTGTATTTGTACAAGGAGGTCATGGTCCTTTATTCTGTCTTCTGGGCACTGTTGCAGTCAGACAGGCTCAGAAGGACCACACTGTATAAACAGAATGGGTCTCATTATAACTTTTACTGTTCTCGCTTTAATATATGCAACTTTAGTATCTATGTTGTGTTATAAGCAAAAAATATGTACTTTTAAGAAATAGAGTCTTAAAAAGATAAAGCCGATCCTATTTCTTACCTGCACACTATTGGGATTGCCAGAAGCAGCTCACTTCTCCCATCATCTGGATCTAATTTGGATGTAGTGCTAAACTTGAGAAAGGAAGCCAGACTGTCATACTTAGATGTTCAAAACTGAAGAGTTTGTAGGTGAAAGTGCACACCATTATCAATAAGAATTAATTTTCAGATTCCCTGTGCCCTCTTTTAATTTTTAGAAGCAGGTACCAAAGCCCCCTGAAATTTGGGCTGATTTTGTTTAGATCTTTAGGTTTGGATTTAGACATTTTAGTTCAGGCACTTAACTATGTAGGAAACATCATTTTCAAATTCACTCTGGTTTTCTTTCATGAAGCCAGGTCCAGTACCCTATGTCTAAAATCAAAGGCAGGACTTTCACTGGTTTCCAAATGCACATGTTGAGGGCCATAAGGCCTTCTCCAGATGATCAAAAGTAGGGTTCATTTGCTTGAATTCATGCTTAATTTACCACCACTATTAAGTAGCTGCACTAGGTACCAAGAATTGCACAACTGTGTATTTGGTCCCCTAATCGCTACTTCATTTTCGTTTTTAACGCTCATTTTGTGAGACTGTAAATGAAATTAAAGAGTAATTAGGGGACCAAATACACAACTGAGCAATTATTTCATCCTATGTCATTTAGACCAACAACTACAGATCTTGAATAAAAAGGCCAGAGGCAGCATGACTACTTCACCTTTTTTGTGTTACTATTTCAGGCCTTGGGAAACATATTCATAGATAACTATGTAGATAATCTTCCTCTTCATCTATGAATCAACCATAATAATCAACCAACCATAGGGTGATCCATCAACCATAATAGGATGATGCCTTTCAGTTTTGCATTTTTTATGTGAAGCTGAGTCCTTTGATAAATGGCAGATATCTTATTTTTCTTGCTAAGAGATATGGAATTTCTAGTGCAACAGAGTGTATTAATTTTTCTGGACAAGGTACACTTAAAATATGAAAAGCTGTGAGACTTACAATGTGTGGATGTTTCCAGTACTAGCTCTTGGAAATAATATCCTTTAGGCTTAAAATATATGTTTGATCCATAAGGGTTTTCATCCCAAGTGGTCTAACATATGCACAATAAATCACACTGGGTTTGAAGATAACCAAGATTTTGTTGATAAAGTATGATAAAATATTCACTTGGTAACAAAAGGAAATGAGCATAAAAACTCTCAGCTGAACAAGTTAAGAGAATAGCTCAATTTTTTCCACCATGCTCTTTCTGCAGCCCCAAGTTAGATCCATCACAAGGAATGCTCCCAGGAAGCAAACTGATAGGCAAACCCCATTAATTGAAGATTAAAATTACTTCAAATTGCCCTTGTTCAAGAAGGAAACATATGAGGAATCCCAAGTGAAAGAAGAAAACATTTGATATTCTGTGGACAGCAACTGGAAAATCTTCCTTTTTGACTTCATATGCATGCATTCAAATAGTCATGACCTTGGATATTTTTGTCCCTTGCAGTACAAAATCAAAACTATCCAGAATTATAGTTTAAGAGTATTTTTTAATTATGCAGAACTTGTGGTGGTTATAGTAAAGGTAGTATGTCATGGAGTTAACATTACATTCATAGGAATTAAGTGGTTTATACCTTTCAGCCCTTAGGGTTGTGTAGTAACCTGCTGCCATTTCCCACACCTATTTTATTATTTAACTAGACCTGCTCTGCAGGCGCAGCTTTGAGGTCTCCTATGATTACTGTATTGGGAGGACAGGGAGAAATAGTTGGGTGGGTAAGAAATAGTGGTAACAAAGGTTTTATTTCATCCTGCAGGTGACATTGAAGACATATTGCCATCTGGCATGATAAACACTATAATACATCAGTGCTTGTTTGCCAGATGTTGCTAGACACAAATAGACAGTGGTTCAGGTGCATAGGGATGATTTAGCAAAATGAATCTTGCAAGATTGGACTATCTGAGTTGTCATGTTGGATCTTTACTTCTACTGGCTAGGTATGTAAAGCAGGAGAGAAATCCGAGTTATTGAGACCCAAGCAAATTGTGCTGTAAATCCAATCTTCTACTGCAGACCAATAGAAATAAAAGAAGAAATTACTTTGTGTAACAGCTAGTTCAAATTGATATTTTCATTGAAATAGGCTAACACATGACATTGTGCCATGCTAACATTTCATACATTCATTCAGGCATTTTTCAAACATAGATCAGAAGATGAATAAATGTTTCTACTCATATTTCTCAATTTTTCAAACCAGAACTTTCTAATTTCCGTTTTGATCAGCAAGTGCATGTGTCTAAGTGCATGTCTATGTCCGTTCTGCCTGGTACTTTTCTTCTCCTCCCTATCTGGGACCAAGACTGTCATAAACATCAGTATGTCTTTCACACAGAAAACCAGATATTTTCTGTACTGAGTTGCTTGCACATTCAATGAAGCCATAGTAGTAGGGGACCTTGAAACCTGTGGAAATTTACTGTGAGCATTGGTAGGCACTGCAGAAGACTGGAGGGAAATTTCAGTGGCAAGAAGAATTCTGCATTACCCTGATGGGGTTTTTTTGGTTTTTTTTTTTTTTTGGTGCTATAGCTTTGTCAGGAATTCAAGGCAAGACGGAAAAAAAATTTAAAAATTCCTTATTGATTTCAGCCTTTTTGCATCAGCCCCATGGGCAGCCAATGGAAATTATAGAAATAAAAGTAAGAATGAAACAGGAATTAAAAATCTCTTAATTCTTCTATCTTCCATGCATTCCTAGAAACAGCCTGTCTGTTCAGGATAATAGGCTGGGTATGAAAACTGGGAAATTTAGGAAATGGTAAGGAATCTTTCACCCTGATAAAGCATCTCTGTAGGTCCAGACTGCTGCTTCAATGTCTTGGTGCTACTGGTGTTGTAGTCCAGCTGATGGATAACATCAAGTTGGCAGAAGAAAAGAAATAAAGCATTGCTATAGAGATGTCCTCGAGGCAGGGTTTAAGTCACATTATTTCACCTGTTAAAAAAGATGCAATGCCTTGCTGGGTTAGGCCAGTGGCCCCTGTAGTCCAGTCTTCTGACTGACAAAAGCAGAAAGTGGGACTATGCATGGAGAAAATGTGAGTCCGGCTGTCACCTGCAGGATGCTTTCCCTCTCCCTGCACACCCCTATTGTTCACTGCTGCAATCTGTGGCATGCTAATATCTTCTTGTGGATTTGTTCCCTTTGTCTAACCTGGTTTTGAATCTGTTGGTTCTGTCTGCTTCCAAAATTTCTTTTGGAGGTCAGTTTGCTAGTGGTTACATGAAGAGCAAGATCCTTTCAACAGTTTTAGAATTAGTTCCTGAGTTTCATTGAATGTCCTTAGTTCTAAAATGGATGGATTTGCTGGACAATTATTCAGCATACTGATAATTGACTGCCTTTGTGGTTTTTCACATTTCAGTCATATCTTTATTGAATTGCCCAACTGAAGAGCAGAAGTATTTGTAATCTTTCCAGGTAAGACAGCTCCATCCTTATCATAATTTTCTTCTCTATATCTTCTCTTTCTGTGCAATGTCCTTTTGAGGGTGTGGAGATAAGAACCATGCTCAGTAGTCAATATGTGAGTGGGACAAGGTGTTATACAGTGGAAACATTAAGTCATGTGTTTTGTTCTCAGAGTACTTTCTAATACCTCTTGCTTTTTGGTCTTCATGCTGATTCTTAGAGGACATATTTCCTGATTTTTCTCCACTTTGCAAAATGACCATCGAGTCCTACCTTGTTTCCCGTCATTCAAATAGCTTCCCTTCTGTAAAAGGTCTTTTCTTCCAACCTCCTTCTTCTTATGTGGTGGTCCTTTGGTGAGGAACCTTCCAAAAGTCTCTCTGGGGAACCAAATCTGTTCTGTCCATTGTATCTATTTTATCAGTCCACAAACACCCTCATTGAACTGAGGCTTGAATTACCTCTACAGGTGCCATGCTGACACTTTCCTAACAGGTTGTCTTGATTCACTTATCTGTGACCTTTCTTGGTATTACAGCCTCTGATGTCACACTGAGACTGGATCAAACTTGGCAGTCTGTGTTTCCCAGAAAACCTGCTTGACACTTTCCTCTAGAGTCCCTCTGGCACCCCACCATTCCAGTAGTTGTGTTTTATATGGATTGTACCAGCTGCAGCTCCAAAATTTCTCAGTTTCTTCAGTTGTCCCAGGTAAATGTCATCCAGCTCCAGTGACATGTTATTTGTTTCTAGGGTTAGAACACCCTATGTGTTTACCAGTACCCTGTAAAGCCTCTCTGACCTACCTACTACAGTGGTTCAGAAAAACTTGGATGTGGGCATTTTTCCTGTGCAGTAAAGACTAATGCAGAGTTAATTGAACTTTTCCAGTGTGAACTAACCATCACCAATTCTCTTATTCATATTTTTCACCAAGGAATCCCATTGATTATATCATCTGCTTCCCATTTTTGAGGTACTGAACTTGTGACAGTCAGTAAAAAAACCCCACCCCATGAAAGGTGTGCTTCACAGTCCCTCTAACTCTTTAATGACCTCTTTTATTTTGAACTGTTTTACTTATTTGAGCAAGCTTTACATTTTTTTATCTGCTCACCTATTCCCTGTCCCAGCCTCCTTAACTTTCCCATTGAGCCATGCAAGGGAATATTAGACAGCTTTGTTTTCCTTTTTGAGTTATGAAACATGTTGTACCTGGGCTTCTAATACATTGCTTTTCAAAAGCCTTCGGGATGGTTGGAGACTTCTTGTTTTGGAATATTCTTTTCAGGTTGTGTTTTTATTTGCTTTCCTGCATCAATTCCTTCATATTTCTGTAGTCTCTTTTCTTCATTGTTTTATTTGTAAGAATCTGATTCTCCCAAAACGCAAAGAGGGATAGTAGGTCTTTGCTGGAGGTTTTCTGTTTTAGAAACAACTAACTAAAAATAGTCTCAGTTTTTTGTGTTTCTGTGTGTGTCTCTACAAGAGATTAATGAACAATTATAACACACCACACTCACTAGTGAAAATATGGTCAAGGATGGTTTATTTAGTTTAAAACCCCTGTGGTCAAAGGAAGAGACAATGTTCTTGCTGACAGGGGACATTTGCACACACATGAGCTATGAAATGTAGCTTGCTTGTGTGCTGGGTACAGTCAATTACTTCAGTTGTTTCTTTTGTGTTTTGCGATTTGGAAAGGACCATCTGGCTTCAGAGAGGAATGTATAATAAGAACGATAAATGTCTGCTGAAAGACTGGTAACTTTCTATGAATTTGATGGGTACATTAGACATTCTTTAGCCATAGGGGCTGTGAGACATTAAGGTCCCTTCTTCTAAAAACTTAATGCTAATGTGTAACCTAATGCTAATATGTAACACCTAAAGCATGCCTGTAACAAGCGATCTGATTTTCACTGGCATTTGGCTATTCAGACATGTATGACATATGTGAAAAAATGTTATCTTTTTCTTTTACGTCCAAATTTAGTGCATGTGGATTCTGTCAGGTCAACCTGAACTTTCAGGAGAGGCAGAATGTAGGTAGAAATTGTCAGGTCACATTGGGTGACATCTGCTCATGTAGCCTGAATGAACAAGCTCCTTTTTCAGTGACAGAGGAGGAAAGCTATTGGCAGGATCATCATCTTGTTATGCCATACCACAGGCAAGATTCAGCCAGGAAAAACACTTCTCATATATTTGTTTTTCTTAATCTTCAAACGGCCCTTTGTTCAGGGTAAATATATTACCCCTTGAAAGAGCATTTTGTGTGGTTGGATCCAATTGCACTACTTTTTTTCAACTTGGCAGTTCTGATTACTTTTTCTATCCATTCAAATTATCTTGTATGCTTATTTTCAGATATTTTGGGGATAATACTTCTTTGAAACTAAATTGTGTAAAAAAATTGGAGGCTTTGGTTGGTTTTGGTTTTTTGTTCGGTTGGGTTTTTTGCTTTCCTAAGTACAAGGGGAAAACTCTCAACATCTATCAGTGTGTGTAAATAGGAAATAGCACTGCACTGAGATAAAGATACACAACCTCTCTGTCACTGTAATGCAGCTGTCATTATTCTTTCTGTAGATCAGAGGCAATGAGTTTGGATGATATATGTGATCTCTTGGGAAAAGGGGCCATCACGTATTGTACCTGTGTAGATCTGCTGAGCTGTGATGATTCAGTCTTAGTGGATTAGAAATAGCTTCTGCACTTCTTTCTAACTCAGGAGAAGTAGTAGTTGTCAACAGCTCTGCTCTGTAGGGGCACTACAATGTAGCTGCAAGAATATGCTTTCGTTATAATCAGTGTAAACACCTGAATTGTTCACAGGAAAGAAAAAGAAGAAAGGAAGGGGAAAAGAGAGAGTGAATGATCAAATTAGAAACATCCTGTTGAAGGTGAATGAAAATCTTGAAGTGACAGGTTTTTGATTGAAAACTTTTATTTATAATAATGGATCCTGTACTAACAGCTTCAAGTTAGAACAGACAGAAAATCTGCTGCTCAATGTAAGTCCTGGAGGGAAAAAAAAAAATAAAAAATCCTGAAATAAAGACTGGACTTGAAGCAAAGTTTTAATTATTAATTGTTGTTCATTTTAGAATCAAAATGAAATTTTGGGCTTTAGCTCAGGAGGAGATGGTGAGGGAGTGTGAATAACAGAGCCAAGATCCTTCTCCCAAGCACCGATTCCCAGTCAATGCTCAGTCAATGGAAATGTGGGCTAGATGAGGGACATGCCTGCCCAGCATGGTATTTTGGGGTACCTGAAATTTTAGAGGATTTCAAGGGATCTTTTTGTTGTGCTGGAGATATAGAGCTGCCTGGAACCATGTTAGGAGAGTTTGAGGTGGTGGCTAACGGGGGTAATAAGGTAAATTTACAGAATCACAGAAAGATAGGGGTTGGAAGAGACCTTGAAAGATCACTGAGTCCAATCCTCCTGCCAGAGCAGGATCACCTACAGGAGGTCGTGTAGGAAAGTACCCAGGAAGGTTTTGAATGTGTCCAGGGAAGGAGACTCCACAAACTGCCTGAGTAGCCTGTGCCAGTGATCAGTCACCTTCAGAGTAAAAAAAAAAATTCCTCATGTTTATGTGGAACTTACTATGCTCAAGTTTATATCCATTGCTTCTTGTCCTATCATTGGACATATTTGAGAGGAGCCTGGAACCATGCTCTTGGCTCTCCTCTTTACGTATTTATAAACATTAATGAGGTCAACCCTCATTCTCCTCTTGTCCAAGCTGAAGAGACCCAGCTTCCTGAGCCTTTCCTCATAAGGAAGATTTTCACTCCCTTAATCATCTTGGAAGCTCTGCACTGAACTCTCTCAAGCAGTTCCTGGTCCTTTTGGAACTGAGTGGACCAGAATTGGACACAATATTCCAGATGTGGCCTCACCAGGGCAGAGTAGAGGAGGAGTAGAACCCTTCTTGACCACTCTCCTTCTAATGCATCCCAGGATGCAGGCTTGAGACTGTTAGTATGCATTTAAACATGATGTTGGATTCAGGCTCCTTTGGACTCACTTTTGTAAGAACTTTGTACTGCACTGTTTCTCCCACAATGTCAAGTAAATTTTATAAAAAAGTCAAAAAAGCAATAGGTCAAATGAAAGAATTAATTTTACAATCCATGGTAGACTTATTTCGACTACTAGCTGAGAGAGACAACTAGCTGAGACTAAACTGAGTTGAATTAATTTTTTAAGAATTAGAAAATACCTAAACATTTCCCTGTGACATAAATGAATGTGTCTGGGAAATATATTTTTCCATTTTTGTTTTAGATGTTTTGTTTTGCAATAAAATTTTCATGGATCATCTGAGTTCTGTGACGTTAAAAATCTGGGTAAAGTCAGAGGAATTGGTATCATCTGCTATGACGTTCGGTTCGGATTTTGGGTTGGGGCCAAAAAAAGATTTTGATTGTTTGCAGCTGAGGGTGTTGGAATGAATTGCTTGACCAGGATTGTTCTAGAACAAAAGCATTCTGGTGGAAATAAGGAGATAATAACTACTAACATGAAGTCTTTCAAAG
The DNA here is from genome assembly GCA_023637945.1 of Phaethornis superciliosus. Taxonomy (NCBI): domain Eukaryota; kingdom Metazoa; phylum Chordata; class Aves; order Apodiformes; family Trochilidae; genus Phaethornis; species Phaethornis superciliosus. Next base: position 187,067,600 of record JAJQWJ010000001.1, read on the forward strand.
AACGAATTCAGTCTTTTACAATATTCGTGACTTGTTAATGAGCAGGCTGTGATTTTATTTGAACTTCTAAATTAACTCAATTCATTTTCTCTATATTTTTATAAACACTTTTACTGGATTGTTTATAAAAAATTAATTTATAAACATTTATAAACATCACTTGGGGCCTTCTTTGCTTCTTTGAGGTTTCTCTGTCTTGTATTTTGACCTAGACTATTATACCCCCCAAAAATCTTTCTTTATGAACATTTTATTCTTGCCAGGAAACCTAAAGAAAAATGTTTGATTTAAGCAGACAGTATTTCCAGAGGAAAATAGTTTTGATGATGAAATCTCTACTATTTCTAAATATAACCTACATTTTAAAATAGAAATGGTGTACAACCTTCTTAAAATTGTGGGGGAAAACAGTAAACAACTTTTTATTTGCCTACAGCAATAATTTCTCTACCCATGAGTAAAGCATCTGAGGTGTGATTTATCTGGCAAGAAGCAGCTGTCTAAACCTGAGTAAGACAAAACTCAACTGAGATGCCTTCTAAAGGACATTGTTTATCTTTAGGTAAATATCTATGGGAGGTAGACTGTAGGTGGCATGGAAGTCTTTTTAACCTCAATCTGTTGGTATTACCTGAAACGGTCATTTATATATCTTTTGCATTGGTGGATAAGCTCTTAAGGGTCTTTTTCTAAGAATAAACATTCTCATTTGCAAGTTCCTTAATCTCATGCTCTGTGAATTCTTTTAATATCCATTTAAAATGAAGCATTAGTTTGAATGCTCCTTCTAGACAATTTCTTTTCTAAATGGCTCATGGAAAGGAGGGGACAGAGTGTGTTTGATGTTGGGATGAATCATGGGCTAGCTAAAGCCTTTGAGATGGAACAACTTCTAATTTCTAAAATATGTGTGCCAAGAAGCACCAAATATGTCTAATCTCTAAAGCTTTTATGTTATTATAACACAAAATAAGAAGTTGCCATGACATAACTCTTTAAACAGAGGATGCTTCAAGTGAGGAAGATGAAATTAAAGGCTTAAAAGAAATCTGTCCCTTTCCCTTACCCTATTTGTCCTTGCAGGGTAACTCTTCTTTTTTCTTGAAATCCTTTGTAGATGGAACCAAACTCCAAAGTACTCTCAGGATCCCTAGGAAAGCTTTGTTTCCAGTATTTTTTGAATTCATCTTCAGAGATGTTCTCTGCTGCCATCAATCCTGCATTTATGTTCAGGAGTTTCCTGAACTGTATTTGCCTCACTGTATATTTCTTAAACCATTTTTGTTCTATTGCATTCCAGAAACTTCACTCAGCTGTACTTACTTCTTTACTGTCCAGGAGGATGCTATTTCTCCTCTATATAGAACAAACCACAGCATGTAATTAGCAAACAGACACCAGAGATCAGGAAAACCATTGTACTGAGATAAGAAAGTGAGGTGTGATTAGCTGTCATGGAATCATAGAACTTTCAGGGCTGGAAGGGACCTTTAAGACCATCTAGTTCCAACCCCCCTGCCATGGGCAGGGATACCTCCCACTAGATCAGGTTTCTCAGAGCCTGGCCTTAAAAACTTCCAGGGATGGGGCTTCCACAACCTCTCTGGAAGTTTTTCTCTGTCATACCTCTCTCCATCTTTAAGTTCTTCCTGTCATCTCCATATCAATATGCTCATATGGGGAAAACAGCAGTTTGGTTTATTCTGCAGCTTGCAAGACCAGAGCTTTTGCACAGCCATTGATGTACTTGCAACTGCAGTGCATGCTCTTGCAAACACAAAGCTTCATTGCTCTGATAAAGTCTTTGCAGGGATCCTCAGTTTCCAGGCTCTTCCAGTTTGCTGCAGCATAGTTGTCCCTTGATCTGAGTTGGTAAATAAAAACAGATATACAGACAAACATACACAGAGAAACATATATGTGTACATTCCTGCCTTTCATTTTTCATCACCAGAATAAATAAGACCTGAAATCAGCCAATATTGCCAAGATAAGTCAATAGAAAATAACAGTGACCCTGATACTTTTAATTTCTTCATTACTACCCAGGTCATCCTAAAGCAGTTTGAAGATTTGTTGCATTTTTCTTGAGACTTTATGCTTTATTAAAGAAAAAAAAAATTATAATAAACCCTGACACTTTCCCTCCTGAATAAAAATGTAAAGATTTATAAGATTTTCCAAGGAATTGCTAAGGAAGCCTATAGTTGACAGGAGGACAGGATGCCAGCAAAGTTGCAAATGGACATTTCTATAGGTTTAATCCTTAACTCATCAGCCTTAGGGATGAGTTTGTCTGAAAGCCCAAAATTCACTATGGCAATATGTAGTTTCCTCTGATTTTCCTATGAATTAAATAGAAAGTGCGCAACAGCCAAGAGTATAAAGTTCACAGAATCAATGAATCTTAGGAGACATCTATTCCTGGTGGGAAGTGTTGAAAGGAGGAAGAATGTTAAAAAAACATAAAATTTGTTTGTACTACTAACTTAGGTCCCTGAGATGTAAGTGGTAAATAGTTTGGAAAAACAAACAAGTACTTAAACTGTGTGGCATAAAGAAACGGGAAAAAAAGACAGCAAATTATAAATAAGACATCCCTTTTTATTTCAGAGAAAAGAAAGATAAAGGACAAGAGATTGCAGTGTTTGTCTTTCTCAAGGCAGAAATATACATAAGGAGGTGGGTGTTTGTTTTCTTCTATCTGTCTGGAAGCTAAAAGAGCCAAAACCAGATTGTTCTTTCTATAATTGCAAGAGACCATACACACTTGCAATGGATGACTGCCTTTTGCTACTTCAGTGTGACACTACAGATGTTTCATTAAGTGAATTGTAATATCCTCTCTCCTTGAGAGTCCAACATCATGTGGTGATGTAATGGGATGTTCTACCTTTTATGTTCTTTCAGGTTCTTTTCCCCTTTCATTCATTTAAATGCTTAGACAGGTGGTTTGAATAAGTCAGGAGTACTACCTTTTTATGTACTATCTATCTTTTATCCTATGTTAAATTCTTTCTACTGAGTAATATGAGAAGATCTAATCATTTGCATGAATAGATTTATGCATAATAATCCTACTCTGTGGCATAAGGATAGGTGGCTTAGCAGAGATCTGTTCCATGTCTTTCCCTATGGTTGCAAGAAGGTGATTTTTAGATTATTAGATTATTTAGATTATGTTTCAGACACTCTTGATACCAGCATCATGGATGGACACAAAAGAAGTGTCATTTGCCTCAGAATTTCTTCTGTCTTTATTTTAAAATGCAAGCTTTTAAGGTAGAAGTTTTTTTTTTTTGCCAGACCAGCTGACAGACCTGAGGAAAAATGGACATTTTTTTATGCTCAAAAGTTCTTCTTTTGGATTCTGACTCATCAGGAGTCTGAATGTGAAGTCTGACTATTTTTTTTCTTGTTAGTATTGTTTGGTTTAGTAAGAGATACCATACGTCTCTAAACTTTCTGCCTTAGGCCATGGTGGCTACCACATCTGTATTTTATTCTTTGTGTTTTGTTTTCTGGTCTGTTTGTACACAATGATTTGTCTGTGTGGTATTCTCGTTGGTTACTCATTTGCACTCTTCATCGCAACTTTAATCAGCTTTCATCAAGCTTCTTGCCTTTATTATACAGAATATAATTTCACTAAAAATAGTATTTCATGTTGCTTTCCTGATTTCATTATGGTTGCTTTGTTTTGTTTGTTTGTTTGTTTGTAGGAAACTTATCTCAATGATTATCTCTGCTTTTATCAGGACAGTTTTCATATAGTGCAGAAAAGATTTAAATAATTGATTTTATTTGTCGTCTAAGTTACTGAATCATCCAGCTACTGTGCCACCCCAGTTCTTATGCCAGCTTTTGAGCATGTCCAGAATTAAGAGTATAGAAAAAAATTTATAATATGCTTCTTTATAATGAAAGGTCTACTGAAAACTACTCGGCAAGGAAAGATTTCTGTGAGATTTCCAAGAACGTAAACGACTGTCATCTGATCCTGATTAGACCAATCTCTCAGCCTAAGCATATGTCCACTGAAGGCAAAACAAAACCTCCTATTATTATCAAGAATACAGTTCAAAACCTCTTGCTTAAATTAAGGACTTGATCCTTTACCCCTTTACATGGGTAAAAAAACCCCATGTAAATAAAACTGCTGTAGCTGTGTGAAATCTCACCAGAATCGGTGGGGCTTTATATCCAGGAGAGTTGGGCTGTACATTGCAGTTTGGTGAGGAGAATAATCTGTTTGACATTCAATCAACAGAGAGCCTAATTAGCCTGCAGGAAATAAACAAACTCCCTATCTCTTCGTGAAGCTACACAGGACAAGCCTGAGCAGCACTGGGAAATCCCAGGCTTCAGATCAAGATGCATGTTGGTTCTAGGGCTTTAGGAACCAAAAGCTGAGCTAACTCAGCTGTGACATAGGAGATCACTGGTGTGAAGAGCACACGCTCTGCAAAAGCTCAGCTTTGAATGTGGGTGGCAGCTTGGAAATGAGTAAGAGAGGTCTGAGAGCGGGAACCATTGATGTTGATGGTGGCAGGAGTTAAGTATGTGTGAACAAAGAATTGAAGAGAATTGCACGAGGGGAGATGATAACCAAGAGGCAAGTGTTGAGACATAGTCTGCAGCCTGTACACTTGGGCTGCTGAACCATTTGCCTCTCCTTTGGTATGTTATAAACACTATAATACACTTCCTACATACCATATTGATGAAGTAGGGGAAGGCAGAGTATCTGGTGCAGCTTATGGATTTGCCCATGCCCATAACATAATGAGGGAATGATGGATACGTGTGGAAGCGAGGGGGATCAGAATTGAGACCCCAATACCATCAAGTGACCTATTTAGAATCAATTTTTAATAAATTACTCTTTCTTTAGTGATCCTTGATTGGGGTATCCTTTTGAAAGATGTGTAATACACTGAAAACAGTATATATGCGTATTAAGAAGCACTTTCAGCTGGACAATGTACCTTTGCATTACTCCTGTATTCCTATGGTACTCTGATCCTGATCCATAGTGGTCCATGATGCTGATGCAGGCAGGACATGCAGGGAAGGTTTGTTATTTTCTTTTCTTGTCTTCCACTGTCAATACTGACTAATGCCTCGGAGAGTGCCAAGAGACCAAATCAGTTAGAACTCTGGTCTAACCCCAGGTGACATAATTGTGTTTTATGATCTTTTTTTGAAACAGGACTAGTAAGAACAGCATTTTTGAAAGCCCAGACTGTCTTGGGAGGCAAAGTTTAATTTCCCAATCTGATTATAGCAGTTCAAGTTAATAGTATGTCTGTCCTCCCTGACCAATCCCATCCCGAGGACTATTTTAACTGGCTGCCTGAAAGTGCTTTGGCTGTAGCTGGCAGCATGCTACACTGACAGACACTTCTAGACTTGCAAGATCCAATATACTTTTTTGTCCATTAAAGGCTTCCAGATTTGCTGTCTGAATGGAGAACTGATGTGATATAATTCCTATTTGAATTAGTGCCCTTCAAAATGCCTACATTGGACAACACTTGTTGAAGTGTCTTAAATTTTGGGGGAAGATCAAGCATCAGAGCAAGGACAAAAATGAAAGCGTGCCCTACATGCCCAGTATACCCACCACTGGTTGATCTTCTAACACCACAGTATTTGACCACATAAAGGGGGAACACCAGAGTGGAACATGTTCCTGCCCATGCAAGGGGGTGTGAACTAGGTGATCTTTAAAGACCATTCCAACTGAAACCATTGTATGATTTTAGGATTCTGTAAGCAAAACTGAGGGCAATAAACAGGCCTATTCAGAGAGATAAACACACCTATATCTACAGATACATTTTGTGGTATACATAGGGTGAAAGTCAGTGTGTAATTCCACTCAAGTGAAACTGTGTAGACCTCCGAAGAATCACAGAATTACCTTGGTTGGAGAAGACTTTCAAGATCATAGAGTCCAACTGTTAACCTAACACTGCCAAGTCCACCACTAAACAATGTCCCTCAGCATCACATCTACATATCTTTTAAATACCTCCAGGGATGGTGACTACACCATTGCCCTAGGCAGCTTGTTCCAGTGCCTGATAACTCCTGCTGTGAAGAAGTTCTTCCTACCATCCAATCTAAACTTTCACTGGTGCAATTTATGGCTATTAACTCTTGTCCTATCACTTGTAACTTAATCAGGCCAATCCCCACCTCTTTACAGTCTTCGTCAAGGTACTTGTAGAGAGTAATAAGGTGTCCCTCAGTCTCTTTTTCTCCAGGCTAAACAATCTCAGCTTTCTCAGCTGCTCCTCACAAGATTTGTTCTCCAAACCCTTCATCAACTTCATTGCCCTTCTTTGGACACACTCTAGTAGCTCAATGTCCTTTCTGTAGTGAGTAGCCCAAAACTGAACACAGGACTGGAGGTGTGGCCTCACCAGTGCCAAGTAAAGATCACCTTCCTGGTCCTGCTGGCCACACTATTCCTTATACACACCAGCATGCCATTGGCCACCTGGGCACTCTGCTGGCTCATGTTCAGCTGGCTGGTGATCAACACCCTCAGGTCCCTCTCTCCTGGGCAGCTCTCCAGCCACCTTTCCCAGGCTTGTACCACTGCTAGGGTTGTTGTGGCTGATGTGCTGTACCTGACATTTGGATTTATTGGAACTCTACAATGGGTCTTGGCCCACCAATCAAACCTGTCTGGATCCCTTTGTAGACCCTCCCTACTCTCAGGTAGATCAACACTTTCACCCAGCTTAGTGTCATCTGCAAATTTACTAAGGCTGCTCTCTATCCCCTGGTCTATGCCATTGATAAAGGTTTTAAATAGCAGTGGTCCCACTAGTGAAATCTGGGACAATCTTAAAATATTTGCCACTGGTTTTTTTGCCTCTTGCTTTTTATGATACTAAGCAGTGGATACTGGCTCCATATCTGTACTCTTTCCCCATTCTAGGAACTTCTATTCCCAGAAGTTCTCTTGCTCCCCTTATTCCCAGCCATTTGTACTACCAAATTATGGTTAGTAGGTTTTACGGCTGTAAGGGATCAATATTTATTTTAATTTAAAACCTGGGGGACAAAAAGTGTCTGGCTTTGATGGAAATGAGATATCCTTCGTGATCTTGTACAGAGGCATAATAATTGATAAATAATGGTGTTTTAAATTCATTTAATAGGCCACGGTCTTCCAATTCCACCAAAGGAATTGTCTTTCTATCAACATACGTGAAGAACTTCAGCACATAGCATAACAATCAAGGATTTCTGGACACATGACCGTGTATCCAATGCACAAGGCTTATGGACATGGACTTATGTTGCAACTTTAAAACATATGTTATGCATATAGGCTGCTATTATAGGATACTTAAGAAAGAGACAGCTATGATCATAGAATCACAGAATCATAGAGAGTTAGGGGTTGGAAGGGACCTTGAAGGCCCAACCACGGGATCATCTAGCCCAACCCCCCCTGCCAAAGCAGGGTCACCTATAGCAGGTCACATAGGAACACATCCAGGTGGGTATGTATTGATGTATTTAGTTGCTATGGGCCATGCTCGTCTGCCTCTACATATCATAGTCTTGCTTACAGGCTACTGCAGTTTGTAATGGTAAACGATTTTTAGTTCAGTGGTTGCAAACTTTGATCCCAACATCAGACGAAATCTCAAATGCACATAACAAAGCTGCCACTATTTTTAGACTGCAGTAATTCTTTTATAAGGAGACAATTCTTGTACAGTGTATATTAACTCCTCAGAAAGCCTTTCCACGTGGTAAAATAGATTTGGAGAACAAAAGAGCTGAACATTGCAACTTGAATAAGAAGACGGTCTTTTATTGTTAGCTTTGAAGCTCAGAACAATGTCTGTGACTTGTTCTGCTGAAGAGAAAGGGAGAAATAGAAACTTTCACCTCCATTTACATTCTAATATTCTCTCAAAATAGAATTCCTCTCTGGCCCTCAAATTAATACCATGCAGTAGCTTGGGGATATTGCTTTAATTTATGTATCTGGTGACAACAGAATTGAAAACAAACAGTTCCCCGTCCCAGATGTTTATTACCACAGCTTGGATGGGGTTGAGCAGGAGTCAGCAGTAAGGGGGAAGCCTTCCACAGTAAAAGGGAGTGCCCTGGCCTGACAAACACTTTGATTCTGATCATTAAAATTATTATCTGGCATGGCTGACTCTAGTAGGAGGCTTTCTGCATGTAACAAATTCCATGCTGAATGTGTGATGCTTCTCACCATTCTCATCAGAGGCAGGAGCTGGCAGGGGTGGTGATGGCAGGGTGAGGGTGGGGAGAGGTCTGTTGGCATGGGAAGACCCAGCAGATAATAAAATGTTCCTTGGCCATAGGGTCCCATCCTGCTCTTTAGTTTCCTGAGAGTTCTCTTTTTTCTAATAATTTATTTAATTAACAAGCAGAAATCCAACTTTAAAGAGAAGGAGAAGGAACTCCAAGAGGAAATCCATTTGCTGACAGAGGCATGTACGGGTTTTTAATCCTTTTTATATCCAACACACATTTGCATACCCTGTCTTCTGCAAACTAACTGCTTTATATCTACCCGCAGCTACTTAGCCCCAGGTGTATGTATCTGAACTGCTGTCATGTTGCATCTAGCTGGCAGCACCGGGACAAAGCAAAATCTGAACAACTGTCTGCCTTTTTCTTACTGTGACAATCTATGGGCTGTTTGGATATTATTAAAGTTGTCAGCATGATGCAGACAGCCCACTGATGTCTTACCAGGGTTATGATTGTTCTCACTTGCATTACAGTGCCCAGGCACATCAGGGAGAAGATGAGAAACTTGCCCACTGGCTTAGGACTGCTGTTTTTTAAGCTAATTTTAATTTAATATCCATGAAAAAAAAAATAAAAATCTTTACTTTGCATTCTCAGTAGCAGTACAGTAGGAAGTCTGCTGGATGCAAAGATGCAGTGGTCAGGTTATTTCACCAGGTAATACGAGCTAGATAGAAGAAACGTTTAGTTCTTATTTTTGCTCTGTGCTGAGTACATTAACACAGGTAATCTTGTGTGTTTTCAAATCTCATCTCAGTGTTTTCTAGTGCTGACTGCATGAAAAAATATTGCAGACCACTCATTGGGCAAATTGCACGCTACCCAGAAAAATTGTTTCCATAATCTCTGTTTCTTCTAAAACAAATATCTTTTGGAAAATGCTATGCTACCTAGCCAACTAATTGTGGACATATTCAGAAAATCATGGTAAATTAACAGTTCCCATTCTTACAGTTTGTGTAAAAAAAAAAAAAAAAAAAAAAAAAAAAAAAAAAAAAAAAAGAGAGAGAAAAGGAAAAGAGATGCTGTGTTTGGATCTGTGCAGAGTCTATTGTTCAGATTGTTTTGTGTGGCTTCCTCTCACACCTGCAATTTGGTTTTGCGTGCTCTGCATTGGAACTATGGAAATTATGGTATGGATAGGTGAGGAATTAAAAGTAGACCTTGGGAAAGTGGTTTGTGGAAAGTAATTCTGGAAGAAAAAAGAAACTGTAAAATCACTTAAGATTTTCAGAACTCATTTGTCATTGACAAAAATCTTATCCTTACATGGGGAACAAGTCAATAGAAAAGTCAAGACAGATGAAGCAGATGACATGGCTTTTGGTGCCCACTTCATTTTGTTTGGTCTTTGATGATTTAAATTTACAGTAATATTGTCCCCACTGCTGTGTGTCTTGCTTGGGTCTCTTTAACATGTGGCATTGTGCCATACTAGAATGATGAATGGTGGGTCAAGTTCTAAAAGTTTAGTTCAGGTCATGCAAAAAATTGCAATATGGATATAGTCCTTAGAAACTGCAGGCTTCAGTTAAAATTCAACTGGGTCCTCATTCAAAGCATCAAGATTTCTTACTGGTTCATATCTTCATGGCTGCAAAGCAGTGTATGGGGCTGTGAATGAAAATGTCTACTGACAGGTGACATACATTAATTTATAAGGCAGAAAATATGGCAGTCTCAAGTAAATTTGTAATTATTTGTCCTTCTTGACCTATGAATGCTGTTTTGATGCTATGCTAGATGTTGGCTAATATCACGATCACCTGTCCTCTATTAGGCCTTCATGCTCACCCCCTATGGTTGCACAATTACTTTTCAAAGGGTGCAATACCAGAAGCTCTGATTTGCATGTGTGGAATTTGAGCTGCAAATGCCATGGCATTAAGAATTAATTGTGTTAATAACTGATGGCCACAACATCAGTTCTGAGGTAAAGAAAAAATCTTTCTCTCTTACTTTTTCTCTAGTAATTACTGAACCAGCAGGCTTTAAAATGTATTTTGAAAACATAATTGAAAACCTTTCTCAGCAGTCTCTTGTCAAAAGCATTCAGATTAGTAAATGCTTAGAAAAAAGTTAAATCAGTAACTGCTTGGTTGCAATACTCTCCCCATTCAAAGCTAAATGTAGGGGGAAAAAAAAAGGAGAAATTTAGACAGATCATCTATGGTTATACTTGTACAATTTTTTGAAATGAGTTTTGGTCTAAGGAAGACAGTTGTACTGTAGTTATTTATTTCTATGGACATAAGTTCATGTGTAAAGAAAGCGTCATGCCGTGAAGACAGAAACTGCCCCAATATTACCTATTATACTGAAATGGCCCTGCCTGGGGTGCACCTGAACTTTCCCCTGTTCCAGAAGCAAAGGCACCAGATCTGACTGCTCAGCTGCATCATAGGAGGAAGAGTCTGGCTTGGATACAGAAACAGTGGGTGCTAGAATTGAAATGGGATCACTGTGGATGGTCAGTGAGAGAGCATGAAGATGGGGTGAGATGTGGCTGTTGTGTGTGTGAAGTAAGAGACATGGCAAGTCTGACTGAAAAAGCTGCTCAGGGAGATTTGGCGTTAGGAAGAAGACTTCAGCTTCATCTTGCTTTGCAAAGACAAAAAATACATAGAAAGAAGCAGCAGGGAAATGCAGAGAAAGGAGAAGGGAAGAAAGCAAATTAATGGAATCTAGACACATAAACCTGCTCATCTTTGGCATAAGGTAGCAGGTAGAACTGTGAAAACATCTGTGGTCACTTACAGAAAAAGAAAACATTGCCAGGAGGCTGAGGGAGCTGATCATTCACCTCTGCTCAGTGTTGGTGAGATACATCTGGAGTGCTGTGCCCAGTGCTGGGCTGCCTGACAGAGACATACATGTCCAGCAAAAGACCACTGAAATAATTAAAGACTTGGAGTATCTGACATATGAGGAGAATCTGAGAGAGCTAGGGCTGCTCAGCTGGGAGGAGAAAAGACTCAGGAGATCTTGTCAGTGTCTATAAATACCTCAGTGGAGGGTGCTATGAATAAATAGTGCAGAGTCAGGGTCTGTTCAGTCGTGTTCAGTGAGAGGACAAGAGGCAATGAGGACAAAATGAAATAGAGAACTTACATTCAAAGATGAGAAAAAAGGTTTTTTGCTGTATGTGCGACTGGACAAAAAAAAATAGTTTGCCCAGAGAGATTGGGTACTGTCCATCTTTGGAAAGATTCAACACTGGAATGCACACAGCCCCAGTCACCTTGCTCCTGCTGGCCCTGTTTTGGGCAGGGGGTCAGACTAGGTCCCATCTCAACTTGATTCTGTAACTGTGGAAAGGCAAACCTCTTACAGAAATATGGATTTTATTCACTAATTAAAAGTGATAGCCCTTCTCTGTGAGATGTTATTTTCAACAGTACTTAAATCTCAAAAGTGCTTTGTAGAGCTCATCAGCTTAGGATGAAGAGCCTTAGATCTAGTCCAGAGAGAGCCTACAGATCCCCTCTGTCCTTTCATTTCTATATCTAAGAGTTGAGGTCATGTAGCTTGCCTCTGAGAGTTTAATTGATGCAAACTGAAGATTATAAAAAAAATTTAAATAGGATTTTTTCTGAAAATAATGTGGAGAGTATCATAATGGATTTTTATTACATATTGCCATAGAAATACAGTGCTTGCATCTTCCTTGATAACCTACTGTTTCAAGAAGGTAGAAATAAAACAGGAATATTAATAATCATTTAGAAGTAGTCCTATGCAATGTAAAAGATTACTATTTCTGATATATTCCATAACATTTGTTTGACATCATTCTCTCCCAAAGATTTTTAGAGGATATTAACTTGGCTTTATAGTAAGATTCTATTAATAAAACATATGTAAGGGGTTAATAAATGATTGATAGGGATTGTAAATGATTTATAGATTTGGGCTCTGTCTTACTTATAAGCACATCTATAGATGACAATGATGAATTTTATAACAGCTAATAAATCAAGCTATTGGATTGTATAAAATGTTAATCCTTTCTTTACCTATTTATTCAAAGAAATTTATAATTTATTAACTCTTTATAAACCAATTAGTAATGGAATTTTAATTAGAAGTATACAATGGTGTGAACAGAGAAACCTCTGACATTTTAAAAACCTTGACTATTTTTTAATTTACGATCCTTTTGATGCCGGTCTAGGTGCTACCAATAGCCTCTGCAGCTGGAGAGAATTGTAATAATTTTGAAGTCCCTTTCCAGTCCTGAGTACCAAACTTAAGCTTCCAAACTTTGGTGGGCCAAAACTGAACTGGATACATTTTGCTAAATCAACAGACTACCACCAGTTTCTGACATCTCAGTAGGTACCACCTGTGCTCCCTTACAAAGAAACAACCAATTTTCTAAAATACTTTTGCTATTTTCCATTAGGTGATGAAACCATATGTATTGTATATCTACTTGTTGTTACACAACAGAGTTTTATAACTGAGGACCAGAAAATTTTCCTTTGCTTTATTATTAAAATGTGCTCTGTAATATAATGATCTTAAATACTCTCCAGGCAAGATAACAAGTGTAAAACATAAAGACAATATGCTGAAATGAAGCAAGTAAACAAATTCCTAACTCAGCCTGAAAACGCTTAGGCACATCTGGTGTTCTTTAAGATATAATTTATGAAATTTCAGTATTAGCATGCGAGAGTGGTCTACAATCATGAAGCAAGCAGTGATCTTCTGAGAGATCAGAAAAATATTTGAAAAAACATTGGATCGGCATTTAGATATCAGTACAGTGTTTCACATCATATTTCTTGAACTGTTGCTTCCTGAAGAGAAGTTGGCTAGCAAAGGTAAAGGTTGGTTTGTTATTCATGGTCATGTCATGCCTGGCCTATGGCAGAAGCTTTGAAAAATCCTGAAGTTGCCAAGGGCTGAGAGCATAGGATCAGATCCACAATCAGCTCATGTATGCTTGGCTTTATTGATCATGTAATGTAAATACTGGATTCATGGAAAGAAGTTGAAATACTGGTGAGAGGGAATCATTGTGCTACCCCCTCTGACTCAGTTTTGCACCAGGTTTTGCTTGAGAAAGAAAATTGTCTGGTTCACATTAAGTCCATTAAAGAATGAGTTAACTATATTACAGATGTTCCAGTAACTCATTTGAACCAAACCTCAAGTAAGGATAAGAAGCTGAGACCACAGCTAGTGCAAAACCAATTTATAGCAATAGAAAAATTGTCCCTGCAAGGTGTATGGAAACAAAATATCAGTATTGATAATTTTGACTCTTTGTTTTTTTTAACACAAAATATCATTTCATTGATCAGAGTCATGTGAACACAAAGTAAATTTCAGGAACTTGATATATATGATAAGTGGGTTGTTCTTTTTGGCCTATATAAAACAATCTCCATTTGAATTCTCTTGAAGAAATGTTACAATTCATCGTTATGGAGCGTGACTGTTCTTAAGTGGGTTCTCACCTTACACACAGAGGGGTTTAAAAGTTATAGTAACAAAAGGATAAACCTGCTGTGATGACACTTTTTTATTAGGACTGCACCAGGTTTTTAAACTTCAATAGCTTTGATTTGCTTGATGCAGGGGAGACATCATCTTGGAAAAAAGAAATATTTTTCCTGGACCACTCTCCCACATCTGTGTTTTTCTAGAGAAATCCCTAAAACAAATATCTGATAGGGACCTGAACTCCTGGAAAGGTGCCACATGCTGCATTTGGAAAGATCAGGACTGAAACAATAAATGTTTTGCGAAGAGCATACAAAAATCCCAATGTGGCCCCAGTGCAAATGGAGAACACAAGTTGTCCAATGGCCACAACGTGTCAAGCTATGGGCTTGCACAACCATCATCTTTACTATTGTGTATGTGGAGGGGTTTATAGTCCTTGGTCTTCCTTATTTAATCCACATAAAATGAAAAGTTTTGTGTCTCCAACATTTATCTGCGTGTTTGTACTTGTCCTTTTAAACTCTGAATAGAGAGAAGGTTTTTGACTTGAAATGCTGCTCTTTCCATTGCTGCCTTCCCTGGGGACACCAGCCAAGTCACAGTGCAATGGAGTCTGCAGTGAGAGCCCTTAACTTGGCCTGAAACCTCTCTGCCCTCATGGATTTTGTACAGCTAGGACATTCTCTTGCTCTTCTTATATGCTTCATCTACAGCCCCTGAAGTCTTCTCTGTGTTTGTTCAATGCTTGGCTTATCTGGACTCTGATCTTACATTGGGATTGCAAAGCACAACACCTGTGTAGCCAGGGCTCTATCCCATACTCCACTGAGGAGTTCTAGTAGCAAGCAAAATAACTTTTGGTCATTTGAGATTAAATATGTCACAGCTATCAAAAGTGGTGTCATAAGGAATTTTATATTAAAAGGCAGTGTTTGACTGACTTCTCTGTGTGTGAGTTTAAGTAGAGAAGTGTGGGAAATTCAAGACAGTTACTCACATAAGTAGCATTTCTGGAACAAACAATTCCCTTTGTTTTCCTTCACCCTCCAGGTCTTTAACTCAATCTGTATATTACGTTTGCCTTCCCTAATTGGCTAAAATACAACATGCAAAATACATTGAACTGGGTTGTGCAGAAATCTTCTGGTGAGATAGTCTAGGATTTACTGTATTAAGTAAGGACTGTATATACCTGTTTGATTAATTTTTATTTTTATTTTTTCCTTGATTTTTAGAGCCAATTAAAGCCTTTAGTCAGGTTCTCAGATGGCATGAATCGGCCAAGTAAAATGAAATCAATGAAGCTAAATTGGTTCATACCCACAGAGGATCCAGTCCATTCATTTTTGTCAGTTGAAAAGGAGCATTTGGCATAGCAGATTTTGGAACACAGGATGGAAATATTCACCATAAAAGCCTTTTCACATTATGTCTCTTACCTACAAGAGTACACAGGCATTGGATGCTTTATAAATGTGTCTGGCTTCCTGGCATATGAACAAATAAACAAAGATAAGTACAGGGCTGTAAATTAAAGCTCAAGAACTCTCCACTGTGACATTTTCCAGTTCTACAATGCCTCTGAGTATGCCTGCAATCAGAAACCTACAAAAAAAGAACCATGTAGCAGGCAGATATAGCTCTGCTTGTCTTCCTGATTTTTAATATTAATTTTTCTCTTTGCTCTGCCATGCAAGAATGAATACTCTTCAAATGTTTTAGTTCATATTAATGGTCATAATTGGATAGTTTTGTTATTTGTCATTGGTAAAGATAAAATATCAACTGCTTTTCAGTTTACTTTAATTTATAGCCACAAGAAGTTGTGGCAATGTGCTTATCATAAGGCACGTGTAAGATATGTATTTCTCTGCGTAGGTTTTGAATTTCTCAGTCGCTTTGCATGTCCTTTTCTTCTTATCTTCAGACTTCTGATTATTTTCATTGTGTTGTCTCCCTTTCATACAGATTCACAAGTTTTTTTCTCTCTTAAGCTCAGTCTTTAGACTTGAGCTCATTATTCTGCTTGGAAAGTGCCACGTCACTTCTGAGCTATGTGGCCTATAGCACACATGGTCATCCAGAGTTATTTCTGGTATGTATTATTTTAAGAATATTACAATATTTTTCATGCTACTGCTGATCAATGATTCTTCTGGATCAACATTTTGTTAGTCTGAATTTTGTCATTTGCTTGGTGTTCATTCACTGCATTATTTGTCTATTTAAGATATAATGCACAGGTTAATGTCCACAGAATATAAACATTTATGAATGTAGTTAATACTGCATTTGTACCCTTTCCCATATGATGAGTCTTGATTATCCAGTTGATGCTTCTGTTTGTTTGTTTATCTAGGTTTGTTTTTTTTTTTAGTTTTAGACCAGCTAATTAAAGTATAAAAATTTAAAAATATTTATTTTGCTTTTTATCAGGGATATGAATTCTCAGATTAAATGATTTCTCATCAGAATAACAGTTGCATACTGCGTAAGAGTTTTGACTCATGTTTTCAGCTTCATTATTATTCAGACATTCCTCCATTAATCCATGGGGCAAAATTACATGTTATATGTTGGAAGACTGACACTTCCAATGGCATCAGTCTGTGCAGCAATTAAAAATAGAAACACAATGAAACATTTTGGTGTCCTCTTCAAGATAGTTTTCCTGTAACCTTGCCTTCAAGATTCTTTTGGATGGCACCATCTCAAACCCTTCTTCCTAGGTAGAAAACAGGCAGGAAAGGTAAGGTTCTTACATGACCCGTAGCTATTAATAACAAAAGAGAGGTTTGGGGAAAAAACTTATATTTTTTTCTAAAAAGATAGCATATAAACATGTAGAAAGAGGAAATTGCTTAGCACTGGTCTCCAAAATCTTGTAGTTCTCAACTTAGAGTTGAGTAATAGTATAAAATTACATGAAAAATGCTAAGGTAAGAGCTTTTAGAAAATTTAACCCAACCAACGCAACAAAATTTTGAATATGATAGCAGAACCCCAGAATTTTCTTTCATTTTGAACATGGTACTCCTCAATCCACCAAAAAGTTATAGTAAAACCAGAAAAAGACTCTAAGCAGGGAAAAAAAAACTATAAATGGTACAGAATGCTGTTGTAGAAACATTGGTTGGACAGATTAAAAGTCTTCAGCCCAGAAAAAGATGGTGGAGGTCCATACAAGCTTCAGTGAATATTGAGAGATGTATTTAGAAACTTCATAGCACATTGTAAGTTACCAGTGCACTTTTGAGAATTTTTTGAGGTATTATTGTAAGCCTCAGAAACTACTTGCTACATGAGCTGGGAAGCAAGGAATGGTTGAGAAATTGGTATTTTAACAAAGACCATGTTGCTTAGGTTGTTATTTAGAAAACATAAACTGATGGAGTCAGTTCTGAAGGCCAAGGAGGTGACTAAGTGACAGTGTTCTGCTCATGATGGTCAAGCTCAAGTCAAACTGGAGAGAAATGAGTACTGCATAGAACCTAATAGTTTATAGAGAGTGGTGGGAAAACAAACAAAAACAAAAAGAAATTATCATCTAAGTACCATCGAGATCTGAAAAAAACCTCGAGAATCTGGACTCCAGTACAAAGTAGTATAAACTCTGTTGAAATCTTTCTTATAAATAGCTCTGATAATTTGTAGTAACAGTTTATTTGTTAAATCTTGTAGTTATTAACAGATAAGTTATACCTTAGGTGAGAGCAGGTTATTCCATTAGTGCTTTAGAGTGGAAGGACAAGCCAGGATAGCTATTCAGTTTCTCTATAGAGATTTCCTGGACCATCTGCTTTAAGAAATAGCCAGTGAGTAGGCTGAATATATTCTTCCCCTTGGCTGTCTGGGTAGTAAGTGACAGTTGTCCTAGGGCTGCTTATTAAGGTCCCAGAGGTCCCTAATTCCAACACTTGAACAAAGATTATCAAATAATACTTCCATTTAACAACTTGAAAACAAATAAAAGGAGGTGGGTTTAGTTACACAAATGAAGTTAAGGTGTATAATGCATTGCCAAAGGCTGTTGCAGAAGCTAAACATTTACATAAATGCTAAATATTTCAATGGGTTGCATAGATCAGTTCATGGAAAACAAACATATTCAGAGCTATTACGAAGACACTACTGTTGGCTCAGGGGCTTCCTGTGTTACAGATTTTTGAGCACTAGAAGAATATTCTGGGAAGGGGTGGTTATGATTGCTCTGACTTTTAACTATTTCTCAGGCATTTGCTCTGACACTGCTGGAGACAGGGTGCAGGGACAGTCGGGGTCTCAGTGTGACCCAGCACATCTGTTGTTGTTCCATCTGACCTTGTGGCAATGGTTTTCAGTGTTCTTACCCAGGGTTACACAGAGGCGTTCAAGGGGCTATAAACAAACTCCTGGCTACTGTCTGCTCAAGAGCAGGAGGGGTGGGAGAAGGGGAAGGGGCTGACAATAGCAAAGCCTCTTGAGCTTTGTAGTAGATGACATGCCCAGTGCCCTTTCTGACCTTTGCTGCTGTGCTGTGGTAGATGACACCAGTAGCTGTCAATATTCAGGCTTCCTGTATTCTGCCTAATAAAACAGGATTACATTTACAAGTCATATCGCTGTGTTTAAGACCCTATATTGATTGAGATTTATGTTTATTGTCCTGGTGGGGATATGGGAAGGCATGCAGCCTTTCATTGACAACTTACTTTGCTGTCTGATGGATTAGAGATCTTTCCACCTTTTCTTACCTTAGACATATTTGTACCATTAAGAACACAATGAAAATTATTAAGACACTTTCTGATTTTAACAGAAGATAGAGGAACATTATTACAATATACTTAGTTTTAAAATTTCTGCACATGTGACCAAGTAAACACAAGTTTAAAAAAAATACTTACAGTATTTTAAAGAAATGAGGACATGATTGGAGAAAGATAAGCAACTGACAGCCATGCGGGTCCGACTCCTATGGAGAAGAAAAAGCAAAGGTAAAATTGCAATGTGCAACCTCCAGTAAATTATTCACTCCGTTCATTAAATCACAAACTGGAAATGCTACTGAAGACTTCCCGGAGTTTCTTTTTTGTAAATAAAAAAGGGTTTGTTTGGAAGCCATTCCAATTTGGTCATTGGCTTGATCTCTCAACTTGAACCACTTTTGCATAATGATAACATTGTGCAGCCCTGTCCTTTCTTGGAATGAGTTCTGTCTTAAATTAGCATTAAGAGACAGGAGAGCATTTGCTGAGATGACTGTTAGAGATGTCTAGAGAATTGCTTTGTCTTTTATGTATAGTGTAACAATATGATAAAACAAAACAAATGCTTGCAAAACCACCAGGAAGCAATTAAGTATCTGAAAAAAGGGGCCAGCAGAAAGAACAATAACACAAAGCTGTGCATTTTGCAGTGAATGCAAATCCTTGGAAGGAGAATAAATATCCTCGGTTCAATTGTAGGTATTATCAGGAAACTTAGCTCAATAAGAATGTGACCAGTTTGTTCTGGATGGGTGAACATGGCACTTCATCATGATTTTATAGGGAGAAACTGCAAAGGGGATGTGCCTAGAGTAAGATGATCTGTCTAATTGAGCCCTGATTTAGCACAAGAGCCACTTGGTACAGAGTCATCTGCAGTGACCTCATTTATGTGCTGTTTGCATTATGCAGGTCTTTCTGAATCAGAGCTTTTCCTACCTTGACTCTTTTAATGTCTTGGTATTGAAGGGGAAAGGCAGGTTCTGTTTCTTCCATCTGAAGTGACACTGATGATCAAAGAAAAACTTGTCCATGGGAACAAAACTGATTGTTCTTGTGAGACTGTGCTGGGAACAGCTTTGTGTTTATGAAATGCCATGAAGAATCCCTCACACTGGCACACGGACATATCAGGCTGTACTTTCATGGCACCCAAGTCGTCTTCTGTTGTACATATGTCTGAAACCAGCCACATTTCCTCTTAGGATTATTTGTTTGAATATTGCTTAAAGGTCCTGCTATACATAGGAACCAAATGCAACTTGTGACCAGAGCAACCAGTAACGGATAGAAGCAAGAAAGTTAAAGTAAATTTAGAGTCAAAAGACTCTTTTTACATTATCTACCTTTTTCTACATGAAATAGAGTGCAATTTTGTTTGACCTGTTCCTGTAGGAAGTCCATAATTTCTGGTTATTACACCATGAGACACATAGAAAGAAACATCCAGCTATGTCTCATTTCCCAAATGAAATCTGTTGGAGGAGAGTCATGTTATTTCTGATTAAGGCCAGCCTTCCATCTGATAAGACTGGAACATTTCTTCTGTGGTTTCACATTTAGTGTTACATTAAAAACACTTCAGATGCTTTCTGGATCACTTAGTACAAGCAGTACCTTTGTTTTTTATGCCCAAGAGGCATTAGGAAGAACTCAAGGATAGTGACCCTTCCATTCCTCTCAGTAGGATGAGACCACACTTGGACTGTTGTGTCCAGATTTGGGGTCCACAGTAAAAGGAAGACATGGACATAATATATCAAGTCCAGCAGATCACTAAGAAAGTCATGGGACTGGGGCATGGGATGCAAAAAGAGAGCCTGCAGAGAAGAAAAGTGAACATCATATTGGTGTCTACAGCTACCTAATGGAAGGCTGTCTAGAAAACAGAGCTGAACTCTTCCCAGAGGTGTGCAGATATAGGGGTGCTAAGTAAAAGAGTCAATGGACACAAATTGTAATATGGGAAATTGTAAGGGAATATGCTGGAAGAAACTGCCCAGAGGTTTCCATTCCATTCCAGAGCTCAGCTGTCTGAGTTCCCCAAAAATCTGATCAAACTCAATCCAGCTCCAAGCACGGGGCTTGCCTACACATCCTGAACATGCCAAATATTAACTATTCTATGATCATTGCAGTGTACATGCCATGACCTCATGGACATGATTCTATGATTTTTAAGTGCTTATCCTCCTGACAAAGATCTGCTTGGGAGTTAAAAGCTCAGTTTGCAGAGAGTTGAAAAGTTCTACAAATACTCATACTGAATGCTCACCCAACAACTCACTGCCCTCAAAATCTGATATATATATTAGCAAGTTGCCACTGGAGTAGCAGTTCCTACTTGCACATGTTTGCAAAGTGACTAACTCCTTCTGGGTTTCCCAGTTGCCAGGTGTAATCTTGGTTTGTGTTGGCTTCCATCCAGTTTAATCTAGGTGAAGCTCTTGGGAGAGTGCAGAGGACAAATGAAAAATATTTAGACAGGCTGTGTCTATAGGCAAGAGATACTGAAAGGACAAAAATATGCAGAAGTCGCCCAGATTGGCAAGAGCTATTCTGAGTGCTACATTAACACACTATGATGAAATAAATGAACCAGAGAAGGAATGGCTCAACAATACCATAAATGGTGAAAGTTGCTTGAAGATCTTGTCTGAATGATACAAATAACAGATCTATAGTTTTTTTTATGACATACTTTCTGTTGGAAATCTTTATCTACCTCAGTTAATATCTCAGCCCATTGTTTAAAGTCAGTAGCATTAGTTGGAAATATTGAAAGCATTAATTAATCAGTATTCTTTAACCCAGTGTTTATAACCTGTTTTATAATCTGAGAGAAGTATTCAACTCTTCTTTAGCCAAAAAAGTGAACACTTCTCTTCTTAGAACAAGTATTACGTGCATTGGGCTAGAAGTGTGTCTATCTAAATTGTTTTCCTCCTTTGTTGTTGTTGTTCTGTTTTTCCCCAATCAGATCTATTTGGTGGGCTTGATCTGAGTTTTTTACGGTCACAAAAGGACTGTGCTGCTCAGCCAAGAGCATATTTACTAAAAATATACCAGTGGTTTTGTATTTGGAATTGCATTGATGTGGGTTTAAAGTACTGGAAGCTTTGCCTTCAGAGAGAGACTATGGTTCTGGGAAGTATAACTGTAAAGACTGAGCATCCTAGTCAGAAAGTCTGAGTATGGAGACACTCTAGGGCATACGCTATTAAATGGCCACATATAAAAGTGCAATTACATGAGTGCTATAGACCTGGAGTTATTTTTAAGGCTGAGATGTGATAGGTTGAATGTGTGGTGAGAAACTTGGATTCCATACCTTGGAACCATTGGGAGAAACACAAAAATAACTTTTTAGGCTACTGAGCAGAATAAGCAACATAAGAATTATTTAACTTCCATAAGAAAATTTTCTGGAATGGGTAGAATTCAGTCTGAGTGGATGGCTTCCAATGAGGATTCAGAAAAGTAACAAATATCCTTCAAGTATTTGTTTTTGCAGTCAAGAAAAGAAGAGCATGCAGCGTTCTGATCAGCTACTCACTTTGACTAAACCTGTTAGACTAGGCTTCTAGAACACAGTGGGATCCCTTGATTTCTCTTGTATTTTCAATTCTCTTTGAGTCCACAGGGCAACACTAGCTGCCTAAAGAAGGGGGAACCACAGAGTCATTCCCCCTGCTTTTAAAATAACTGTGCTTAGAAATCCGAGATGTTGGGAGAGTTTTGTAGGTGCCTACATTTAGGATTCAGTACCATTATAGATGCTCTGGGCTATCCAAAATATCTGTACTAGGCTCATGGATATGGCACTCTAGGGTTTTTCATCTAGCACTTAGAGACACTTGTTTAGATACTCAGATTGCTCTTTAGAAGTCTAATTTAAGTCTACAATGAACGTCCCCTTCTGTAGTCAGTGGAGAGAAATTAGATGGGAAGAATCATTCTGCAGAGGTGCCATTCTCTTTCTGCTGATTACACACGGGAAGAAATAGCCTAAAATTGATCCTGTTTCCATCTGGCTACAGTTAAGTAAGATGAATCCTGGCATATTGGTATGAAATATGTGGTTAGTCTTGATAGCACATCATTGCAGATGAATGAGGGAGGTTCCATTCCATCCTGCTATCTCCACCTTTCCTCTTTACTTCTGGCTTGTGCCAGCTCTGGTGCATGACAGCTGTGTTGATTTAATTTATTAATATAGAACCAAAAGAGAACAATTTTGTGCACTGATTTGAAGAAATCTTTTGGGCACCAAACGTGGTGAAAAAGATGAAGGGGAGAACAGAGCAGCAGCAAATAAGGAATGGGAGAAGGACTTGTGAAGGGTGGTTTTGGAGGTGAGGTCCCTCCTCTTTCCATGGAAGGGGTTAATTAAATTATCTTAATTTCCACAGACCACAATCAAAGTGATTAGGACCAAAGAAATTGCATACTTTAGGCTGAAGGTAAGTTGTACACCTTTATCAGTGCCAGTGCCAAGGGGAACCATGAGATCGAAGCTGTGACTTAGATTTTGAAAAATTCACCAAGTGTTTTAATATTTCTCTTGATATCTCAGTCTGAGAATGAGCTGAGACTGACCTTAAGGGACCTAATGAGGTCTCAACACTTGATGATATATCGACAGTCAGATGTAGCAATAAATTAC
Source organism: Phaethornis superciliosus (assembly GCA_023637945.1). Taxonomy (NCBI): domain Eukaryota; kingdom Metazoa; phylum Chordata; class Aves; order Apodiformes; family Trochilidae; genus Phaethornis; species Phaethornis superciliosus. The sequence goes on from JAJQWJ010000001.1 coordinate 187,090,793, forward strand.
AGGAAATAAGAATACTTTATCAGTGATGAGATCTATTCTGGGCAAACAATTCTATGAATACACTTTTTTTTTTTTTTTTTTTTCTACAGGTCAGTGAATGTATCCAAACACATTGCAGTGAAACATTTAATTAAGAATAAAACAGGTTTGACAGAAAGGAAATTGCTGTGTAAATCACTCTTGGCACTATTCTCAAACAATCAAAATGCTGAAAATGGGGCTAGGAAGGCCCACCAAGCAGCCAAGGAACACATAGAGAGCATATTACATGAAGATGTGTTGAACAGTAGGTTTCCACTCTACATTAGATATCACAGAATCATCCAATTAATAAAATAATAAGTGTGGAAGAGAAACATCAGAGAGAGAAAAATACAAAGACAAAGCATGCAGGATGGAAACATTTCAAATATCACTTAAATTATATCTATGATTTGGTGTGAACTTCTCTCTGCAGATCTGTAGAAGTCAATTTTTTCATATTTCCCTCTTCTTCATGTGCTGCTAATGTAAAGACTGAAGAATGGTATATGAGTTATGGATATTATGGTCAATATGTGTTTCTTTCTCTTTCAGTGGGAGAAGTGTGGGGATGATTTGTCATTAAAAATGCTTATACATAGTAATTGTTACTGACTAAAAGAGGATAACTGCTACAGTACTTAACATTGCTGCAATCCTTTCCATATATGAAATACTTTCTAAATAGTAATTAGTTACTGTAATCCACCAAGAATTTTCTGTAAAAAATGTTTTTTTGACATCCAGTTGGGTTATTTTTTTCTGGAATCAAATAGGTTTAACAAAAATGGATGAAATGACAGAAAAAAAATTGGACAAGAAAACCAAAATATTTCATTAAAAAGCTTCATTTGGTTTCTTGTACTTACTAACCAGTGTTCTCATGGGCACAGTCTTACTCTGTAAGGAAGAAGATGCCAGCTCATTCACGATATACTTCAAAGTAATCACTTAATCTGTTGTGAGAACAAACTGAAGTACATGTCCAGAAATATGGTCTCACCCCACAGCCTGTAAATAAATAAGAGACATGCACAAACCACACCCACATCACCTCTGCTGAGGTGAAGTCAGACAGGCTTCAGGTAGAAAAGTGGAAAAGCTCCCTGCTTCTGAGATATGTGTGAAATACAGCAAAGAGTTTTGGAGATGTGCAAAGAAGTGTGTGTGATGGTTTGCATTTTGACAGAGCCCTGAGGTGACTTGGAGCAACCAGCAAGGTATTGACTGCCTTTTCTTCCTCTTTCAAGTCCTGTATTGTCACACCTGTAACAGGGTGATGTATCTGCAGTGTGATGGTGACAGAAACTTCTGCCTGTACTGTGCCACGGCAACGTGGATTCTCTGAGAACCTGGTGGAAAGTGTAATGCCTTCTTCTAGGGGTGCTGGTCTCAGGGCACCCCTGTCCTTTCCTTCTCTTTCTGGGTTGTATTGGGCATTCTGGGCTTGCTTGCCCCACGTCTTAGACAGATGCAGAAAATATCCCAAATCCCCACAGATGAGATACTTGAGTTAAAACTGCACCAGACAAAAAACCTTCCTTTTCCTCTCTCCCTTCCAGCACACACGGCAGCATGGGATGGCTTTGTGAAACTCAGCTGCTTCACTGCAAACTCCAGAAGCTTAAATTAACTGCAAGTGAAAGTGTACTCAGTCTCAGCCTCCACACACTTTGTGCTGAAATACATAGGTATGCTTCTGCTTCTGTAACTCTCCTGGGAAGGATAGGCTGGAGGGTGGCAACAAGCACTTATTATATTGTTAAACTCCTCAAATTAAGTTCATTGTTGATCGTATTGGAGTTTGATCCTTAAAACGTTGACACATTGTGCAGTTATCTGCAACCCAACCGAATATAAAAATTGGACAGAGGATCAGTTATACAAGTGTTTCTTCAGTGTCAGCCAGGGGCTTTTGTGCCTGCACATTTATGTGGCAGGAGCCATTCTTTGCCTGGAAAATGAACAACTGGAAAATGAACAAGGGCTGACAGATAAATTAGGAAATGGGTGCTAAGTAGAAGGGTGAAGTAACTTCTCTATGGTGATACAACAGATCTGGAGCAGGTCTACAGCAGTCCATGTTGCCTCAGAAGTTATATTCCTGTGCTCTGCTCTGTTTCAAGGTTATCCTCTGTCTTAAATACTTCTCAATACAATGTGAAATAGTAGGCAATAGGATAATTCACTTACTGAGGTCTTATTAAATTCCCAGAATTTTGCAGAAAGCCTGTATAGGGAAGGCGACACATACTTACTGATGGATTTAGCATTGCTATTCAGTAGTTAGACACTGTAAAGCAAACAGAGATCATGATGTTTATGGAATAAAGTTTACTGTGATTGGATTGAAATATAACTGCATACTTGCTTATGAAAAAATAAACTGAAGATGACAGTTTGAACTAAATCTCTTAAATTTTTTTTCTATAATAATCCTTTGATAGGCACACGGAGAAGTATATCTTTGAAACAGCTTCTGCACTAAAAAAAAAAACAAAACAAAAAAAAACCTGAGGAAGATCTTCACTTTCTGAATAGAGTGATTGCTAATATTGTTAAAAGTCTTGAGAGTATCCATCATACAAGCTTGACATTCTGTGCAGTGAACTGAAGGCTTTGCATAAAGGTATAGATTTACCAAAGCTGAAAGAAGATGCTTGGCTGTCACAGGTCTGCTGGGACACTGCTGAGCCTGCAACAGACTCCATGCTGCTATTTGGCCTGTACTTTTTAGTGAAGACATGAAAACGTCCTTTCCTTGAGGACTTGAGATCTTTTCTTTTAAACAGGGTATTCCACTTTCTGCTTGGGAATCCTAAGGGATTGGTTAACTCCCCTGACTCTTTTTTCCTCTCAGAGAGGAAAGTTGCCCCTCAGTGCCCTTCTGACACTGAGTGATTGCTTTAACATGGGCTCAGTTTCATGTAGTTCATTAAAAAATATTAAAGGGTCACTAAATGCCATATGTTATATCATTACTGATGAGCTGAAAGACAGAACTTTGGTTTCTAATCCATCAATTCTCATCTAATAACCATCATTACCAAGTATAGATAAAAAAAGGGTGCTTTATGGTACATGTGAACTTCATCTGCTATATACAGGTAGAACATCTCTACGTTCTACACCCAGATGAAGTAGATGATGGAGCACTAAACTCTTTTTCACTCTCCAAGAGACAGTTTTGGGTGAGGAAAAAGTACTTAGTGACAGTAGCTGGTGACAGAAAGAAATTATGAGCTACTGGACAGTAAAGCACAAAATCTCAGCAGCAAAACTGATCAGTCAGAATTCAAAAGTATAATCTCTTTTTATGGCCTTGGCAGCTAATGATCCTTTGGGAAACCAAAGTGACCTTGGAAGTTAATAGCCTACTTCTTGCTATAACAAATAATAAAATTAAATTCCTCTTGTTTTGATAAATCATTTTCAGGATTGTTAATTAGAAGACCTGGCCCTAACAGAGACACAGGATACAGGAGATTACTTTCTGCTTCCTGCTGACTTTCAAGGACTGATTTAAATCCTGTTGGAGGCAATGGGTAGACTCAATAGGGCTTTGAATTAGGTTGTGAAAATTAGTATCTATAAGCAAGTCACTTTATCTCTCTGAGCCTCTTTGTTTATGTGTTCATATGAGGACAGCTAATAATTACTTACATCAGGATGTTTAGCACATTTCGTGATGTGTCCATGGACAACATTATAGAAGGACAAGTTAGTAATTTAAATGTGCATAATCTATTATTTGTTTTAAACTATATGCAATAAATGCCATAGTTTATGACGTAATTAATATCTGATGCTATAGCAATTGTCAGTTAACTGTAAAGGGATCACAAAGAAATGCAAATAAAACAACAGATGAAGTAAACGGTTTGTGAGAATATCTAAAATAACATAAAAACTTAATGAAACATAAAAAATAATAATACAAGCAGAAATGGCACTAAGCTATGATAAATCTATGGTGTTAGCAATTCTCAGACTTGTAGTTAAATGGTGACAAGTGGAAAATACACAGAAAATCTTATTGTGCAAAAAGGAAAGAGGGTCAGATATACTGGTGACAAATGCAAGGCAGGTTCTATTTTGAATAAATTCAGACAGCTTTATTTGGGCAGTTCCAGGAAGGAATCTGAGCTTCTTAATACTCTGAACGTGTCAGACATTTTTCTAATATTTTATTTTATTATTTTGGATAAATTATCTGCTCTACCCCAGTTAATGCCTTTCATTATTGCATTCCAATAAAATAGTGATATCTGTATTTGTAGAAAGGCTTTTAGTTTTGACATATTAATCTTAGAACAGAAATACTAATCTTAGGACAGTTCATGCCTTTGATTTCTCTGGGACCCACTCTGGGCTTGGGACTCCAGTCAGTGCCACAACTCCTAGGCTTCCTTGTTGCAGGTTATGCACAGGAAGGGATCATCAGCCTGTTGGCATATAGCAGAATTTTTCTCATCTGATGATGGTGAAATCTCAGTCCCAGTATATGGTGGTAAAGACTCTGCATCCTACATGTAAGAAGCATAAATCATGCAGCAAGCAAGTAGGGAAACCTTAGTCCTACTGAAACGTATAGTAAAACTTGCATTGGCTTCGTGAGCAGTGATAACTTTCACAGACTTGCAGTGTGTTTGCTACAAAAGCCAAGGAAGCTCCAAATCTTTCCTCTTTGTAGAAGACTTCTCCCTGGATCCCCTAGGGCAGCTGCAGCAAAGTATGAGGGGGCACCTGCAGCAGAGGCTCAAAGGCCAAATTCCCTCCCCTGGCAAACTGGCCTGTAGATCTAAGGCAATATGGTTGCCTTAGGAGACGAAAATATGGTTCATGTTGTTTTAAAGCAAACATTTTGCAGAATGACTGTGGAGGCTTAAAAATCCACAAACCAGGATGGTTTCTCACCAGGAACCATCCTAAGGTCATGCCGGTGGCAAGGAAACCAAATTCCTTTTTAATTTCTCATGAGAGAACTGGTGATAATTTTTGTTCATGAAACATAAATACTATTAAGTAGCACAATTTAGATTAAGGAGTTTGGGTGAATGTATTTTCAGTTCAGAATTTATTTTTATAGACACAAAACAACAATCTTTATATTGCCACTTAGAACCTTAAAAACATGCAAGGAGATAAACATAAAAAATACTTGAAAATGGGAGGCAAAATAAGCTAATCCATCTCCTAGTGTCACCAGCTAGTGTCACCACCATTCTGGATACTGGAAAAAAGAACCAGATCCCTGATTATGTGCAGCCTGTACTTGTACTGAATAGGTTTGTGTGGGCCAAGCTGCGTGGGCCTGAAAATGACTTGAAAAATTGAGAGTTTTCAGTGTTATTAATAAGGTCAAAATGTTCTTTCTTTTATTTTGGAGGAAAAATAAAAAACACTCAACACCTAAACAACACTATAAAAGTGAAGTGCAGCAAATCCAAAAGTTAATATAAAATCCACATGTCAATCTGTCTGTGGGAAGTATTTTGAAAGCCAAAGGCAACTCAATAAAAAAGGCAGCAGAAGCAGCAACATTTCAATTAGGTGAGAAGAAAGTAGGCCCTGACAGTTCATTACTGAACTGGCTCTTCCAAATACTGCCTTTTCTTTTTCCTTTGTCCCAGTTAGTTCATTAATGCTAGTCTCCAATTAGGGACAGTATTCGTAACGAGCTCTCTAGTTAGTAACCTTTGCTTTATTTTTCCCTGTCCGTTTCATACAGTCCTAGAATTGCAGTTTAACTTTTTGAAATCTGAGGGTTGAATCACTGTTAGTGAGGGTACATTAAATCACTGAGACCCAGAGGACAAAGATGTTAAGTGATGAGGTTGAAAGACCAGGAAGAAAGATGAAAAGAGAGAAAATCATGGCAGAACTGACCAGTCCTTGGTCTTGTCAAATGCCTTCTTTGCAGCTCTCTTAACTTTAGGAGTCACAGAAAGGCTGAGAAGATGTGCAGCCAGCCTCCAATCCTGAGCAGGGCCTTGGCAGCAGGGATTTTAACTTTGTCTGCCTTTTCAGCAGTAGTTTCAAGCACTTTTGCTGCATGGGCTGGGGAGGTGTCACTGCCACCTCCAAACCAGATATCAGAGTCGCAGGAAGGGGTAGCTAGTATGTTAGCTATCCAAATATTTGCTCAGGATATTTTGCTCCCTATAACTGCTTCAGGTCCTTTCAGTGCATCCATTTTACCACTTCTTAGCTGTTTAGATGAGAGAATAGAGCTAGGATCGAAGTCAGATAAGTAAGACATGACAGATTCCAATTCCCCAAATACCTGCTGAGTGGTGAAGTGCTTCCTCTTCTAAAGCTGCTTCTTTCTGATTTCTTTTTAGTTGTGCATTATAAAGATCAAAAAGTAAAAAGCAGCGTTGAAAAAATCCAAAGAAATTGCTCTAAAGAAAAAAAAATATGGTAACACCTAATTCCATTTTAATTAATCCCTCTTATCATAACTTCATTCAAAAATCTGCCAGAAAACTTGCACAAGGGCTTGTAAAGAACACATCTAAAAGCTTCCATTTCTTGGAGGATATATGTATTTTGTCAAAACAAGAACAAAGTATTCAGCATAATACAAGAAGCCTATCTACTCCCTAGCCATGACAGTTTATTGAACTTCAGCAGACACATCTATATCAAGATGCATAAGAAAGAGGAAATAAAAATTGAACAGTTATAAACTTGGGAACTTAGTATTTCATAGCTATATTATGCTAAATGGCTTACCCCCTATTGATTCACACAGTTATTAATCAGAAAAGCCTGAGTACATAATCCCACCTGATCTTTAGGTCCTTGGAAATGACAGTTAAATCTGGCAGCTGGCTTAGTGGAAGAATGGTGGATTGAAAAAAGCAAATGAATCTCATGTTGCATTATTCATGTAATTCCACTAACAGAGACACAGGATTTCCATTAACTGTTGTTGCTCAAGAGCAGGATAAAAGGTACAGGTAATGCTGAAAATATCAGTATGATGTTGTGGAAACCTGTTGCCATATTTTTTTTGGTTTGTTTGTCTTAATTTTTTTGTAAGTTCTTTTTTTTCTTTGTTGTTGTTGTGTTTTGTTTGGTTGTTTGGTTGGTTTGTTTTTTTGTTGGCTGCTTTTGCTTTTGTTGTTTTGTAGGTTGGTGGTTTTGTTGTTGTTGTTATTTTTTGTTTGTTTGTTTGTTTTTTTCTCCCCTTATTTGTGAGCTAAATGAAATATTGAAGTTTTAACATCTAGTTGCTGTCTAACTGATATAAGGGCATCTTCTTCTGAATTTTCTCATGAGTTGTACATGCATCTTTAGATATTGTATTTGATCATGAAAAAGTGCAGGATAGTGAATAAACAGAAGCTAGTGTGGCAGGTGTGTATGTTGCTAATCACCAAAATAGTCAAAATACTGCCTATGAAAATGGCTAAAGTAGAACAGTATTCTTGATATCCAGCCTTATCCAGACATCACTGTTTTTATTACAGTGTCCAGAGAACACAGAGAAGAGAAAGAAATCCTGTTGTATTAGCTGATTACAGTTTAAATAAATGAAGGAGGGAAGGAGGAAAAGAAACATGAATGTATGAAATTACTTCCTTACCTTCACTGAGACAAACAGTAGAGAAACTCTACTTGACCTTACCTAACCTTTTATTTCATGGTCTCATGCTTTTAGAGGGATTCTACCCACTTAACTTCAGTCCATACATATTTGGTGTTTAATGTGAGCTAGACAGCTAAATCCAATCATAGTGTATGCAGACACATTCAAAGAGCTGCTCATCCCATCCTAGGACAACATACACAGTGTGGGAGAGCTGAACTGTTCCCTGGCAATACCTCTTTCCCCCATGACTACAGAAGGAAAATAAAGAATTATTTTCAACTAGATGTCTAACTTCTATTGAACTTAGGTCAGATGAATCTCAAATTATTTCATTGCCTCAGAAAACAAATGTCAGTATTGTAGATGTAGAGCATTGGGATCTTCAGACAGATACTAGAAAAAAATCTAGGTTTCACTCAAGTACATATTCTCAAAAGCATGTCCTAGTTCAAAATTTTCTACCTACCTGTGAATGCCTAAGTACAAGGCCTGCTTTAAAATGTAACTTGATTCTGTTGTTTGAATGCTTTGCCCTCACCTAATATTTTTTTCTCCCATTTTATTTTCCTCAGATTTTATTCCAAAGTACTTTTTATTTTTTCACACTGAAGTATTCCAGTACAAATTTACACCAACAAAAGCTTTATGGTATACTTTTACCATGTCTTCCACTTCTGAAATAACAGAACATGAATATAAAATAAAGCAAATTGCACTATGTTGGATGAACCTCCAGTCTTTATCAAAACCAAATTCCCCTTCATTCCAACAAAAGGACTGTGAAATGTGGGTTCTAACAGGCAGGGAATGCTGTTTAACTTGGGGTTCTACCCAAATGGCATACCACTGAATGTTTTGCAGGCTCCCTTATTTTACTGTGAAAAGAAAATAACTTTCACTTGTACTGGTAATGTGTATTTTATGCTCTATGAATAATATATGCTTCCCACGTAACTCCTCACTTCAGCTTTTGAAGGCATGGGGTGCTCTAATTTCCTGTTTTATACCACAATGAGGACCAGCAATGATTATAGAGTTCCTGAAGTTGCTGACATGTTCAGGGAAATTGCTTAAATTTATACAAACACGTTCACAGACTTCTGAAATGTGATTTTTGAGGATTAAGACAGAGTCCAAGACACAGAGAATGCTTGTAAATAGGTCTCATGCTGTCAAGTTCTCTGCTTCTCAAATTCATTAACTTTCCACAAAAAGATACAGATATGAGTCACAGTTTCACTTATGCATTTCTATACTCTTTGACATAAAACCCAAGATTTATGTCAAAGAACTAACGTTTCATCAACAGTCAGTGGGAATCTCAGGGAAATACACACTACTAAAAGGATACGCCATAATCACAATATTTGGTGATTTTTGGGTTTGGTCCAGAGGGTGGGTACTTTAAAGCTATGTGGAAAAGTTTTTGCTGGTAATACTGCTGGTTATTTATATAAAAGCATATGCAGCTACTCATTTCTAAAGCAGATCAGCAGACCTGGGTGTGGACAGTGGATGCAGTATATCATAGAATCATAGAATCATAGAATAGGCTGGGTTGGAAGGGACCTCAGAGATCATCGAGTCCAACCCTTGATCAATTACCACCACAGTCACTAGACCACGGCACTGAGTGCCATATCGAGTCTCTTTTTAAATATATCCAGGGACGAAGAGTCCACCACCTCCCCAGGCAGCCCGTTCCAATGTCTGATCACCCTTTCTGTGAAAAAATTCTTTCTAATATCCAGTCTGAACTTACCCCGGCACAATTTAAGACCATGCCCTCTTGTCTTACTGAGAGTTGCCTGGGAAAAGAGACCAACCCCCGCCTGGCTCCATCCTCCTTTCAGGTAGTTGTAGAGGGCAATGAGGTCTCCCCTGAGCCTCCTCTTCTCCAGGCTGAACAGCCCCAGCTCCCTCAGCCTCTCCTCGTAGGATCTGTGTTCGAGTCCCTTCACCAGCTTGGTTGCCCTCCTCTGGACCTGTTCGAGGACCTCAATATCCTTCTTAAACTGAGGGGCCCAGAACTGAACACAGTACTCGAGGTGTGGCCTCACCAGGGCTGAGTACAGGGGCAGAATCACCTCCTTGGACCTGCTGGTGACACTGTTTCTGATACAGGCCAGGATGCCATTGGCCTTCTTGGCCGCCTGGGCACACTGCTGGCTCATGTTCAGCTTCCTGTCAATCCAGACTCCCAGGTCCCTTTCTGCCTGGCTGCTCTCCTACCACTCTGTCCCCAGTCTGTAGCGCTGCATGGGGTTGCTGTGGCCAAAGTGCAGGACCCGGCACTTGGCCTTGTTGAAGCTCATCCCATTGGAGTCAGCCCATCTCTCCAGTCTGTCTAGGTCTCTCTGCAGAATCCTCCTGCCTTCCAGCTGATCAACACTTCTCCCCAGCTTGGTGTCATCAGCAAACTTGCTGATGATAGACTCAATCCCCTCATCCAAGTCATCGATGAAGATATTGAACAGGACTGGGCCCAGCACTGATCCCTGGGGGACTCCGCTCGTGACCGGCCGCCAACCGGACGCAGCCCCATTCAGCACCACTCTCTGGGCCCGACCCTCCAGCCAATTCTTAACCCAGTGCAGAGTAGGCTTGTCCAAGCTGTGGGCAGCCAGCTTTCTCAGGAGGATGCTGTGGGAGACGGTGTCGAAAGCCTTACTGAAGTCCAGATAGACCACATCCACAGCCTTCCCCTCATCCACCAGGCGGGTCACCTGATCATAAAAGGAGATCAGGTTGGTCAGACAGGACCTGCCCTTCCTAAACCCGTGCTGGCTGGGTCTGATCCCCTGTCCATCCTGCAGGTGCTGTGTGATTGCTCCCAGGACGATCTGTTCCATAACCCTGCCAGGCACCGAGGTCAGGCTGACAGGCCTGTAGTTTCCCGGGTCTTCCTTCCGGCCCTTCTTGTGGATTGGCGTGACATTCGCCAACTTCCAGTCATTTGGGATGTCCCCGGTGAGCCAGGACTTCTGGTAGATGATAGAGAGAGGCTTGGCGAGCTCTTCTGCCAGCTCTCTCATCACCCTTGGATGGAGTTCATCCGGTCCCATAGACTTGTGGGGATCCAAGCAGCCCAGTAGATCACTGACAGTTTCCTTCTGGATTGCAGGGGTGGTGTTTAGATTCTTGTCTCCTATAGGCTCCAGAAGCCAGCTGTCCTCAGGATTGCCCGTTTCACTGTTAAAAACTGAGGCAAAGAAGGCGTTAAATACCTCAGCCTTTTCTTCATCTTTGACAATTACATTCCCGTCCATGTCCATTAAAGAATGAATGTTTTCCTTGCCCCTCCTTTTGCCACTGATGTATCTGTAGAAGGACTTCTTGTTATCCTTCACAGAGGTGGCGAGATTTAGTTCAAGTTGTGCCTTTGTGTCTCTAATTTTTTTCCTACATAACTTAACTGTATTCCTGAATTCCTCTTGAGTAGATAGCCCTTTTTTCCATAACCGGTAGGCCCTCTTCTTGTTCCTAATTTCCTTCAAAGTCTCTCTGTTGAGCCAGAGTGGTCGTCTTCCCCGCCGGCTCGCCTTTCGGCACACCGGGACAGCCTGTTCCTGAGCTTTCAAAACTTGCTCTTTGAAGAATGTCCATCCCTCCTGGACTCCTTTGTTTTCAAGGGCTGTTTCCCAGGGTATGCTCTGGACTAGTCTTCTGAACAGGCCAAAATCTGCCCTCCGGAAGTCCAAAGTAGAGGTTTTATTGACAGCCCTCCTTGCATCCCTTACCACATCTTCAGGAAGACAACCTGGAGCTCTTGGAAGGCTTATTAAAAGTCTTTACCTTTTTTTTTTTTGGTTTTTTTTTGTTTTTTTTTTTTCTTTTTATCATAATCATAATTTTGAATACAGAAAATTAATGAGAGAATAGTTCTATGCTCCCTGAATTTTTTGCTTTGTGCAGTTCTCTAGCACAATGACATCCAATTATTGTTGATACTGCTGTAGAGAACAGCAGCAAGAGGAACAGGACTTGGGTCAAAGCTTTCCATCATCTCTTTGCCCCATACAGCACCTGTGCAAAAATCACAATTACTGAGGTGGCTTCAACTTTCTCTGCCTTCCTCTTTACTGTGCATCATCATTTCTGATCAGAAAGCTTATTTTTTCCAACTGATTGACTTTTTCCTGTTTATATAGAGTTTTATATGGCTAGAAAATAACATCAAATGCAGGATGTGTTGGAAAATTCTTTCCATGTAGAACACAATTTCTTTTTACTTCAGATCCCCGTGTATGTGAGATGTGAAAATGCTTTACAGAAATTGGTAGGAAAGAGATGAGAAATGAATGGGTAAGAAAGGCACTTGTTCTGTGAGACAAGGCAAATAATGTACAAAGACAGAGACAGATATGAAGAAAGGAAAAAGTTGGAATTTAAAGCCGCAAAGGTGCCAAAAAAGGATTCTCACAGACTATCTACAAATGATGGAGAAATATAAAGAACAGAAATACTTCTTAACATTAATCAGAAGCTCGACTGAACAGGAAAGCTTTAAAGTGACAGCTTAAAGAGGACTCAGTGGTATGGAGGGGGTCAGAGAGTAGAGAGGGTTTTCAGAAGGTGCAGTAGCATATCTGGGAAACAAACCCCCCACCTCAAGGAGCAGGCAGAAGGGGTGGAGGGCAACAGAATCAGCAAGAGGAATGGGGTACAAGGACAAGTGGAGTGGATTGTGTATCATGTTACCAGACTGAGACACACAGATCAGGGTGAGAGTAAGATAGGTAAATAAGAATATGTTGCTAAAATTACTCCATTGGACTTTAACATCTGTCCCAGACTTACTAGAATGCTAATGTCAATTTTGGCTTCTCCTGGCCAAAACTTTAGTTGAGCTTGAGGAATAGAAAATTAATCCTCATTTTAGACATGAACTAAAACTTGGGCAGTTTCAAGGCAGAGGAATCCCAAACTGATAACCTGTGATAAAAACTACCAGGTGGTTCCGTAGCATTCGTAATTTTGTTCTCACAACGTGAACATATGTTTGCTGTTTTAATTACTTGGACTGTGAATAATCATGTTTAAGCTTTCTACACATCATGCAATAAAGAACATTTTCATCTGTAAAATGGAACTGTACATTTAGGCTGGGTTATATTTGAGGTTACTATACCTTGACTAGACCCTTCAAGCTTTGATACAGCTAGAGCTTTGATCTGAAAAGAAAAATGAAGAACTGAAGTTTCTGAAAAGCTGCTCTGAGCAGAGGAAAAGACTGCTTTTATAAAATATATAAGAAAATATAAAGAACGGGAGGAAGGAATACAGAAAATATTTCTTGTAATGGGTTAAGAAGTAAAAATTTTTTTGAGGTTTGGGTTTTTTTGGTTGTTATTTCTGCATAGGAAAGTTCTCTCCAGTTCTAATGTCAATATCTGCTTAGATCTCAATCTAACAAAGCCTTTCGTCCAGTAAGGCATGTGAAAAAATGTCCCTCCAGAAGCTATGACTAGGAAGTCATCCAGATGAAGCAATTGCTTAGAGGATTTGCTGGATCTTTGCAGAAAATTGTTTAGTTACTAAGGTGATGTCCATACCAGTAAATAAATGAGTGAGGGACTATTTTATTGTCTTGCAGTTCAGAAGCTGGTGTCTGAAGTTGTTCCTCCCCCCAACCTAGTGGCTGTCCAACCAAGTCAAGACAGCCCTGAGGCTGCTGCCCCACAGCTTGCAGCCCACTGGGTGGGTGGGAGTGTGAACACTGGCATCTTCCAGAGCTGCACCAAGGCCTTACAGGTGACTACTGGGAGCCTGGGCTCCAGGCTGTGCTCAGAGGATACTTAATTTAATACTATCATTATCCCCTTTCAGATGCTTCACCTAAGAAGACACCTTTTTGGGGTCTTCACCGACCACTTGTAAAAACCTAAAATGCTATGGGGTTTTATGTACTTCTAGTCTTTGTTGTTCTAGGATTCCCTCATTGTGGATTAGGACTGGGCCTCTGAGACATGGCTGCCCCACAAATCCATCATCTTGGAGATACTATGCAGACAGACACAGCAGGCACATCTAAGATGTGTAAGTAACACAACTGGATCTGTGGAGCCACAAGAGGTGATGCAACTCTGTACAACATGGGGAATTTCACCTACATTTGATTTCTGTGACTGCGAGCAGAAAAGATAAAAATTTGGAACAATCTTTAAAAACCTCAAATAAACAAATCCTTCAAGTCAAATGGGAGATATCTCAGTAATAAACATACTGGCAGGTAAAATGCTATCATATAAAAAGAGTTAAATGGTAGATGAGCAGTGTGTAGCTCAATGGGATATATATGCAGCCTGAAAATTGCCTTACAAAAAAGAGAAAATACGCTGTCTCCAAGCAGGAGGACTGTATAATAACAGTCCCACTATATTTCAAAGCTATTCTTACTGAACTCTGAATATTCATCTAATTCCTTCTCTTCAGCAGGCATGCTGGAAATTATTTTATTAATGTTTAAGAGACAGAAAAAAAAAAAAAAAGAAAACCCAGTATTATAAATTTTTTACTCATTTTTCTTGGTGTAAGCAAACTGCAGTACATTTTTGAGGAAATAACAGACAGATGTCTGTAGCGAGTTAAATTAATAATATAAGAGAACATTAAAGGAGGTAGTTTTATATTGGAAAAGACAGATAGTGCTTTTCCAGATAGTAGTGATGAATTCAATTCAATGATACAGTGATTAAATGTCACTTAAGCTACAGTCCAACCGGACCTTACAAGAAGTGACATGTACTGCATGTGGAAGTATTTATTTCAAAATCAAAATTGTAGCCAAGCCCAGTAGAGGAAGACTATCTTATATTTTATATAAAATGTGTTATACTGTATTTATCTGCATCTATTTCCAAGAAAAAAAAAAAAGAATATGCAAGAAGAAAAGGGTATTAAAAAAAAAGTGTGTGTGGTAAGCTATTGACTCCAACACAAGATGGACTGAACCAATATTCTCTATCCTGGTAAAGTTACTCAGTTTGGGGTTCATCTCAAATTGATGGGTTCCAGCTGTTAACACAAGTTGCTAGACCTATTTGGATGTCTTAAGGATTACCAAGACATCCACATGGGACTGTCAGATAAGGCAATGTAACTATGGCAAGTTGCACACCTTTCTGGAGCAGCAGCTGGAGTCCAGGTGAGATGCCCTGCCACATACCAAATGTTGCTAGGTGCCTGTTTTTAGGCAGTTAGGTTCCCTGTTAGGTAGGAATGTTAGGGATGGTTCCATCTCCCGATTAAATAATATTATATAAGCATTTACTTTTCCAATTCTGTCCTGCAAGGCACCAGTAGCTCTGGTTCCATTTGTCAATCTAAGTGGCTGTGATCATCACAGAGTCACAGCAGGGTTTGGGTTCAAAAGGACCTTTAAAACTCGCCTAGTCAAACCTCCCCTTCCAGTGAGAATAAAGAAACTCAGCTGGCTCAATTCAGAAAAATGATAATTTCCATCCCAGATAAGCTAGGTGGAGAGAAGACCCTCTGTTAACATATATGTCTAGATGAGACTGTCACTTGAACATGGGTGTGAAAGAATATTCCAAATGCTGTGATCCTATCTAGCAGCCCTGGCAGACACTAAAGGCCCCCGAAGTCCAGTGAAGACATAAAGCTCTGTGAAATTGTCAAAAAATCTGTATCATTAAAAAAAAATAGCAGCTAGTGCCCTGGATGAATTTCCAGATATTTATTTATATTTCAGCTCTATACAAGATATATGTGTGATTATACTACAAAAATGTACTCAGAAATCTGAGAAAATTCCAGTGAAAACTTACTTAACTAAAATTAAGACAGATACGTTTTCAAGTTTTAGTATATGTTGTAAGACATAATTTGTTTTGATACCTGCTTAAAGAAGGCTATAATTTTTAGACATATTTCCTCACTAAATTCCAAGTGTTTTCAGTGAGAAATAAACACCTAATCCCTTCAAGGCCTGGCTCCCAGTCCCAGAGTTTGAAACGCAGCCACTGCATGTTCCCATTTCCAGACTCATGTCTTCAGTTCTGTGCCAGTTGGGATGCAAAGTAGGAGACAAGTCCCATCATCCTGATCTGAAGGACAACAGTGCAGAAACTGAAGCAGATGTTGTGCCTCCTGGTGGTGCATATAGATATTCCATGATTCTGGAGGAGCAAATGGGTATCAGGGACATAGGGGACTGGGGATCCAGCCAGGTAGGCAGGGTTGTCTCTGCTGTCTAGTTGGGGGGACAGCCAATGTGGAACCTCTTCTTTCCATCAGGTTTAGCTATGACCACCAGCAGAAATAGCTTTTTCTTTGGGAGAACAAGGATAACACTGAATGGCTTCAGATGGTGACATGCTCTGGCCACGTTTAGAAAGGTATTTTAATGACTAAGGATATCTAGAGACACAGAATTTACAAAAGGTTTATTGATGTATGCAGATTTCTTGGTAGGAGGATGCTTTAATCTGGCATACATTCCCCTGCACCTGTATATGCCTACATTACAGACCTGCTTGCAAAAGGCAACTTTGTGCTATGAGGTGTTGGCACTTGAGACCATATATGCTTTTTTTGCTCTGAAACAAAATAAAAATATGAAATATGAAGTCTCTCATGGAATAAAGTTTCCAGTACATTTAAGGTCAGTCAGTTGCATTTTTTTACAGCATTCTTACATAAGTATGTAAACATGCTATACAAAATTAATTATATATAAATGTATTCAAGAAAGAGAAACTTCATTCAATACAGTGTGAAATTGGAAGCAAGATCTGAATTATTTTCACTGTAACAAAACATTTTAAGTGCATTAGAAACATTTTCTTGTTTCCCCCCAAAAAACACCATAATGAAATAATGTGGGGTTTTTTTCCACAGAATATCAGTACAGAGGTAATCACATTTGCTAATGGAAAATCTGTTCTCCTGGAATAACCTGATCAGTCCCAGTGAAGACATTCAGTCTGGCTCAATAAATGCTTACATTCCCTGTCTTAATAACAGTCCTGTATCATACCTGTATTGAGGGCACAGTACATTCTTTGTAATTTTAAAATATCTTTTATTCTTTTTTATTCTTGCACCTTGTCCATTATCTAAAGGATATGCTTCTCTATCCTTGTGGCTTACAAAAAGATGAATTAAATTTAGCTGGGCTAGAAGAAAAGGAAGAATTTTTCCTAAATTTGGCAATATTTCCCTTCCTCTTCTTTTTGTCTTGGAAGCAGTTGGAAAATGGTTCTTCCATTTATTTTTTAATGATGCACACCCACATCTGTGTAAAAGAGGTGATTGCTTACCACTGAAGCAAGTTAATGTCACAGTGCACCACTCCTGCTGCTTAGCAATGGGAAGAGCTTTCTAACGAACCTGACATCACCAGAAACCATGCTGGTTTTAGATAGTCCAGAAACATTGTTTAGTATAACCATGGGATTAGCTGCCTTCAGAATGTATTGTTTTATTTCCTGGACTTTCCTTCTTCAAAGGCTGTGGTGAGATAAATGTCATAATTAAGACTGTGTGACATATGCATGGTGAGCTTTCAAACCAGGAATCTTTTCTCTGTTAATTGTATAGCAGTTATTATTTTTCTCCACTGGGATATATTCCTTCAGCAGATAGAGAATAGTCATTCAGGCCCCTCTTTTTTCCTGCTTTTTTTTTTTTTTTCTTGATCTTTCTATTGTTTATTCTCATTTTTAGGGGGAAAGTTATCACGCAGCAGTGCCAGAAAAGAAGCAGTTTGAGAAGACTATGAGAGCTGTAAAAGTCCTAGTATGTAGAGATTTAGAGATCTAGAGCTTTAGAGGGAATATCTGTGTGTAAAGGCCAACAGAGAAGGCCAGGAGCTCACTTTGAGGTGAGTCAGCTCCAAAGCTTTACAGCTGAATTGGCTTGGCCTTATACCTTGTCTGGGGCAAACCCTCTGGTGTGTCAGCCCCAGTTTTCCCCTCCTGCTACAGCTTCTGTGCCTTGCTGGAAGTGAAAGGAGCAGGCTACAAGATGGGTTCCTTCCTTCTGTGTTATATAGCAAGAGATCATATCTGGGGATATAAAAGAGCCTATGTGCTGCTTTCTTAATGCAGCTGCTCAGCTGCTGGATTGTATCTGCTCAAGCAATATCACCAATGCAGGGACTGTCAGCAGTCTCCCTTGTAGATGCACCCCAATATGTTTTGAAAACCAGACCCATCTCCCTCTACAGTACTTCCAGGTTTGCATAAAGTATGACAGCATTTTTCTGGTCAGTAATAATTTGTTCCCTAAAGTAAGCACCAATGTGTGCTAATTAAGTTTAAGCAAAGAATTTGACTTCCAAAAATGCGGATGATAAGTGGATTATAAAAATATATTCTAAATTAAATTAATTGAATTTATGCTTTGAAAAGATGTCTTTATAAGTTTTGGTTGAAAAAAAAACCAAACTAATCCAAATTTTGAAATAAACCTAAATTGAAATTAACCTAAATCTTTCTTTAAAGTTAACTGAGACATTTGATCCAAAATAAAACTTTTTTTTTTTTTTTTTTTTTTTTTTTTTTTGTGAGAGGAAGGAGGGAGACAATAGAAGGGAATCTGTTAAGTCAACCTGATTGATTTTTTCTACACCATTTTATTTTTACATGCTTCCTGTATCAAAAATTCATTTATTCTGACAAACCACAAAGCCTTGCTAAATCTGAAGCTAAATTACTGTAAATGCTAACTGCCTTAGCCCCTGGGAGGATGTGCTGATATCTGGAAAGAAAATCAATAATTCACAGACAGGATAAAACTGACCACACTATGTAGATTAGAAAGATAAAAAAACCAAACCAAAGCAAAAGAAAAAGCTCAAACTAGTACTCATGCATACACATGAAATTCTGCTACAGAGGCCCCGTATACTGGAATTTTCAGCTCTTGCCTGTTACAGTCTGAAATGTGTGACTATTTTGTAGAGGCAAAAAAAATGATTTTTGTTTCATTTGCAAACTTTTAATTTATTTCTGTGTCTGTTTCAACAGTATCTGAAAGAATGAGTTGGGACCAAGGTTTTCACTGCAGTGGAAAATCAGGGATTAGAGATGACTGGAGATTTTTCAACCTAAAACAGAAAGAAAGAACTAAAAGACAGATAGAAATCAAGGTTCCAAAACATGTTGGTAACAGAAATTCTCTGAACTCTGATGAGGAAATGGGGGGTGAGAGGGGAAATGCTTGGGATCTTTTGGGAAAAATAAAGAAAGACCAGATGAAGAAATGAGTAGCTGACAGATTGCTATGAATCAATATTGTACATTTATTGGAATGCCAGCAGTAATGCCACCACAGCCCTTGTGTGATGACCAGTCTACCCTTTATCAGCAGTCAGCACATGGACCATGGTCTTCTATCTACTTCAGGAGATTTAACAGGTGTTCTAAGACTTGACAGATTTTGTTGCCTTTTGAGTATATGGCTACCAGGTATCTTCATCTCTTCATACCTTCTGCAGCCCTCACAAATTCATGTTTTTCTTCTGAAAAACTGTAAATATGATCCTCATCACCATGGTGGAAAGTAGGGAGACCCTGGCTCCTAGGGTCTGGGGTGGCTGCGGGAGGGACAAGACTTCCCCCTGAGGATATGGACCATCAATAGTTGTTTCTGTTGGAACAGATCTTCAGCATGAGCATAGGAATGGGCTGGGGGATGCCTGACTTTGTCCATCACTTGACCAGATCTTTTTGCTCTGGTTTGACTTTGATTTTTTTTGCCTTGTGTCTGCATTTTATTAACTTTAACAGATGGTCTGGGTATGCTTGATGGCAACAGTTGCATCAACAGTCATTTTAATCTGAAAAATGCCAGGGTGGGTGGCACATGAAATTTATGTGTTTTTTCCAATTTTGGGAACTGATAAGTCAGGCTTCCCCTGTTGATAGGAACTGTGGAATTTAATAACAAAGAGGGAAGAGCAGGGCATGACCTAGTCTTTTGTGAAAATAAAGAAATCCAAAGGAAACAGCAAAATATATGATCTCATCACACACCTGTTCTGTCTGCCCCTGCTGACAACATATCCCCAGAGGCTCATCCCCAGAGCCTGGGGAACTGCTAAGAAGTTTACCATACCCCAACAGCTTAAATACAAGCCACTTGCCTTGCAGAGAAACTCAGTGTTTTTATTTAGAGAAAATCAATGTGTTCTGGTAGCATCCGCCTTGAAATCCCTTCTGACATGAGGAGAAGGTGCAGCTCCAGTGTAATGGCAATACAAACAAAGCACAGGAGGCTTTTTTCCCCACAAAGATTTAATAATTGCCCAGCAATATATTAACTGCCCTGAGTTAAGAACTAGGTAGACAGGTAAGCCTACTAAATATTGCAGGGTTCTGAGTCAAGGCTGAAGGGAGAAAATTGAAAAACAGTCTCCC
Organism: Phaethornis superciliosus; assembly: GCA_023637945.1. Classification (NCBI taxonomy): domain Eukaryota; kingdom Metazoa; phylum Chordata; class Aves; order Apodiformes; family Trochilidae; genus Phaethornis; species Phaethornis superciliosus. The sequence continues at coordinate 187,110,800 of JAJQWJ010000001.1, forward strand.
TTAAAGCAAGTTATTACATTACTTTGGGCTGCATGTGTGCAATTCAGGTAGATATTTGTATTTTGATTTGGTTGCATGTTAAGTTTCCTCTGGTGCACTCTCAGGCTCAGGTCTCCCAGTCCAGGTTTGGTCCATTGCACAAGCTGCTGTACAAATACATGATAGACTGCTCACAGCATGAAGAAAAAAAAAAAATCCATCATCATCCCCATCTTAAACACAGGGAGCTGAGGTAGCAAGAGATTAAGTGAATGTCTGACGTCATGACAGAAATTTTTGGCAGTGATGTTAGTGGGACTCATATCTCTTCTGTCCTAGCCTAGCAGGGGTAACGATGGGGTCCATCCATCATCCACTGAAACAGCTTCAACTTCATCTATCAGTCCAACACAGCATGCTGAATTTATTCCCTTGTGTTATTTACAGAACCTGAAAATTAAAACACTGTTTGAAATAACTTTCATGCCACACTCTTTTTCATTTCTCATTTTATGGATACCTGACTTCTATCTAGAAGTTACTATTTTTCCCCTCGCCAAACACAGCACTGCCTAGAGGAAGAATGTGCCATTCAGGCCATCGTCTCTGCAAAGAAACCTCTTTTATTTATCTCACACAGACAGCTGAGATAATGGTACAGATCAGGAGGTGCCATCATGTTTTCAGCATAACCCATTACAAAGAAACCATAACACAGCCATATGCAGCGGAATCCAAACTTTTAATCTTTTACCCTGAAAATCCCTACTTTTAAGCTTACTGAGAGAATGATCTCAGGGTCATTTTCTGTTATTGAAGGCTGAGACTGTGTGACTTCTTGTTTCTTCCTTTATAGTCCAAGCCTGAGGACAGAAGGGCAGAAGGAAGTAATCACGCTGTCCTGTGTGCAGGAAGACAGAAGTCAGAATAAATCTGGAAGAATATGCGATGTCCTGGACAAATATCTGCAACTGTGAGGGCAGCTACAGAGTGGTGCTTCAGTCCTTCACACTATGAAGAAATGATATTTTCCTTATAGAGACATTTTCAATTATTCTGATGACATGATTGCTGCTTGGGAAGATAAAGAAAGGAAAAAAAGAGGAATCAACAACTAATCAATTCCACCCAGTTTTCTAAAGACTTTATAAACTCTCTGTAAGTGCTGATTGTTCTCAATTAAAGGTGAACAGTCTGTTGCTTCTGACAGTGCCTCTAAAATGACAATGAAGGCTTCAGGCATTTTAATGCGGAGCAGTTAAGTTCAGATCACAGTTAAAATTTTGTCTCAATTACAGCTTTCTTATTAAAGGCCAAATCCTGCTCTTGGTGTTGTTGCACACCACAACACAGTGAGGAAGGTAACTTTTGCCCCTGCACAGCTTCAGGTTTGTTCATGACTATGCTAGAAGACTTGTGTCTGGGCATTAGTACTGAAATCTGGTTTCAGCAAAACCCTGTGGGGGACACTGTGAAACCAGGACAACATCTGTAGCACCACTAAACACTGCCAAGCAACATATTCAAGGTACTCGAGCTCTGTCATCTACATTGTTTAAAGCTTTCATTTTCAGAATGAATCTTGGCATGGTTTTGGCTCCTGTCAGAATACCATTCTCCTAAGTACTTCCTAGCTATTGTTCAGGTATAGACAGAAGAAATGTTCCCAGGACACCGTGTGCATGCAGCCAGTATATTCTGAAGGGAAATAGAGTGGAAATGCATATCGGTGTCTGTGTAAAGAAACAGTCTGAGAATCAGTTAATATTGCATCAGCATTAGCATTTTCATATAGCCCAGGAACTCACTTTTGAGCTGACGCTCTCTGTCATTGCTTTGGTTCACATCACAGATAGGGTCTGGGAACCTCATCCAGTCTGAATAAGGTTCTGTAAAACACATGACATTATTCATAATAAGATGTAAAACAAAGTTGTGCATTTTTTTCTTTCTAAAAAGAGCAGGAATATTTTGGTGATGGATGTCACAAAGGCAAGCTTACCTAAAGCTTCTTTTTCTAACATCCTTGACCAAAACTCTGAAGTTAAACATGCTAGAATTTAAGACTATTTGAAGTTTGGATTTAGTCTTGGGTTCATTCTGAGTGAGTCATGCCAGTGCCAGGACATGATATTTATAAAATGACACATCTACAGCGATTTGACAAATTTGCCCTATTACACTCCTGACTGTGATTTGAACCATGTGGGTTCTGCCTGGTCCAGGCCTGCTCCTGGCTTTTCTTCACACAGATATTATTTGTGTGGGATTGTTTCTTTATGTAGCTTACTTCAAAAGCATGTTTGTAAATAGGTCAAGGCAAACTTTGGTCATAAGCACTACGGTCAGGCTACTACCAGGTCACAGTGAGATGAAGACTGACTCTTTTCCTGTTTCAAATACCAGTATGGGCAACTGGAAAATTATTGTTTTCAAAAAGAACACTAATTTGAGATTTTAATTACTTATCTCTCGCCTGGAGAGGAATTCAGACTTTTTCATAGGGTTAGTTTGTTGAACAGTACAAGAAGACACCCTTCTTCCTCTGGAAAAATTGATAATGCTGTGTAGGCCTGTCCTGGATTTCCTCATGTATTAATTCCCTTGCACTGTGAGCATGGGGTTTCAAGTGTGTCCTGTGGGTAACCAAGTCAGTAAGACAGTTGTATGCAAGGAGCAGGAAGATTAAAAAAAAAACCAACAAAAAAACCAACCTATGGGAGATACCATGTTTATATTAGCAAGTATCTTGAATTATGTATCACTGCATCAGACAAATTTAGAATCATTGCATTGCTGCATCAGATACAGCAATCTAAAAAGATATTATTGATAATTCTCAGATGCTGAAGCTAGTAATATATTTGCAGCTCAAGAAAGAAAAAAAAGAGGGCCAGATTCTGGCTAACATAAATAATTATGAATGAATTGTTACTTCCTGCTCATCAAAGGAGAAGGTTGAGGCTACATTATACTGGACATAATGACTGAATTTCAGGGAAAATCAGTGCATCAGCAGAGGTGACACATGTCTTCTGGTGTTTTGGTCTCAGGAGGGTGGTTAAGAGACCCTATGTGTGGGTCTTCTACATGACCTGCTCTGCTCAAACTGTTGCAGAGAAGGCAAAGGAAGCTTGTGGTCCAAGTTTTCCCCTCACCCTCCACCAAAGTGTTTATGGAAAACCTAACTCTGCCCTGCTTTAAAGCTCAGCAGGCTGTGGTGCAAGTCAGTAGATGTTCCCAGGATTCACTTCCCTCAGAGCACCTGCTAGTCAGCCAAGCTGCACAACTCCTCCCGTGGGCCTGTGTTGACTTCTTCAACACCCACCCAGTGCAGTTACTTGTCTGACAAGGTGATTGTCACCAAGAAAGGGAAGATAAAAAGTTTCTCTGTGAAGTTCAACAGAATTTCAAGCTTTATTCTCCAGGACGTGATACAATCTAAGCTACCATCCTCCTTTCTGCTTTCAGCCTACACACACCAGCAAAATCTGAGCAATTCCATGTGCCCTTTCGTCTCAGCTCTTATTTGCCAGTCTGATTCAATGAGTTTTACCACAACCAGCTGCCAACCTACCCCTACAGGCTCTTAGTTGCAGTGCTCATATCCACCCCAGCTCTGAGTAAACATAAGAAAAATAATTCCCGAGTGACTGCAGTTTTAATGGGACCCATCAAAGCTGAAATGGCAGGACCTCAACACTGGGTGCTGTGCAGTTCTAGCAGAGGGATCTTGGCAGGCAGAGGGGTCAGAATCACTTCTGAAGGTGCCTCTTTGCTAGCTGAACCTCAGGCCTTGCATTTCCTCTATAAACATGATCTTTTTTATTATTAGAGCTGTGATGTTGCAGGTTAGGAGAGTGTCAAGGGAGTCACTCAAAAGGACTGTGAGAGTCGGGAGGGACAGATGGGTTTTCTGTTATCTACCAAAAAAAAAAAAAAAAAGCAAAATAGAAAGCAGATTAAGATACTTAAGACCATGTTTGGCAAAGGTGAAGATGCTGCCAGATACAAACAAAAGCAACAACTGGTAGATGTCATCCACAAGTGTACCATGACCATGATAAAAGTGAGAGATTTATTAAAGCTTAGTATATCTTGTTCCCTTTTCCATCACACCCTACTCATTTAAGTGGCATCAAGTGTAAAAATTAAAACCCCAGATGACATGCTATTTTGGATATTAGTTCAACCTGTTTATCCTATTATTACCATGACATTTGCAAATGTTATCTTTGGGTACCAGAGCATGGATAAATAACTATGAATGATATTTCAGAGCTGTCCTATCACTAATGAAATCCACACTCGTAATTAGTTTCATCTAAAGAATATGAAGTTTCCTCACTAGGCATTTATGCTTTTTATTCATGATTTATAACATTTACTGATGCAGGAGTTAACAGATTAGATTGCTGAATGCCTGGAGTTATCACACAGACAATAGAAACAAAGCATCTTCTTAATCAATCATCTTCCTAGCTACTTAGCTGGCTTTGCTCCTAAGAGATCACTGGACAGAGAGGCCATTACTCAAAAAAGGAGAAAAAACAAAGAGAGAAGCAAGTGCGTTCATTATTATTTTCCAACTATGCACCTATGTCTCAGCTGCTTATGCAATGTGAATGACAGTGTTTGTATTTCTTGAAGTCAGTCCCTAATCAGACTGCTGAATGCCTTTGTTTGGAGGTAACCATGCCTCTGAATTAACCTCTCTAACACTTCTCTTTCCCTGCTCAGTGCGCACGTAATCCTGGGAACTGTTCATCTTGGATTCAATTGTCTACTGTCCATTTGTCAGAACAAAAGACCCGACATCACTTAAGGATCTCAGAGTTGACTGGCTATTTACAGTATATCAGAAGTCTTTTGGGCTTTCACTTCAGATTTCAGCAGGGATTTGTGGTGAAACTTGTTCACCTTTTAGCCCTTTCTGCAATGCTGGATATGCCTTTTCTCAAATTCTCTAAATCTGTTTAACTGCCTAGGACATTAATGCTCAGTCTGAAACAATGAAATTATACAAATGATGTTTTCTGTAAAAGCCTGCTTAATGCAGTGTATTAAGAATCCTTTTGGCCTTTTATAAGCAAGGTTACAGAGGGATGTTTTTTCTGTCCAGAGCCCAGTGTTGTGCTTTCCAAGTTACTTCCGAATAAAAACCTCTGTGTGGGTCTGTTTTGTCTGAAATCTTACTCACTTTCTCCATTTAGGTTTTCTTTTCTTCACAAATTTAATCCTCAGCCCTGGAATTCTTTCCTTATTTTCTTAGTTATGATGAGAGTGAACAGCTGCACCATTTTGCAGACTTTGTTGACAGTGCTCAGTTCTTACTTTTTCACCCCCTTTACCCATTACTCCCCCCCCCTTTTTTTTTTTTCAGACAGTCCCTGGTTCACTTTGTCTGGCTACTGTCTGACATGTCAGCTTACACTATCCCAGCTCCCAGCTGTTCTTTCCTTTCATGCTATGGATTGTTCTTTGCATTATAGTCAAACATGGCTTTTTATTTCCAGTGGGCTAATTTGTTTCCACAGCAACCTATAAAATGGAGAAATCTGATACCAGAACGTCTCTTTAAAGCTTTTTAAATGTGTATATAAACACACATGTATTTGTCCATCTTAAAGGCAATTGCTGTAGCCATGAAATGGAAGCTGTTATGAACACTCAGGAATCAGTAACTTCTCAAATTGCTTAACCCACCCCATCACATTTCTGATTCTCATTATAGATATTGGCAGAAAATGACTGGGAATATTTTCCATCAACCATGGTTTCAGTTGCAAAATTAAACTAAATTACTGGGGTCTCCCTGTTTACTCAGTGCCAGATCTTTCCATGTAAATTTTGCTGGCTATTTTTAATTGTCATTTGCAAGTTCCACTGTGGTTAACTTTACTTGGAACTGAGTTCTCCCAAGCTGGGTGCCATAAATCCATGGTCTTCATTGTGCACTGACAGTTATTCAATACCCAGGATGATCCTTCTTCAAAATCCATCAAATCTGGCCCAGTCTTTACAACCTGGGGCTTTGCACCCAAGTATATGTCATGTCTCTTAGAAGGTTAGGCCAATGTTTGATTCATCATTCACTTAAGAACTAGTTTCATTATGTTAAAATCAGCACAGTGACCAGATGCCCCCTGGGCTGAGACAAAGAAGAACAAAATGTCAATGAAGCCAGACTTTTCAGAGTATCCTAATTCTGTGCGGCAAAATTTCTGTCTGCCTCTAAGTCCTTGACCCAGAGGAATAGGCATAAATAACCCAGAAAATTAGGCATGAATGTATATTAGTAAAGCATCTGAACTGGAGATGAGTTACAGTAAGGCTGCTGGAAGTAGTTTTCAGTGCTTTTGAGAATATCAAATAAATCAGTATTGGAATATTTCTGGGGCACTGGAACACTCCAAGCCCACCTTTTGTTGTGCTCTGCAGGATTTTAGCTCCTTGTTGAATTGTTATTTTAGCCAGTATAGCTTATAGGAATAAACTGTAAAGATTGCTATAAAAACGCTGCTTAAAGGAAGGTTCTGAGACACTCACTGATGGCATTGATAAGGAAAAACTTGATTCTAAGGTTGACCACATAACCATTTGTGGACATTATTCATGAGTTTGCTCCTATGTTCCTTTATCTGACCTCTTTTCTATCCACAGCTACATCAGTCACCCATGAAGACCTTACGCATCTCTGTGCAGTCATATATAAAACAACTTATTAATGGTACAGGCTTCCAAACTTGCCTGGACATGAAAGGACCCATCATCTATGTTCTTGAGAAGAGCCTTAGCAGGACTCTCAAAACAACAGTAGAGATACACTCATGCTGTAGGTTAGATAAAATATGTTCCTGGAGAATCAGATCATGACCTGGTTTGCCCACTGATTATAAATATTTGCTCCACCTTGCTTTTATCTTCCACATAAAAGTGAAGCTTACTCTTTTTGGATCAGTCTTATCCACTACATGAATTGTGCTCTAGTCTGAGAGGAATTTTATTTCTGGGCAATTCTTGCAAAAATAATCTCAGCAGTGTGGGCAGCTGATACAAAACCTGTGGGTGACAGTAGTGATTAAAACACAGTTTTCAGGAGCACTCCTAGTTCTTAGCACGAAGTCATCATGAGTCATGAGTAAAATCCCAGGGCAGAGAAATTATTTGCCATAACAAGGCTAATGAGGTACTGTGACTGTGTTATCATTAAAACTGGGCAAATTTTATGGTCCTGGAGGATTTGTGAACATCTCTAACTAGTCTTGGAGGGATGCCAAACTATTTTGATGTTTCCTCCTCCCTCATGAACTCCTGGTCCCTCACATCTGTCTCCCCAGTCCTTTGGTGATTTGAACAAAACAAAAACCCATGTAAATATATATATATATATTTTTTTTTTCCTCCCATCTCCTGTTTTCAATTGAGAATTCTACCTTCTACTGGAACTTCAAGGGAAATACGGTGTCTAGGTTGACAGTGTTCCTTCTTGTCTTGCCTGATATTATTTTAATTTCCTCTCAGCTGGATTCTTCTCTCTCTCTCCCTAGCTCTCTTCAAAGTGGGTTGTTAATCTGAGATTGCTCAAAATAATAATTAATTTTTAACACCCTGGGAGTTTTGAAATACAGGCAAATCTCTTATCAGTGCTTCCAAGGACATAAGTCACTGCAGTATTAACAACAAACTAAGGAAATGCAAACATTAGGTTTTTATACATGGCCTGTGGCAGCGGAGCCCAGAAAGTTGTACATGGAATGTTTCATGACATGTTGCACAGTGAGTACCTAAGTCTGCTCACACCTGAAGTTGGTCAGGCTATTTGTGCTTTTTTGGTCTATGCAAATGAGGAGTTTGAGAGGTTTCAAAAGCATTAAGAGTAATTGCATATGCACTCTCAGCTTGGAGAAGGCTTCCTAATTTCTGGAAGCACCAGCTTTTCCACACGTGTCACGGAGCAAGTTTAGATACCTCTGGTATTTGGGTAGTTGCTGCTGTGCAGAAATTTACACTTCTGTGTTGGAGTGAAACGTGGGCGGGACTGTACTGTTTCAAGCACCTACATTTTTTCTTAGATCTTTCCCTGTATGCCTCACAATCCCTCATTTCTTTAAATTGAAAAATGCTAATAGGGCCCTTTCACTGCTGAAGAGCTTAGGGTCATGACTTGTAAAGCACAGATCCATTGACATCCATAGTCTGTGCAACACCAATGCAAGGAGCTGCAGATCTCCTCCAGCCTGTACAGGCACCATGACCATTTTAGCATTTTTTTTCCTCTTGGGGTGAGTTCCCACTGTTGCTTATTTTTTTATAACATAAACTATTACAGAAGTATGAGACAAGGGCTTATTCTTTCTCTCAGCCACCTGTGTAATTATTTTTAAAAAACCAATGCAGAAAAATTTCAGTGCTGCTAAACTGACACCACAAGGAGTATTTGATGGTGAACAAAGGGTTATGTCTTCAAAGTGTCTCTTTGTGCTTGTGAAATAAATGTCTCCTCTTTCTACCCTTTGTGGTCCCAAGTGATAAGAGTCCCTTTTGGACAAAGGACACAAACCAAGATATATGGAATGGACAGCTCAGTACCTTGATGGGAATATGTGAGTATCCTACCCTCAACCCTCTTTAACAATTGAACTTTCACAGTACAAAGCCTCCCAGAGTCTGGTTTTCTAATTAAAGCAACTTTATGAAGAAAAGGTCCAAACCTTCACACTGATATTTTTTCCTCCCAGGCTGTACATTTGTAATAGCAGTCAGTCTTAACTTGTCAGACCATGTTTCTGATATAATGAGCCAGAGGAATTAACTAATTTACCACAGCTGGCCTGAGTCTTTTGCCCTGAAAATTCCTGTATTTAGGTAGTGCAGATGTGAACTTCCCTCCACAATGAGAACTAGAAAAGAAGAAAATAAAGAATTTCAACATCTTTCCCACAACCCCATCCAAACCTGACTTTACGGTTTGCATGTCCTGTCCCAGGGCACAAGGATTTTGACTTTGAGGGTGCAGTCATGGTATTCTTCTGTCTCAAACAAGGTTCTTGCAGTACACTGGAAAAGCCTCCCTTGTGTCCAGCCTTCAGAAAATATCAAAGGTCATTAGTAAAGAGCTTTTAACTGACAAAATAGAAGCTTGTGCTTAAGCTCCACTTTATGGTGGGGGAGTAATAAAAATTCACGCTTGCCTTGCTGTATTTCAAGGTCATCTATCTAGTTTTAAAAAAATGACTGAAAATGGTGGAGGTTAAAATTCCTGTTAAAACTCCTATTAGAACCACAGGTTATGTAGACTGTTAGTTAGGATTGTTCTATGTTAATATTGGGGTCTATAGTGAAAGACATCCTCACCAAGCTTTCCAAACCTTCACACAGCTCTCCCTTATTCCACAGCCACTACCCCAGCTACCCCCATGATGTGTGGATCCTGCAAAGAAGTCCCAGGAATCAACCTCCAAGCTCTTATCTAACTACAGGCTATATAAGAAGAAGATGCCCTGAAATAATACAAGCAAGGACTTTTTTACTTCTTTATTCGCTGGCTTTCTGATGGCTAGATCTGCTACACTGTGTTGGATGTGTAGTTCTGAAGAGCTCAGGCTGGAACAGAGCCTGAGGATGCAGAGAGTACTTTTTCTGTCCTTTTGGGTTCACAATCTCAGCGATGGATCCCCTGCATCAAGATGGATGACAGATGTGACTCACTGTACCTGGATTCCTCATGAACACATGAAAAAATATGAGTTCTTGTAGTGGGCAGATATGGGTTAAGAAGAAAAAGTATGGGAGAAGTCTGGTCCTGTATGCCTCTTGTGTGCTACACAGATATGAAGCCTCAAATTATTTTGTTTTTTTTTTTTCCTAAGGATATGCACATATACATACTAAGTATGCACATGCATGGGGTCAAGGAATGAAAGAAAGAAAAAGAAAGAAAAAAGAAAGAATCATGAAAGAAAGTGAGAGAGAAAAGAAAGAAGGAAAGGAGGTTAAACCCTATAAATACCAAAACTTTCAGACATGTTAATGTCTCTTTAGTACTGGGATTTTTGTTTATCCTCAGTGACATGTTGGGAACAGATCTTTCCCTGGGCCATCTTTTCTCACTCTATGTCTTTAAATGAGTAGCCATTCAACTTAAAACCTCAAAGGAAAGGGGATTTTAAAAAGAAATATGCAATCTTTCTTCCTGCTTGGTGGGATTCTGGGACTTGGTTGTTTCAGAACAAGGCAAATTCTTGACATTGAAGAGTCATTCCCTACACAGGACAGTTGCAGTCCACAGAAACCACAAAAAAAAAAAAAAAAGAAAAAAAAAAAGTCTTCTACATGAGAGAAATAGCGTAACTCAAGATGGAATTTTCAAAATACCAAAAACATCAGATAAATTTAAGATATACTTAATATGTACCAATATGTCAACTGTAAAGGTTCACAGCTCAATAACCAGAGCCTCCAAAACATTCAATCAAATTGTGGGCAAATTTCTCTGGTTTTGTATCCTCCTCAATAATATAATCATAACATCTGGAGATTTTTAAAATTATAAAGCATTTTTTCTAGGTGTTCTATTCTTTTCCACACTGATTCTGACTTTAATAACTTTAAACTTTATTATTGACACCTTTTTCTGAACATACTGTTGTATGGTAAGGACTTGGAGCAAATAAGGATTAATACTGATTTTTCTTGGAGAGAATGAGAGCCTCAGGCAATAGATTAGAGGATCTGAGGGCCACATAAGTACTTTATAACAAGATGTACACTTCCTTTTAACTGGCAGTCGATGAGAAATATAATTTCTCATTATCATTTTTATAGGTCTCTAAATTGTGAATGTTGCTGTCTGGATAAGTGACATGAAATGTTCCTATGATACTAAACTTGATTAAAATCAGTAAAGACTATAAACTAAAGAAATTTTTTGTGGCTATGATGGTGAATGGGCAACACTATACATTTACTGACATATGGATCATGTTGACTCCTTCTTTGCTCTTACAGATAATTTATCAGGTAACATATGGGGAAATATGAGTGTGGACTGATGCCCAGGAAACACTACATTGCTGGAAAGGGATAAGAAAGTCTCTGTGCTGACTTGTAGGCTGTAGCTCATGGCAGCTGGCATGAATTCACATTTTACCATGTCTTGTAGGTAGACCATGAGTCAACAGGATAGGACTTCATTTTACCTCTAGTGCCAGCTGCTGGGAAATCCACAGATCACAGGAAGAAATTCTTTACTGGGAGGGTGGTAAGACATTGACACAGGTTTCCCAGAGAAGCTGTGGATGCCCCCTCCCTGGAAATGTTCATGGAAAGGTTGGATGGGGATTTGAGCAACCTGGTCCAGTGGGAGGTGTCCTTGCTCATGAAGTCAAGTTGGAATTAAATGGTTTTTAAGGTGCCTTCCAGACCAAGCCATTTGTGATTCTTCTAAACATTAGGTAGTTGGATGTGTCCTTGTGTGCAAGGGATGAAAAGGATCACTATATGAGCAGGAAAAGTCCGCAATAACTGGGGACATTCGTGGTGTGAAAACTGAAGCATGAGAGTGGGAAGGAGATTTCCCTTGTAGTAGTCCAGGGTGAGCCAAAGACCTTCCAGTTTGAATTTTTTTATTTTTTTCCATTTTGTATTGGAGAACAAAATATGTGTTTTGGAAGAGACTCAATCTTGGCCATGAACCTGTCTAGGGCTGGGAAACCTGGCAGGGTTCTGCTTACTCACACTATACTGTGAAGGCCAGCAATTTTTTATCTGGGAGAGCTTGGTTTTCTAGAAGTAATTTTCAAATAATAAAATGAGTTTTCTTCCATCATTAAAAATACTCACAGTTGTCAGGATGAAGAGTGTAGAGGAAGGTTCTTTTGATATATGTCAGGGCTAAGAAACTGAACATTTATCTATTTAACAACACTTCACAGTTGCCAGATTTATGCACACATTGTATTTAGCCCTGTAGTAAAATTTATCTCTTCTTTTGGACAACATAATTCTTTTCCTCTGCTAAAAGAAACTGCATCTATGGGAAAGGGTGAATTCCCTTTAAAGATCAGTCGGTTATTTTCTGAAATGTTTGATGTATATTTAGGGACATTACTAATTGTGCTAATAATATTTCCGTGTAACTAAACCTTCATAGAGACATTTTCTAAAGTGGACACTTTTTTCTGTGTAAGGACATTTGGAGTTATATTTGGAAAAAGTAGTTATGTGTCTTGCATGCAACAAGCATCTAGTGAGGTTTTCATAAGTATTTCAAGAGTATTTCAACAAATACTTTGGAAGTAATAGCAGTAGGAACAAGGGTGCTTTTCTGCTTTTCAATGAGCTCTAGAAACATCTCTAAGTTGTTAAACAGAGAAGAGTCCTCCAGAGCTGGTACTGTAGAGGAAGATGTTGTCAGATGCACTTCATGAGGGATGCAGGCAGACCTTGTGTCTGAGCTGTTTTGGAAAAGAAAAATCATGGGGAGGAATAAGACAGGGAGATTGCTGGAACCAAGAGAAAAGGGAAGAACATCTAAGAGCACAGAGACTGATTCCAAGGAGGAAAGAAGGAGGGCAAACAGCAATGAAATTGAAGCATTTTTAAATTTTCTGAATCTGAATGGACTGTCTCCAGCAAGTTCCTCTAAATGCTTTAGATACACTGAAATGGGTAGCACAGAGATAGGTAGGTTTAATCAAAACCTCAACTCCTCCTTGGTTCCTCAAGAAGTAGAGTAGGACAGAGAGAGGTAGTGATAAAGACTGACTGCATTGGGAAGTTTATGTACTACCCCAAAATTTGCTGTAAGGAAAAGGATTGCTGTGAAGGGTCAGCTGGTGCTGGGGTTATGTGGGATTGCTCTAAGAAACAGAAATCCTCTAGTCTCCACTCCATGCTTAGAAATCCTGACAAGTGAAGAGCTCATGGATTTATCATAGAATCAGTTTGGAAAAGACCCTTGGGATCATCGAGTCCAACCATCATCCCTACTCTACAAAGTTCTGCCCTAAGTCACTTCTAACAACACCACATCTAAAAGACACCTAAACACGTCCAGAGACAGTGACTCAACTACTTCCCTGGGAAGCTTATTCCGGTGCCTGGTGGTGTCTGTTTCTTATCAGCTTTCCAGAGGAGCTGATGGACAAGTTGTCATGAAATAAGATGATTCTCTTATGTCTGGAGCTTCACTAGATCAAGCTGTTTCTTCTTGTTTTTTAATTTTCAGTCAGCCTTGGCATCTGATGAAAACAAATCTCCCGAACGTCATAGACAAGCATGCTTTGTAGAATGGTTCAAGGAAACACTGCCTTTAGAGGCACAGTAAATAATAATCCTCTCCCTTTCTGCTCAGAGGAGAACAAATTCACTTTAGACAGTCTCTGACAGTCAGTTTCCTAAATGTCTCAAAACTTTTTACAAAATAATGGTATAAAAATGGGTACAGAAAACCATACCCCTTTGCAGGAACCAAATTTCTAAGGGTCAGGTTTGTGAAGTTTGTTGGACAGTGAGGTAAAGGCAGGGAGAAATATATAGAATTTTTCAAGAGGTTCTAGTTGTCTGCTTCTCATTTTAAAAAGTCTTAGAGAACCTGGGCATTTATGAAGGTGTCATCAGATTTCTTTTTGCGTCCTAAGGGATCTTTGTAATTCTAGCCCTGGAGGGCTAGGAACATTTCACTCCACTCTGCTTTGTCCACTTGAAGTGCTTCTGATGGAACACTCTAAACACTCCTTCTGGAACCTAATATGTGTTCCTCCATCAGGAAATGTGGGAGTGAAATTGTCTTTCTTAAGGATACATTCTACATTGTTATTAAGTTGTTGATTAAATACTATACAGTCATATCTAAACACGTTGGATCACCCATTGCCCTTTTCATAACTGATTTAACTAAAAAAAGGCAGAAGAAAACAGAACATAAGTTAAAAAAGAAAAAAAAAAAAAAGAAAAAAAAAAGAAAGCAAACAAACAAACCAAAGAACCCCACCAAAACCCCCAAACCTTCAGGCTTTTAAGGTTCTTTGAGGCTAACATTGTTTGGGTGGTTTCTCCAGCAAGAACACATCTCAAATGAAAACTAAGTGATGGTTTTACTTTGATCTTGCATTTTGTCAGAGGCATTCTCAACCAGCCCCAGATTGGTGACTTGAATGGGATTCCTCTAAACAGTCATCACAGCCTCTTAGTTCCAGCACTAAGCTACTAAATGTGAAATGGTAGAGAATCATATAATTGCAGCCAGACATTATAAGCAATAATTATCTGCAGTCTGTCAAAATACTTCCGTTGTAATTTTATACCTCAGTATAGACATGCTGTCTACTTCACCTTCCACATACCAGCAGTTGTTTGTGATGGTAAAATGCTCTGAAGCCTTTATTTTTATACTATATTGACATGATTAGTTATGTAAACTTGCCCATACTTTGCCTGCCTGGATAGCTGAAGGAAAAGAAATGTCAGTACTGAGTTCATATTTGCTACCATTAATCCAGTCTTTCCATCAGTATCTGTATTTGCCTTGGGTTTGCAGTTTTCTCTGGAATCCTACAAAGATGTCTGCCCTGTGCTAAGTGTGTGTATCAAGTCTTGTTGATTATTATTCAGTGTGACAGAGCGATGACTGATAAAATAAATGAGGAGAATAAATAGCAGAATTAGTTTTTAATTTCTTTTTCCCTTGATTGCTCTCACTGTGTGTTTGAAGAGGCATGAAATTACAGTGGCTCTCTTGTATTAAAAATTGCCAGGAATTTGTGTGGATTCACTTGTAGAAGGGTTGATCTCACAAGACCTATTACAAAGAGGGAAGGAAGGAAGGCAAGCAGTTCAAAAGCAGCAGTAAAAAAATGGCCTTTTTCTTGAGTATTTTGTTTCTAAACATTCATGTCAAATGCTCTTCTGGCATCATGATGATAGGAATGTTTATAACGTGTAAGACTTCCATACTTGTAAGTTCTGTTCATTAAATTCTGTGTTTTCCCTGAGTAAATCCTACAGTGTTCACAGTCTTACAAGGCATGGCAGGAATTGTGGGTGTATTTATCACTTTATCTGATTATGTATAATCAGACACTCAGAAGTCTGCATTTATCTACACTGGCAATATCTTTTCTCTAACGACATCCTGAATCACACAGGGACAGATCATGGAGTTTTCAGTATCCAACTTGTTTTATGAACATTTAACAAGTACTCCTGTTCATCAGACTAATCTATGAGCTGATTCACAGGTAAATACTTAGCTTTATCTATTCCATGAGGCAGAGTGGTCATCTATGCATGTATCTGCTCATCATATATTGCAGTCCCTTGAGTTTTGACTGACATTTGGTTCTAAGGACCCAGTGCTGCTCTTGTGCAGCTCTTCCACATATAAATCAGCATTCACTTTACTTATTCTCTTATGTGAATGATTGATGAGCTTTTGAGTAATGTATACTGTATATTTTATGATTGTTACATCTGAAATTCAGTGCCTCCCTGCTAGGTTTTACACCCGTGATTTTGTATCAGTTTCTTTTTCCACAGAATTCAAATGTATCATTTTTGTTTAATCCTATACCAGAAAACCACCAGCATTTTATAAGAAAAATTCTAGATTTTTTGAAAAAAGGAAAAATTAATAACTTCACAAATTTTTTTTGTTAAAATGTTTCATCTCTATTTGGTGAGCTTCTTTTGATAATGGATTTTTACATTAACTGTTTCTTGTGAATAATTTAACAATCTGTATCATCCAATATTTTTATTTATTTTTATTTTTTAAAAACCAGTGGTAACTGTTTCTAAATACAGGACTAAGAACACCATTTTTTCTCATTAAATAGCAAGTACATGGCTGAAAATTTATCACTTTGTGTTGAAAATGCCCTGGTCTTAAATTCCATCTAACTCCTTTGTTCTGAAAGTCATGGGCTACACCATAGTTAATCTCTTGCACTACTTAGTAGAAAGGATGTGCTTGGTTCACAACTCAATATGTATCTAACAGACTATTCTAACTTCTTTCATCCTGCTGCAGCTACAGAACAAACTTTCTCTATCCTTTAGTCTTTCTTCATGCTTGTATATAATATTCATGTTTGTGAGAGATGTGTTGACACTGAGAAGAGCAA
The DNA here is from genome assembly GCA_023637945.1 of Phaethornis superciliosus. Lineage (NCBI taxonomy): Eukaryota > Metazoa > Chordata > Aves > Apodiformes > Trochilidae > Phaethornis > Phaethornis superciliosus. Next base: position 187,126,906 of record JAJQWJ010000001.1, read on the forward strand.
TTTAAAAATGTGTCTAAAAGTAAAAAAAAAAAAATATTGCAAAAAGGAAGTAATCTTGTAGTCATGGTTAGAAACTAATTTATAATTTTTATAGATTACCTACGTGTTATAAAACGTAATGAGTCAAAATTCATCTTGACTGAGTTGTCAACATGCCTCTTGAATTGTAAGCCAAATACAGTTTGTATTTCCTGCCCAGAGATTTGCAATTAAAAAAGGGACTTCGTAACACTTACATAGAGTTGGAGCTGAACTTTGTCACAGTGAAATGGTTGATAGTTTTATAGTGACTTCTGCTGAAGTAGTATCATTCCCTAACATTTTTATTCAGCTGTTTCCATCAACATTTGTACATACAAATCTATCTTCCATCCTTGGTCTTTAAACTTTTAACCCTAAAATATTTACTGACAGGCTGTAAATTCCTGAAACAACAGAAGGCTTTGTTAACACAACAGTAGGCATGTAGCTGAGGAGATGAAGGTAACAGCATGGGCTAAGTTTCATCAAGACATGGAAAAGCAATGTGATTGAGGTGTGTTTCCATGCCTGGGAACTCAGCAGGGTGCACACAGACACTGAATCACACGAGGCGCAAGTGCAGAGAAATACCTATTTTTTTACATTTTTGAGAAGAATATTTGGGTTTCTCCGGATTTCAATAGAAGACAACATCAACAAAAAGTGGAAAATGAGTGCCCTATATTTGATCCCATTATACGACTTCTTGCAGTAATTTCCCATAGAGGACACATGATGACAGCAGCATGTGACCGCCCTTTGCACACACTGCACAGGAGACCTGGCTTAACAGAAGAGTAGCTCTGGGAGAGGACCCCCAGCAGCTAGGGATAGTAAGGACTCTCTAAACTCCATCTTCAGAGCATAAGGCCTTGAAAAATCTAAATATTTCTCTTTGGTGGTCTTCAATGTTTGGGAGATGAGAGAGGCGGGAATGGCAGGAGGTGCACACCTGCTCAGTGCAAAGCTGCATCTTCTTCTGGCAGCAGTTAGGGGAATATGAATCTTACATGACACAAGTTACAGTGGAGGTATTCCAGTGTGTGATTTTCAGGAAGAGAGAAAGAAATCAGAAAGATGATTTTCAGAAGAGAGTTTATTTGGTTAGATTCCAGGAAGTTTGCTCACTCATTGTAAAAATAGTAGAAATTGTCTTTTGTGGTCCAGGTTACTTGTTCTTTCTTGCTCTTTTCAACCCAACTGTTAATACATATGCACTGCTTATATTTTAGAGACATGTTTGGGTATATATTTTTGGCAGTGACAAATGCTTTTACAGTTAACAAGATAGAACTACTGATTTTCATCACTGATAAAGGAAAAGAAACTTTTTTTTGTAACAGTGATTTGCAACCACCAGCTCCTCCAGGGCAATATTTAGATACTTACTAAAGAAACCATTTTACCAGTCATTTGGCATAAGCTTCCCCTAAAAAGGTAATGATGTGAAATTGTGATTTCTGGTCCTGAGAGGCCAGTCCTGGATTCCACAGTAGTTGTATGCATGTGTTTACTATTACTTCATCACATGTTTGTTTAATCATAACAGTTAATATTACATTGCAAGAGCACTCCAGGTTCATTTTATTTGTATTTTGCTATGGTTTATTTTTGCACATGTTCTATTATTAATGAGCCTTCAAGTACTTTTTCATGTATATTGTATCATGTAATTATTAATTTATGTTTATTTTTCCTGCCTGCTTCCATGTATGTTCAGCATGTATACATAAATTCCGACCTTTTACTGGAGCAGTAAAGAAGATTATGTTGCAGAGTATGTAAAGCATTATTCTGAATGCTATTTTAAAGAGACATGCACACAACTTCACTTCTAGTTCTCTCTCTCTGGCTTCCAGTTGCAGTCCTCATGACCAGCAAGCTTGTTTTTTTTCCTTTATTTGTAGTATTACGGATTGTCCAACTCTCATCTCTTCTTCTGAATCACCTTTCTTGATTTTTCTGGATTTTAGACAGATTTCAGATTCTCCATCAAAGACACTGAGAGCCATCTAACGCAGTTGCTTCAAGGTCAAGGCTCCATACAGATAAACAGGAATTTCCCTTTACAGGATGATTCTAACTTTCCTTTTATAAACATAGCTTTGAGTGTGCTAGTCATACACAATGACTAACACCAAATAAGAGCTCTGGCAGGAGATAGATGAGCTCAGTGGGGATGATATTCTTCAGAGCTAACTCCTTCAGCCCCTTGGAAGTGAGTTTGTTTGTGAGTTTCATTAGAAAATTTGAATTTCTGTGAATCTCTGCATTCCTCCATGGGAATGTCAAAACGCAAGATCTGGATAGAGATTTTTATTTCTGATGAGTTCCTAGCTCAATTATAGATGCTGTTTCACAGTGAAAGCAGATGCAGACTGTCATCTGTCATGGCATGTTAGTACCGTCCAGGTCAGCAGTGATTCAAGTGGTTGCTCACAATTTGGCTCTGAAAGGGTCTCCTGGGCCAGCCTGTTTTCCACAACAAGTAGAAACTATCTATCTGATCAGAGGCTAATCTGAGCTGTCAGAGCCATCAGCAATATGGCATTCTGGTGCAGAAGCAATGGTGTGGTGCTGTTCAATGTAGAAAATGGCAGTTTGGCACAGTCTTGCACAGCCACTCCATCTCAGGCTCAAATATCTATTAAATGTCTCTGAATTCACAGGGCTGTATAGCATCAGAACCAGTCCTTGGCAAACAACTTTCAATACCATGACAGATGGAAAAAAAAAATTAAGAAGTATGCAGTAATGTTTCTTAGTTTGCAAAAAGCAAAAAATCTCCTATTTTCTACAGAGAAACTTAAACCCATCATACGATTCAGTCCTCCCAATATCTGCTTTTGCCTGCCAATTCAGAACAATCACAGACCCAACCAGGGCTGATACTGAGGAAATGTGGCCATGTTTGCCAGTAGCCCAAGGCGTGACACTGATTTATACCCACTGATGCTCTCATCCAGAGTGCCTTGGCTTTTATGTGCTAACCTTGTCGGGAGGATGAGCAGAATGCTGAACTGTCTGTCAATATCTCTTCTGCAGTTGCTGTACAAGGTTACAGTAAATTGGATTATAAGATCTTTCTGAAACCAGAGTTTTCATTTAATTTGAAACTTTCTCCAGTATCTAATGCACTCTCTCATCTTTTCAAAACAATAAACAATAAATCCATATATAATATCTTATTTTTTTTTTAAATGCGTGATAACAGTACATCCATACAGGAGAAAATCTCTAAACCATCCTAAAGTTTATCCTTATTTTAGTGGTCAATGTTCTCAAATAATTTTCCCTTGACTGGATATTGAATAGGAGGAATATATTTCCTTTTATTTAGATACAGTTATGGCCTGCACCACATTAAAAGTGTGTGCTTAAAGTGCAGCCAGGGAGCTACCTGCAACAAAGAATTGTAGGCAGAGATGGAGAATCAGTTTCAGTCTTTAGAGGATCAAATAGAGGTAGTAAAGGCTGTTGTGGGAGGTGTTGTAGTTCACAGATTGGAAAAAACAATTTTGTTTTCTGGAAAGAAAGAAGATACAAACTGTGTTTTGTAAGAGGGAAGAAGAAGAAAAAAGTAAGAAATTAAGGTAAGTGTTTGGATTTGTGAAGAAAGCTGAATTTGAGGGCTTATTAGCGTAGATAAAAGCTACTAGCTAAAATAGAGAATGACAGGAGGAAAATATAAACTTTTTCTCTGTGTTGAAAATGGGATGATACTGAGACATATGAAAGGAAATGCTACTAGGAGGTGTGAAAAAGAAAGGAAGTAGGAGTCTGGAATGGAGAGTGTGATTACAGGCTTATCAGCTAAGGGATGGAGAGTTAAACTACATGAGAGAATAAGGTTACTCAGGGAATGGGGTTAGATCACCCCAGCCAACTCATCACAAATTCCTTCTAGGATCTGCTCTTCTCTTTTTCAATCCTTGTAAAAAGCTCCTCAATCTGCAGGTTATCTCTTCTCACAGTGAGCCTGGAGGGATTCAGGTCATGCAGGTTCCTGCTCTTGGAAGAATAATCAAGATTTATGCTTTATAGATGTTATATGCGCTGAGATTCATGTAGATGCATATGGGGCCATGAATATTACATGATTTTCCAAAATACAAGTGACTTTTATGGTATATAAGTTTAGCAGAGGGTGAGTCACTGTTTTCTTGAAACTAGAAAAGAATCTTAAATTTATATTCATTACTTAAATTACACTTCTTAATGTCAATATTCTAATATGATGGGTACCTAGCAATGGTTTGATTATTGTGTTGAGCTGAACTGAACAGCTTTAGTGGCTTCAGAGTACTGGTTTTGGCAGCTGTGGAAAAAACTAGTCAATAGTATTTCAGCTGACTGTTTAAACTGGAAAAGCCTGTGATAGGAACACCCGAAAGACTGAGAAGAGATCCTAGATTAAAAGAGGAATGGTAATTTCTTTAAAAACAAGAGCAGGAAAATGAGGTTTCAGGAAGAACCTGATTCTCCTGTTTACCTTTTTCATAGTTTGCATAATTCGGTTACTTTCCTTTAGCAGATTTTGATTTCTACAGTTTCTAATTGTCATACACTCACCTTCCCTACAATATTGAAGTAAAGTAAAGGTGGGTAAAGAAGCAGGACAACTACTTTCTCAGATGAGCCACTCAACAACTAGATTGAGGATCAAGTAATTTTCATTGCTGTTTGCAGGAAGGACTCTAACAAGGCAGATACTCCAAACTCCCACACCATAGTGACTGAGGTTTTCTCGTTGATGATGAGGTTGGTATTTCTAAACCCTTTCAGACTGACATTTCTTAGACCCTACATGTCTCATTTCTGAGACCAGTGGTTCTGACACAATTTTAAAATCATTTGAAAATGACCAAAACAATTGGATATGCTCTGATCATGACCATCATGCTCGTGAAAAAGCAAAACTTGAGGGTTGCCTAAGGATTTGACTTTATAAGTCCCAAGAAAGTTTTCCCTTCTGAGGCAGCTCAACAATATAATAGAACTTTTCCTTATTTTTCTTCTGAATGTGTATAAATTTTGCCTGAGGCCACTACATGCTTCTTAGGATCTGTTCCATAAACTTCAGATATACAGAAATATCACCCATTAAAAAAACAAACAAGCAAACAAACAAACATACCACGACCCAACAAACAAACCTCCAAACATTCAAAATGGTTTGTTGAATTGCAGTAATCATTTCTGTTTTCTATGTCCAACAACCAGCTTAACTGTTTGCACTGGTCAAAAACCTCAATAATGAAATTACCTCAGGCTTGATTTCACAAATCAGCATTGCAGAACATCTGTGGATTTCAGTGCCTTGACCAGTAAATCCTCTTATGAGAAACTGCCAAGGAATAAATGATATTTTCTTACTTAACTCTGATAGGAACTGATCCCAGAACCCAAGCTAATAGAAGACTGAAGCTTTGACATAGTATTAAGAAGGCTCTTGTGTTTCCTCCTGTAGTACAATAGCAGGTTAACAGCTCATTTTAACTACACAAGCCCTATGGTCTGTTCCATATAAAGATAGCTGCCAGGGATGCATTCCAGCTGCTGCAGTTATATTTTACCTACTTTAAATATATACCACTGATAACTACAATGCAAGACAATTTTAAAAAAATTATTTCTTGTTCTCTTCTAGTGGTTAACATAAAAGACTTTACAAGGATTTCTGCATTTCTCTACAGAGGCACTGATATACTGCTGGTTTATTTATTAAATTCTGCAATAATCGACTACTTTAGTGACCACTGGAAAAAAATCCCTCAAAGTTCATTGGACAAGTTTTTAATTTCTAAATCCAATAGAAGAATATGTAAAGCACTCTGGAAAACTTCAGGATTAAACCCACCACAGAAATTAAAGAGTCTCATTATTAGTCTTAAGAAAAAATTTTATTTATAACAAGGTATTACAGTGTCGTAGCAAGTAGTTGGCCATTATCTGCTGAATGCTAGTGGAGTATTTTCTGCCAGAAACTAATGCGTCTTTTATCAGTTTTTTTTCCTAGGATCTGACCTTTAGTTCCTGTAGGAATAATTAGTATCACTGACAAGAGTTATTCATGTTTTCAGACTCCTGTGAATAACGTGATGATGTGATTTCCTGACTAGATCTAACCCAGGAGCATTTTTCATGTACTGAAGAATAGTTGATGGTGATTAAATATAATGTTATAAATTTACTTTTAGTTCTTACAAAGCTCACCCCACTCTGTGTGTTATAGCAGTCACTTAAGCATCCTGTAGACAATTAGATATTTGGGTTATAGGGAGTCAATCATGCATGCTGAATGGTGGGTGCAATTGCTGTAGTGAAGTTTATTTGCCCCTTCTTTTCAGAAGTTTTAAGGAAACATCTTTCTGTTTGCCAAGGTCAAGTGATTCTTTGTTGGAATTCCTTGTGTGGCTTCTCCCTGACCATAAAACACTAGACAGAGGCAACAGACCTTTTTATACTAGGTTACATTAATGTATTACAGCAAGGACAAGTGTAAAGTTTTGCATCTGGAAAAGAACAACCCCAGGTACCAGTACAAGTTGAGAACTGAGCTGTTGGAGAGTAATATAGAGGAAAGGGACCTGGGCGTGATGGTAGATGGAAGGAAGACCATGAGCCAGTAATGTATCCTTGTGGCCAAGAAGGCCAATGGCATCCTGGGGTGAACTAGAAGGGGGTTGGCTAGTAGGTGGAGAGAGGTTCTCCTTCCCCTCTACTCTGCCCTGGTGAGGCCAGATCTGGAATATTGTGTCCAGTTCTGGACCCCTCAGTTCAAGAAGGACAGGGATCTGCTTAAGAGAGTCCAGCACAGGGTGACCAAGGTGACTGAGGGAGTGGAACATCTCCCTTATGAGGAAAAACTGAGGGAGCTGTGGCTCTTCAGCTCAGAGGAGAATGAGGGGTGACCTCATTAATGTATGTATCCTCAAATATGTAAGAGGCACGTTCCAGGAGGATGGAGTCAAGCTTTTCTCAGGGGTGACTAACAGTAGGACAAGGGGCAATAGTTGTAAATGGACCATAGGTGGTTCTGTATAAATATAAGGAAGTCTTTTTTCACTGTGAGGGTGACAGAGCACGGGCACAGGCTGCCCAGTGAGGTTGTGGACTCTTCTTCCCTGGAGACATTCAAAGCCCACCTGGATGTGTTCCTGTGCGACCTGCTACAGGTGACCCTGCTCTGGCAGGGGGGTTGGACTAGATGATCTTTTGAGGTCCCTTCCAACCCCTAACTTTCTATGATTCTGTGATTCTATGGTATGTTGACTATAAAAGGCAATAACTTTGGTCAATGATACACTTCCAGGGGAGATTAAGTAACCATATCTTTTAGTATTATTATACATTAAATGAGCTGTTAATTTTCCACCCTATTTGAAATTCATATGTTTTATAGCAATAATTTTTATGTCTCACTTTGCATTTAAGCACATCTTGGTAGAAGTTCCAAAGTTAATACTAAGAAGCTGTTACAAACTCTTTTTATTGTTAAATAATCCTTGCATATTTGGTGTACTTTCCTTCGCATATTCTTTTCCTCTGTATTCATACCATACTGAAACATTCCAAACCTCTCCACAACATATAGAGGGATAATTTTGCACAGGAAGGGTTGGATTGGTTTAGAAGAAGCAGTTTGAGACATGTTTATATAACTGTTCTGCCATGCATATCTGTATTATTATCCTTACACCTTTGTTCCAACAATCTTTGAACACAAAACGAGTATTGTGTGCATATATGCATCTCTCTCTCCCATCATACAGCTATTAAAACTTTATTAAACTTCTAGAGTCACTGGCACTCTGGCATCTCATGGGTGTAAGGCAGTGGTCTTTAACAATGCAGTTATGAGAACAAATATTTTTTTGACAGAACTTGAGAATTTATATCTTAATTTGACATGTTTATTCATTTCTGCAGTTCTAAAAATTCCCTCATCTCTTTTTCCTCTAGGGTTATGGAAAAAAAAATGATACCTGTCATAACAAACTCAACTACAAATAAACTTGGAAAATCTCTAGCAAAATCTGAGCTATTTCTCCTCCATATTTGGGTTATTTCAGTTTAATAGCAGGAATTATTTTTAGAGTTCTGGGAGCAATCAGAGCAGATCACTCACACATCTCTTTCCTACAGATTGTCCAGTTCCTCTCTGCAGTTATTGTAAAATGCTGTAAAACTCACAGATTTCTTGAGGTCCTTCCTGTAACCAGCATTGCAATGGTTTCAGATGGATTAAAATTTCAATGACTCTTTGGTGACCAGAACCACATAGCAGTCAACACCGTATTTCCTGTCTGTTAGCGTAGAGAATGAGATACAGGTCATCTGCTGCAAACAGAACGTGTAGCATCTCAAACAACTTTGCTCCCCTCCTCCTAGAAGTTTCAATGATATTTTCACAAATACAGGTGATTAAGTAGGTGGGGATTCTATACCACAGTCCCTGGGAGTGTGAAATGAAGGAAACCATTGCTACCTTTAATGCCTGAGGTACACCTTTGCCATCAGATCATAGACAGATTTCCACCTTCTGGATCAAGGTGCATGCACCAACCACATTTTGACTTCCTGTGAGGTTGAAACTCAGAGGTTTCACTCCCATATGTTTCTCCAGAAACAGGGTATATTTGTGGTCCAGAGTTGAATTAGAGTGTGTCAAACACACATGTTCAGACAGCCATGCAGGCACATCATTTGAAATCTCTTAAGAATTATGCTGAGCTGTGCACAATGAACCAAAAATTCATGAAGTAAAGCATGGTCAGGGACTTAATGAGCAGAGTCAACAGATCTAAGAGAAAATCATTAAGCAGCAGTGTCTTCAGAGGCCTTACATTTGTTTTTAGGGCTGAACTTAGAAGACTATACGTAATGTCAGAAGTGTTTAAACTGCTTGCTCTATTTGCTCACCCATGTGATCCAATATGCTGACAAATGCCTTTCTTGCCCATGTCTAACCCAAATTACCTCTTTCAAATTAAGCACAGAAAGTCTAACAGAGCTAACAACAGCTCAACCAGGTGACATGCTCCTATAATATTTGGCAGCATTGGCAGAGAAGAGAATGATGTTTGAAAGGGAACTTATAGGACAGTGTATTGTGTGGAAGCAGAATGCAATCATTCAGCTCAAAAATTAATGAGTTGAGATCCACAGTTGTTCTTCATCACCAAGTAGTGTTTCCTTACTGATAGCAAATGTCAAGGCCTTGGGATTATGTCATGTCTTAAAGAGGTTGCCATGTTTTTTTAATGACCATAAATGGCAGAACTTTGTTTTTTGTCTCAAGGCTGATGTCTGCTCACTGTATTTATTAATATGCTTTACAAATAGGACTTTGGCCACAAAAGCTATCTAGAAATGGGAGAATAACCGTCAAAAAAGTTCTGAAGACCATGGATGAAAGAATGGCTAACTTAAATTTTGGGGCAGATATTGCATCTTCCTGTGGGTGCATTTGTTTATAATGTGTCTGATGGCTAGTGGAAAAACAAATCAGCAATAACTATAAAGGTTAAACAATAACAATAAACTTGTAGATATAGAGGTCCATGGGAGCAAATTCCTTCAAATCAGATTATAAATTTTTGTGTTTTGTTCCAAGTAAATTAAAAAACACGCCTTAGAGCATGTTCATTAGTTTCTCTACCTCTTGTTGTGTAATGTTTGCTCATCGATCTGTCAAATCAAACAAAAGTAGATTATGACTTGGCCAGATGGCTTACAAAGATTATCTTTAAATATTAGGTGTCAGGAAGAAAAAAAAAGGAATCAATTTATTGAATGCTTAGTGTAGTTCATGTTCAAAATTACTAATTTAAGTCCTAGTAACATATCTCAACTGACTTATGTAATGACACTTTCTCAACAGAGTCTACAAAATGACTCCTTTTTAGCCACTCATCTTTAGCTGTCAGAATGTACAGGAACAATTTTTACTGTCAGATCTGACACGATACATCATCCACCACAATTCTGGATTAGCTTCTCTTTGAATATCTCACAAACTGCTCTTACAAGCAGTGATACACTCTCTTATTTTCACATGCTTAATTTTTTTTTTTTTTAAGGGGGGCTAGAGGAGGTTGGTGGGGTTTTTTGTTATTGATTTTTTCCTTTATTTATGGATATTTTTATTTGCCAATATTAATAGCCTGTGCATTGTTCTGAGAGGCTGTGAGCAGAAGGAAGGAATGGAATCAGACTCTGCTTTGCTCAAGCAAACGTTAATGCCATCCTTCTTTACTATCTGAATTGACAGTGAACTTCTCACTGATGGTTTCATACATTACTTTTACTGCATTCAGATAAAGTCAGAAATGCTTCTGAATCTCGACATCCCACAGTGAGCCATAATGGAAACCTACATTAGGTTGTGCAACCTCCACAGGACATGGTTCCTTGAAAGGCTTAACTATACCAAAAGAATCACTGAATGTGACCAGAAACACAAAATCTTATTTCCTTTGCTAATCTTGCTCTTAAAACAAATTATGCTGAAATGTTTTTTCAGCAACATATGGCTAATAAATTTTCTCCTCTCATTGGGATGAGACTGTGATTGCAGCCTCATTTCATTCCTTTGTCTGGGGCCTGGAAACTAGAGACCTGGTTGTGGGGATAGGTAGAAAAGGGAGGTGTGATCCCTGGGATGAAGATCTCGGAACACTCTGACCGTGCATAACTTCCCACACGTGGAATGCTGCCTGAACAGCCAGTTTAACTGTAGAGTTAAAATAAAGGCTTGTGTTAGATATTTTAACAATAAACTATCACCTCAGTCTAATGAGGTGATAACGATATCTTTGAATCCCTATACTGCAGGCCAGAGACTCAATTTGTTTACAGTAGATAATATCTGTGCTTGACTGCCAAATTATTTCTTTTAACCTTGAATAGCGTGACATATCCACAACTTTTTGAGTTTAATGGAGGCTTTTCCATAGATTTCTATGGGATTTACACGAAGATGTGATATTTGCTGAGCACAGCAACACAATGTTCTGATGTTGTGTAACTGCATTGTTTCTTAGCCTCTTTCTGATTCCCAGCTGTTAAAGAAGAATATATACGTTTGTATAAATTGCTGCCAGAATTCGTCCTCAGATTCAAATACTACTTGCTCCTGAGTAAGACCCAGGTATGCCTCAGACAGTAGATTATATGCCTTTATGCCTAAAATGACAAAGGAACTGGGGGAACTTTTAATTCAGTCTAGATGTAGCAGTTTGGGGGTTTTGTCCTTCATGTCCTCACCTCCGCTGACGGATATTGCGCTTATGCTCACTGAAAGCAAAGGACTAGATTTTCACCATTTAATAGCTGTTACATGAGGTACCTCATATGAACATCAAGCTCAGTGGAGCAACTGCTGCAAACTTCAGTGGGAGGGGAGTCAGAGCCATTCATGTTGAGTAATACAAATTTGCTGGCAGATATTCTTTATACACATATTATATAAACACATATAAAATTGGAGTTTGCATGATTTATATATATATCACACTTTAAATTAAACACATACAAATCATAGGTCAAACTCGTAAGAGGCAACACTGAAGGCAGTGGAATGAAACTGGGGTATATAGGCTTTTAAGACTTCTGCTTTATTCTATATGGATGTTGCTTGGAACAGAATTTGCTTCATTGAGAATAGTTAAGTGAGTAATGACTTCTTTCCTAAGGAGAGGATTTGAGAGTAGACTGTCTGAATCAATAAGAGAGCAATCTCTGGCTTTCTGAGTACATAACCAGAGAATAAATGAAGCAAATATGATTTCTCATAAACGGCACTTTTGTTTTTCATTTGGACGAACAAGCTCATATACTTAAGAAACTCTTGCCAACAGCGACAAAACACTTTGTGCCATACTGCTATTGCTCATATTATAACACTACATTGAGCTGTATTTCTTGTATTCCATACTTTTTGTTTGTGCATTGTTAGGCTTGGCTGGCTACAGTATTGGTGTACTCAGGGTTGGCAGATTCCTTCACCTATTTTACAGTGTAAATACTCAGTTTCACAAAGCAGTGATGCTTTTTTTGGCCCAATGAGTTCAACCTCATGCCTTATATACAATAGTTAAAGGAGAGAAAAAGAAGGAGGAGAATACTACTAAGGTTTTTTACACACGTATTTATGGTATTAAATAAATGAGGCTAATTACAGTCCAGCATTCTGGTAAGTTTTTCAAGTAAAATCCAGTTTTATGAGAAGATAAACAATATTGAAAAAGCAAGTTTATTTATTTAATTATTTATTTTTAAAGTCACTTTTGATTGGGAAGGGGTATCTGGCAGAAATCATCATTGTTTTATTAATCTCAGTGAAATATCTCTGGCTAACAGGGCTTACAGATGATACTCCTATCCAGAATTTAATTTTTTCTTGTAATTTTTTTTCTATGAGAAAGGGAAGCAGTTTTTTTCCTTCTGCAGAAAACAAGAACACAAAGAAAGCAAATACTCACCAGTCTTTCCCCTATTAATCTACATTGCAGGAGTGTTCTCATATATCTGTTTTTCTTCAAATATGCTTAAAACTCTAAACACTGCATCTTGGAGAACCCTTTACACTTCTGGAGCATAGAGCTGGCATTTCTTACAGTTTGAGGTACATTTGAGAAGTAAAATTTGACACATATTTCAGAGTGTTCGACCTCCCTGTGTCTGCCTTGAAATATAAAAGGTCTGTATTTCCTGCTGTAGTTTGTTATCCTTTCTAAAGTTTCTTCTCTAATAGATTGTACCATCTGTTGGGCAATTTGCCTAGATGCCATTTGCCAGCAGCACTCCTGTATTTAGTCATGATGCAATGTGGACTAATAGAGTAGATCGGCACCTGTCTCCTTTTTCCCTGTGTTTGATGCGGTTTAGAGAAAGAACTTTAGTTGTTTTTCTTTTTTCCTTTTCTTTTTAATAATTTCAGTCCCTCTTTTTTTTTAGAGGGAGGAAAGTGAAGGGGTTATTACTGGAATTTAAATTAGTTTTCTTTCACGTAAATACATGTCAGTAAACCCAGGCAAGTTTCTGATTCAATGTTATTCCTTTTAGGGCCTTTTTCAAAAAGTACGAGTTTTGTTGGTATCCAACCAGTTCTATCTAAAATTACAAACATCAGTCAAACTGGCCTCACAGGGGATAAACTAAATCCAGAGGTTTCCCACTGTAAAATATGGTCAGAAGATCAAATATTGGCATTACATATACCAGCTGGGACAAAGCAAAGGTGATCCCAGATTCACTGAAGACTTGAACACTTGCATAGTTGCTATGTCACATGGGTACACATCCCTGGATGTGTGATGCTGATAGTATCCTCTGGAGGATAATCTAGTAACCACCTTTTTAAATGGTCAATACTCTGCTATGAAATACAAGGTACTTTCAGGTGGGAACATTCATCATACCTGGCATATGCCATGGTCAGTGTCCTGTATCCTAACTGAACAGCTGAAGTCTCCAACATCTATTTGCCCTTACTTGTAGCTGGAACAAAAGTGTTATGTAGCAAACAGAGAAGAGACCTTGTTGAAAACTCATTCTCTTGATTTTCTGTATAGTTTTTGTCATACTGTGCTCCTTTCACCAGGGAAAAGAAAAAATATTAAGTACCTCTTTGGAGTAAAAGTATAGCAGGACTAAAGCAGCTATTAAGAAAGATGGAAATAATGTAATTATAAGTAGTGCAGATACAAGACAGAGAAACACATGCTTATTCTAAACCACTCAGGACAGTTGTCCCAGTCACTATTCCATTCTCTCTCTCTCTTCGTAGAATCATAGAGTGGTTGGGGTGGGAAGGGACCTTAAAGTTAAGGACCTTAGTTCCAACTCTTCAGCCAAAGTTCCAATTTCCTTCAGCCAAAATGGTACTTTAAGTTACAGTTCATGTTGTAGGTTTTATAAACATAGTTATTGCTCCCAACTTTGAGTATTGAGATGGATCATGAGGAAAGAATAGTACTTGCAGATGAACTTTCAGTGGAAAATGACTGACAGTTCTCATTTAGTTTAAATTTTCAAGGGCTGTGATACAGTGTAAAAAAATGTCATTTCTTATTCAGTCCCTATAGGCACATTAAATGTTTAAAAATCTTTCAAAAGTCACTGAAGTTACAAAACTCATTACATTCTTGTTAAATTTTATCAATTTCCCTCCCCTTTTCTTCACTAGGTACTAATTATTGGAAAATATATACCTTCAAGACAATCTTCATTTTCTTTCCAGTTTGAAATATAATATGCAGTTCTATTCAAATTATTACGTTACCAAGAGAATATTCCAATAAAAGATGGTAATAATGAAATAATTCTGTTTAGATTAATATAATTCTGTATTAAATACATTGTGTTCGCCCATGATCTCTTTCCTCCTTTGATTTTTTTTCTCCTCTTTTTGGTGTTGCTCACCATAAAAACTCAGGTAGGTGAAAACTTTTCAGTGTCTTCATAGTGTGAAATATGTTGTAGCTTACTGGCTTTCCAAAAAAGGGTCATACTTTTAAGCACATTTATACAGACAGCTGTGTTGTAACTGGATTGCATGTATGCATGTATGTATGCATACCTGTATTGCATGTATGGTTGCTTTAAGACACCACAGAAACCACAAATTCCTGCTGTTTTACTACTGCTATCTTCCTTGAAGTTCAAGCTTCCAAGGAACAGCTCTGAGGATAGGGTGAGAAAATAGTAGTAATTATAAAGGAAAACTTATTGAACCATTTTTATATCAATACATTCAATTTCACAAAAGTACAAATGCTTCATAACAGTGTTGATTTCAAAGCATATTATTTTGGGAAAAAGTTAAAAAATTACCACAGTCTAAAAACACTCCGTTTCACTCTTGCAGCAAAATCTACAGTCTTTTTTATTTAGTAATCACATCTAATTTTGGGCACTAACCAGCGCCCTTAGTCAAATAATAACAAATTATTTTTGTTTTTATTTTTATTATTTTAACATACTACATATACTTAAGTATTAGATTAAGAATATACAATAGTATATTGATATTAAGCACATTGGAATGTGCTTGGGAATGCCATCCCTGACCCTTTTTATGGAGAAATGAGGGAATTGAGTGCCTGAAGTCTGGTGCTGGTCTTGTCCAACATGGTAAATCACTGTTGGAGCCATGGAAACTCCAAACACTGACTGCTAGTTTCTTTCCCTGATCACAGAAACATTTTATCATTCAAGATTTTTTGTAGGAAAAAAAAAGGTCATGATAACTTTGACACTGTTATGTTTGTCTGCATCGGTAGTCTAATGTAATCTGCATCGGTAGTCTAATGTAATGCTACAGATACTATCAGCTTTTACTATATCTAAAGGTAAGGTGACATATTAAATTGTTACCTCCACTTGTCATGAGGTTTAAAAAACCCAGATATTACATTTTTAGATATATTACTTTTTATTATTATAATTTTTAAATTTTTTATTCACAAAAATAAATTTCATGGAATTTTCTAATCAGATGTACCGGTTGCTTCCATTAGAAAAGTGGTCTGAATTGCTCTGTAACTTCCCAAATGAAAAAAAAAATACAAAAAACAAAGCACAAACATTTTAAGACTGTAATGAAAGTACAACCTTTAAAAGATTGGAAGATAATACCTCTGAATCAAAAGACAATCTTTTAACCCGTAGCCTCCACAGTCTTGTTTTCACCTTACAGTCATTAACCCTGAAAAGTATTGTTAAAAATAATGATTAGCCTATGTTTTTATTCTAATGCACCTATGTCTAAATTCTTTTGAGTGTGTGGAAAAGGTTCAACTGTAAATAAATCCTGCAGATTCATCAACAGAATCTGTGACCCCCTCCACATAGTGAGATTAGTAGGAGCATTCACTGCAAAGGTCCCTTCTCTCTAAATTACAGAATCACACACTGACTGAAATAATGCACCTACAGGAAAAAAGTGTGACCTCTAACTTGTGAAACCTCATCTTTATCACACAGCCCCTGGTATCTCCTGGCACTAGAATAAAGGTGCCTTTTCAACAAGGAATAGAAAGCCAGAGCTTTGAGAGGCAGGAAGCTAAAAGGTACAAGAAAACTTTTTTCTCACACTCCCTTGCTCTTGGAAAACAGGTGTCAGGAGTGAGTCTGGGGAAGAGATTCTGTGACATGAGAAAGACACAGAGGAACAGGCTTGTGAAACCCACAGAGTGACTATATGTTGTTGCTTGATAATTTATCATCTAGTTCTTCACTGCGAATGTTCAGCTTCAATTGTGATGCTACTGAATAAAGGTAAATCCTTTAAGCTACTAAACACATTTTTGGATGCTGGATGATCAGTGTCTTCAGTGAGAAAACATGGAAGATCTTTGCTGAGATATAGCCTTTCAGCCAGGATATTCTCTGTTGTACTGGTGTTAAGATGAGGGTCCCTTTTTCTTATCCTGGAACACATTCCCAGAGGCTGCTCTCTTTAAAGTCTGCAGATATAATGGAAATTGTTGCTATACTCTCCAGCAGTGTTGATCTGAGTACTTTCTGAGCAGTCAGTTCCTTCTAATATTTCTCCAGCATTTGCTGGATATCAGGCTGACAACTCTCATCCTAGATCACAGTGCATAGGGAAAACCTATTTGAGAAGCTGCAGCATTTGAAGGATAGACCAGAATCATCAACACAGTTGGAAATACATTCTTTTGGCCACTGGAGGGCTCACAGTTTGCTCATCTGCTCAACAGGGAGACATGAAGAATGAGGGGGAGGATGTGTTCCAGGCAAGTGCTACCTCTGCACATGGACTCCAAGGTCTCTATGAAAATGTTTTATGAAGTCAGACTTTTCTTCCTACGTTATACGCTTTCATCCATCACATGAAGAAGACAGAAGGGAGGTAGAGGTCATCTTGAGGTTATGGGCAGATTTAACAAACCTCTGTAGGAAATTATGTGCTGATAAGTGAATCACCTGTGACTTGTTTTTTCATGGCTATATTGCTTCTGGCTCAAGAGCTTGATGTAGTTTCATGTGTAGACATGCTTTGGGCATGTAAAGAGTTTGTCAAGTGTCCTTTATCACTTTGAAAATGAAGTTATTGATAACATAGTTTATACTCTGCAGTTGCCCCAGGGATTGCCTAGGGAAAGCTTTTTTGCTCTCTTGGTGCAGTTCTTGCAGGGAAGGATTATAATTTGTTATTATTTGGCTGGGGGCACTGGTCAGTGCCCAAGCTTTGGCTGTAGTCCTTCACTTTAGGTCTCTTTCTCTGTCAATCACCAGTATAAGAAAGAGCTATATTACTGCCTATCATGCCATCTTGGTTTTGCTCTGGTGTTTTGTATCAAATTCCTGGAGCAATCAAAGCTTGAGTTTGGATCTGCCACAATTTTATGAACTCAAAGTTGAAATCCCAGAGGAATATCCAACACCTTGTGTTGTGGAGGACATCCAACTAGATGCCTAAAATTGCCATGAGTATCTACAAACCCACTACAAAAATAACAGGATGGAGAAAGCTCACTTTCTGAGCTTTTCACTTTGTCACCAAAGGAGTACAGTTCTTTACCAGTTAGTTTTCCTTTCTCTTATTTGAGCTGTTCAGCTGCCAGAGGCAATGATACACTCCCCTAGTAAGATTATTTTAAGGCTAATTGCTTCCATAAATTGTAAATTATGATTCCAGTCCTCTTCAAGTCAACCCACATTTTCCCACTGATGTCAAGAAAAACAAACTTTGATATCAATGGTTACCATATCAACTTCCTCTTATTTTCATTTGCATTCCCAAATAATTTTTCTCCTTTTATGATAATGTAGATATAGATGTTCATCTGCTGGTGTAAGAAGCTATTAAAATATCTTGATATTCATCTCTGCCTACCAGTCAATGACAAGCAAGAAGCATTAACACTGAGAGTCCTACAATGGAATTCAATTAACTTATTAATAAGACATCATGATGTTTTAGAGCCTGTTAGTGCTGTGCTTTGGGATGTGATCCATGCTGATAAATCTTCTGGGGTGTGTAGGCAGTGAGCAGAACGTATCTCCTTGTCAGTGACTTTGTGACCATGGATAGAGCAATGCCTCACAATTCATTACAAATAGCAGTTGCTGTTTTTGTGCTGTCAGAATTTCCAGTGCAGTCAGAGCTCACATCCCTACACGTAAATGAGATGACATAGTGTTCATGTTGTCGACCCTCAGGCATTTAATCTAAGTTCTTTGAATTGTCCCTAGGAGACACTTAGTTGTCTCCAGTGTTTTATGAGAGTGCTCAGTAATATCTAATAGATTTAAAATTCAAATAGGCTGATTCCTTCTGTAGCTACAGCCTGTGGTGTCACTGGCTCTACCTGGACCCGTCTAAGCTGGTCAAAGAAATTGGATCAGTCCTACTCTCTAAAATGAAAAGAAAATGGAAAACACAGCTTGTACCCAGACAGCTGAGCTCTCTCCTCTTGCTAAAGACAAGTTGGCCTTATCCTTGGAGACCACTGGAAAAGTTTCTTACTTTGGTGATGCCCTGTGCTGTGCCTGGGTGTTGTCTGGAGGACTGGATAAAACTGTTTCAGGAGCATTATAACAATACGAAAATGGGCTGTCATGAGAGAGGGCTTGAGGTTTTCCCTGGCTTTGTTTCATTTATTGCTGATGATGATGCTCCTGAAAGCACTCTGCATATCAGTCTTTAGAGCCATTACCCAACATAGCATCTGTCATTTATGTTTACCTTTTTGATATAAAAGTTTTGAACTACTTTAAATGGGGAGAAATATACAGATCAGACATTGAGAATCTGGATCATTAATTCAAAAGTGAAGAAACATCACCTCTGAAAAGAATACTAAGAGCCCTGTATCCTTCCTCTAAACCAGTAGGGAAAGATATGCACACACAAATTAAATTAAGTAGAAAAAAGCTTTTCCTTCAGGTATACACTGTTATGCATCTTAAAATATGCACTGAAATATATTCTCACAGACAGAATGCTATCATATTTCTAATTAAATTTAAATTCTATATGGGATGCTAACTTTTATGTCAGAAAATAATTTTTATCTCTCCTGAGGGAAGTATTATTGAATGCAAGTTGCTTCATCAGATTTACTCTCAGAAGGAGCATTTCTCAGGAGTTTAATCAGTAGTGCTTTGGTTCACACCAGGAACTTCCCTGGGTATTGTGGTACAAGGATATCAGTCATGCACACTTTTCACAAACATAACCAGATTTTGACCGCTGGCCCCTGAGGCTAGAGAAGCAAAGCCCTGGAGGAAATGTTGTGAAAATAATAGAAAATCTGCCTGGTAATATTTAGTAATTATCAAATAGTTCCCTCTTTTTTAACCTGATATTTCTTGAAGAGGGAACATTTCTAAGTATTTCAATACAGAATGATAGTAACGTTCAATACAGAACATTTCTAAGTATTTGAGAAGAGAAAAACCCAACTGGTACATCCAGGGAATTAGAGTCTGTGTATCCAGAATTTCCAAACACCTGTTTTATAGTTACAACCCCTAATTTCTGCGGAAATTGCTTACAATTACTCTGAAAATGGAGAAGCATCTCCTCAGTTTTATAGGAATAGACAGTCTGGATCTTGGAGTATTTCTAATGGCTTAAACTTATGACACAACTTTATATTAACTGCTCCCAAAAGATAAAGAAATCATATTCAATAGTGAGTTAGCTGCTTAGGTTATCTATGTTATCTGAGCAGAACTGTAAGGATTTTTAGTAAGCTCACTAACTACACAGCAGGAGACTGTCAGCTTTCTTTCTATAATTTGAAAATAATGAACTTCAGTGTAATATTTTGTAAACAAAAAATGGGTGCCCTGATGCTGTGAGTGGCGGTGTGATCTTTTTGTTTTCTCTAATGTAATCATTGACATCCTCTACAGATGAAAATAAGCAAGTCTCCTCAGTTAAAGCAGTTTTTTCTGTACCGTAGGCATCACTTTTAATTTATAAATATTTGTTTCACTGCAGGTGAAGTTTGATGACTTTGCTGGAGACCAAAATTTACACATAGAAGATTATTACATTACAAATACATCAACCCTCCCTTATTCTTATGCAAACCAAAACAAAAGTAGATTTAGTTAAATTTTACAGCAGTCTTCACTGTTAACTAGGATAATACACACTTAGCATGGAAGCTGAATTATTGTCATTGCTTTTATAAATAGAGACTCCGTGACTAATACAGAGTCTAGGAAAGCACCAGCAGAGTTGTTTGGTTGGCTGCTCTTTTATGCTGTTTGGAAAACAGGCTGGAAGATATGCAGAATAAGCCAGACACTTAGTTTTAGCTGGTTAAATCAGCATTACTGAAATAACTAATCCTCTTAAGAGTGATGTGCCTGTTTGCATAGTTGGGGAAATCTCATTGTCTTTTTGTTTGTGATGTCACACAGTACATCTTGGACTCCTATTCCTCCAGACATGAACAGGGAACCCATACCCTACACCCCAGGAAATGGAATCTCACTAGGAGTGCCCTGAGCAGCTTAAAGTCATCCTGCTCCACTTCTCATCTCTTTCTTCCCTGCCTCTCTAATAGTCTCAACTGGTTGGTTGAGATCCTCTTCACAATGTTTTTCTCAAGTCAGTCAGACCCTAATGATTTTTTTCTGCAACAAATGAATTTTGTGTAATTAGGCTTCTCCTAGCACCTAAAAATGAGGTTCTAGGAGAGGTTTATGCTTCCTCGTTGTCTCCTCTTGATGGCAAAAGCCACAGCTGAGTTTTATGAATGCTGAGGCAAACATATTAAGTCATGCCCTTGCTGTGAGTGTAAGACAAAGATGAAAAAACAGCATGTACCAACACAGCAGTGGAAACACCTTGCTCCCACCCATCCTTCTGATGCTAGAGGTAGGTTTGGCATTATGGTGTGGTCACAAAAGTGCATTTTTGTTATTGCCTTATTCAGGCTGTAGAGACTGGGTTCAGAGCTGCCAAATAGGTACTTCCGTGGCTTCCATGTCTTATTATCCCATTTATTTTTTCTTGGCCATTCCTTTTTGCTGCCCTTTTACCTCCAGACCTCTTGCCAAACAAACAGCTCAGAATCCCAATAACTTTTTTCCACTGGTTCCAATTTTAATACATTTGTACCCGGATGAGTTATGTCTAACATTGATATTGCAGTCCCCTCAGAGTAGCCTGGTGTTGAGCTGGTTCCCCAGGTACTGCTACCCCTGGTCCCTGAATGTCCCCAGTACTACCCTTCAGTGTTGACAGGGTTTGACTGTCTCTCATATAATTTTCCCTTACCCACTGGTTAAACGTCATCATGGCACTGCCTATGATTTTGTCAACTTCTCAAATGGCTTTCAGTCACATCTGGCAATTTCTCATCATGGTCAGTAGTTTTCCACATGCTATTGAATTAGTTTAACCTCAGACTATGACCTAGGCATTGTTCTGCTGTTCAAACAGTCTGTATACTTTTTCAGTATTTTTTTAGGCATTTCCCCTTTTATCTTGCCCGGACTCTGAGTTGGATGCTTTTTAACCCAGGATGGTTCTTTAACTTCAGGATGGTTTCCTGAAGGTACACTGTCCTTTGGCTAAAGAAAACAACTGAGATGTACAGCTGAGCGCTCTCAGGACTGTGCTCAGAGTGGATCCTTACAGGTAGTTCAGGAAACAAGGATGATGTGGGACCGAGATTGGGGCCTTCAGTGTTCTTTAATGCTATGCAAAAGAGCAACTGGAGATGTTTACCCATCTAGTCTTGTTTTAGGTTAGCAGTGTCCAGTGTGTGCTGTTAGCAGTGGCAGACCAATGAAATATAAAAGCGTCATTAACTCCTAGATGGAGGAATATCATTACACTGTTGTATAGTGTTTATGGCTGAGCTAAAACCAACACATTTTTCTGGGCTGAGGGCCTCTGAATACAAGGTACATCTTGAGAAGGTCTTCAGGACATCTAAGTCTTCCAGATGTTCAGTGGCAGTAATGCCTCATACATGCTGCTGCTTCTGTTAGTGTGATGGCCTGGATAACTCTGGCAGTTTTTTGAGGCCACATCCCTCAAGTGTGTAGGAAAGTGTCTCAAAATGTGACCACAGTTTTGGAAATCAAATTTATGGGGCCAGACAAGAACAAGGTGAGGAAATCCCTTGTAAGAAGAGAAATATCCTCTCTCTGACACAGAGTAGTGGTTTTGTTTTGAGTCAAAAAGGGAATTTTCAGAGCATTTAGATCAGTCTTTAGTCATGGGTTTTTTTTGTGTTTTTTTTTTTTTAGAGTGCAATGGGTCCTCTCTGCCTCAGGACAGTAGCAAAGGTTTAACTCATTCATGTGACTGCATTCTGATTCTGGACGTTGTCTGGGGAGATGATGAGTACAGATGATCCCCAAACAAGTTTTGCAACCTTTGATGTGTCTGTGATACTACTCAATCCCTGAACATGTAAAATTCTGGATTATAAATCATCTAACTTGAAATTAAATACATGAGTCACTGAGCAGACACATTATTCAGTTATTTCATACTTTGATGGACTTTTCTCTGATATTTATCTCATCTCATGGCAATTTTCTTGACTTCTGGGAAAAACTGCCATCATTTTAAACACAAAATGACATTGAATCTGTAGGCAGAATTCCTTCTTCTGTCAGTGGGAACAGGATTAGGTTTGCAGTGGTTACTACACCAGATTTTCTAATGAAACACTATTACAGTCCCTTATTAACTATTCCTTTTTCATGATAACTTGGATATAGTTGTTCATCTGCTTATGAAACTCTTACATATCTTCACATTCATCTCTGTCAATCAATGACAAAGTAAGGAGCATGAATACGAAGAAAATTACAATGGATTCAATTAGCTTATTAATAAGGCATTTGTATATTTTATAGCCCAGTAGCAGTGTGCTCTGGGACATGATTCATTCACTGATAAATCTCACAGAATGCTGAGCAGAAAATGGATTCCTTCTCAGTGATTCTGAAGTCACACTTAATTGGACAAAATCAGATAGATAATTTACAGCTGTTTTGTTATGGAATAGTGATGGTGGAAACTGCAGAGTAGCAGAGATGAGGTGTTTTGAAGAATGGGAACTTTCAGCTGCAATTTTGCTTGATAACAAGAGATTCTAAACCCTTCAAAGCATGGACTCCGTTTTGATTTGTGTCTATATCTATTAATTGCAGTACAGATGGTCTTTCTGAAGAAGTTACCTAGGCTTG
This sequence comes from Phaethornis superciliosus, assembly GCA_023637945.1. Lineage (NCBI taxonomy): Eukaryota > Metazoa > Chordata > Aves > Apodiformes > Trochilidae > Phaethornis > Phaethornis superciliosus. Next base: position 187,150,135 of record JAJQWJ010000001.1, read on the forward strand.
TGAAGCTTTGACGTTACATAAGTGCTTTTAATTGTTCTAGTTACACACTTGTAGCTCAGACTGCTCAACACCTCAGAAATGAGAAAGGTAAGATTCATAATATGCAAATTCTGAGGAAAGTGAAACACTATTTTTGTTAATTTTTACATGTTTTTATAAGAAGTGATGGAAGCTATAGTTTTGTGTACCATGCATTAATCCTAAATGAGCAGGAAAGGTGTTAATATTGTGAAACACTGATTTTTGACCTCTTATTTTCTCTTTTATTGCTCAAGAGCCTAGGCTTGCCTTTGAAGCTTTTTACCAAGGTAGAGCTGGAAGAACTATTGCTAGTGCTCAAATACTGCAACTCTGTTTGCTATTGTTTCAGTGACTGAATGGAGTGTTTTGGCCAGAGGAAGTTTTGTCAGCTACCCACAGAAGAGATGGTAGAATTTCAGAAAAGCATTAATCTGAAAGTCTGGGGTGGTCGGGAGGTAGGGGAAAGCTACTTATACACACACAGATGCTGTACATATACATTAGATTGCATACAGATATCATTGTCTATTTAGAAATAGGTATGGATTCTTTAGTTTGATCTTTTAAAATTGTAAGTTCCTAGGGAGGTGAGTTTGCTTCTCTTTGCAAACATACATTGGCTCTTGTCCCTTTCTGTTGGAAAGTATCTGTGGCTACCCATACACTTGGAAATAAAAAGGTCCAAGGCCTTCTCTTGGGCAGTGGGATAGGTAGCAAAGTCACAGTTTACATCCATATGGTTAAACTTGTTCTTAGAGCAGATGGGCCCTGATCCCAATGTTTGTGCCATGAATCTTTCATTCATGATGTGGGTTTTAAAATGTAGTATAAAAAAAATCTTGCAGTTTTTCATTATTAAGGGAAACTAATTAAGGGAAGTAAATGTATATATTTTTCTGTATTTCAATAAGTAAAATTATTTCCAGAAGTCAGCTGAATTGACTCTAAAGAAAAAAGTATACAATGAGATTTCTGAGAATTTCAGATACAGCATTAAAGACACAATACTGAAGACTTTTGAGTGACTTGTGCAGGATCAGTTCTTGATTTGACAAAAGTCATGGTAACTTGCACAGCCACTTAGATTGTTCTCATATTCTGGAGAAAAACAACCATGTGAGTTGGCCTAAGCTTAGGAAGTTCCAGTAGGAATAATTTCACCTCTACAATTTTATGATTTACTGTTTTTCTGATGGAAAGCCTGAAGGGAAGGGATGGCAAGCTTTGTAGGCCCCACAGCTCAGCGACCTTGCAGGTGCATGAAAAAACCTGCCATCAGCTCTACATCTGCCTGGCAACCTGCCTGGATCTATCTGTTGCCACAGAACAATGCCACTCTATCCAGAGACAGGGTTGCTGTACCCAGCAGCCCACCAGAGATAAGGTTGCTGCAGCCCCATTTCCCCAGGAGCAACCAGTAAAGTCCAGTCCAGCAACCAGTCCACCCCAGTCCAGAATCCACAGTCTCTCCAGCAGTTGTCCTGTGCCCCCTTGACCCTCTAGTAACCACCTCATATTCAGTCAGATCTTTGACCCCTTGTATCCATCATGCTCAAAGAGGAGGTCCTGATTTTTTGGTTGCAACTACAAAACAATATGCTAGACACAGAAATGAAACAAGAAAATTATTTAAAAAATAGAAGAAAGTAAATCTTGTCTTTGTTTTTCTGGAAGATTTTTTTTTCTTAAACTTGTTTTGGAAAAGGAATGAAAGGACAGGAGAATGCTCACGAGATCCCTACTCTTCTAAATTTAATGGCAAGAGTTTCAAGGAAGAAATTTTAAACTGTTGAGCTTTCTTGGGTTTTCCATATTCATTTTCCTCTCTAAAAATGTGAACCAGTGCCAGAACTTCAGGCAGTGCAATCTGGTTTAACTACATTTAATCAACGTATCTGTTTCAATTTACTTCAACGGAAGATATGGTTCCCTGTTTCAAAGGCAAGAGTGATAATTTTAAATATATAAATTTTTATGTGGGTCCATTCTGCTGTTATTAAGAAAGGTGAAAGTGTTCCACAGGAAGGAGTGAAATTGTCTTTGAAATAATTTTGCATGCAGATACTTAGTTTCCCACCCCCCCACCCCCCATCCCCAGCTTTCTTTTAGCAGAAAGGACATGATTTCTTTGTCTATTTTGAAAAGATTCAGTCTGAAGAAGATCAGAACTCACTGTTTTGCTCTGACAACTATGACGTAGTGCCTGATAATCAGTCCAAACACTACCAAGTACCTTCATTACTTACTCCTATTCCTGTCTTTCCCATCTTCTATTACTTTAAACGTAGGAGCAGTGCTTGATCACCTTTGAACCAAAGCTGTCTGCTTATTACCAGTTTCATAGCCACAGCTGGGTGACTGCTTTCCAGAAGGAAATTAAATCTGCATGGAAGAAAGGGAAAAATTAAGGTCATTTAAATAAATAAGGTGTGTTTTCTCTATCTGGTAGTCTTAAGAACACAGAAACTGCCAGACTGGATCATGCCTCAGGTCTGTCCACCCCAGCATACTGACTCTGACAGCAACCAGGACAGGCTGCCTCAGAGGAAGACACATGAACCCCAGCATCTGCAGACATGGCATAACCTGTCCCTCTGTGATGTCTCATTTTCACTCTTCGGAGACCCGTATTGGGGTAATTATTGTAGTTCTGGATCTTGCATTACTGTGTAAACTTCCTTTTCTTTGAGTGGGTTTTTTTTTCTCTTTTTTTTTTTGATCTGAGACAGGAGTAGATGTCCTGGTATTCCCACATAACTGAATGGAAAATACTAAAATCCTGAACTGACTGACATGGACTTTTCAGCTACATGAAAAATAAATTTTATGGGTACCATTTTGTAGCTCTTGAGACATGAGTGAAGTGCAGATTTTATGTCAGGTTTCTTCCACATGTCTGGTGTCAGGAACATATAGGTATAAGGACTTGAGGGTGGTGCTGCCATATGTAGGATATCAGCCAGCAGGTATCTGTGGGCTTGCTACCGAAACAGTCTTCATGCTGAGTCCAGCATGATCTTGACACATCCATGTCAGAGGTCCCTGATCCTCACTGTGAGGAAATACTGAAGTGTTACTGCTGATCTACTTTTCTGCCCTGCTTACAGAAAGGTGGGCCAGCCCTGCCATATGGAGTCATGGGTTACAGCATAGTGTCTTGTTCTGAAAATCAAAGAAATATGCATGCTTGTTTTTTGCCATGTCTGCTAATTTCAGCCTTTTTGAGTAATGCCATTTTGTTTAACAGACAGCCACAACTAACATCCCTATTTGAAGAATGCAGAAGTCACAGTTCTCTAACTAATATTGGCTAATTAGTCAAAGCGATCTGTGGATTTGATAAGTCTTGCCAGAAGAGGCTGAATAAAACTCCAAGCCGCTGAGACAGCCAGGGTGTAAGAAGCACATGGGATTTTATTTCCTTTATTACAGACTGTGATTTTTTTCATTGATGAACTGAGATGCATACGTATATCTTAATCTGCCTAAAGTCTTCAAAACCTGCTGCTCAGCTGCTGATTAACTCAAGAGGGTTAAATGCCTAAATTTCCACTGTTGCACATATACAAAGCAGCTTATGTCCTGATCCTGCTCCATATTTTATGAGCTTCTTGGATCTCTCACTAAAACTGCAGCCCCAAATCTGGAGTTAATTCTCCTTGTCAGTCTCCCACAGTCCTTCTCAGAGCACTTCTCTACTGGAGGCTGATCCCAGAGTGCCCACTCTTTGGCACATTTCTTCATGCTTGCTGAAATCTTGCTTCCTACTCAAATCTTTCACAAAGCTCTACTGGGATATCTTTCTGAAAAACAAGAGACTTCATTCATTATAGTTAATGGGAAGGTAAGATCCCTTTTTAACTTCAGTCAAATCATACTCTCCAGACTGCTTTCAGGCCAAGATTTGGAGCAGCTTTCCTGCCTTGAAGAATTGCCAGAGCCCTTGTTCCCAACAAGGAGTCAGCAGGAGAAAACCAGAGTTATTTCTCTTCTTTGTAAAAGCAGGAAAACAAAGATAATATATTTATTGTTATGAGGAAAAGCTATGTAATGAAACTTGTCATATGAAACTGAATGTAACTGATGTCATCTGCAGAATTTTTTTTTTTTTTTTACAGCAAATTTGTTGGGAAAAAATTCCTACTTTGAAATTTTTTAAATTTTATTTTATTTTAGGTTTTGATAGCTGCCTTTTTTTTTTTTTTTTTTCTCCCCACAATTGTCAGTACAATAAAACAGGGAATCTATCAAGTATTTCTAGCTCCACTGTACATTTAATAGCTTCCATGGACTCCTATCTGTAGGGAGAAATGAAAAGTGAGGTGAATCCCCTATACATAGTGCAGCCATTCATGCATACAAAGAGATTCTTTTGTAAGCATGTCTGATCATTGCTGCACAGAGGGTAAGAATTACTCCATGATGTGTATCCTGTCCATTTCTAAAACAGTTGTCAGCCTAGAGCCATGTCTTCACTTCCTTGGGGAGCCCTATAAGATAACAAAATAGGTTAATCTATTAAAAAGCTCTGCACTGTTCATTCTGCTTCAATTCCAGAGTCCAAAGACTCAGAGCTTCTGGCCATGATAATTTCTAATACATGCTTTCCTCTTTGTAGCAATTTGTACGCATATAACCTGTGGGTTATCTGTAAAGAAAGATAGTGTTTCAGCAATAGTGGATTCAAGAGCAAGAAGCAAAAGAAGTACTCAAGAAACTTTTTTCCCTAATAATCCCCCTTCTTCTGATTTGCCATAGACTATTGCCTGCCTCACCCTTCTCCTCTTATGTGCCTCTAAGTTTATTTTTACTTGCTGGCCATCCAACGGAAATGTTTATCTGGGACGTTATATTCAGGTGCTTGCCTGGGGCTAACAGTTATTGTAAGTACACATAGGACTTAAGAATACATGGTTGTTATAAGCTCTGCTGATGAAAATCTCAGCTCCTTCAACTAATACTATCTATTTTCTATTAATTATTTATGCTTTCAGAGAAAGCGTTGCCAACCCCCTCATCCCCTATACATTTTCTCCTGTAACATTGCCATAACAGAAGCAAACCTACTCATTTTAGCCCCATGGTACCACATAATTCATTACTTTGGGGGAAGAAATTTCATGAAAGAATCTGTTGAAGGTTCAAGACTGGAAAAGCACCTATAGGACCTCTTTAACTAGAAGACAGTATACCCTAATGGTGTCAATGTAGAGCATCTGAACAGCTGTCAGTGAAGAGGTGCTGATGGGCTGTTTTCACCTGCTTCACACTCTGTATCTCAGGCTGGATCTCCATTTCTGTCTTCTGTCAGCTTTCTTTCTTTTCTCTCACTACTCCCTCCTCATGTAATCCTTTCCTTTATCATGTAACCCTTTCCTTTATTGATAAATTTTTTTTTTAAGTCTCTGCTGAATTCTCTTCTCTGAGGTAATTTTGTTCTCTTGTCTGGGCAGAGAGGCAACATCAGACATCCATGTGCTTTTTGTCCCCAGGCACCACTGTGGTAAGCCCGTTAATAAAAAATACGACAGGTAGGAGGAGGAATTTACTTTGAAAGCAATGCTGCAGTAAAACTGAGGAGTCTGCCATACTTGACAATACAACAAATTGAAATGACTAGAAGTCAAAACCTTTGGTTTTCTGAGGTGTTCTGTAAGCATACAACCATGTACATTAGCTTTGACTGGATATTAGTGACGGCACCTTCAGAAGAACCCTCTCTGTCAATATTTAGCCTCTTTCTAAGGGAGAAACCGGGCTGCCTGTCCCACAAAGTGGCTGAAAGCTGTGAAATTACCTACATGCACCAGTTCTTGATATTGTCATTACCAGTTTGTCACCTCTGAGAGAGATGGCAGCTTGGCTGCTCCTTAGCTGTACTTCACTCGCTAATGAGGACCTTAGTTCCAAAGTGAGGATATCAGTGGATTAGATTTTAGAAGACAGACAGGTAGTACCCCTGCAGCTCTCAGTGCTGTGCTGTTCATTTTCCAAGACATCCAGGTGTATGCTGGAGGTACCAGCTCTGAATTAAGTAAATGTGATATAGAGCTAGAATGAAACTCCTCTTGACCCTGGGAAGCCACTTCAGCCACAACACTGTCAATGCTGCTAGTATTGTGCTGATAAATCAGAACAGTGAGAAAAGTGGAATGGTATTTATCAGCTGTGACATCAAGTAAGTAGGATTAAAAAAACCAACCAAACAAAAACTAAAGAAACCACAAACATTTGAAAACTGGAAAATTTAATCATTTTTCATCAAAAAATATGCTGGTTTGTGTCAAGATCAGTACTTTGCTCTTAAAATGCTTGAGCAGAGTAACAGCATTATGTCCATAGAATACGATGTCATCACCAGAAGACCATGTAAATCCTGAAAAACACAATTATTTTGAGATTTGCAGTCCTGAGTTTACCAGTTGAGAACTGATATAGTTCGATGCAACTTATAATTTTGGATTGGCAAGAACAAAGTCCAATCACTAATGGTTGGGTGCAAGCATAAAGTTTTACCAGACAAATAACACAGGCAAAGTGATATAACCTTGTAAAGATATGGCAAATATTTTGCGAGGCAAAAAAGAAAGAGAAAAAGAGAGAGGGAAGGGGAGCTGGAGATAAAAGAATGAGGGAGGGAGAGAAAGAGAGAGAAAAGAGTGAGAAGGATATCACCACCCATGCATCCAGTGGCATATGGGTGATCTTTCTTCTTCAGGATGGTGATTGAGTTCCAGATGGGGCAAAGGTCTGGTGCAGGGTGGTGGGTCAGTGGTAGGCAACAACCAAGGAATGAGTTGGTGTTCCTTATATACACCAGGGTTTCCACTGCTCTCAACGCTCACCCAGGCCCCTGGAATCTCACCTTTCAGGAAAGTGTCCTCACCTCTCTGAAAAGGCCATTGTTGGATCAGCCCATGGTCCTTAGTTGTTGTTAGACAGTTTGCTGGGGGCTTCAGCTCACTGCCAGATACATCTGGGCAAGAGCCTTCACTCTGTCTTTTCTGTCAGTGGGAGTCTACCTCCAACATTTGCTTTGCCAAATTGTCATTTGAGGCAAAGAAAATTCAAAATTCCACTGAATGGAACCTCACAAGAATTATTTATTTTAAATGTCAGAATTATAACTAGAATAGTAAAGGAGTTTTAATAGGGTAGGATTTCTTTAGGTTATAAACATTGGTACCTCAAACCATTTAGTTTTCAGCAACTGGAGAGAGAAACCAAAACCCAAAATTCTTCCCCATTTATTATCTCCAAACCCTGAAACACTTTCATTGTAGAGGTTTTTGAAAATGTTCTAGTGATTTGAAAGGACAAACCCAGGTAAAACTGAAATATTTAACCTAAGTAAAAATACACATACATTTATATATATGTGCACGAATAATACAATTTTCTACTAATTAAAAATGTGACATGCCTCTGAAAGACAAAATATTTCCTAACACTGATGTGAAAGCTGGTCTGGGTGTCATAGTACAATTTAAATTTACTTACTGTTATATGCTAAAGACAGGTTCTTAGCTTTGTTCTTCTCAGCTGAGGTTCTAATGGCTGTCACTGCTCAACAGCTCTGGAGAACTCTGCCACAGTACACAAAGGTGTCAGAGTAACATTGCATTTCATGCCTGGAACTAGTTAACAAAGTCAACTTTCTGTTTCTTTTCAAGATAAACTATTCACAGTTAATCTATTCAGAGTTTCTTCTTCATAAAATTCAGAGTTTTCCTCTTCATAATCAAAATTAGGTTTTGATTGTAATTTAATCTGTTTATACTACGTTCTTCTTTTATAGACTTACATTGCAGGGAAGCGTCCCTGTAGATTTACTCTGGTTTTATTCTGTTTCTTTATAACATTTACTGCTAAACACTGCCAGAAAGAGATTAGTGGACTAATTGGATTTTAAGTTTGATACTTTACTGACTCTTTTATGTTCCCAGGCTTCCTTTATTTGTTTTATTATCATAGTTTTCTTCTAAATACATGATCTAGAATCCTGTAGGATTCTGCAGAATCTGTGTTTCACTACAGAGAGGTTAAGATTTTTTTTCCTAACTATAAGGGGTTAGTATCACTTTAAGCTCAGTGCTACCCTTTCAGACTTCCAGCTGCAGCTCCTGAAGGTTTCAGGTCTTCCAGAACTGTCTCCCTGCATGCATTTAGGACACTCTTGGGTGTCCCACATTGCACTAAGAACCTCTAAAAAGGCAGCTGGATCTTACCCAAACAATTTTACACAGTTTTACACGTTACACAGTGTCTAGCGCAATGAATTTCATATCCTGAGAAGTGACTGTGGGTGCTATAAGCAATTCAATGCATTTTGTGAGACAGCCATAAATGTAAAAAGACCATGGATAGATCAAATCTGTGCTGTAAAATGTCTTCAGAGTGGAAACATTTATTTTCCTTGTCATAATTTGGCAAAGGCAAATACTTCATAGTGACAAATACATTTTCATTTAATTTCATCATGAAAACAGGATAAAAGTGTTCTCAATAGAGAACGTTGTGATTGTTTGCCTCCAAATGGTTTTGTTTCCATTTTCAAATGTTATTTTAGATGTATGTAAAATAGACATGTGTCCATAGATCTATATTACTTCTATGTGTAATGTGTGCCCATAATGTAAGAGGTGAAGTTGGAATGGAAACTTTGATTTTTGTTCTCCTGGAACATTTACGTCACCCTGGAATTGATTTACCTACCTTTTCTCCAAGTAACAGCCCTCCTACACAATTCTTTGATTTATAAAAGGGAAACTTTTTGTAAAATTTCCCACAAAAATGAAATGCAAGCTCCAGCTCCTCACCATCTCGCTGGCTACAGAATCTCCATAAGCTGAGATCATTATATATCAGTCAATAAGCGTCTGTCACAGTGCTGAGACGTACTGTATCCTGTTTTGCAGCAAGTATTGCACTTGAGGTCATTTTCCCATGGTTCTGTGGTTCAGTGTGTGGAGCCACAACAATCTGGATTTACTCCCATAATTTTTGACACCAAAACGAAGTACCTAAGTTAGGAGCACTGTAATTTTTGTGTCCCCATATAGGCCATAGGAAAAAAAAAAAACAACAAAGAAGGCAGCTCTGTTCTAAGCTGGGCTCTGAACTGGAAATGGAACCAGAAATGAAAGTTTTCTGTCACTGCTATCTTTGGTGAGAATAATCAATTAATTTCATGCTATGAATATAAATTTCTGAAAAGATTGCAGAAAATTTTTTCATAACCAAGCAATGGATAGTGAGTAGCTATCTCTTTTGACGTATATACTTTTAAAGCAAGGTAATACTATGCCTAAAATTTTAGGTGCTTCCTCCATTTAGAGAAAGCTGGTTAATAAAAAACCTAGGAAGTATCAGTTACTAAAATGAAATAGAAAGGAAACAGATTTATACACTGTTAAGACCTGAGTCATCTCTAGATATGCCCTAAATACATTAAACAGAAAATACTAAATTAAATTCATATGTAGAAATTGGCTCAGTGTCCCCATTGGCTCATCAAGTCATGAAAAAAAATGAATTAAACTCACTCATTGGATGTTTAACACAAAGGAGGCTTTTCTGATCCCTATATGTTAAACACCACTAATTGAATACCACACTGAATTTGACTTGGAAAAGAATGGAACTGTTCATTCCAACAGAGTAAAATTGGTCTTGATAGAAACCTTATAAGTGCAGATCCTTTGCTTAAAAAAGCTGAGGAGAAAATATGTCACAAGTTTTATATATTGTCAACTTCTCTACGTTGAATTGCTTTGGAAATTAAAGGTTTTTCACTCTGATCTGATTTTGCAAGGAATGTCTTTGACCCAAGAAAAATAAAGAAGCATCACCATCCATATAATTATTTTGAAAATTCTTAGTCTTTGCGTTTACTTTTTAGAGCTTTAAAGGCAGTGACCATAAGCTCATGGAAATAGAGCAGGGCAGTCTAGATGTAATGCAGGACTCATTAAACCATTTTCCCCAGTTTTTGAGTACAATCATTCTATGGATATAGTTGAGAATATGTGTGTATACATATATATGAAGTGATTCCCCAAATGTTTTAAACAGCTTCAGTTGATGAATTAGTTTCAAACTGGTTTGGTTTTTGGTTGGTTTTTTTTGTTTGTTTGGGGTTTTTTTGGTTGGTTTTTTTTTTTTTTTTTTTTTTTTTTTTTGTCCTGATGGTCTTTTTCAACCACTTTTGTTTATTGAAGTGGAATGTTGATGTTTCTCCTTTTTATATGGGTCTATGAAACGTGTAAGGAGGACAAAGGCTTACTTGGGTTGCCTGCAGTGTAGATATTTAAAGAAATGTTGGAGGTACTATCATTGTCAACAAGCCCTTGTTTGCAGGAAAGGAGCAGAAATGAAGGATAGCCTTGTGATTAAACTGAAGAAATGTATCTCAGGATATTACAGATAAATTCCTGCACCTAAATATATTGTAAAACAAATAATCTAAGCTTCATCCTTTAGTTTCAATTTGCATTTGTCTGCCCCATTCTCCTGTTGCTTCGTTCAATCCCTTTGTCACATGAAGGAGAATACTGCAGGTTAGCAGTGAAAGGTTAACACATTAGAGAACAAGCTTTGAAATCAAGTGACCTGAATTATTGTTGGGTTGATTAGTATGCAAGAGATATTTTGTGTGAGTCAGCATCGTTCTAAACTAGCCTCATATAAGTGGAAGGACATAAAAATATTCACCCCCTGGGCATTTTGAAAATATTTTTAACTTCATTGGTATGGAACCAATATCCTCAGGAGCTGGAATTGAATGTTCTTAATTCAGGGCAGAAGCAGCACGTGCAGCACAATAACAGAATGTGACATGCCATTAGCAGAATCCCAGTGATTCTTGCTCTTCCTTATTCGCCAAATAAATGTGCATTAGTCAGTAATAGAAATCTTCCTTTAAGATCAAAGAACTGAAATGTGTAATCTAGCTTTCACTGATTTCTGGGAGTAACCTCCCAGAGACCTTCCAGTTGCAGGGCGTCACCATTGTTTCCTACAGGTTAGTAAAAAAGGGAGAAAATAAAGAGTGCCAGGGAACAGACATGTTTGATGGTATGGGAAGGGAAAGTCATAGCTGAGGGAATAAGTTGAGCGCCTGATTACAGACAGGCAAGAGAAAGAAGAAAACTGTGAGGGATTCTAGTGGTACTGCCATTCACACTTCTTAGCTGAACAAGGACTCAGGCTATGAAAGAGTGAATGCCATCCTCGCTGGAAAGAATGGCAGTAGGCACCAGTGCCAAAGGGGGAAAAAATATAAATAAATAGAAGGAAAACCTGGATAGACGGAGAACTACCTGTCTGATCTGCCTCAAAGAGATTGCCTCAAGCATCCTCTGACCTAAATTACACTTATGGATAGCAATGCCACTTCAACTGTCCAGAGGTGAAATGAGACCTTGCATATCAGAAAGTGATATTTTTTTTTGTTTTTGCTGCTTTTCACATCTCACTGAGCTTCAACGAAGCTGCTGTTTGCTGCACCAGTTTTCCTTTCTCTCTGTCTTAGCATGCTGAAGAGCATCCTTGTTTCCACAGAAATTTGGCGATGTGCCACAAATGGAGTTTGTTTCTTTATTGGCCTTGGTAGGACACAAGGCTTAAAGGGATGGTGTCTTCTACAGTTACATCTGTCCGTCAGGGTGTACCCTCTCATACCACACATCACTGTAATGAAGACTGGTAAATCCATCTCCAGTGTGCACTAGAGCTGGAATTAGTGCTGTAATTTACAGTTAATATGAAACAAATGAAAATGACAACTTAAGATTAGAACAAGGACCTAGTTAAAATGTATTGAGGCTTCTTGTTGAAAATCAGTTTGCTCTTACAGTCCATTGTAAAATTGATGGATTATTGTATTATTATTATCTATTCAGCTTCTTTGAAGGATTTGGGTTTTGGTGTTTTGTTTTGTTTTGTTTTGTTTTTTTGGTGTGGGGTGTGTGTGGATCAGGGCAAAGTGTCTTGTGAATTTCATAGATAAAGGAATTCCTTTCCTCAACATTTGTGATCCATATCTATTTCTAGATGGATAAGCCTATTGCAAGTATTTTAAAAGATTTTGTAAGACAGTATGAATAGGCAAATATAAACTTACACGTGTTGCAGTTTCACTAAGCTAGTGAGAAGCGGCACAAAGCAATAACCAAATTGAGGTCTCAACCGAGAATGAATCGATGAGTTCAAATGATTAAACTTACAAATATAGTAAAGGTAATCAAGTCAAATTATAAGTTTGACACTATTTGAATTAGTTAAGTTAGTTTTTCCTTGGAAAAATTAAGGAGGAACTAGATCTTTCTTCTATGATCTTACCTATATGTACAAAATATTTCTGTAGAGTGAAAAAAATTCCCACAAGATGAAAATGCACTTAATAGAAGTGCAGTCTCTCTTAACTTTGCTCATCTGAACATTAGATATCAAGTTCAAAGTAGTTATGTGGTCCTTGTGGAAGTGAGAAAGAGAGATACAAAAAAGAGGTCTATTCTGCTTTTCTAACCTTAAGCATTCAGTATGGGACAAGATGAATTTCCCTCTGGAAATCTCTCCCCAGTTTCTGCAAAGAGTGTACATATTAGCTTGAAATGAACAGCTATTTCTGGTGTGAAAAATCCTTCTTTACATACCTAACTTTTATTTGTTTTTTAAGGCTAGGTAAAACTGATCTAGGCCTGAGCATTTTTTCCAGGCTTAGTCCTTTGACAACACAATTCAGAAAATGCAAGTGAAGTCCCTTTGTTCATCTTAGCAGAGTGTTATTAAATGAATGCCATTTGCATGTCTCCTCCTTAAATCTCACTGCTACACATTATTGTGGTTGTTCTTATTCCACCCCCTAACTTTAGAACAAAAGAACCTTTTCAAAGACTTCACACAGAGGTGATGGATAAATCATACACATTAACAGCTTTTGAATAAAACCATTTTAACTTGAAAAATCTATTAATTCTGTGATGTTTACTTTAAGAAAATTATTTAAGGCTTTGTTTATGCGTATGCTGACACATGCATATAATATAATTGAAAAAATAATAAAGAAAATATAAAAGATGTAGGCTATTGTCATCACACAAAAAGAAACTGAATTTTACTTCATTTCTTGGGAGCTTATGCTCAAGTTGATACTGTTCTTTGTTATCTTTTTGTGGACAATAGATTTATGGTAAGGACTGGTAACAGAGTAAGTAATCTTACTGGACTGCAGGTGACTTATTCTGGTTTTACTAGCAAGTCAGGTCCTTTGTCTTTCCCTTTTCTGTTTAGAGAAGAGTGAGCAGATTTGTCTGTGATTTGCAATAAAAGAGAAAGACACATCATTCTTGTGCAAAGGCCTGTCTTTATCAGGATTCTATCCCATCTGCTGTGTGTATGTCTGTGGCTTTTTGGCCAGTTAGGTGAACACAAATCCTCATGGCTCAGTCCTGTAGAAAGCAATCTCTAGTATATGACAAAGAATTCAATGGCTCAGTAGCCCTAACGTTTTCAAAACCAGTAATATTGATTGCAGATACATATACTCAAAGTGATATATAAGAGGAAGTCATGTTGACCACCTACCTTTCAATGATAGATATTAAACAAGCAGTTGACTGGAACTCATCCTTTATGTAAATACTTAAAATTTGCACCTACTGAAAAGCATTTTCATATATTTAACAGTTGGGGAGTTGGGTAATTAATATCAGCGCACAAGGGGAAAGGCAGCATATAATCTTGTTCAGCATTAGTCTGCTAAATATTAGGTATTTAAGATACTTATATCTGGGTTCTTTCCACAATCTGCAGAGAGTGACAGACCTCTCTAGAGGGCAATCCATCCTGTCTAATTTAGACATCTCTCTTACTGTGGTATAAATTATCATCTGAAGGAACCTATAGTTGTGTTAACTGTGGAGTGAGTCTAGGTATTGTATTAGTCTTGATAGTTAATTTTTAGACGAAAATATATAAAGGGTTTCAAAGCTTCTTTTAATTTTTCTGAATATGTCTTCTTTACACTGAATTCAACTTATCAGATGCAGAGTTTAAGCCAACTAACTCTGCTTAGGCCTCTATATTTCAGATGTGTAGTAATTTCCTAGCCTCAATGTAGGTTTCTACTGCTATCTGAGATGCCCCAGAGTATTCTATGTGGCTCTAAGTAGTGATCCTGTAGCTTGTGTCATATCTATCAGCCTTTTGTGGATGATTTGGACACTTCAAAGCTTTGCAAATTTCACCATATGTTTGGGCAACTGAGCAGAGCCTGTAGGGTAGAAGTCATCTCCAGATTAAGATATTTAAATTCAGATGCCTGCATATAGGTGTCTACATGTTAGTTAAGGGTCTAAGCTTATGCTTTAGTCAATGAAAATTTAATCACTACACTGAAGCCTGAAAAGCCATTCTGCTGACCCACCAGCTGTAGCCATACTAAGGAGAAATTTAATTGCTCTGGAGTCTATTTCCTATATTGACAAGGGACTTGAGGCCTGTGGATGGAAGCCAGGCAGAAAGCTTAAGGGGATCTCAGAGAGCACATTCGTGAGGGAAAATGAATTGAGTTAGTCTGTGCTGCTACAACAGGAGCTTGCATGCTGCCTCATGTGTTAACACCTATATGCAGACCCCCTGAAGTTGGAGGAGATAACTCTTGTGCTTGAAATCTGGGCACATGACTACAGGTGCTAGATATGTCACCTTTCTCATGATGAACAGCAAATTTTATGTGCATAAATGTGATTTCAACAACTTCAGACAAGTTGGGCCAGTAAATCACTGGCAGATCTGGAATTTATGTGACTCAAGGAATCAGGCACAGACTTCTGAAAGAGTAGACCAAAATCTAATAGACATCAACACAAGCAAAAATGACAGTGTGAAGCTGAAGGCAATTACTGACTTGAAAAAAGATATGAATTTACTGACTGCACTTGATGAGGCAGCCCCAGCAAAGTCTGTGAGCAGCAGACAGATTGATGCAGATGAATGGTGTGATGACTGTGTTGTGAGGAAATACTGAACAAAGATATTAGGAGGCAGAGAAAGTAGCTCCGTAAAAATACATTAGGAAAAGTTATTTTAAAAAGGAGAAAGGTGCCAATTTTGACACTGTGTGGGCAGCTCTATGGACCAATTCTATGAAGCAAGCAATCATTTCTCATTTATAACCCTTAGCTCATGCATAGTAAAAAATATTCCCTCTACCCAAATACATACATCCCCATGTTCATTGCCAATGGTTCTGTTACTTGAGGATATTTTGGCAAGGGAGGCTGACAAATGCAATTAGCAAATATAGCATAGACTGGTTTATAGCCAATATTTTGAGACAGTTACCCTTGAGGTTAGTGGGTAGGGTTGTTTGGCTTCCACTAGTAAAGCTGGCTGGGGAAGAACGATGGAGGTGAAAATAATGCCAGTCCACATAATGACCCATTGGGAGTGCCTTATGCTCCATACCATGAGCTGTCAGGGAACCTTTAATTCCAAAGAAATATGATATTCATTTTTGTCTTGCATGTGTCAGACACATTGGAGCTGACATTAAAAAATCAGGCTAGGCAAGTGCTGTAGTGTTACATCTTACATGTAAATCATTGTGTTGGCAACAATTTTTTATTTGAGCCTATTGGGGTGTGAAAAATGCCTGGCCAGAAAACTCCTCCATGTCAAGGCTTTATTAATAAAAGGAGGTGGTATGGCAACTGAGACTGACAACTTTTGTGATTTGTTTTGTGTTTTGTTTTGTGATTTTGGGGGGGGTGCGGGGGGGGAGGTGTAGGATTTTTCTCAGGGACTACTTCATGGCTCTTGCCAAAGAACCTAAGAGACAACAAATATTTTTTACCAGGTAAAGTCGGAAATTAATTCACTGATTTGTGTTATATGATACAGTCATTACATCAGTGCTGGCTGAAAGCATGAAGAATATCTTATTCATGTTCTGCTTAAGAGTTTCCTCTTCTGGAAAACTATTCAGAAGAACCCTACACTCTTTTCTAATCTCTTTCCCATGAGTAGAACTGGACCTACATAAAAAAGGGGTGGTGCCTGTGGGGGTAACCTGCATTGTCATCCAACCCATTGACTTCCTTGAGTGTTGTCCACAGCTATTTAGAAGTCTGATTTTACAGTACTGCCTTCAGTTCTGGGTTGAAAGTTCAATATTCTTATGCTAGATTTTGTACAGGCAGTATGCTAATCCAACCTGAAAAATGGTGAGGAGAAAGCAGGTTTATTACAGTAAAAGTTGAGGAACTGTGGTACGGAGAAATAATTCTCTTGTATCCTGGCCTAAATCTGTGTCAAAGAAAAGAAAAATATGGTTTGCTATAACTGAATCTAATCACAGATGTTTTCCTCATCACTAGGTGAACAGATGCACTGGGATACTGGTATAGTTGAGATAGCAGCAGTCAGTCAGGATTGTCTTAAAGGTGCTGCTACTCTTCTGTTAGCTGACACCTCTCCTGCTGGGAGGAGATTACTGGTCATTTGTAGGCCAGTAATGAGGTAAAAGCCAAGGGGAGATAAATTGGCTTACGCCACATTCATTACAGAGACAAAATGCTACCTTATTTGCCTAATTGGACTTTTTCAGATTGCTTTTGACTGCTGGTTTGTCTTTTTGTACCCAGTGAGGGATGCATGCAGGGACTTTTTTTTTTTTCTGACCACTGCCATGCAGGGAATTAAAAGCCATTCTGAACACCTGCCAGGGCAGTTCATGTTTGTGTTTTGCACAGCAACACCATCATTCCTCACTGAAGAAAAGCAAGCTGAGATTAGACAGGAGTACACAAGGGATGGCTTCCCACAAATAGCAGCTGTACTCTGCAAGGCTTTGCCTGTCTGACAAGAAGAGACATGAAAATACTGGTCTCTAATAGGCATAATTGTGTCAGTATGGTCTCCATATATTTACCTTTGGCAGTAAGAGGCAACTCTGTTCAAATAGCTTATGTCATTTTAGGAAAAGACTTATCTACGCTGGCAAAAGTGTAACATTTATTTTCCCGTGGAACTAACTCAGCAACATCTTTTCTACCTAGAAATCTTCTGGTCTCTTTCCAAGCTAGAAGTTCACATGGAGAATCTAAAGCTTTGCTCAAAAGAGCAAAGAATATAAAGGACTAGGAGGTTAAAAAAGGAAACCTAAATGGCCTGTGCATGACAGTGATGCGTTTACATGGTTTCACTCATCTGTTTGATGCCTTGCTCCTACAGGCCTTCTAACTTGCAAGTCCACCATACCTCATTAGTAGTTGTATTCTATTGAGTGCTTCGTTAGTGCATTGTATCAATAATAGCTTGGGGAAAATAACCCAGAAAGGGAAATTTTGAAATGGAGACTACTTAGAATGTGATCAATTGAATAAATATATAATTTCATCTAAAAGACTGGAGGAAAAATTGACTGGAATGGTAGTCCCGATCAATATAATATATTGAAATAAATGGAGGAATCTTTGTTCACTGCTGCCCTTGCTGCTTGGCTGACGGAGTGATGATGACTCCTGTACCACCTTTTAGTTTTGCTGATGGGGAGGATGTTGCATCATTATCCCATTTATTGACAAGAATAACTACTGGTCTTTATGTATTCTATCAGCAGGTGCCCGTTTTTACAATCCATGAATCCATTGCTGTGTTCCAGCTGGGCACATTCTTTGTCATTTCTGCTGATGACCTGGGAAAGGAAGCAGGGATTAGCACAAACAGACTGTTCTGTGTAATGCCATGTGTACTGACACATAGAAATCCTCCATTTGTGCTCCACAGAAGCAAGTCCTCCATGCTCTGCATATACATGATCTCTGCTGTTGGAGTGCTCCAAGAGGAGACATCTGTGCCTGTATGTGTGTCCATTACAGGACATGGACTTTGTAATGAAAGAAACTAGTGCTCATTCACATGAGTGAATGTAATGAACTGTGGTGTAATTATCTGTATTTTCAGAGAAAAATCTGAGGTATTAATCCCTGTTGCCAGAAAGGAAGGAGGAGAGCACACCTGGGAACACTAAACTGGGACTTTGAAGACTGCAAGACTTTTCATCTGTGATATGGAAATCTTTTAATCTCTCTCTCTACATTAGCTTTTCCCTCCTTCCTCCAGTTCTTTTCTAAAGAAACCAAGTAACCAGGGATGCCTCTATATGTTTGTGTCTTTTCTCACTTTAATTTTTTTTTTTTTTTAATTTTTCCTAGATAATGTTTGTCTGATCTTGAGAAGAATTTTACAGCCTTGAAATTCTAGCAACACTAATAATGATAAGAATTACAGTGTGCAAATAAGAAGCTTCTGCAAAAACCTGCAGTTACTGATGAGTGACCATGTATGTTTAAACATGAAATTTTCCTGGTGGTTGAATACTTCTTTGAAAAAATATATATACATTTTTATATATATATACATACACATTTTTTTGCCACTTGGACAGCTCAGATAAATTTCTGTCTGTGGGGACTTCATAAATAGACCTGCAGTAAGCTTTTTGGATTTTTTTATTCTTCTTTGCCCATGAAATATGACTTAGCTGGTGCCAGTAAAGCAAAGTCTGGAAGTTGCATAGGCTGTTTTTTTAAAGACTGTTCCTCTTGTCACTGTTATTGACATGAAATGGTGCATGTTTCAGCACTTAATTGTTGGCTTAATACGTTTTCAGTGTTCAGAACTCTGCAATTTTGAGATTACATTCACTTTGACTGTGTACAGGAAAATGGGAATATTAGGGACTACACAGCACTGTTGCATCAGTAATAGTTGGAAGCTACTGCACTCAGGTCTTAAAAAAATGACACAGGAGACCACTTTGTTTTTCTATTATGCCATACCTTGAACTGACATGAAATCTTGTGTTTGTGTGTGCATGGGAGACACTGCAAAAGCAATAAGGTTCCTGATAAAGGCACTCTACTGATCTTCCTGAGACTGGAAACAGGAAAAAAACCAGGATGCCATATTTCTCCAACACTCCCCTTGTGGAGGAATGTAAAACAGCTCACATCTTTCTCAATTAAAGCCTTCTTTAAAAGTTTTATTTACAAAGAGCTAACACTGGATATCCACTAATGTAAATTTTATGGAAAGGACCGAGATGAATTCAGGGTGATTGCTCTCCTTGCATGGGATATTCCATGTACAAGTTCAGTTTGACCCCTGACTTATTTTTGCAAGTCAAACAGAAATCACATTAAAATATATCCTCTGCAAGGCTGCCCTCTGAATAATGCAATCAATATTGTTTAATTAAAGGATGATACTATTGATTCTAATTAAGCAAAATTGCCTACCTCATTCGTTTACAGTTCATACGAGTTCCTAGAGACAAGATGATTTAGTATTCTTAGTACTACTTTCCATACACAAGAGAAACACACTTATATTACAAAATCTCAACCCCAGCACCCAGTGCTTCATTTCATTTTTCTTTTGATGAATGGACAATGTGATGTGTATAAACAGAATTTTAAAATAATAAATTATGTAAGCGAAAGTGCAAAAAAAGTGCAAACATGGGGTTTCAGAAAATTGAATTTTAAAATGTTAGGATCATTATATTACTGAAAGAGCTCTTTGCTATTAATGGTACACTTTAATACAGCTTGGAGCCAATATTTTTCACTCCAAATAATCTGTCAGGAAATCGTTTCTGTGAGATGAGTGCAGACATTGTATACTGAGGTGTATTAAAGAGAAAACCTTATGAGTGTATTTATCACTTCATTTGAAGAGAGTAATCTTAGCTATATTGATACAATCTAATAAAAACTGTAAAATGATTACTTGTATTCTTTTTTGAGGATGGTAACTGACATGTGCTGAAGGATTAATGACCTTCAGTTCTCTGAGAAAGTATATTTGAATTCCTATTCAGTGATAATTTAGAGGAATATTTTTGTTTTAACGTCTAGGATTGGTATGGCCTTAGGATGGCTTGCTTAATCACACTTTTTAATGTTTTCTTTTTTCTAGGAAAACCCATTAGACAGCAATTAGAATATTATGATATAGGCTGAAAAATATATTTTACCTGAGGGCTCTGTGTGATTTTGCAGAGGAGGTACAGTATATATCAAAAATATGTGAGAGTAATGGATTTGGAAGACATTAAGTACTGAGCATTTATGAGAGAATTTAAAATGAAATAAAAGTAAGCAAAAGCAATGAAAAGCCTGCTGACATTTAGTGAAAGCAGAGAGGTTTGTAAGTGTCAGCTGGTGTACTTGATTTATTTCTGAGGTAGACTGGATCTGATCTATTTTCCTAGTAACACCAGCAGACAGGCTTATATGAATGTCTGTGTTATAATCTACATGGACTATTTCAGTAACGCAAAGGTGCAAATTCCCAAGATGATTTTACTGGTATGTAATTTGTAACAACAGTTACAGAGGGTGGGAAATGTTGTGAAAAATACTATGGCATAGATTGTTTAGGCAGATAACCGGAGTACTGAAAGCTTGCCAAAAATACTGTTGTTGAGCCAGAGGAGATGGTATGAATTGGTTTATACAATCCTGTTTGACTTATTGTTTTTTTGAAAAAAGCTTTGATCTTATACCTAATTTTGCCAAGGGGAAAATTAGTAGCCATGTGGTAGCCAATGGATGTCATATTAATATTTTCCTGGAGCTGTCTGTTCAGTAAAGAGATCTAGGTGATTTTATTATTCATGCCCTTTTATTTAAGATTAAAAATAGAGTAATTAAAAGCTATATATGATACAGTTAGCGTATCCCAACTCCTTCTTTCTTGCAAAAACAGAACTTCAGATATTGTGCTGTATCTCTTCAAGCCCTAAACCTGCAGGTGTGAATTTTGAAAGTAATATAAAGACACTGGAGGCATTCCAATACCTTAAACACTGATCAATCTCTTTATATAGGTGCCTCTTTTCTTTGGGAAGTTGAATGAATAAATGCAAGAGGAAAACAAAGTTATGAGTGACAGAAATTTCTTGGGGGTGAGAAATTTCTTGGGGGTTTTCTCAAGCTGAAAAAAGCCACACCTTGATAGTTATCAGTATTCTCTGTTTAAGAGGTCTGGCAGATGAATGGGGGATTGTTTGCTGAGTAGGATGATACTGGTCATCTGCACTGGGTTTAGTATATAAAATAAGCCAGGACTGGTCCAGCAGCACGGGGCAACTCACATTTTATGACTTAATTCTTCCTCCTAAAGGGGGTGACCTTTTCCATATGCTCAAGTGAGTGGGATCTGTCAATGAGTTGGTCTGTGTTATCTCTCACTGTGGGAGTGAGGACAGTGACCACAAATGTGCCAAGGAGCCTGCCAGCAGTGAGCTGGCATGGATAATCCTGCAGCAGTGCTTGAAACTGTGCGCTCAGCCTGTTTACTTTATTAACCTAAGAATAACTACAGTAGTCACCATCTCTGTGAAATTTATCACTTAGTTAAATTAGGTTTAAGAAAAGTGTTGTTTCTGTGTCCTGAAATACCTTAGGTATATTCAAACAATTCACAGCAGAAAAAGTGAATCCACTCTAGAGATAAAAAACAGAGAGCTATTATCAGGAGATAGATAAATGGCAAAGTCCCTTGTTATGTTGCATCATGTATCTCTGCAAGTTTCTACTTATATATAGCCAAATTTTGTCCTCAGATAAAGATAATTGAGATGAGTTCTTACACAGGTACAGACCAGAACAGAAATTAAAGTGCTTGCTATATGAGCAGAAATACAAACCCTGTGGGAAGTGAGAGCATTGGTAAGGAGGAGGTAGTTATGTGCAGCAAGCTTAAATCTACTTGCCCCATGTACCTTATCTTTGATTCCACCTGTTCTATGTTTGCTGCCCTTGTATTTCCAGCATGCTGAAATCAGCTATCTGATTAAAGTGATGAAGGGAGACACATGGCAACGAATTTCAGTTGTGCATTGATCATGCTGGGAATTAGTAAAAAAACCCAAAACCAACAAACCCTAAAAATCAATATGAGTGTCTTGGTCATCAGCCAAAAAAATAGGATGTAAGTAGCTCAGAGTTACTCTATGATGGGTCAGCTTGACAGGTGCTCTGAATAACTGACATGACAGAACATAATGGTTATTGTGAAGAGTCCATTACAGTATTGACAGGAACACAGAGGCATTTAAAACAAAAGAAAGAAGCAGATTGAGGCATCCATGGTGATGCCAGAGCCAAGTGGTTTTTTAACACTTTTTGAATAAGGGCCATTTCATCTTTGATACTGGAATGTTGGTCTGTAGAGTTAATAAATATCTGATATGATGCATTTGATAACCTGGACCAAATGCTTATATGTAACGAGACTGAGATAATTAGAGGAGAAACTGAGTATATGAAAAAAAATCAGTTGTGAAAATAAACAAAGCAATTGCGCTAGGAAATAAATCATTATACTTCTCACTAAATCATTCAATCTAAATAAATTTAGAACTCATCTCATTATTAATCTGTAGATTCAGTGTATCAAATAATTCTATAGGTTATACATGGGCTTACAGGCCTGGTTTGTCCTGGTGTGCATGAAGAAAAAGGAAAAAATAGCAGGGACATTGTTTTTCCGCTTTTCTCTGGAAGAAATAGATAATGTGCATGCCTAAGCTTAATCAGAGAGCCTGAAAGAGATTCAGGCTTCTGATTCTTCTCCTTTGCAGATCTGTCTGTTTAGGCTGGGAGAAGTGGACTGTGCTATATGCATTCTACCATGGTCTCACTCTGCTTCTAATAGGCTGGGCAGAACGGACTCCTCTTGAGTACAATACTCTGAGAGTACATCCACCCTTCAGTAGAGCATACCAAGGAGATGTGGAGCACATTTGAATCTTCACTATTAGTGTTCATTTTGGAACACACTGGCTTGATTTCTCCTCTCTTGTGTCTTCCATGCCTCACTCAGAAACCCAGAGGCTTCTCCTGGCACAGCATCCTCAGATTCTCTCTGGGAAACTGTTGTCTTTTCTCCCCCAAAGGCTGCACAGGACCCAGAGTGAAGCAGAGAGGGAAATGAGCACCTAGTGTACACTGAGCAACAAAACTTTACAAATCAGCAAAACACATCCACCTCTGTCTTGATCCACATATATATGCTTGTGTAACTTACGGACAGCATAATAGCACAGATACACTATCTCATCCCAAATGGTCTGGGTGGAACTGCCTAAAGGAAAATGTACAGAAGTGTATCCTTGTGTTTATGTACTATCAAATTTTTGAGACAATCTCCATATGTACTGGAAAGTACATTTCTATTACATTCAATATGTAATAGAAAAACCACTAGGGGAGCCTGTAGATTTCATCTACATTATGGGGCTGATGAGCATTGTGTATATCCCAACATGAGTCTTTCTTTTAGAGATAAGCTGTAGGTGTGCACCACATCTTTGAGCACTCTGTTTTCCCTTCAGACTCATGAGTTGCAGCTCTGCTGGACTGGAAGTTAAAATTTCTTAAGTTAAGCATTCTTAAGTTAAAAATTTAACTGCAGATAATAGAAGTCAAGATTTGAACTAAATGTTGATTTTTAATTTTTTTTTTTTTTTTTTTTTTTTTTTTCCAGGAACAATTATGTTATTGTTAAAATGCACTGGGACAAATGGATCTGCTGTGAGACTCCCTGAGCTCAGAAGAATTACAATGGGGAGAAAACTGTACTATTTTGTCCAGACAAGTGTTGAATTCCAGCCTGTTATGGTCTTTTCAGTTTGTAACAGGGTGATTTTCTCAGCAGTAGGCAGGAGATTATCTGCTTGGATTTTTGAGAAAACATTTTTTGATTTCCTTGGAACAGCTGATGACCTGAGTTACATTTCCAGTCATGTTCTGTGTTGGCAATTCCAAGGGCCAATCTGTTTAAAAAACAGATAATAGAAGTCAAGATTTGAACTAAATGTTGATTATTTTTTTTTATTATTTTTT
The DNA here is from genome assembly GCA_023637945.1 of Phaethornis superciliosus. NCBI lineage: Eukaryota > Metazoa > Chordata > Aves > Apodiformes > Trochilidae > Phaethornis > Phaethornis superciliosus. Next base: position 187,174,080 of record JAJQWJ010000001.1, read on the forward strand.
TATTATTATTATTTTTTCATGAGATGCAGGACAGGAACTGAGTTGAGAGCTGAGACTCTTTGGCCTTGAGAAGACTGAGAGTAGACTTTGTTAGTGTCTACACGTGGGGCAGTTAGACTAGATGATCTCTAGAGGTCCCGTCCAACTCTGATGATTCTGTGGGACTTAGGCTGTTTAGACTTCCTTTATACTCTAGGCTAACATACCAGTATTTCTCAGCACTCTGCCTCAGTGCCATGCACATTTGTATCATATATCATCATTCATCCATAGCTGTTCTATATTCCCAGGTCCATGTTTCCAAGTGGCTTCCTTTCCCCTAACCCCACCGGACTAGGTGACTCACCTATTTTTTCTTCTGGATGTGAGGGAGAAGTAGGATCTATCAGGATATGTCCTTCTTTTATGCTTTTCAGCCACTAGATGTCTCTGGTGCTGCAGAAAAATTAATGAAAATAGGCCTTTGGACCCTGGTAAACAAGAAAAACAAAGTTGGAAGTCAACCACTGTGGAGAATGATTTTTGGGGGTGCTATAGTTAATTGATTTTTTCTCTAATAAATAATTCTCACATTAAAAAAACACTCCTTGTCTTTATCTTGTGATAGTCACATATTTGTTTTATTACCAAAGCGAAAAACTTCCTCTACTAATTTGTCAAGAGTCCTCCTTCTCTACTAGTTAACCATCTGGGAAATAGGTAGTCAGTTCTCATACCTGTGATATTGCCTCAACTTTTGAAATGAGGCTTGGCTTTTTCAAGGTATCTGAAGTCCTTGAACATGGTCAGTAACTGAGGAAAGTAGATTTGCTGGTCATAAAACCTCAGGGCAAATTCAAAGGCCACAGCATTCAAGAACAGTAACTATAGGATCAGTAGCAGCTGATCAATGGGCATCATTATATGTTCTCTTTTTTCCCCCTCCTCCACCATTGAGAAAAACCATTGTTGACATACCAGTTGGAAGCAGACAGGGAAAAAACCCCAAATGTTGAAATCTTAAAAGCATTGACAGGATAAGAAAATAGTTTCCTGTCCAAATCCAGTATAATACCATAGATGTTAGCAGAGTGGTTTGGCTGGATATAGAAACTCCTAAATGATTTTGAAAGATCTGTCCTTAGATTTTAGGATCTCTGAGAACAAAGACATTTGCAACCATGATCCTGAAATTATTGCAAAAATTTAAGTTCACGAGACTAGGACAGAGTCATCACGGAAGGAATCACATACAACTAGTCATCAGAAAAAACACACTAATATACTTTACTGAGGGAAGAAATGCAAATGTGAAGTTATTTGGAATATTTCCCTTTTTTGACTTTGTCTTTCTTAATAAAACTTGAGCTTTTGGATAATCTTATTCAATCTATGAACTGACCTGTTTATCTATGGATAATCGATGGACTGATCTGTTTAGAAACAGATTTATCAACTATTTCTGAGGATAAACTTTCTTAATTTCTTCTGTAAGTTTCCAGTGCACACAGACTACAGCATCCGAGTGCCAGGCACTGAGAAAAAATGGATGAAAAAGTGTACTTTTAGTTATGAACTTTATGTGATTATCAGTAGTATGTGCATGTCTTTTTATACAGTACTTTCTAAAGTAACACTTTTGTTCCATTTAACTTCTAATAGCCATATATGTGTTACATATTTTCAAAATGCTGATCAAAAGAAAAGTGGATAACCCAAGCCTGTTATACAGTTAAGCTTCAACTAGGCTCAATAGTGACATGCCAGATTGATATAGCAGTTCTTCCTGTCTTTTACATAATTTACTGTGCACAGTTTTGCTTCTTGCTGGAAGTGCAGATATTTTCTTTGCAGAGGTTGATCACATTAATACTTTCTATCACCCAGCTATTTGTACATCTTTAAACTTCTTCTGTAGTTTAATATTTTCTCTTTGTTCTTTGCTTGGGTCTTCTTTTCTGTTTCCTCAGCTACATCATGGCTCTTGCAAACAGCATTCCTTCTATCCTACTGAGAACATCGTTGTTGGGATGTATGTGCTTTTGTCTCTACTTCTTTTTATACACAATTAAGTGTAATGGAGGTTCTCTTTGTAGAGGTATTTGGAACTATTTCAAGCTGAGTATACTTGAGTCCTTATATTTCATGCTGAATCACATTTTGGGAAGCACAGTGAATTGCAAAAAACATTTTGAATTCCATCAAGCAAATGTACAAGCATAAATCTTTGTGAGTTTTTGGCAGAAATTGTAGGCTACACAGATATTCCCAGTGTTGTAAAGAGGGAATGCTACAGGAAATGTTGTCTGGTTGTAAGCAGAATAGATGTCTCGTTTTTATGGCTGGCTACTTCTCTTTGAAACAGGGACAGATTTAGTAGTCCTGAATAACAGAGGACTGAATCTCTTGAGCTGATAAAATGTAGACATTGACTTGAGTTAGTTTCCAATACATAGGTGTCTAGTGTATTTGGATATGTTGGGTGGTAAATATGATGCAGGACTCCTGTAAGATCTCTGTTCTGGAGTGCTAAGTGGTGTCCAGATAGGATGGTTTAGAGTATCTCAAATGATACTCGACTGTGTGAGCAGTCAAGTCCAGCCCAAGAAACCCAAACTGAGCACTGGAGGCAGGATAAACCTTACCCAAACTTAGCCATCTAAAGGTAGAAGTCTAGTCCAGCCTAATTTTATAAAGTGGGCTCAGATGCCCACATACAGTCTGAACTGTCACTTGAGATAATCTGAGGCATTCTACCTTGTCTCTATTCTCTGCACTAGAAGAATACCTGTAGATTCTGTGCCATACCTTCCAGAACCTTATTGTTATCTCAGATACTCCAGGGTTTCTAAAATGGGATGAAATACCTATGTGTGGTCAACTGAGCATCTTTCTTAGATTTCCTTTGTGGCCAAGAGAGACAAAAAAAGGTAAAGTGACCTCCAGAGAGCTATCCACCTCATAGACAGCTGGTAGAGTGAACTCTCACATAAAGCTAAATCTAATTCTCCAGTGACATAAACAAAGTATGCATAAATGCTTTATAATAATTAACTAACTTTTAGAATTTAGGTTGAATGAATCTCTAACAACCTGCTATTTCTGCAACCAAAAGCCATCCACTGAATACTTCTTGATAGGTATCTGTTGCATATATTTGGACTGTGGTGCTTGATATTTCCAGCCTGAACTTCATCATCTTTGGTTTTGCCTACAGGTCAATGAAATACCCAATGAAATCCCAATGGACCAGATAAACACAACACTAAGTAAAAGTGCCTTGGAACTTAGCCAAAGGGGACAGTTTGGTACTTTCAAAGGACAAGCCAGGATGTCAGCATCTTAGGTGTTCCACATTACATGGCATAAGCTGAAGCCAAAAGGGCATAGCTTAAAGATCCAAGGTGAGTAGCTTGAAAATGTTTTGCCAAGTGATGTCTCCTGGCCTAGAAGAACTCTGGGTAAATCCTGAATGAGGAGAAGTCAAAATTTTTCCACTATGTGGTTTCTCTATGGTCAGAGAATAAGGGCTGACTGTGCTATATTGGTATGCTTTCAGCTGCACAAGAAGTGACTTAGAGTAGCCAATCTGAACAGAACAAATAAAAGTCAAGATAGCAAGATCCTTGGTCTCCCTTGCCTTCAAGGTAAATTTATCCTGAAATAGTAAAAAAAAAAGAGCTGAGAAATGGATGCACACAGAATGTGATTGCAGGATACAAAGCAGCAATGACAGCTAGCTTTTTTATAGATCATTATTGCCAAGTGATTGAACAAAGTGCTTGAACAGCAGGACTAAGAACGGTTGTCCAGCTCCCCTGTCTACAAACTGCTCAGATGAAGCCCAGAGTTCAAAGGCTGAAGATGAGGGAGCCATCAGTATGCTGCAGCTGCTGACTTGGCCATCCTGTTTCCTATGATAATCGTTGTGTGAGGTTGTTAATCTCAACCATCTTTTGATGATATGATTTCACCTTATTTAGAAGGTGGTTTTATTCAGCTGGCAGAAATGAGCAGTCATCAAAGAACCTGTGCAATTTTTTCATTCTGAATCTTGTTCTGTTTTACAAATAAATTCCTGCAAGCATATGGGTTTTTTAGGTTTTTTGGTTTTTTTTCCAATTAATGTCAAGCATGAGATCAGATTTCTTGGATTTTATTTTTAATTTATAGAGAATGCAATGAGTGTGTACCAGAAGAAGCATATGCAATGGATCCAACCCTATGAACACAAGTTTCTAAACATCTGCTATGACTATAAAGTACTAAAACCAAAAGATGGAGAAATTAATGGCTTAGTACACTCAAGAATATGTCTAAGAAGCTATATAAAAATTGTGCAAAACACACTTTCAGAAAATAAGACTCACCTACTGCAATAGACCTAGGCTAGGTGTCGTTTTTCCACTGTGTGAATCTATGTGAAAAACTGGAGAGCGGCCTAGAACTGGCCTCAAGGTTTTGTCTATGTGTGGCACAGCTACAGAAGTAATTTTAATTACACCTCAGTAGATGTAATGCAGCGTGGGTTTGTAAGTAAGAAACTACAGGACATAAAACTACATGACTAGGGGCTACCTGATTTCATCACCCTGACACTTGCATGGAGAGTGGAGGATTGCATCCAGTACCTTGCTCCATAGTCTGCACTGAGTAAGTAACTAGAGGAAGTGTGTGGAGCCACAACAAGGTCATGTTGTTTCCTTGTGACTTACCACCATTTCTATGAGCTAATTTTGCCACCCAAAGGCAAGTGTATGCTTCATGCAAATGACGTACCAAGTCTCAGTTGAACTTCCTAGCAAGAAAACTCCTGAAGGAGTAGGAAAATTTCCCTCCTGTGTATTTTTCCCTGTGTCTGGTGTGGGGCTTGGCAAATGCCTTGTCTTTGGCATGTGTTCAGATAAAGAACTAAATTCCTCAATCTAAAGTGTCAGACAGGGGGGATGACAGCCCTGCTCTGTTGTTAATTACGTACAAGATAACTTTCCCAGAATCCACTCCAGTCTCTGTATGTTTTTTTAGTTAGCTATGAAAACCACTCTAACCACCATTTATCCATACTATATTCTGAGAAAGGAAGAACACTACCACTGGGAGCTGAAAGGTGCAGGAAAGACCGTGCTGTGCCTAGGATTATATTAAGTGGGTGTAAGTCACAAATATACATGAAGCAAATGGAGGGAAAGATTGGTAACTGCAAAATAGATCACTATCCTCTAGATTTTAATAAAGAGCAGTAACCTTTCAGTATTTTTTGCTCATATTGCATAATATTCCCCTTACACAATAGTAGAAATATGAATATTCTTCATTAAGCTCAGTAGAGATTTGAGAGTAATTTCTGTCTTCTGATTTCAGTCAAAAATAGTATAGGGGTTCACTTGACCAGATGTAGACATAAACATCTAAGCTGGTTGTCCTGGCTTCCTTTGTACTCAGCGCAGAGAAATTGGAATTTAGAGGATCTAATTAATTTTGTCCTAAAAACAATCATGTGGATCTGACTGACTCTACTTCTTCCCAATGACTATAACAGGATTTAGGTTGGGGTGACTGTATTATAAATGGATAACTCTGTTATAAATGTCTGAGGATATCTGAAAAGCCTACACTTTTTCAGCGAATCACTATAAGGCCTCTATAAGGCCTTTATTAGTAATATACTTCTTAAAAAATCCTTCAATTTATATTTAGTACAGCTAAAAGGTACTGAAAGGTTTTGAAATGTCCCCTGGAATACTGAGTACTGGATTTACAGGTGATCCTTCTTACATGGGAAAATGGCCATATTTGATTTACTAAAAAAAGAAAGATAAATAAATAATATTTCATGATCATAGAATCATAGAATGATTTAGGTTGGAAGGGACCTTAAAGATCATTTGGTTCAAACCCCCCTGCATCGGCAGGGACATCTCCCACAAGACCAGGCTGCTCAAGGCCCTATTCAAATGTGGCGTTGAACATTTCCAGGGAGAAAGATCCTGTAATTTTAATTTTTTTTGTTGTTTGTTTATTTGGTTGGTTTGGGGTTTTATTGGTTTTTTTTGTTTTGTTTCTGTTTTGTTTTCCTGTGCAGGATCTTCCCTTCTCCATCATGTCCGGAATGCCTACTCTACTTCTTTGCTACCTCAGCTCCATATTTAATAGTGAATTGCAATATGCATTTATCCATAGCATAAACCATTTTAAAAAATTATTCTGGTGCATTACCCAAAAGCTGATAAAACATGGAGAAAATCTTGAAGATCAGAAATAGACTTCAGAACATGACAGTAATTTTCTTGATTTCTGAGGAGGAAAAAATTCTTGGGTTATTCTCCTCAAAAACAAGAGTTCAGAGTAAAGGCAGCATTTACTTATCCAATAAAAAAACAATTTTTGCATTTAAAATACCCTCATTTTTATTTTTTTTTTTTCCTAGCACTGCTAATTTCCACTGCTTAAAGACCATGTACTTGTCCCTGGACTCTGCCTAATCCTCAAGGTTTGTCAAGCTGTAACACTGCATGGCAAAGGATTTCCTCTCAGGACCAGGCACAAGCAGGCAGAGAAAGAAAATCATGGAGTGAGGACACAGAGAAATGTGATCAGAACTTATTCAAAGCTGAATAATGTTCCTTGTTTAAAGTGTCAGAATTGCAAGATGAGAAGACTTGATGCGAAGAGCTGGAGACAATAGCTTTGTGGGAAGTACATACTCATAACTATTTGCCTTAGAAGATACTCTGTTTTAGGACTGGTTGTTGATTAGATTAAGAGTGATTTTTCCTTTTTTTTTTTTCCTCAGAATAACCTTTTTTTACCGTACTAATTTATTAGACTTTGGGTGTATGCTTTCTCCATTGCCCAAAATATATTTGTCTGGAATCAGATGTAAAGGTGAACAAATGCTTGTGGTTCCTGAGACTGTGAGTGTCCTAAGGTGTCCTAAGGCATCCAATGGTATCCCTGAAATCACTGGATCAGGACATAAATGAATGTGTCAAAAAAAAAAAGAAAAAAAAATTACTTAACAAAGCCCAAGTGCATCTGGAAAATGTCTTCAGGGGAGATTTCCCTTCCATAGCACTCAACTTCCCTTGTTTAGATTAGCCCACAAATCCTAATTTCAGTTTGGCTCCAGAAAAATCAGTCTGCATTTTTTCATTTTTTCTCTCAACAAGTCACATATCATACTAAAGTAACATCCAGAAACAGCCTTTAGTCTGCCTTTTTGGATCTGATTAGCTGTGTAGTTAGGTGGTAACAATGGCTGATATCAAAGGCAGCTTTGGAAAAATTAACATAAATTCATGGGCTTTTTCCATCCTCAGGAGATTATAAGTGATCTCAGCACTTTCTCAGGCTCAAATGAGCATAGTACCATACCAGATGAAGACCCTAAAGGTGTTTAAAATTAGTGCTAACATTATCTCAAATGACCTGTTCAATAATCTTAAAAATTAAGCACACGTTGGGACTGAGGACTGAAGGGAGCTGTAATAGGCAACTTAGGACCTTCATTGTGTTTCACTTCAGACAAATGATTTCCAGGTACATTGCTTTATAACTGGATGGCTGCTGAGAGCAATTGGTAACAAATTTCAGCTTCTTTCTCTGGGTAATAGAGTCAGTAACTAATCGTTTTGCAAAATGGAAAGTCTTGCTGAGGAGTGTAAGCCACTGGGAGTGTTAAAGTAACCTTGTAGCTCTGATTAACAGGCTTCCAGATGCTAGATTAATGAGTGGATCAGAAAAGTTTGCATCAGCATAAGCTTTAGTCTTGCTGAAAGCAGTGAGTTCTGTTGCTAGCACACTGCAGTAAAGGATGAGTGGAACTGTAGCATGTGGCAGAGCATTTTGCAAAAAATTCCCTACATAATATCTAGGGAACGAAACGTATGTTTTTTCCCTCCAGCAACAAAACCTCTCCAAGCTGAGATAACTCACCTTCTGCTGCTCATTTTTGTCTCAGAAGTGCAATGCGTTGTCCTATTTGTATAGCTGCTTCCTTTATGTCTGCATTGTTTTAAAGAATAATCTCACTAAAACAAAAACCAAAACCCAACCAAACAAAAAAATAAAAAACCCCACCAAATAAACAAAAAAACTGAGCTGAAGACAATAAATTCTGTTTAGTAGTAGCAAGTTTGCTCCATCTTGTTCCCTCCATGCTTGTGAACACCTCAGTAAAGAAAAATGCTGGCTTTGAAAGGAAGCAACATACTCTAAACACACTTTGGAAAGATGGTGGATAAGATGTTGCTAGACAAGAATGACAAAAGGTGACAGTAGTGAAGACCGGCTAGGATTCCCTCAGAAATATTATTGTCCTTTTCTATTTCAACTCTGCCATAGCAGAGTTCTCTCCTGAGCATGTACAGGTTTTTTTTCATTTATTTTGTGCAGTGGCCAAGAACATTTTATTCTTAGGGTTCAGTGACTGATTAGTTCAAGCCAGCTAATGGCATCTAAACAATGGAGCATAAGCTTGGTTATGGGTATCACCTCTTCAATGCCATTCCTGCACATTGCCAAGCAGAGAAAACTGTGTGGGAAGTACCCTAACAGTCCATTTTTTTTCCTCTGAGCAGTTTGTGTGGTGGTGTAAAAGGGCATTTCATGAGACTCTACCTTTCCTTTTGAAATTTGCTTTCTGCCTCCGGTCAGTTCTTTTGTTGGATCCTTAAATGAACTTTAGTGTTGCTGCTTGTAAGAAGGTGCATTTATCTGTCAAAATTGACAGCTTTGACTGTCAGCTCACACTATATATCTTGCAACATCTCTTGCAAACTTGTTTTATCTCAGTCAACCTATTCCTTTGTGGAAGGGAAACATTTAATGAAAAATGGCAAAAATATAATGTACCATTACCATGTCAATTTATACCCTGTTCAAAAAGTAGATTTACTGGCAAGTAGGTAACAGACTGCTGTCTCTAGGCTAATTTTGATTGGATTCATAAATGTTTAGCTGAAATTATTCACACTTTCTATGATGAGTAAAATTAAGACCTGTTACTGCTTTTATGTCATGCTATGAAGTCCTTTCGTTAACCAAGCAAATGCTGCAATGGTGTCAGCACCACTTATTTTTTTAAAACTTCGGACATTCTATCCTCTGTTTTCCATGTAGGGTGAAAGGAAAGAACATTTCTGACAGTGAGTGTTGATCTTGGCTTTTTAAGCGTGCTTGACCATTTTAAGGTCAAAGTGACTTCAAATGGAAAATAGGTAAGAACGTTCCTCCTTTCTAAGAGGAAGAACATACACAACAGCAAAACAACTCTCCAGCTATGTGCACAACAGAAGAATCTCCTAACAGATAAAAGGTCATGGTTAACATTTGCAGCTGTTCTTAGCAGCATTGGTCTCCAAAGGTTGCCTTGTCTCCTCTGAGCTTCCTCTATGTATCTTTCTCTAGTGCCCCTGGGAACTCACTGTCCAATGGTTTACTACTGCTGTGTCTTACAAAGTATTTGTCCAACTTGCCTTTCTCCAGAGACCTAGACTTCTAAGAAGTGAAAAATAAAAATAATTCCCTCTCTTGACTTGGATTTTAGGATGCAGCAAGATTGAATCTCCTTAGGCTTTCTGTTGGGAATTTGGTTCCCTTCCTGCAGGCCCCTGGCAGATTTGCAGCAGTGGAGTTACACCAGGATGGAAAGAGGAATGAGAAAATGAGTGTTTCCAAAGCTTACAGGCAGCTGACACCAATACCTTGCCATCTGTGTGCTTGGTGCTTACAGAACTGATTGTGGTGAAATTATGACTGAAGAGCAGCTCAGTAAAATTTTCTGTTTGTCAGTTTTGTTCCAAAGTGTCTGCCTTTAGGATCAATTTGTGACTTCACCTGAATGAGTTAAGTCATCTCGCATTCTAATTTTATCTTCTCTCTTTAAACCAGTATCTGTAAATGGAACTTCACAGTCTCAGAAATGCTTTAGACCTGAAGATGACAGTAGCCCCCTAACAAATAATAATATAAAGTGAAGTTCAGAGGCAGAAATCTTACATTAAATAGAAAATTATTAGAATGATAATTGAAGGTTGAAAACCCTTGTCAGCATGCATACATATCAGACAATTTAACATCTGTGGATTAGTCCCTCTGGTCTCCAAAGGTATTTAGATGTATAGTTGTGGGAGAGAGTTTGTCTAATGCATTTGCTCTGCATCAACCATTATTTACTTTCTTCATGTCACTTTTGGATAGATTTATTTAAATACAAATGATGGGGGCATCTCTCAACAGTTCCAGCACTGGAAAATTTATTACAATGAAGCCATTGCCTGGGGGACTTCAGGGTTTCAGCCTTTATTTCACAAACTGCACAATTATTCCCTTTCTAAAACCTACCTGTAACTACTGAGTTTAATAAACACAGGAAAATATGCAAATTGCTATGTGATATGGGAAAAGCAGATGATGCTACTGACTACAGTTAGCAAGACTCCTTTAAATCTCTGCATCTTTCAGGATCACTCCCACCTAGAAATTATTTACTGTTTTCTACTTAGATGCTAGATCTTGCAGTGCTCCTCTCAGGCCTCTTTTTGCTGGGTTAGAACCACTAGAGGATAGTAGGAAACAGCACTAGGACTTAAACAGTTGGTGGTCTCTGAACTGGAACAGGGTGGTTTTAAAAAGCATTTGCCTCTTTAACCTTATACTTGAAGGATAAAACTGTGATCCTGTCAAACTAACAAGGCAGAGTGGCTCCTAAAGAAAGAAGGATTATTTTGGACATGGTTGAATTGCTGTTACACATCCTTTGAGAAACAAGTTAACAATATCTGTAGATACAGTAGAAGGGCCTCTGTTCCTGCTAAGTCCAAGTTCTCAACTAACTTTTTGCAGTGTCCACATTAGCCACAAACTCCATATATACTGCTGAACAATGGGAATCAATTTTACTCAGGTAGGTGTAGATAGACTTCGATAGCTTTGTGCTATTCTAATAAAACTAGCCAGTATCTATTAACTGAATCCAGTTTTTCAGGAAAAAAAGATCAAATTTTGTCAACACTAAAATAGTTTTCTCAGTCATCTCAGTTTTAGCATCTTCAGATGTAAAAAGCAACAAAAGCCATTCAGAGAATGCTAAATCACTTTGATTCAAGATGAAGTACTCTACTTCAGACTTCCACTCTCATTCAAAAAAAAACCTAAATATTTGAATCTGAAATGAAACATTTCACGTCAGGACTGAATGCATTCCTGAAAAAAATGAAATTCAAACAGATAAGAATATAAATATAATATGTATTTGGCACAGTTTTTTGCACACAGCAGAAGAATGAAATAGAAATAAATTCTTCCCTTTTAGAACGGTACATAAGTCATCTGATTACCTTGACTTCTCTGACTTCTCTGTGGTGATATCCCCAAAAGCTACGTTCACAGTTACCTGTATGAACTGAAAGGGCATCGTAAGGCTTATTTTCTTTGACAGTGAAGCTGTCATAAGATATTTCACTCTTGCTGCTTGTTCTTACATCAGGATCCAGTTCACTGATATCTTAATGGTGTTGTTATAACTGTTGGTGAAATTGTGCCATGCACTTGATTACTTTACCCCCTGTCCTTTCAACAGACTTATGGTGTTGAAGGATAGATGAAGGGTAACACCAAAGCCAGACATGCCGAATAATTCTACTCTATGATCCAACAGGAAGTACCTGAAATAAGGTCAAAATTAGATTTCTAAGCCAAGTCTTTTTTTTTTTTTTTTTTTTTTTTTTTTTTTCTTTTTTTTTTAAATTGAAACATAAAATATTTTTCATATTGCTATGGATAGTTGAGCTGAGGAACCTGAAACTGCTCCTTTGCTTAGGAGCCTAAGCCATGTATTTGTTAACAGGTAGCTGAAGTTCTGCCTTCTGTAACTGCTACAAGGCACTGCTGGTGTATTGCTGCTACACCCTGCAGACCAATAACTGTGCAGTGAAGTAGATCTAGTAGGGGGGTGGAATAGGAAATAATCTTTTCTTTACTTCTCTGTTGAAAATGAACAGCTATGTAGCCAGCAATATAAAAATCATGGGCCCAGAGCAGGAGATGGAGATGAGGAAGGATCTATTACTTAGCTGACAAGTACAAATGCCTGGTCCCTTTCTCCAAGACTGCTTGTTCATTTTATATCAGACAAAGCAGAATCAGCTGAGGGAGCAGTCTTTGCCCATAGGCACAGAAGTGTTCTTTTTGCCTCTTTCTTCCAAAGAAAGTGACAGGTCTGGGTATAAACCTTAAAAATAAATCCTAAAATATCCAGTTCCCCTATCAATGATTTAGTCTCTAATCTGTGCTTTTTTTTTAGTCCAAATAATCAGACTCCTCAGTGTTAAACCGTCACCAATCAAGAGCTATTAGTAATCTCACAAGTCATGGTTTACACATTTAGGTACCTTTAATATTGGTGGGTACAAAGTTGTAACTGAACATCCATCTTGCTCCTATGTCTTTTTCTGTAGATATCCAAAACAAAAGATTCTGAGTTGATGGTTAAGTTATTAAAACATTTTGTTCTGAGACCCTTGATATGTGATTCAAAGACAGACGTGCCTGGCATTTATATATCATAACAGCTGATTTTCTTTCTCAAATCATACAGCAGTATTTTAGGTTTCTAGAGCCAGAAGCCAAAAAACAAAGCTGTCCAACCCTCATAAACACTTCCAAAGCTTAAATATTTGATGAACACATTTTGTAAGTGGCTAAAGTCTATATTAATTTCATATAACTTCAAACAAGAGGGGAATTGCAGGCATTAACATCTGTCTGACATTTCTGGGATAGGTCTTTTCAGCCATAGATCCTGGAACCACATAAGATATATTCCTCACCATTAACCAACGCAACAAGAGTTGTAACTTAAAGAGAACTGCAAGTACAAAGTTTTTCTTGACAGTCTTCGTGACATTCCTCTCACTTCCCAGATACTCCCCTTCCTGTCTAAGACTGTCAAAAGGCAATAGGATTTTTGATGGAGGAGATGAAAAGACATCACATTGGAGAAGGCTGGTCCATTATTTCCCTGTCAGCACAAAAGATTTCAAAAAATACAAGATTTATACTGGATTTAATACTTGTGAAAGCACTAATTGGTGCAGATGTCAATGCGACCTATGATGGGAATATATCCAACAGAAGATCTGCTTCTGGAGGAGCAGGAAAGGAAATGATCTTAAAATTGTGATTAGTGAAGCCTTCAGTGACATAGTCCACAGAGAAAAGTGGATATGGGAGATGGTTTCCCAAGGCAATGACAATATTTCTTCCTCTTGTAGAATATCAAAAAGAAACACCTCTTGCTGAGTATGCAGTTTACTGTCTTCTCTTGGCTCACAGATTTTACTGCAGGACACAGGCAGTGAAGAAGCTTAATCCTGAAGTGTAGTAGTCTTTAACAGAAGCCCAGCAATGATAAGCAATCAGTGTCTTCTCCAGTGCAGGAAGAGGTTAATACGTAGTACGCAATTTTTCAGCAGGAAGAAAGACAAGCCGCTAGGACCAACTTCAATACTACTGTTATGAAGAAAACATGGAATTTTTATTGAGCATAAAAGATCATTTTCTGTGTTTTATGGCTCATCTTAAACAAAATACCCAGCATCTAACAACTCAGTATAGTGTTTCAGTAATGATTCAGGAAGTATTTTGTTAATACTATTCCAGCATAATATCATACTAATAATAATATATACTAATATTGGATATATACTAATATATACTAATATATAAAAATATAATACTAATAATACTAATAATATATTACTATATTATCTAATACATTAACATATTAACAATAACATTAATCGACATATTATAATATATAAATATATTATATATTATTATATAGATTAATATATTAATACTAATAATACTACTAATACATAATGATACTAATCCACAGCAGCCACCCATTCAAATATGGGCCAAGATTTCTTTATTTGAAGATATAATGAAGCAAAAATCTATGGGACCATGTTGCTATTTCGCCAATACATATTACTCACACTTTAGTTTTCTAAAAGTGTTTTCTTGTCAATGGACAGAGAGAGGTATCTCTACATAGTTATGCTTCCCAGAAATTGTCTGTGCTTATATGTGGAAAACTGAATATTCCCATAAAATTATCTGTCACTTTCTATTAAGAGTATTCTGATCACCAATTACTAACTTGTTTTATCATCAATGAAGTCAACTACTGCATATCTTACCCTAAATGTATTTTCAAAGACTGAAGTGTATTTTTGAATTCTTTTTTTTATCCTGAGGGAGAGATGCAGAAATTCTCTTTCTGCTAACTGCTTCCAAAAACAATTTGACTTTTTGTTTTTGCTTCATTACTCTGAAAAACAGCTTGAGAATTAATATACCCATACTCATCTCAGAGATATGAGATTCCAAAGTGGTGGTTACAGTACAACAAAAGTAGAGCAAGAAAAATAATTCCTTTAATGCCCTAAGATGCACACCGAATTGCAGAAAGTATCAGGAATTTTGACATATCTTTCAGGGGGACCAGGATTTCCATTCCTAGATATCCATATTTCTGACAAAGTGTCAGATCTGGGACAAAAAGTAAATGGATAAAGACTATAGCTAGAGGGGGACCTAACAGCAGGTACCAGTCTGGCTTACAGTGTGATTACAGTGTTCATGCCAATTGGTACTTGGAGACTGACCATTACTCCTTTGTTCCTGGAAATCATGGGTCCTGTCTTCAGTGTCAAAAAATGTAACTCCAGCATTCACACGTGGTTCCTGGTTCACTGATAGTCACTACTGCCCAGAATATATTTCATCCCTGGGCTTTCCTCTGAAGCTTCCGTAAGCCAATCCTGTCTCAGATCTATGTAAGAGAGGGATCCAGACTGCGTCTAACAGGTGTTGAAATTTGTTCAGAGATTTGTGGGCTCTGTTTCACTGAGATCTTCTTGAGCTTCTGGGCACTCTGTCTGGGATCAGGAACAACTCAGAAGAAGGGGAGGCTAACTTCTTCTGTCAGTTAAGTCTAAATTTAAGGTAATGGTAGGTAAGTAAAGGTAGTTGACCACTGTTTAGGCATGGTCAAACACCCTTTAAGCCTGTGCTAGGGGAGGCCTGTGTAAGAGCCAGACCCAACAAAAAAGTACATAAGCAGCCAAAAGAAAATCTAGGGAAAATGTGGGACAACTTCTGCATGGGGGAGGAGAACTGGTGACAAATAGCATTGGAAATGCTGAGGTATGAAATGACTTTGCCTCATATTTACTGGAACAACTGTCTTTCAGGAATCCCAGACCTCTGAGACTAGAAGCAAAGTCCAGAACAAGAAATACGTGCTCTCAGTGAAGGAAGACTAAGATAGGAAGCACTCAAACAAACTGGACATACAGTAGTACATAAAACCTTCTTTTTGCACCCATGAGTGATGAGAGAGATGCCTGATGACACTGTGAGGCCACACTTGATTGTCTCTGAACTTTTACTACAGCTGGTAGAAGCTGATGAAAACTATCACTCTTATCTGGATTGACTTATTACTGGATTGACAGGAAGCTGAACATGAGCCAGCAGTGTGCCCAGGTGGCCAAGAAGGCCAATGGTATCCTGGCCTGGATCAAGAACAGCGTGGCCAGCAGGTCCAGGGAAGTGATTCTGCCCCTGTACTCAGCCCTGGTGAGGCCACACCTCGAGTCCTGTGTCCAGTTCTGGGCCCCTCAGTTCAGGAAGGAGATTGAGGTCCTGGAGCAGGTCCAAAGGAGGGCAACCAGGCTGGTGAAGGGACTCGAGCACAAGTCCTGTGAGGAAAGGCTGAGGGAGCTGGGGGTGTTCAGCCTGGAGAAGAGGAGGCTCAGGGGAGACCTCATTGCTCTCTACAACTCCCTGAAAGGAGGCTGGGGCCAGGGGGGGGTTGGGCTCTTTTCCAGGCAACTTTCAACAAGACAAGAGGTCATGGTCTGAAGTTGTGCCAGGGGAAGTTTAGGTTGGATATTAGAAAGAATTTCTTTACGCAGAGGGTGATCAGACATTGGAATGGGCTGCCCAGGGAAGTAGTGGATTCTCCATCCCTGGAGATATTTAAAAAGAGACTGGATGTGGCACTCAGTGCCAAGGTCGGGTAAGCACAGTGGTAGTGGGTCAAGGGTTGGACTTGATGATCTCAGAGGTCCCTTCCAACCCAGCCAATTCTATGACTCTAATGATTCTATGATTCTATCTTCAAGAAGGACAAGATGGAAAATCTGGGTAACCACAGACCCATCACGTTCATCTCAGACTCTGGGAAGTAGACGGAGCAACTAATCCTGAAATCCATTCCAAGGTATATGAATGACATGAAAGCCTTCTGGAGTAGTCACTGTGGATGTGCAAATGGGAAATCCCACCTGACTATATTTATTGTCTTCTGCAGTGATGTGGTTAACTTGGTGAACCTGGGGAGAACAGTCAATGTTGCTCTCCTGACTTCAGTAAGGCTTTGACACTATCTCCTTATAACATCTTTAAATAATCTGATAAAGCATGGTTTAGATAGTGAGCAGTGAGATGGACTGAATTAATGGTTAGATACAGAAAGCTGTGATCAATGGCACAAAGTCCAGTTGGAGGAAATTAACTATGGTTGTACTTCAGGGGTCAATAATAGGGCCAATGGAATAATAACTTCAGCAAAGACCTGGATGTTGAGATAGAATTGACCCTCAGCAGATTTTTAGAAGGGAGGAATGGTAATAGAGCAGATGGGAGTGTTGCCATTCAGAGCGACCTGGAACGGCTAGAGAAATGGATTGACTGGGTGGGAAGAAGCTCTGAAGAGAAGAACCTCAGGGTCCTGGTGGACAGCAAGCTGACCAAGAGCCTATAAGATACCCTCATGGTAAAGAATGCCAACAGAATCCTGTGTCTGGAGCACAGAAAGGTCTGGGGAATTTTATCAATGTGTATCAGTAAATATTTGACAGAAGGGAATGAAGAAGGACAGAGACTCTTCTCAACCCTGACTAATGACAGGCCAAGAAGCAGTGGCAGAGATTTAAAAAATAGGAAACTTAATCTGAGCAGAAGAAAACACATTTTTACTGGAACAAGTTTCCCAGAGAAGTCTTGGAGTCGCTGTCAATGGAGATAATAAAAATGTGACTGGACACAATCTCGGGAGACCTGCTATGGTAGACACTTTTTGGGCAGGGAATTGGACTCGAAAAGGAAAGATGAGAGTCCCTTCCAAACAAAACTATTGTTCATGGGGTAATTTCCTCCAAGGACCTTTCTTGTTATCTGCACAGCTGGAACTATGTCACATGTCGGCTCTGTGACCTGTAACATCTTCCTATATTAGTCAAGTCTTGTGTTCTCAAGCACTTCTGCAGGCTCCTCAGGGCATTAAAGAATTCTTGATTTTTTGTTTTAAATATACCAATCTGTCAGATTGTGACATTTTTCTTTCCTTATTCTGAGAACTTTTAACTGAAACCCATCTGCAAATAACTATTTTTTAACATAGGACTTAAATCAAATTCAGTGCCACAATATACATGTCCTGCACTCTTGAATTGGTCACGTGTTATGATTGACATGAACATACTCTCTACAACATGGACTGTGATATGGGATTTGCTTTTTGGCGTAGCAAGATCTATTATTGCAGATATAGCATTGCTTGACTGAGTAACATGCAGTAAACAAGGAGTTATGTCAGCCTCCTATTTTACTTTTTTAACTCTCTGAATAGTTAGGAACAGCATGGACCATGGTGCTTTTCAGAGCTGAATCGTTTATTAGAGGGAATCTTTTCTGCAGAAAACTTATGATTCCTTCTTCAGTGAAAAAAAAATAATGGAGTACTACGAAAAGATATTATCCAATTTCTGGTTTTCAGGAGGTGTGGACTAATTCCAAGGAAGCTATGAAAAAACATGCTAAAGAAAGTACTGTCAGACAGTACAAATTTGGTTTACTGAAAAATTCCAATGGTTTTACAAAATGGGGGGAAAAAGGTTGAAAAACACTACTATATAATAGAAGTCACTGGCCATGTTCTTTCCATCAACAGATGGATAAAAGTGTCTTTGTTCTAGGACAGATGTGGTACAGGTGTGTTGTGAGGCATAAGTGATTCTCCAGAGTTCACATTCTCAGTTTGCAATCAGACCTTTACAGATCAGCTAGCTGAAAATAGAGGTTAGCCCTGCTACATGGTGACTGGGAGCTCCATAGTGTAAGAGCAAATCCAGAAGAAATTTGTCCAGGAAACAGCACCAGGGAGAAAAATGAAATTGTTCTGGTGTTGGAGAACCACCAACATTCACACTGACTTGCAAATATTATGTACAATTATGCCAGTAGCAGCTCTGTTCCCCATTCAATGGTATTAAAAGTAAGGCAAAAATAAATTACATATGAGGGACAAATGGAGTAGAACAGGTATTCTTGGCATATACTGCCATGAAAATTAAATAAAATAAAACCCCTTTTTAGGATGATCTGAACGAGCAATCTTTCATGTTCCATACTGAAGCCACTTGCCCACCATCATCATCTCAGTACAGATGAGGACAGAGAAATATTGAGGGCTCTTGAGCTTTATGAATGATTGTGGTGAATCAGAACACAGTGATTTAGCACAGGTGTTCTCTAATTGGGCCACATAGGAAAAATTCCATGTTCATTCAGCTATTCTCAATGTCACCTTTCCAGTGGGGAGTTCAACTATAAGGCTAGTGACTGGCATGTGAATAAAATGACCAAATATGCTGAATATAAGCAACTGCAGTATTTCCCCTCCTTTATATTTTTATAGGCTTATTTGTTAGAGGCACTTATTTTCATTTCATTAAGACATATTTAATAGGCAGAATACTTTAAAAAGCTATAGTTAGCTCTGAAAGAGTTACTGCTGAAGCACTTTTGATCAGTATGTGCATTCTAAAGGACACTGCCTTTTTGCTTGTGCCCCATGGCAACTCTCAGCACCTTCTCAAGCATCATTAAAATCTTATATGATATCTGTGATTCAAAATTCTAAGGCTACTTTAAGGGCAAATAAAAAATACAGGAAAAATAAAAGGGAGAAAAACGCATCAAGATACATGAAAATCAGATGGCTACATCCATCAGAGAGATGAATACGTTTTCCTGGAGTATTTGCTATATGGGATATTTCTATCAGAGCTGAGCAGAGATTGGGTTTTTCACAGATTAAGAGTGAAAACCAAAATCAATGTCCTGAATTAAATAGGGAAACAAAATGGAACACTTATGCTCTGCAGTGCCTGAGAAACTCAGTACACTTTCTGCTAGAGTTTCTATAGCCTCTTTCAGTTGTAACATTAAAGTGTGACTATTCTTACATACTTTAAGTAATTAGAAAACATTGGTTTTGTGCCAACAGAGACAGGATTCTGTGAAAAAGATTTCCCTATAAGAATATTCCTAGCTCCTTTTTACCCTCAGCTCTTTACATGTCATGTTGCCAAAGATACAGAGGACTAAAGCTCCCTTTTAATGTATTAGTCTCACAAAGTTTCATATGCTTTGAGTACAATTTTCCTTTGCTGAATTTTCTTCTCAAAGCAATCACATTTCCAGGTAAATTAAGCTGTATGTCAGTGAGATGCATGCTGTTACTTCAAAATGACAAATTGAAATAATTAAGCCTTGTAGGTTTTTACTGCTGCGGAAAAAATTGGTACAAAGACCCTGACACACTGGTGCCAAGGCAAAAAGGTTGTTTCAGCCCTCCAAAGAAGGCCTGGCTGCCCCAATATGCCCACTGACAGGAAGGTGTGTTGAAAATAGCAGACCATTGTTGAGAAGGAGTTAAAATTGATCCTGGCCCAAATGTGCAATGGTGAGCTAAGAATTTATCTTTGGGCCTTGATAATCTATGGATTATCATGTGCAAAGTCTTGAGTTTATGCATGGATCCTATTTAGTTTATTAATATGGATATAGAACCAGACACAATCTCATCCCATTGGGCAAGAACAAGCGTGAATTTATTTGCATTTAACACAGTGATGAAATAAATTACTTTTTTTAGTTTCCATGGAACATTTACACAACACAGGGATTTGTTTATGCAGTAATACATTTTTTTTAAATTCTCCTTCTGAAAGAAAAGATTTATTGTATTTTTGTCCTCAGAGCAGAAACCTAGAAGAGAGAAGCAAAATGCAGAGAAATGGGAAGCCTCTTTCTAATGCTGCTGGAACTGCAGATCTATAACTTGTGAAATCCATATACTGGAACAGATGAGCATATGCTTTACTTTCATGCAATAGAGGAAGAAGACACAAAACAGTCTTTCTACAGCTTATCTTGAGAAGCAGAAAAGATTGTAGTAAGAATGATATATTAACAGCTTAAAATACTTAGACATAGCTAAGATTTGGCTGGATCTCTGAATGCACACACAAAAAACCTCAGCTTCTGACATGCTCTTTTTGTCTGCTCAATTTTACCTATCCCAGAGAAAAATATCTTACTTTAGCAGTAAAGAGTGCAGACTCCAGAAAAGGGATTTGAGATGTTCAGAGGTCATTAGAAAAATAACAGTGTTCCTTAACTCGCCTGTCAAGTTCAGTCCCAATGCACTTTTTTTTGCATCCTCCACCAGCTGGCTGGTACAGGCTTCTCAGACTCTTCAGAAGCTGCACTCCTTCACTAGCTATTTCACTACTGTATGCTAGGATCAAGGTTTCAATATAAATCACAACTGGAAATAAGATTCATTAAAGTTTGCAGGTGTTTGGTACTGGAGCTTTGGGATGAATTTCTATTGAGGTATGCAATCATTTGCATGTGCATAAGCATTTCCTGCAGACTCCAGCAAAGCATGAGGAGTTACTCTTTCAACAGTAGGAAGAGATTGTAATGAAATTCTAAAGAAAACATTTCAGAAAGCATTTCTGCTTATCATGTCTTTATGAGAAATGGAGGAAGAAGAGTTCAAGAACATGAAGATGTAGAAAAAGACGAAATTTCCTAAAGAATCCATCAGGAAGTCAATGTGCATAACTAGTTCTGAAGGGAGGTAGTTTGCAATATGCCTAAATCCTCCCCATGTGTAGTGTTAGGCCTTGAACTGACCCAAGGTCTCAAAAAGCAATCTACTACACTTCATTTAATCCTACAAACAACTACATTTATAAAGATTCCCTCTACTTATTCTGAAATTTATGACTTCAGCTGCCCACTGAAATGCAAAAGTTCCTGCTCTGGGCAGAAAGGCAAAAGTTGATGTCCATTCTATAAGCCTCCAAAGGTCTTATTGCTTGCTGGTTTTCTTAGTTTTTTTGTATGCCAAATTTTACAGGATGAATAGGAACACTTTAATCTGGGAATACCTCTTGGCATTAGAAGACACTATGATCTTTTAAGCAATGAGTTCAGTCTCATCAGGTTAAATGGAAATTAATGGACCTCTTGTTTCTTTTTTAACTGTCTGGCTGTTATGGAAAAGGATTTAGCAGAATCACAGAAGTCTTCTGGTTGGAAAAGACCTTTAACACCATGTTTAAAAGACCTTTAGCACTTCTTTTGAATACCTCAAGGGATGATGGTGCCCACCTACTTGGGCAGCCTGTTCCAGTGTTTAATAACCACTTCAGTGAAGAATCTTCTAATATTCAATTTAAACTGCCCCTTGCACAAGTTGAGAAAATTTCCTCTTGTCCTGTTGCTTGTTACTAGGGAGAAGGGACTGACTCCCACCTTGCTGCAACCCCCTTTCAGGTAGATGCAGAGAGCAACTAGGTCCCCTCAGCCTCCTATTTTCTAGACTGAGCAACCTCATTTCCCTCAGCCTCTCCTCATAAGACTTGTTCTCCAGACTCTTCACCAGCTTTTTTACTCTTCTGTGGATACACTCCAATGCCTTGCTGTGTTTCTTGTAGTGTGGGGCCCTAAACTGAACACAGTATTCAAGGTGCAGCTTCACCAATGGTGAGTACAGGGGGACAAACACTCCCCTAGTCCTGTTGGTCACACTGTTCCTGATACAAGCCAGGATGCTGTTGGCCTTCTTCTGAGTAGATTTCCACTATTTCCTATGTAGGCTCAATGACCTTCAGAAATGTGTAAATTTCAAGTTTACTCAAATGAATACTTTAGACATTTGTTATAGTATGGGATGAAATGCCAGTGGTGATGCCAGTTTCTTGTTGTTTATTAAGACCATATGTTTCAACTTGACATCTATATTTGAGGCATTAAAGATGAAGGGAGATGAATAATATCCCAGGAAGCCATGGCTGAGTAATCCTTCTTACCATGATACACTTGCACATTGAGTTTGACTGAAGATTTGTGAAAGCAGTACTAATTCTACAGCCTAACTTTTTAGTGTTTGAATTCCCAATCCTAATATTTTAACATGTATATTGCATATTTTATATACAGTTCCTCAACTACCTTAGAAAACATCATGTTACAATGGAATGCTGCTGAGGAGACAAATTAGTGCTTGAAAAGCTCATGCTCAGCTCCCACAGGAGGGTTGTTTCCAGTGCATGGAACATATAATTTCATGAAGAAGCTAAAATTGGTGGGGACATGGTCAGGGGAGTCAAAGCCCGTGAAGAATGCTTCTGGAAAACTGAAATAAGACCCAGTTTGGAAATTTTTCAGAGTCAGAAACACTTGAGCATGTTGCTTGTTTATTTTCTGCATTCCATTCTAAGTCAAAGCAGCAAAAAGTGTACATCTGGTATCAGGACTTTTCCCTTCCTCTCCTTGGAAAATTTCAGGTTATTGATGAATTAAGTAAAAGTTCAAAAACTTAGTGCAATTGATGAAGGATAAATTCAGGTTTGTTTTTTTTTTTTCTTTGAATCATGCGGAAAATATACTTTCCATTTGGATGCATCTTGACTTTTAGTTAAAAATTCAAAAATTCTTTAACCCATGGAAGAATCTGTAGTGTTAAAATTTGGCAGTTAGAAGACAATGAAATGTTCTCATGATAAAAAGAGTGAAAGAAGTTTAGTTCTAGCTGCCTGTGCTGCCTAATGCTCAGCTCTGTTCTCCAGTCACGAAGAAGGCAATGGAGTCATATGGTGTACAGAGTGCCTTGCAGTCTAAAACTTGTTAGATGGTGCTGCCTTCATGTTTTTCATTTTTCCACATAGCATTAAAATTAATTAATTTTTAACATTTGAAGTTACTAGCACCAAAGAAACATCATTTAGTTCCCTGAACAGTCACATGTTCCCATGTTTTGTTCTTTTTGATGATGTCCTGCATTTTTGTATGTTGT
Source organism: Phaethornis superciliosus (assembly GCA_023637945.1). NCBI lineage: Eukaryota > Metazoa > Chordata > Aves > Apodiformes > Trochilidae > Phaethornis > Phaethornis superciliosus. The sequence goes on from JAJQWJ010000001.1 coordinate 187,197,292, forward strand.
ACTTCAGATCTAAGAAAAAGAAATATGTCATTTGAGGAAATTAAACATAATTAAAATGGCATAGGTTGATCTAAGTAAAAATACAGTTCCTTTAAGAAAATGACATGAAAGTTTTTACCAATGTAACTAGAACTAGAATGAAAAATAGCCAGACCTGAGTCCCGGCACTGTCTTACAGTATTAGAAAAGAGTCTGCTCCTCCTGCCAACAAAGACATCACACCTAAGAAGATATATGAGCTCATCTGTTTCACAGGCTACTCATCTAGGAAATTCAGCTGAGATGGCTTTGTGGAATAAATTGTTGTGAATGCAGTATTCACAGACAAATGCTGATTCTTCACAGATGTGTCAAAAACATCTGGTCTCACTGTCGGAAATCCCTACCACTTACAGCTTGATGTTAACAAGAGATGAGGTTGTTTAAGCTTTTGACCGAAGGCATTTGAAAACAAGCTTTCGTTTATCTGAAGGCATGTGGAAAAGATATAAAATAAGAATGTGCTACTGACTCTTCCTCAGTTAATGCTTTTCCATGTCTGGCAGGGTCACAGTAGCACTGGTGGATAGTTAGGGAAGGACCTAGCACTGCAGGAATGGTATTACTGACAGATGAATCTGTAAATAGAAACATAGAAGAAAAATTGTCTTTAGGAACAATTTTCCACAATATCCAGTTAGCAAAATCATAGTAGTCGATAACTTCATCTGCCAAGGAATTTTAAAGATTAAAGTAGGGCAATTTGCCTTAATGTAAAAAGAGAGGCTACACTGAAAGACTATCTTGTTCTTTTAGAAAGCCCAGTCATGTTTGTAATTGCTGTGAAGGTCTGTCAGTTTGCCAAACCTGGCAATCATTCATTTCATTGTAGGAACGGCAATTATAGGATTTGTTATAAAACAAATACATAAATAAACATAAATTTACCACATCAATCATGTGACTTGTGCCCAGAATTTTCTTGTATGTAACATGTCTCTGATGTAAAAAATTTGATCCTCTTTAAGATGTGCATATATTCAGAGGGAATACTGTGTGTTTGGTACAAATAACTCAGATATCAAGCTCCCTTGGCAAAGAGAAAGTGCACAGTTTGTATGTTCATTTTGAAATCTCACAAAATATTAGGGAAGAACATAAGGGATTTAAGCATTTTGAGGGACTGCAGAGAAGTTGTGTGTCAAGTACTCTCTTTTGCCTGCTCTGTCCTAAAATACCAGGGCTTAGGTGTTGATGGTGAAATGGGAGGCACACACTGCTAAATCAGGCTAGCTAAAAAGAAAGGAGTAAAGTAACATTCAGAATTAAATATAGCAATTGCTGCAGCATCTACTGTGAATTTGAGTTCAAGCTGAGGTTCAAAATAGTGAGCATACTTCACATTTCTGCTCTCAATTTCTTCCCTTTATCACCTGTTTTTCTCTCTTTGTATCAAAAAAACACAGGGTTGATGTCTCATCATCTCAGCTTTCAAGAGCTGCCTGGTCCATCTTAAGTGGAATTCAGGGATTGATTTCTTTCCCTTACAGTGAGATTTATCAGGACATCCTGATAATGAGCAACAAGCTGCTAATTTTTCTCTGTCTTGAAACAGATTGTCAGGTGTGGGTGGGACTGACCAAAACTATGTAAAATCTAGAGAGTGTTTTGATTTTCTTGATGATCTGACCTGTGATGTAGACACATGGAAGGTTTGGGGCTTTCCTTTACATTTTTATTGTAGGCTGTATGATTCATTGTCCATCAGCAACCCTGCAGAATAGCGACACTAATTGAGCTTTATTGTAATTACCAAGATTCTTTGACTTTCTCTATCATTGTAATAAAAGTATAAATCAATTTATCATCACAATGATCTTGTGGAGTAGTTTGTCTTTGCAACCGAGTTCTATAGAAAGGAAAAAAGTTCCACAAGTGTTCATAGGTTTCTAACTCTTACATAAACATCTAACTCCTCCTGAAGGGAGGAGTTTAAATGCCAATCAGGATCTTTGGTTAGATAACTTGTCTGTGGTTAGACAGGAAAGCTGTGGCGGAACTGGCCACTGAGCCCAGTTATCATACACATAGAGCCTCACTCACTAGGTCATCATTTTGCAACTACTTTCAATAGAATCATATAATTGATTCAGGTTGGAAGAGACTTTAGTCTCTAGGGCAACAACCTGCTCAATGAACAGTGGGTTCCTCAAGGCCTTTTCCAGTTATGTCCTGAAATCCTGCAAAGATAGAATGTCTCTGGGAAGCTTCTTCCAGTAATAGGTTCCCTCAAAGCTTTCCCAGATCTAACCAAGCTCAGTTACCCCAGCTCCTCCTCATGGACCTCACCACTATCTACTAAAGCAGGCTGCCCAGAGAGATTGTGAAGTCTGCTTCTCTAGAGATATTCAAAACCTGCCTGGATGCATTCTGGTGCATCCTGATCTAAATGAACCTGCTTTAGCAGGGCAATTGAACTTGCTGATCTCCAGAGGTCTCAGCTACCATTCTGTGACTCGGTGATCTCAGTGGCCTTTCCTGAACTCCCTGCAGTTTGCAAACACTTTTCCTGTAATGGGGAGCTGAAAACTAGATGGGCTCTTCTGGATGCAGCCTATCAAGTGCTAGGTAAAAGAAAAATCATCACTTCCCTCAGTCTACTGGATACCTTCATATACTATGTTCATCTGTGTTGCTACTCTTCATAGGTAGTAAGGGGTGCTCCTGATTCATGCTTAGCCTCATGTCCATCCAGACCCCAGTGACATTTTCAGTGGAGGACTCCTGAGGGGTACAGACAGAGTCCTTATAGGACAACACTGAATTCACGGAAAAACTGGGAAAGAGAGATATGGGGTCATTTTAAGGTGCTGCGTCTGATGAATAAGTCCCATCAGCCAGAAGGATTTATTAGATTGAGCTGACCATGAGAAAGGCTCAGCTCTTCCAGACAACATCCTGTTTATGAATTGCTCAGGTGTCTATTTCTGTTTTGGAAGGAAAGACAGTAATCATCTAAGCAATGATGAGAGGCAGAAAATCTCTTGTTCCATGATGGAGAAGAAGATCCAGGCTAGTAAAGCCAGTGACTGGACTAATCTAGCGTCCATATTCATTATTCCTTTCTGGTATTTTCTGAATGATTTAGATTCATGCTTGTCATTTCAGGTGATCAGCTAACAGGGTGATCAAATCTGAATTTTCAGAGGCAGTCTTTCTTCTACTTCCATGGACTCTCCATAGCTGGCTGCTCTTGTCAGCATGCCCATTTCGAGGGTATGCCTCCTGTATACTGTGATGAGTGTAATATCTTAATTTAGAGGCTGAGGAAGCACCTTGGTACAAATTAGGTACTTGGTCTATTAGGATATTAGGAGGTTTCCTTCAGTGCTTCTATTTTTTTTTCCCCTGCTCCTGTTACTTGGGACTCCCGAAAAATTTTATTTTCCTCTGGGAACCTTCTGAATTCACTTCAGTAGAATTGGGTTGGGACTCAGGACATGTGAGATTGCTTGTTTTCTTCATGAACAAATCATTTCATGTCCTCATAAACTCAGTTTCTCAACATGAAAAATGGTAATGATGACTCTGATCCTCTTTAGAAGCACTTTGAAAGCTAACAGTGCAATATACTGTTATGGAACTGAGCACCACACCTTTCTTTCAGTTCTTAAATTGATTTCAGTTTTGAATTGCTTGTGGGTTATGAGAGAGCATTGTGGAACTCATAAAGGCAATGTGTAAACTGGCAATGAAGCTGAGATTCTCCTGGCAGGCTTTATGATGCCTGAATGGGAATTCCTGCCAGAAAATATACAGGTTTAAATGAGGTGTGGTTGTGACCATCCTTCAGGAAAGCAGCATGTGTGTATTGGGAATCAGCCAAAGGTTACTATCCACATCTAATGAGCTTACAGAGATCTCATCTTTCACTGAAAATTAGATACAGTTTTTTCTTGATTCAGCCTATGAGAACACAGAGGAGTCCTCCTCCATGAGTGAAATATTTCTTTCCCTTTCTGTAGTAATGGATAAGGATCTGTGGCTTTCCCTGGGTAAACTGATTTTACTTCTGTCTGATTATTTGGTCCTCCCAAGAATCCTTAACAAGGCAGCTGTAACAGTTGTTTGCTTAAATTGCAAGATGGTGAGAATAGACTCCAATGCTCCAACATACATCTGTCATTCTGTCATTACTGGTAATAGGGCCACCCTAAGAAAGAGTGAATTCCTATTTGTTATTATTGTTTTACTGCAGAACAACTCCAGTTACAATTACATGGGTAATTTGATCTCATCTGCATTCTAAACCAAGCCTCCTTTTGGTTTCAAGCTGGTTGTTCCTACAATCAGGTTTAGGGAGTATACTCATTGTGTCTTGCTCAAAGCAACTACTTTTCAGATGCTCAGATTCCTGAGAAAGATAAGTTTCTCAGAAAGTGTTATCAAGATCTGACATGCAAATCCTCATAAAAATATTTCTCCCCTGCCAAAATAGTCTTTGGAAAAGTACTCTAAATTCCCATAGACCTTCCTTAAATTCTTAATTTTTTAATTTCCAAATTCCTTAATTTCACACTGAAAAAAAAATAAAAATCAAATGCTACTGTCAAACTCTTACTTGCTTTCCTAAGAATAAAATGATACTCAAGAGAAAGAAGAGGATTAGAAAGAAAGAGGGTACTCAAGAGAAAGGAAACAGATGCCTGAAATACATCAGTGTTTCATAAAAAAAAAAAAAAAAAAAAAAAAAAAAAAAAAAAAGATTTAATTGAATGTTTTTTATGTTTTTTTGCTTTTAGGAAATTTAAAAATGTTTTTACTGAGTATATTTTTTCTATGAAACAGATATTTCATTTTCCAATTAATCTTCTTCAAGGCACCTCATCATTTGTACTTCAATCTTAGACCAGTATCTATATAGTATTTTCCATGAAAGACTGTAATATTTTTCATCATCTAACTTTGAGAAGCACAGCTCTTCCATTAACTTAATTCTCTCCTTTAAACTGTGTTAAAGCTTATTCTATCTCTAAAATTACCAGAAAAAGCATTTCTGATGGGAAAGGCATTTTTCCTTTAATGAAGTTCACCAAAAGTTTTTCAGTTTCTTAAGAGTTCAGAAGATGGATTTTGTATAAGGTGTTTTTTTTTCTCTATTAATTTTAAATTTTGCTTTTATCTTTCCCAGATAAATAATGAGCTTTAATTATAACCTGGGAATGTATAGTGATATGACAACTGCTGAGAATGCTACAAATAGTTTAGATATTTCATGTGGAGGATGAATCTAAAAGCTGAGCTATGACAACAGAGTGCCTGCCATCTCCGACTGACTTGTTGGGAAATCTGACAGTGATGCTGATGCCTCCAGTTTCTGCTTTTAATCCTCTGTAAAACAGGGAGAAGACATTGATTGTCACATTTACAAAATAAAGTATCCCACCATTATGTATGTTCGACAGGTAAAGAATACACTGGGAATACAAGTCCACAATGGTATTTGAAATACCACAGGTTTGGTCCTCAGCACCTGGCAATAGATTTCAGTAAAGTTACACCCACTTGAACCTGTTTCTCTTCTTCTGTGCTATGCTATAGGTTTTATAGACAAGGTCAGCTCTAAACCTTCCTACTGTGTGCTTTCATGCACAGTGATCATGCACTGTTTCTTAAAAACTGTTATGCCACATTAAGAATTGGTCCTTCTAGATGCATATCATGTTTCTGACAAAGGTGAACACCTGACTCTAAGGTTCTCTAGTAAAATATTTAGTCTATTATGGAATAATATATAAGGTGCAAGGATAATCGGAAATTCCTTTACTGACCACCATGGGTGAATATGAGCTTCTGTTGTCTGTCTTATTACAACAGCTTGCATGACAGTGCATATCATTATTAAGCACAAACTTTTCCAAATTCCTTAACAAGTCTTATCATACTGCTTAACTTAATGATCTCCTGTGGCAATAATTTACAGAAGGAGACTACAGGCTGTATATGTACTTATTCTTTCTGTTTCTTCTACAAGAGCCTCTGTTTTATTTTATGTCCTGTCCTACTGTTTTTGTGCCATGTAACACAGTTAAGAGAAACTGTTCAGTTCCTATGACCTCCATAATCTGAATATCCTCCCTTCACTTAGTCTTCTCTTCTCCATGCAAATAGTTTTAAGCCTCTTTGGTTTTACTAATCTCATCTCAAATATTTTTTCTAGTTTTATTAGTCACACAGTGCCTTATGATCTTTACTGTTTGGTTTCTAGAGGTTTAAGGCCCTATGGGATCATGAGTAATCTCACCAGCTCAGACATCCCCTGAATATTCTTTAGTCACTTTCTGTCAGCTTTCAACTGCAATACAGTTTTTCAGAGGTTTTCCTTCCATCTGAAGTTCTTGGTGAAACTTCAGAACTCACTCCAGTCCCAGCTGTGAGATGCTGATTGTCTTGGTGCCTCTGAAGGGCTGGGTGCACCCCAGGAACCCAGCAACTTCACTGTCCACCCAGAAAGAAAGGTATGTATTATGTAAATGTAAATATCTCCACGGAAGCTTCTTCATCTCTAATTCTTATCTCTGAAACCCAAGGCAACAATTTCAAATGTCAACTCAGTTTCAGCTGACAGTGCAGGTTATTTGCAAAGAGGGGTTTGATGCTGTTGCCTATGTGGTTCCTACCTGTTAGTTACAACACCTATGCTAAGTGACCAACATGAGAAAGGATTTATTAAGCACTAAGGGAGAGAATGGAAGGATAGTAGATGTTACAGACCAGTGCAGATGAGTCTTATACTTGAATCCAAAAATGCATCCAAATGAGTCTCAGATAACAAGTGCAGAGCAGACTGTTGAGAAATATCTTTGTTAGGACTTACCATTCTAAGGGCCCTAGCCTTCTCCAACCAAGATATCTTATTGAAAACATCCTAATCTCACAATCACCATTAGAAATGTGCTGGGTCTTGACTTCAAAAGAACTACAAAGATTATCCAGTTGGGATGTTGTAGATAGCAGTCAAGTCTTACCAGTTCAGCTGAAGGAAGTGGGTGTTTGACTATCAACAGCTTAGGGCAGAAGACAAGGCAAGACCTGGCCTGGTCTTCTCCCCTAAATTCAAATCAGACTCTTTACCTATGATATTTATCTCTGTCTTATTTCTCTGAATAGTTGAGTCATGGGAGTGAGAGCTCATCATACCCCTCAGTACTTATCCTACTGCTGCCAATAATTCTATTACCCTGACATACAGTGCATCAGCCAGTCTGAAGACTGCTGCTGCTTAAGGGCTGGTGAACTCTAGGATTCTCCAAAAGAAAGCTTTTGGCAGCATCACACTGCAAGGGCTGGTGCTGTTGCACAGGATGGTTTGTTTGAAAGGTGGCATTGCTTTTTCTTTTACAAGCCAGTGGAGGTTAATTCCTCTTGACTCACTACAGCCTTCTGCACCTTCTGTGCTGCCTGCATATTAAACCCTTGATTTTATATCCTTTTCTTCCATTCCAGAGTTTACTTAAACTTCTACTTGGGAAGAAGTTTTTCTATTCCTTCCTTTTTTCATCCTTATGCACTTAGGCCATCCTACCCATCCAGAACAGGAGTCATCTGAGACTTAAATATGACTTCCAGGATTCCAAGGCCAAATCAAACTTGGCCTTGGATGAGTTATGATTGAAGTTGGATACATTATTACCCCTCAGTCATATTGCCTGACTGCTAAGTCAGCATGCGGTAATGGGCTTGTAACAGCACCCAAATCAGCCAAGTCTGTAGGATGGCATTACCTGGACTCTTTTTTATTTGTAGTAAACTTCCCAGTGAGACCAGAAGAGCTTTTAAACATAAAAATGTAGTTCAGTTACAGAATATTTACTTAATTTTTCACTCAGACAAAACTCAATATTATTAAGTCAGAAGAATCAGTTCAAAAGGGGGATATCAACAACTTCTTTACTTGCTTGGTACTTGCTTCCAAGCTGGGTTTTAAGCACTCTAGTGAGTTAATGAGTTGCAGTAAATTTTGCACATTCTCCTCTGATCTCCAGGAAGTTTTCTCATTGCCCCCATGTAGGTCAGGATACGGCTGCTTCTATGACCTCTCAGGTGCTTTTCTATTTCTCTCTCTCATAGCTCATTAACCACTCCTTGCTGCATGAATGTGTGCCTGTTTCTCACTGGCATACCTTGCTGTAGGAAAATTAGCTTTCCTCGTGTATGCTCAGGTTCTCCCAATGGAAGGGATAATCTCCTTCTCTCTAGAAGATCTTACCTGATCTATACATTCTCTATGCAAAAGAGGAGAATTCATGCTATATGATTGGTTGACTTTGGGCAGGTTTCACCAATCAGTTCTCTAACTTCTGGTCATCCACTCAGCAGGGGGAAAAAATAAGATTAGAAGTTTATGGGTCAATATAAAGACAGGGGGATTGCTCACCAATTGCCAATCCTTCATAAACTGCTTCTGTCCCATGAGATGACATCCTAATGCAAAACCTGCTTCTGTGTGCCCTTCTCTCTACTACTCACAGCTCTCTCCTGTGCTTGCTAGGATGTGGGATCTCCATCAGCTGATCTTCCTTCAGGACACATCCATGTTCACTGGCATGGAGTCCCCCATAGGCTGCAGTGTGGGTGTGTGCTCCAATGTGATCTTTCATGGGCTTCAAGGGAACAGCATACTTTACCATGTTCTTCTTTCAGGGAAATTCCTACTCTGTTGTCTGGTGCAACACCAAAATTGCTGCCTTTTTTGGGTAATTTTATATACATCATTTTTGCTGTGGTGAAATCCTGCTGTGACCAGGCATAAATTTTTTCTAAAAGAAACATATCTAAACAGAATTATGTTATGCTGTAAAATCAATACAGTAGAAATTCTAGTGGCTTTTGATCCAAAAGATACCATAAGGTGTATTTAAATATAAAATATTTATATTTGAAATATAAATATAAAGCATTTATATTTATATTTGAATATAAAATATTCAAATAAGGTTTGTCATATAGAGGATGCAATTTTTTCTATGCTGTCTGTGGTATTTTCTTTACAGGTGGCTTGCAGCTGCTTCCTGGTTTGGATTTGTGACCTCAGCTCTAACCTCGTGGCTGTACTCTGTTTCAGATGTCATATAACACCCACAGGAAAGAATGAATTAAAAAGGTGAATCCAGAGGAAATAAGGTGAAAAGATGAAATTTCACAAACAGATTGCAAAAACTTTTTATTTACATTTTCTCAAAATATCTGTCAGCCCAGGACTTTGATCCTTAATTTTGTAATTCACGTAACAGAGAGAAAAGGTGAATTTAGAAGCTACATTTTTGCTATTCTATCGTAAATGCAATTTTGTGCTATTACTGGTCATAAAGTCAACATGAGGTGCTTGGTTTAGAAGATACCTGCTGTGATTAATTATCAGTGGAATTTATGGAAAATCCTTAAAAAGCCAGAGGCTTAGCTTTAAGCACAACATGTACCTCATTTCTTCAAAAGAAGCATTAATTGGAGCGGATTTAAAGCTTTCACTTGTAGAAACTAATCAGAAATGACTTATGCCACTGTCAAGAACAAACTCTACTGCAGTCAATGGGTATGAAAGGAAAATTTGTCTATCTAAATGCATGTCAATCCAAGAACTTGTAGCAGGACTCAGAGCTTCTTACAGAAAACTGAGCAGGATGCTCCAGCTCTTAAAAAGCTGAAGAGATCCATTCTTTGGGTCTTTCCCTGGGTCACTTCCCCTCTAAATCTTGAAACTGACAAAAGTACTCCTAGCAGTTTGCAAATCTATGTAACAAATAAGGCAAGAACAGTGTTCCTCCTAGAACTACATTGCTCAGCATGCTTATTTATACACCATTAAAGTTGCATTTAAGCAAAAAAATGCCAATTCATGATGGTCTGAAAAAGTAACCTTGACCACAGCATCTGTAGAAACTAAGAAGGTCCTGGTAAGGACATGCTAACTACGTAGTGTTGTGTGCAAGCAGAATGCTGTGCGTGATAAAATATATAGACAATCCAATTGCAGCACCTTTATCTGGCTTTTGGAATGCAAATTTCAACTGTCAAATCTTAATTAAAAACTTCCAGTCAGCACTATTTAAAAAGAGGAAAAGAATTAAGTGGTAGGTTGCTGCAGAAAATGTGCAAGTTGCATGCTAAAAGAAGTAGGTAAGGTGACAGGTATATAATTAGTATCACATCAGGTGAAGGACAAGAAGCGGTTTACAGCTCTCTAAGAGGTGGGGCTTCAGCACTCTTCAGCATGGCAAGGGGTTCTTCCAACTGAGTTAATCTGTCACTTCATTTATTTCAAAGGAGAATCCCCTTCTGCACCAAGCTTCTGTAAGCATCCAAAACGGATGACATATACTGGGCAAGGTTCAAGCATGAAGAGGTTAGTGTGAACACAAATACTTTTGTTTCAAGCATCTGCTCCATGAGTCTGAGGCACAGTGTTATGTTAGGTGTTTGGTAATTTCTGTTCAGCATCACATCAAAGAAAAGGAATGAATCAAAGGCCCACTGCAGCTGATCACCTGAAGGTGAGAATCTTCAATATCTTCTATAAATTTTAAACCAGCAAAACAGATCTCCTCTCTATGCTACTAAAAAAAGACAAAGTTCTGGGAAAGGATCATTTTTGCTACCTGTGAAGAAACTACTCAAAAATACCATTTAGTGCTTCCTAAGTCTGTAATATTAATGCCACAAACCTGAACAACAATATCTTCTTTCCCACAGGTAGGGAAGTCATGCTCTGGATTTCTGTATTTCACCCAGAGGACTTCTGGTTTAACAGATCAGTTCCATGAAACATCAGTGCTGTTTGCCCAGGTTTTACAGGATAGTTTTACAGGATGGATCCTCTGAGCTTCACCCACTGCTGCAGTTGGTGTGTAAGTCCATGAAGCAAAAACAACAGCCTTGTGCCTTACACCCCCCAGTCCATATGTTTGCAGTCCCTTCTTCCCTGTCTGTCTGTATATCAGGTGCTGGCATGCACCCATGGTGTCAGCACAGTTACAGAGGTGAAGAAGCATTGCAAAGAAGATTTATCACTGATAGTTCTTTAGAAGTATTTAAGAAAACTCTGACAATTCAGACTTTTCTGAATTTTTTTTTTTTTTTTTTTTTTTTTGTTGTTGATCAGGGTGGTGGGGTTCATGTGACAACATGCTGGTCAATAAGACCCAATTTTCATCTAGTATCTACAAGTGCCTGTTCTTTTCCCCTCTCTGTAATGATAGCAAAGGCAACTAATTTAGGTGGTCTCACCACTGTAGACCTCTTAATTAATGCATGATTAATCCAGCATTCTTCTTCTGTTCTCTGTCTGTCCCAGCACCAGTGCCAACATCCTTCTGCTAAGCAGACATCCTTCACCTGAATCACTTCTGTGGACAGAAAGGGAACTTGGTTGGAATAGCCTTCTACTGGCACCCCGCATTACTGAAAAAAGAGATCAGAGTATCTTTCTTTTCCATATTGAGACTTGCAATTTTCTATGCCTTTTGGCTGTTGATGTTACTGTAGTATTAGAATAAACTGGAACTTAGTAATTAATGGTGAAATTCTGCTGATACTAATTCTCCAGTCATTCATTTTTTGTTACTTAAAAAGAATCTCTGTAAAAGTTTCTTTAATTTCAGTAGGCTTGATAGAAGGAATGAATGCATAAATATTAGGTCCTACCAAGATTTAGTTCACATTTAATCTTCCCTCTTTCCCCTGAAGACTGTGAAATATTTTCAAAATAATTCATTTTCCTAAACCCCCAAACTTCCAGTTACAGAACTAGAAAAAGTACAACACACTCTAAATCTTAAGAAAACTGGACTTTTTCTATCTAATGTACATATTATGATAACTTCTCACTGAATTATTTTGAAAGTGTCTGGCAGTCGTGAGTAGCACTAAACTGAATCACTCATTCACTCAGATGTTATGACAGTGAAGGTTACTAAATAGGGTCTACTAGGGCAGGTAATCACAAAATAGCCCTTTGTCCTTATATGCTGGTAGGAGCAGGCTATTTAGATCTATACCAATACTACTGTTGAAAAAATGTATTAGAAGAAAAAATAAATTATTCCACAGATCATTAAATAACTGTTTTCCTTATATTAATTGCTAGAGCATTGTAACTTTCTGAGTCAGAAAAATGTAATTCCTTAGGGGATTTTTTGACCAAGTGCTGAATTATGGAGGTCTCTACAGCTGCACGTTGGGGCGAGTATCTATGATGAATTGGCAGACAGAAGGAGGGTCTGCAAAACAATCTTTAGAAAGTCTGTAGTTCATCTTCTCAAGGGTTTGAAAAGTGGGGGATTCTTCTAAGTGGCTTGGTAATGCAAGCAGTCACTTATTCAAAAGAAAAAAAAATGGCCTGTCCTGCTATTGATATTCTCTTGGAGAGGCTCTTCTTCAACTCCTGAAAGTCTGAAAAAAAATCTGAACTTAGCAAATGACTTGAGGAAGAGATGGCATATGGCCATTTAATATCTAGTAAATAAAATATACCTCTAATTTCTTTTTGATACTGTTGTGGAACAGCACAAATCTACACCATGTTAGTGTGTCCAGGAATGTCTCCTAGCATAATTTCTAGAGCAGTATATAGAATGTCTTTTTACAGACTATGGATCTCAAATAACCTCAGTTTCTGAAGAGGAGATGTCTTTTTTTGTCCTTTGTTTTAGACCATTAACATTTTGGAAAAAGGCCTTTTTTTCATCTTTGTTCATGCAGTTGCTATTATGTAGGGTCCCAGTCACTGACGGGGACTCCTGGGAGCAACAGAATTCTGTGGACAATAAATAATCCAAGATTTATTTCCGGTAGAAGAGGCTGTGCAGATTTCCTGAAAAAAACCTTACTCACCTGCTAACTTGCTTATGAGAAAGAAACTTATGTGTTCATATTTGTCCTTGGAAATTTTATTTGCATCTGCAAAGAATGAAATTAAGAAGAAAAAAAAAAAGAAAGAAAGAAAAAAAAAGAAGCTTAGTTCTAATGACCAGTTTGCTGTTATTTCCAGCCCTCTGCATAAAAAACCAGGATCTGTATTTTTACTGCTTCCCTCCCATGGAGAAGAGAAATATTTAATTCTATAAAACTTGTTCTGGGCTCAGACACCTGGAAAACTTTGTAGAGGAAGAAATAAACTCCATGAGGTCAGATCTTCCCTTGGTATCCAGTTTACCGTATTGGACACAAAAATATTGGGACAGATTTCCCACAGAAGCTCAGGGAACATTAGTACCAGCTGGTGTGGTATGTGCTCCCACACTATATGGCATAGCTCTGTTATGTATCCTGCACCTGCCTCTTTGTGCAGCCAGATTTATTGGTGGACTTAATCTCACTCCTGTTTAAGTGTCCACATGTTTTCTTTCTGCACCAGAGACAAGTCATCCCAGGTTCCATTTACAGTCAATGGAAAGCAGTAGGCATTTCAGAGCATGATTCCTGAATTGTTATCTACACAGAACGAGACTGATTTCAATCTAGAAATAACTGCTTTCCTTTCTTTGTTGCAAAGAAAGCCTGAAGTGACTAGTTCATATATAGACATCACTGATCTGCCAAATGCCATCCTGTTTCATATGACATATTTTAGATGCTGTTATCAAGCTTCAACTGTGGTGACCTCGCTGAGTTTTAAAAAATTATTTACTGTCCAGGACTGGGTAGCAGGTTATTATTTACAGTTGTCTGTATAATAATGTCTTGTATGAGAGAATTCAAGGGAAAGCAAAGATGTGACATTGCTTTTCTGAACACCAGTTGCAGGGTGAAATTAGGGAGGCATATAAATGTATCACAGCAATCTTATGGCCGTGTGCAAGGGGTATGACCCTTGGGAAGAAGCTGGCACAAGAACAGAGGCTTGTTTCTTTGTAAAGGATTTTCAGATCTTCTCTTCCTACAGGATGAAGTTTTGTGAAAGGAGGTGGGAAAGAGGCCTTGCTATCCCCAAGGCAAATGTACATCCTGAAAAAGCATTTGCTGTTCAATGATTCAGGTCTTCTCTGTTCCCTGTTGCAGAGGTGGCTTAAAATGGTGAGGAAACTATGTCATGTTATTCAGAACAGAACTGTCTGAATATATTTGGGTTGCATAATTTACTCAGAGCTTTCTAAAGTTGTATTTAAACGCATTAGTCATTCATTTAGTTTCCCTGTCTTCCCATCATTCATCCAGTTCATGAAGTGAATAATTTGGGATTATATAGTATACTGCATGGCTTTGTCAACACATTTCAGAAAATATTTCATGTCAAATCACGGTGTGTTATTTGCTCAGGTTTAATAAACAGTCTGGAAAAGAAGAAAAGGAGAAAAACTGATATTAGGTTTTTCTGATGCTTAGATATGTAGGCTGAAGGACAAATGATGGAAAGGAAGTAAAAGCCCTGCTTCATTACCTGTACAAAGTTTTCCTTCTGTCATGACAATATGTTGAAATTTAGCCAGGAGACAGAATTCATACCAGTGTGGTGTAACTAATGTTATGTCTGTAGGTTTATTAAGAAAAGGAAGTTTATTGAAAACTAACCAACATTAGACATTATTGTATGTTTAAATGGGTGCTCAGGATTATCTATGGTAGAGATTGTGCTCCCTGGTGAACCTTGATGCAATTCATCTAAAAATGTTGCTTCGGCATGTATGGTGTTTCTGTCCTTAGCACATAAAGAATGCCTATAGGCTTCACAAGGAAAGAGATGGCCAGATTTTAAAACCTTTGAGGTTTCATAATCGACTTTGGCTAAGGTCCTAAAATAAATACGCATGAAGTAAGACTAGAAGAGCATCTGTTGTGTGCAGTGCAACACTGGGGTGGGAGGAAGGAGGCGGAGGACAGAGAGATCTTCCTGAAAGGCATCACCGCTGTTTTTCCTCTTTTGTGTGCTGCTGGGGGAGCAGTTTAACAAGCAAAACATGCAGACAAACAGTGCAACAGATGGTGCAACCCACTATTGAAGAAACATTTCAAAGGGTAACAAAATATGGTTGAAACCAGCTTACAGTTTACACACTGAATGCAAAACTGAACATGCTGTTTTCGGCAGGCTGTAGCTGTTTTCATTTGTTGATGCCAAGTGCCTTGGGAAGCCACGATTCCAAAGTGGTTAGTGCAGCCACAGGAATCCCTGGAACTGTATAGAGTTGACTCAGCTGGGTAAGTGAGGAAGGACTGCATTCTTTGCTGCAAATGGGCTTTACTGCAACCAGCAATACCCCTCAGGGATACTTCCAACTCTGCTTCCTAAATTTTGTTCTTTTTCTGTGTTTCTGTCTATGTACCACTAATAGCTTCTAAACCCAGGAGATTTTGATAAATATGCAGAAATGATGAAAGCTAAAAAAAAAAAAAAAAAGAAACATAAAACAAGAAGAAGTTGTGGTTTTCAAAAAAAAAATCACATAGGATTTTAGTGAAAAGTTAGAAAAAATATCAAAATTATGAAGAATATACTCACTCTAAACATTGAAAATGAATAAAGCAGAGGCAAGTACAGACCACTAGGCACACAGATAGAGTGTCAGGGGCAGGTAGAAGCAAAATCAAGCTGGACAATACAGAATGAACTGTATCTAGCAGCTGGAGGTAACAAGAAACCATAACTTGGTTAGATTAGTAGAAATAAGAGACCCAAAGGCAAGTTATAAGCATTTATTCAATGCAAAGGAATAGCTATCACTGAATGGTGTGAGCAAACCTGAAAAGGTAAAGATGACTTTTTTTCACTGCTCATTTTAAAGGTTACTTATGATAAATGGCAAACTCATTATTATTGAGAATGGTTAACCTTAATGGTTAATAGCTCAACCGAAATAGAACCAAAACATGTTTGACAGTATTTGATTTTTTAGCTTATCTGGGCCTTCTGATCTTGATTTCAATATGGGCTGAAGCTGACTCAGAAACCTTAGCAGTTGTCTTTGAGAACTTGTGGAGGACATGTAAGATACTGCTGAACTGGAAAGGAGCAATCTTAATGTGTAACTGTATAAATGGAGGAAAAAAAGAAGTTTAAATTTATAGAGAAGTCAACTTTACTTCAAATCCTAAAAATAATATTTAAACCAGACAGAATTACTTGCAAGCAGTTGAAAGATAACAAGGATGAGAGCAGCAGGAAAAATTAATTTGTCAAAGAGATCTTGTCAAATCAACCTAATTTTCTTTTATGAAGAAACATAACAGATGATGTAGACAAAGAAAAAGCAATTATATATCTTGTTTTCACCAAGGATTTTGACATTGTCTTGCACTACATTCTTGTAAGCAAACTGTGTTGACATGTCAAAAGGCAAATTACTATAGGAAAATGGTGTGGAGTGGAACATAGCCAAGTAAAGTTATCACTTTTTTCCTGTCCAACTACAAGAAAAGTTCCCTTCACCGTGCTTTTTTTTAACAACATAAATTACATAATCGAATTGATACTATGATTGTTATATCCATAGATGACATCAGGCTTATAGGAGCTATAAGTACATCAGAGGAAAAGACTAAAATTCAAGACTATCTCAATAAATTAAAAAAAAAAGTATGAAATAAACCAGGAAAACAGTCTGAAATAAATGAGGAAACAGGCAGAAATATTCTGCCATTTTCTAAACAGATTTTTTCACTCAAAGTAGCTAATAGCAAAACCTTCACTTTTTAAAGCCTGAAATCTATGAAAGAAGAGACAGCTCTGATTGTGAATGGGGATAATGTGAAATTAAAAGAATGAAAATATTAAAAATATTATAGAAAGATGAGAATTCTGAAATCTGAAAAATAATCCATAAATGCTAGCTAAAAATTAACAGCAGTAAAAAATATTAGCCCTCTGTTTTCAAAAGGAAATTAATGTTTAAATTCATCAAACACAGCAGCCTTGTTTAAAAGCAGAAGAATGGATTAAATGACAGTTATGTCCTTCCACATTCCTTCTATATTTTTATTTATTTTATATTTCTTTTAAATTATATATATTTATTTATACTATACAATTTCATAGAATAATCTGTGAAGTACATGGAAACTGATGGATCTAAGTTTACTGCAGTTTCTGTCATCTCATGTTTTTTAAAAAGTGCTTATTTTGAAAATTTTCTGACCATTACTATGCCTATTTTATATTGACAGATTCTCACAGTGCAGAATGTCACTAATTTAATCTCATGAATATGGCTGGAGACTTGTGATAGACTGGAGGCAACAGATAAAACAACAGATACACATCAAGACTTCTGTGTATATTAGCAGCAGGAATATGTCCATCAACAGAAAATTGCATCATGGTTACAGTTTGCATATGCAAATACCAGGAGCTTTGGAGAACTGATGTAGTAACAGCAGGCATGCACTCTAGGAGAGTATGATCTTATGGGTTTATTTATAACTTACTTATACAGCAAGAGAGGCAGAAAAGACAGTGAGACAGAAAATGGGTAGGAAATTTGACTTCTCAGAAGAACATAACAGGAACTGTTATATCAGTTTTATTCTGGATCTGTCATTGAAAAGCTTGTGTGCTACTTGCACATTGATGAAATTGTTCCTAGGGGACGGACACTATTTGATCCCTAAGACATGTTACAAGAAAAGAGAGTAAATAGACAAACTTATTTTTATTGATATTAAAATTTTGGATTTAAAAGAGCTTGCTCATAGACAGTTGTTACCGAGTCTGTCAGAGTTTAGACTTCCACAGGGGTGGGCAATAGATAATATTGCTTAATTTGTAGTTATCCTTCTCAATATTTCTGCTTACAGAATGTTTTTTTTTAGCTTGATGGATAAAGGGATCATTATGAAGGCATCAGGAAGAGATCATAACCAGAAGGCATCATTAAAATAATCTTGTATGGGGTGCCTTGCCTTTTGTTGGGTTGAGTTTCCCCTGCTGGTAGAGGAGAAATGAGCTGGAGGTGCCATGGTTATGTCTATATAGCTAAATGAGAAAGACACAAGGACTAAACCTGGCCCTGCATATCATACATAAGTCATGAACTGGTTCAGGTCCAGTCCACCACAGTTTTATGATAGTGTTACAGAGCAGACAGGCAGGGTCTCTACTATTAATTGGATGCTACAAAGCCCTTGGTGTGGGTCTCCTCTGGACCCCACATGTATATCATAGCTTCCTCAGATACTGAAAAACTACATTACGAAGCAAAAAAATGAACGTTGTTTTTTTCTTCTTCTTCTTTGTTTTTTTTTTTTTCAACAGAATATTACTGCATGAGGCTTGATGTTAACCAGGAATGCTGGGTTCCTAATTAAAGGATTAGTGTTCATAGGAGTTTGTTTTTTTTCTCTCTCTGTATTTGCCTTTGTCAACCACAGGGGGAAAAAAACATATGAAAATGCATTCACATAAGGGTACTATTCCCTAATATTTTTTGATATGATGAACTCTTTTATAATTACTTCAGAGGCTACTTGCTTATTTGTTTATAAAAATATGTCACTCACATCCTTGTTATCCTTGCTGGGTGCAATACAGCACTGCAGAGTTGAATTGTTCAGTCTTGGGACTGAATAGACAGTGGCTGTTAAAAGGTGGGAGCTTGTTTAGAAAATAGACAAGGCTATACACCAGACTATTCAATAACAAGAAAGAACAAATAGACCATGAAATAGCCATAGGAAAAAGATTCAGTAGAATGTGTAATGCTGTGAAAAAACATTAACTTTGATAAGAATATTATACATGCAGAGCACTTCAGACTTATTGAATACAATGAAATAGGTTGAAGTAATGTAGGAGAGGTAGACCTTTTAGAGAAAAATTATGTAGTTCATAAAGATTGTTTTTCTAATAAACACAGAAATAAAACAAACCAGTGTGAGCAGTGTGTTACTAAAAGTAATAAAAAAACAGGACAGAGAAATAAGGTTTTTTGAGCATAAAATATCAGAATGGAAACATAATAAAAATGTATACTGATTGCAGTTTAAAAGTATGAGAATGTGTTAAAGCAAGATTGAGGTAGTAAAGATAAAATAACTTAGGCCATTTATTTGAAAGAATTGCAGTGTTTTTTAGTCAGAACCTTGCCAGGTAAACAACAAAACTTGCTCAATCATCAGCCTTCCCAGTCAGCTTTTATCCACCTGCTATCTGCTCCTTTACACTGCAAGCACAAACTCCTTGGGGCAGTGAGTGTCTTTTTGTTCGTATTTCTACAGTGTCAAGGGTGTTAGTTCACTGTCCTTTCTTTGCATCAATATCTTACAAATAAAATACACGTGCTACAATAATCAAGAGGGTGGGCATTTCCAAAACCACAGTAGGCTATGCTCAAGGCAACACTGAGGTGAATGCTTAAATAAATCTTTTGTCTTAAAAGGGAAAAAAAACCCATCTCATAAACTAAAAAGTGGGAATTTCCTTAAGTGGCGGAATGGATTACTCCGAAAGCTTGATTCTGATGTACCCTGACTGTGGATAATAAACATGTCTCACTGGGCCTCTTAGGTAAACCTGCAATGTAAAGTAATAACGACAAAATATATTTTGAATGTAACAAGTTCTTAGTATTTGTCATATAACATCCTGGAAGAAAACATCCATTGATTTTGGTACACTGCAGTCCCATGCGAATCCTATTTCTGATTCTGGACAAGTCAAAATGATAGTATTCAGTATCTACATACTGCTTTCCCATAAATAGAATTGGGATTTTCAGTTCCTTAGTGGCTATTGAATTGACATAACATGTGCTAAAAATATTTACCAGGACAAAGCACATAATGCTCAGACTTGCTATTCTTAAAGTTTTTCCTTTTACCTTAGATTGAAGCTCAAGCCTATTTTACAGGAGCTGTAGTCACATGTTTATTTTAAAGCTCTGTGCCAAAGACCAAGGACACAGAGCAGACAACCAAAGGGGTCAAACAGATTCTGCAGCAGGGAATATTTTTTTATGTCCATGCTTCAGACAGACTCCAGACATCAGTTATCTGTAAGATTAACTCCAGACATTGAAGAGCTCCTAAATCTGTGATCTGTCTGTAGGAAAGAAGCTGGAAATTTTGATAAGAGGTACGGATTAAGCAGCATTTCAGAAATGTTTAATATGATAAAGAGTAGGCTTGAGTTAAAAAATGGGACAGTGTTTCAGAGGAACTCAAGATCTCTGAGACCGTTTCTGACTAGAGAAAATGTCTGTAAAACAGACATGATTTGTTCACATTTCAGTAAAAGGGTTGGATTTTAATAAATAAAAGATTCTTGCCCTCTCTCCCTATGCTAATATTTTAAAGTAATAATTGATAGAAAACTTTTAAATCTGTGCAGAGAAAACTGACATTTCTAGAGGGCTATCAGGTTGACAAGACTTGGAAGGGTGAGTAGTGGTACATGTACACAGTTCAGTGCTAGTCACTCTTCCAGATTTTTTATGTAGATACTGTAAGAATTTTCTTATGGAGGAATGTGATATGCAACAGTGAAATCAGCAGCACCTCCACAGGCCATCCTCTCTGAAGGCTGAAGGACTAACTGAGCCTCTTAGTAATGGATGCCCACAGCTCTTCCACCTGCGTAACCAGTATACCCAGTGCTTTCCCTGGCCTTACCATCCTGTCTGGTGGAGGACCATCCCAGTGGTGCAGCTGATGGAGAGGAGAACAGGAAGTACATCTTAAATGTTACAGCTTTATCCTTGAAGTTACAAAATCAGTTTTTGCCTATGTTACTGAGAAGTTTTAAACCATCCGTAGCTTTTATGTTTTCCTCTGACCAGAATGTTGCAGAGCATTGCAGTGCCAAAGTCAGGATAAAAAGATCTGGAGAAAGTCATGATATATTTGCTGAGATTTTGCAGGGTGAGGTTGACTGCCTAATGCAAACACTGAGCAGTCTTACCACTCCTGTCCATGTATCATGACAAGGAGCAACATGGAACAAGAGCAACAAGAGCCATGGAACACACCAGTTCTGGATGTCACATTCTGAGCTGGAGACAAAAACTAGCCTAACTGGCACTCAGCATCAGGTCAAGAAACCTGAATTTAAGAGTCTCCCATGTAGGGATATATACTTGTTTATACTGTCCAGTGAATATTGTCAGTAGAAGTCTTGATTCAACTGTATGGACAAAGGCATGTAGTATCAGTTGATAACATACAATGGCTATCAGCTGCCCTTTGTGTTTTACTCCACAATAACAGATATCTCCCATAGATCTTGTGTCATAGCTGTTAGGATTGTATAGATGTTTGTAAGATTTTATGAAGGGTTAAATAATACAAGGAACAAATGTTTAGGTAGTTGTTTTGAATCTCTTGTCAGTATAATCAATGTAATCCAGAAAAATGATTGTTTGATCAGGAGTGGTGTCTATATTGATGATAACTGAAGCTCATATGTAGACTCCAGTGCTGTCATTTTATAATATTCTTACAAAAGATAAATATTTTTACTATGCAAGTTTTAAAAATAATTATTCTATTGAATCTTCTCATATTCAAAACTTGTAAAGTTATAAAAAATTTAGCCTTCATTTTTAAATAAATTTTTATAAAAATACATACTAATTATTTTTAAAATTAACTGTTTTGCAAAACTCTGTATTGTTAGTGTTACAGAGGGGTTACAATGGGAGGTCCTGCCCTTTTGCATAGTGTACGTTACTACTGACTGTTACTTCACATAAATGTTTCAGACACATTCATCAATCCCTTGCAGATCTGTTGGGATATATATTCAGAACTTAAAGAAATTAATCTTTTTTTAAAAAATGCCTTTAATTTTTTATAGGATAGGATAAAAAAAAAAAACAAAAAACAACAACAGAATGGAAAGTAGACTGGTGCATTGCTGCAGCAGAGGAGCAAATGTAGAAGGAACTGGAGAAGCTAAATATATGGGAAGCATCGAGGACTGTAACAAGTAAGATGACTTAGTATTTAAAGTGAATAAAATAGAAGAGATATTCTGAAGAAGACCAGTTTATTGTTGCCGGTACAAAATATGCTAAAAAAAAACATCTGCAAATGATGGAAAAAGATAGTAGAAATAGAGATGAAAAAAAAAAAAAGATTCTCTTGTGTCAGTTTCCTGGAGGCTGAAGTCTGGAATACAAACCATCTCTAGCTTGAAAAGATAGTACTAATTAAAACCAGTTCTAAGACTTGACCCTACAGATATTATGCAACATTCTCATATATAGATGAGAAATAGATGTTCATGCCTGAGCCCTGTGTTTGTCCCCATAAGGAGATAATGCCATTTCTGCCTGACCTCCCAGGTCTGTCCTGGTGGGGAAGTGGTTCAAGTAATTAGCACAACAAATAGTTTATACCTCCTCAGGTGAAAATGTGGCCTGAGAGGATTATCCGAACTAATGGTTTCCCTGAGCTCACAAATTCTTTAATCATCATTAGGTAAGTAGCTCTCTTGTCCTAAATAGTATTTTTACAGAATCACAGAACCATAGAATCACCCAGGATGGAAAGGACCTCTGAGATCATCAAGTCCATCCCTTAATCCACTAACACTGTGGTTACCAGACCATGGCACTGAGTGCCACATCCAGTCTCTTTTTAAAAACCTCCAGGGACACAGGATCCACCACCTCCCTGGAAAGCCCGTTCCAATTCCTGATCACCCTCTCTGTAAAGATTTTTTTCCTAATATCTAACCTAAACTTCTCCTGGCAGAGCTTAAGTCCATGCCCTCTTGTCTTACTGGGAGCTACTTGGGAGAAGACACTGACTCCCCCCCCCCCCCCGGCTCCAACCTCCTTTCAGGGAGTTGTAGAGAGTGATGAGGTCTCCCCTGAGCCTCCTCTTCTCCAGACTAAACAATTTTATAACTTTATATACCTTTTATACCTTTTTATACCTTTTTATACCTTTATACCATTAGGAAAGGGTTTCTTTTATTTTTGCAAAACGTTCAGTGAACATTCCCTGACATTCATAACAAAGCAAGCTCGGAAAAAATTGTTAAACTGTATCACCATCAGTTTTAAAAACCAATACATTTGTCTTGGTTTCCAACTCAAGCACATTTATCCCACTGAGGGATTTACTTTTATTTTTCAGCTGTGAGTCACTGAATGTATGACAGTCTTGTTTCAACAAATTTATTGAAGCTGAACAAGATGTTAAAAACAGACAGACACCTGGAAATACCAAAAGTTGGAAACAGAACAAATGCAATTTATTTCAAGGGAAGCCATGGCATAGTCCCTGGTTCCCCCTGTGTATAAAACAAATATGATCAATTTCTTACTCCTCCACTTCCCCTCTCTAAAACTTTCATATGAGCTCAGAGGATAAAGCTTATTTATCAGTCTGGTAATAACTTTAATATCCCTGCAATGCATTTTTGAGGAAACTGGCAGCAGATGACATTAGAATTCTGATACATTAATTAAACTATCAACTTTCCAGAGCCATGCTCCCTAACTGTAGCATTTGTATATGAATAATTAATTATTGGGGGGGCGCTGGCTGGTTTACATCTAACCAGACAGGAAATTTATAGGTTTTAATTTCCTGGCATATTATCACTAGCTCTTATGATAAAACTTCTGGAAGAAATTCAAGGAGTGCCCTTTTTAAAAAAAATCAGGTTGACGTACCCTCTGGATACAGGTGAAGATTTTATATGCTGTGCTAACCTGTGTGAATGTTTTGCCTGGCAATTTTAATGTTGGATCCAGATATGCAACAGATGAAATGGGGAATTCTATGGTGGCCAAAAGTTCTGATGCATCAAAGCCCTTTAGTTTGTAAGTAATCCAGTCTTCCTACAACAATATGTTAAAGTACATAATAACCTCTTGTTGTTTTCAGTGGGATTTTGACACATGCTTAAAGTTAAGTATATACCTACATGCTTTTCTGAACCAGAGATGCATTGTATGAATTGGCCCAATCTCTTTATTCATGGGAACTGAGGATCCTCTCCATCTCAGCATTTGTTCTCTTAGTAAAACATCTGTCCTGTGCCTGTTTTATGTGTATGCTTCATTGCAGCCTCCTATTTGTACAACTATTAGAAACAGGCATGTGATGAGATGCAATATTTGGCTGAGGTAAACCCCCTTAATGTAGCTGTAGTTATATTGACAAAAATCTTTTTTTTTTTTTTTTTTTTTTTTTCCCCCCCATGTAGTTTCTTTTCAATAGCAAAAGCTGGAATGAAGTACCTAGCATTCAACTTTGCCAATAGTGCTTAGTACACTTTAGAAAGGTTTTGTGGGAATTGGTTGGTTGAAAACAATGGAGGTAGAAGTGCTTGCTTTAACTTAAACCTAACTTTTAGAAGTATACATGCCCATTACATTAATATTCTAGAGTATTTTAGAATTGTTGAGATCTGGGTGTTCCAAATCCCCTAGTGAGGCAAGAGCTCATGAGCCAGCAGTGTGCCCAGGTGGCCAAGAAGGCCAATGGCATCCTGGCCTGGATCAGGAACAGCGTGGCCAGCAGGTCCAGGGAAGTGATTCTGCCCCTGTACTCAGCCCTGGTGAGGCCACAGCTCGAGTCCTGTGTCCAGTTCTGGGCCCCTCAGTTCAGGAAGGAGATTGAGGTCCTGGAGCAGGTCCAAAGGAGGGCAACCAGGCTGGTGAAGGGATCCAGCACAAGTCCTGTGAGGAGAGGCTGAGGGAGCTGGGGGTGTTCAGCCTGGAGAAGAGGAGGCTCAGGGGAGACCTCATCGCTCTCTACAACTCCCTGAAAGGAGGCTGGAGCCAGGAAGGGGTTCATCTTTTTTCCCAGGCAACTATCTGCAAGACAAGAGGTCATGGTCCCAAGTTGTGCCAGGGGAAGTTTAGGTTGGATATTAGAAAGAATTTCTTTATGCAGAGGGTGATTAGGCATTGGAATGGGCTGCCCAGGGAAGTAGTGGATTCTCCATCCTTGGAGATATTTAAAAAGAGACTGGATGTGGCACTCAGTGCCAGAGGTCTGGTAACCACAGAGGTAGTGGATCAAGGGTTGGACTTGATGATCTCAGAGGTCCCTTCCAACCCAGCCAATTCTATGATTCTATGATACCAAGGGGAGAAATCAGATATTCAGCATATTTGAAAATTGTGGGTTTTTTGTTTCAGTCTAAGTGCTTAAACCTCTATATATGGTGAAAAGTAAGAGGACTGTTTAAGGTGATAATCCTGAAAATTAGTATAATTAGTATAGTTTAACATTCATTTCCCTGTTCCTCTGAAATTATTTTCTCAAAGAACTGTAGCATCATAGAATGATATGAGTTGGAAGGCACCTTGAAGATCACGTAATTCCAATTCCCCTTCCATGGACAGGGACACCTCCCAGAAGACCAGACTGCTCAAAGCTGCAGCCAGCATGTACTTGAAGACATGTGCAGCCACAGCTTCCCTGGGCAATCTGTCTAGAGCCTCACCACAATCACTCTGAAGAATTTCTTTCTAATATCCTACCTAAGTCTACCCTTTTTCAGTTTGAAACCATTTCCCCTTTGTTCTATTGCTACATGACCCTCTAAAAAGCCCCTCCCTGGCTTTCCTGTGGCCCCTTCAGGTACTGGAAGGCCATTGTAAGGTCTCCCTGGATCTTTTCTTCTCCAGGCTGAACAATCCCAATGCTCTCAGATTGTCCTCATAGGAGAGGTGCTCCAGACCTCAGATAATCTTTGTGGCCTTCCTCTGGACTTTCTTCAACAGGTCCACATCATTATTATGTTCAGGGCTCCAGAGCTGGATATTGTACATCAAGTGGGGTTTCATGAGAGGAGAGTAGAGGGGGAGAATCACCTCCCTTGACAAAGTGAGGGAGTAAATTTTCCACTGGATGACTGAGGTGAAGAGAATAGAGAGAAAAAACTGTGAGAAATAGAGGATGGCAGCATTAACATCCCTTTTATAAGTTTCATCAGATTTCTCTGTGAAAACATCAGTGACAATTATGAGCTCTGTTTCAGAACTGCTCTTTGAAATTTTTGTTTATCTAGTCTTTTTTGTTATCTAGTCTTAGTTAAGCATTTTAACAGGTTTGGTAATTAGCAGAGCAGGGTGACATGCCAGGCTGGCTTCATGGTTTAACCTTGCAGATATTTTCTGTCGAACTTTGCTCTCCCTCCTCTGACTTGCTCTAACCATATGTTTTATTAAGAGCAGTAATAGCAATGGGACCCTGACACACAATTACTGCAGATGGCTTGAGATATTACTGATGTCCCTGTCCACTCCAGCTCTGTGCCAGGGATTTCTCTTTGAACATTTTCTACTGCTTTAGTTGCTAT
The DNA here is from genome assembly GCA_023637945.1 of Phaethornis superciliosus. Lineage (NCBI taxonomy): Eukaryota > Metazoa > Chordata > Aves > Apodiformes > Trochilidae > Phaethornis > Phaethornis superciliosus. The sequence goes on from JAJQWJ010000001.1 coordinate 187,223,522, forward strand.
AGATAAACCCATCATTCTAACTTTAATTCTTGTATCTTCATGAAAAGCAAAAAAAGGATGATCCAGGAAACTACAGGCTAGTAAGGCTCATCTAGATCTCTGAGAAGGTGTTGGAGCAAATAGTCTGGAATTATTAAGAATAGAATAGAACATAACAGAACTGAATAGAATATTACAGTTGGAAGGGACCTACAAAGATCTTGTAGCCCAACTGCCTGATTGTTTCAGGGTTGACCAAAAGGCTGAAGAATGTTATTAAAGATATTGTTCAAATGTCTCTTAAATATTGACTGGCTTTGGGAATCAACCACCAACCTAAGAAACCTTTTCCAGCTGTTTTACCACCGTTTTACCACCACCACGGTTTTACCACAGTCTCAGTAAAGAAATGAAACATGGCTTTGAACCATTCCTGTTTACTATCAGTGGATATGAGGAAGAAGAGATCATCACCTCTCTCTCCTCTTATCAGAAAGCTCTAGAGATTTCCAAACACATGGAGGATGAGAAGGTGATTGGGAATTTATGAACAGAAAATAATTCCTGACCAACATAGAATCATATAATGTCAGGTTGGAAAGGATCTTTAAGGATCATCTGCTACAACCTTTCTAATATTATTGTTTATGTGAGATGTCTCAGCACCCTGTTGAGCTGAGGCTTAAAACTTTCCCAAGTTTTACCAGCCACTTCCTCTGGGAGACCATTCCAATGTCTGTCTGTCCTCAGGGTAAAAAATTTCCCTCTTGTATTCAAATGGAATCTCCCCAGGAGCAACTTGTGCCCTTTGCCCCTCATCTCATCCCTGTGACTCCTGGTATTCAGTGAGTCTCAGCCTTCTTTGTAGCCCCCCTTTAAGTACTAGAACATCATAGTAAGGTCTCCCCTAAACCTTCTCTTCTCAAGGCTGAACAAACCCTGGCTTCTCAGCCTCTCTCATGTGGCAGGTGCTCCAGTCTTCTGATCATTCTCATGGCTCTCCTCTGGACCCTCTCCAACCTGTTCACATCCTTTTTTGTCCAGTGGGGTCCAAAACTGGATATGATGCTTCAGGTGCAGTCTGATGTGTGCCAAGTAGAGCAGGATGATGATTTCTTTGTCTCTGCTGGTGATGCCCTTGTTGATAGAGTCGAGCAGTCTGTTGACTTTCTTTGCTGCTGCAGCACACTGTTTGATCATGGTGAGTCTGCTGCCCAGCAAGACCCCCACGTCCCTTTCCACAAGGCTGCTCTATAGTCAAGTGGATCCCATACTGAGCTGCACTCTTGGGTTATGCGTCCTCAGGTGCAAAACTTTACATTTCTCCACACTGAACTTCATTAAGTTCCTAGCTAGCCTACTCTCCAGTCTGTCTATCTTGATAGACAAATCCACACCCTTCTGTTATGAGATGACTAGTGACCTCTAAATAAATGTGTTTTTTTCTAATGTAAACACAGATTTCAGATTTAAAAAAAAAAAAAAAAAAGAAAGAAAAAACAACAAAAAATCTGGAAGAGGAGAAAAATCTGCCTGTTGAAGTTATAGATGTTGAATTAAATGGTTTATGGGGGGGTTGTCTTTTTCCTTTTTTGGGAGGGGGATTGATTTGGTTTTTTGGCTTTGATTTTTTTTTATTTTTTTTTTTTTACATCCAAATAGGCTGCAATCTAATGTTTAAGTAAAGATGTTTCAAAGAAAAGCACCTGTGCAAATTATATACTGAATTGGTAAAGACAGATGTGATGTTGCTAATTTTCAGGGTGTGACTGCACTGCCAAAACAGAGGTGTGAGTTCTTATAAAAAATTCAGGAAGCTCCATAAATAGCACTCCCAGCGTGAAGGTGCTGTTGACAGAAGAGGAGTTGGAATGACAGCCATGCAAAGTGCACTGTGTGTACCCCAGAGGCTTCCAACAAACTGAGACTGTATGTTTGCTGCTGAGGTGACTGGGAAAAGTGATTGGCTTCAAGCTGTATGGATGTGTTTGATAAATTGATTAAACTGTGAAGATTTGAGGGCATGGGGGATACTTCTAAATAAGCAAAATGCTCTAAAAATGAAGCATGCTTGTACCTCTGCCAGAGACTCAGATGTCAAACAGTCCTGGAGTTTTGCAGCTGCTGAATATTGTTCTCTAAGATAAATTCATTTGCATCCTTGGAAATAAAACCTTAAGAGCACTTAGGCACAGATTTTTTAAACCTTTCAGGAGCCGATAGAAAGTACAAATTTCTTCTGACTTGCAACATTTTTACTGTCATCTCCACTAAAGAAAGCATGGCTACTGCTTTTGGGAATCTCTCCCAGATAAGAGGTTTTAGTGAGACTTGACAGTGTGATACCTTTCTAATCTGATGTTTTAAACATGTCATGTGTATTGTGAGCCATAACCACTTGAAAAGCAGGATGTCTTTTGCAATTAATATTGAGTACATCATCAGTTATAAAGAAGAGATTACTTATTTTAAGAATTTATATTCTGGAGGTTTTTTTTTTTTTAGCTGAGGTCTATTTCAGGCAGTATTTTAGACAAGCAGCTGGAAATTGGCTCCTGTGAACTACTGCAATGGATCTCAATGGTTAGGGTAGTAAAACCTGTGTACAACACCAATTTACAGCAGTGGTAACATCTATGGTAAAACCAGGACTGAAGTACAATGTGGTGGATAATGGTGGATTAGCTGAAAGAGCATGGATTGCCTGATATATCAGTGATGAATGGAATTAAAGTGCTTGTAACTAATTTACACAACATAGCTGCTGAACACGACACCTGTTCAAAGTGTCTGTAAGACACTAATAGATGTCTCAAGTTCAGAACTTTTGTCTGGTAAATTTTTTGTATACTCTGAGCAAGTGCCTAAGAGATGTGAAGTAAATCGTGAGTCCTGTTCATAGAGATGATTGTTTATTCTGATTATTAAAAGTAAAAAACTAATGACCTTTATGGTAATGAATATTTCCATTCAGTTCCATAAAAAAGATAAATAGTAGGACACAGAACTGTGTATGTCACAGGAGATGTAAATGGATAAGAGTGGGTCAGCACAGTTTGAATTACCAGAATTTATTGGGAACCAGGAATCATATTCTATGATTCTATGAACTCCCCAAGCTACGACACAGGGTCTGGGAGCAGAATGAGTGCTCCACAATGCAGGAGGAGATGGTCAGTGACCAGCTGCACCATACAGATGTGCAAAAATCTATGGGGCTGTATGCAATATACCCAAGAGTTGTGAAAGAAATGGTGGGGGTGCTCATTGGGCCACTTTCCATTATGTATCAGCAGTCCTGGCTGACTGGCGAGGTACCAACAAACTGGCACTAAGCCTCATATATATGAAGGGATGGAAAGATGATTGGAAAATTAGAGGCCTGTTAGTTTGACTTCGGTACCAGGGAGGCTGATGGAGCAGATCATTCTGAGCACCTTTATGGGGTGCATGCAGGACAACCAAGCAATCGGGCCCAGTCAGAATGGGTTCATTATGACAGGTCCTGTTTGACTGACTTGGTCTCCTCTGGCAGGGTGACCTTCTTATCGGATGAAGGAAGGGCTGTGGATGTTGTTTACATTGACTTTAGCAAGGTCTTTGACACACTTTCCCACAGAATTCTCCTGGAGGAGCTGTCTACCCATGGCTTGGATACACAAATCCTTCACAGGCTAAGAAACTGGTTGGATGTCTGAGTCCAAAGAGTTTTGTTAAATAGAGCTAAATCCAGGTGGTGACTGGTCATGAATGGTGTCTCCCAGGGCTCAGTGCTGGGGTCACTCCTGTTTGACATCTTTATGATGATTTGGATATGGGGTTAGAATGCACCCTTGGTAAGTTTGCAGATGACACTAAACTGGGTGGAAGTGTCTATCTGCCTGAGGGTAGGGAGGGTCTGCAGAGGGACCTAGGCAGACTTGATTGATGTGCCAATGCCATTTGTATGAGTTTTAAAAAGGCCAAATGTCAGGTACGACACTTTAGCCACATCAACCCCCAGCAGTGCTACAGGCTTGGGGAGGAGTGGCTGGAGAGCTGCCCAGAAGAGAGGGACCTGGGGGTGCTGATTGACAGCCAGATGAACATGAGCCAACAGTGTGCCCTGCTGGCCAAGAAGGCAAAGAGCATCCTGACCTTTATCAGGAACAAGGTGACTGGCAGGACTAAGGAGGTGATCTTAGCCTTGATGAGGCCACACCTGGAGTATTGTGTGCAGTTTTGGGCACCACAGTACAGGAAGGACATCAAGGTGCTGGAGAGGGTGCAGAGAAGGGCAACTAGGCTGGCTAGGGGTCTGGAGAACAGATCTTATGAGGAGAGGCTGAGGGAGCTGGGGCTGTTCAGCCTGAAGTAGAGGAGACTGAGGGGAGACTTCATTGCTTTCTACAGCTACCTGAAAGGTTTTAGTGATGCAGGTATTGGCATCTTCTCCTTAGTGACTTGTGATAGGACAAGAGGTTCAAAGTGGACCAGGGGAGGCTGAGGTAGGATACTAGGAAAAATTTATTCACCTAAAGAGTAGTGAAGCATTGGAACAGGTTGCTCAGGTAGGCAATGGAGTTGCTGTCCCTAGGGTTTTTCAAAAAACAAGTAGACATGGTGTTTCAGCAGATTTAGTGGTTCTAAGTGGTGGTGTAAGACTGATGGTTGGGCTTGATGATCTTGAAGGTCCTTTATAACTCTGATGATTCTATAAGTCTATGAATTACTCTGGAAATCTCTGAAATAAATTACTTCTGAGAGAAAAATATCTTGAAAGGTTCATGAGATAATGATGAAGGAACCTAGGTAGCATGTTTGTCCCTTAATGTCATTAGGAGATTATCACAGCCTTCTCCTTTACTTGCATGATTGCAGGCCACTCAGGTTCACTCACCTCTGAACACTCTAAGATCTTATTGTCTTCAATTCATATTTGTCTTCTTCCTGGATAGTTTTATTAAATCTGTGTAAAATGGCTTTCAAACTTGTTGCCTGCACTTCTGCTCACCACCAAGGAAAGGAATGTAACCTTGCTGCCCACAGATGTGCTACATAACCTTGATCAATCATCTTCTCAATGGATTAGCTCAAAGCTTCTCACACATCTCACACACTTTAATTAAATTAAAGTGGGAGGGAAAAGTTCCCATTTTATGTGTGTTCTCCAAAAGGAAAAATATCTTGTAAATGAAGTGCGTGCAATGATCCTGTCTACTTACAACTCTGAGAGTTAGATTAAAATAGGAAAAAGGAAACTTTTTTTCTCATCAGAATGATATGAAACAAAAAAGTGTGGCTTCCTAAAACATTTCAAAAATGGATTTTTCTTAAGAGGTGTTTGTAATAGAAATTCCCAGACTACTTCCAGAGCTTTGTACAAGACAAGAAAAATTAAATTCATTGGAGGACCTGAATCAGAATCTTGGAACCAGAGAGTAATGAAAATAGAACGTATTTTGCAATTTTCTGTGTAAAATAATAAAAAAAGGCCTGGAGATCAATGTATCACCTTTAAAGACAGGACTCTGCTTCAGACACATTCCTCTAAAGGGAGGACTGGTTTTCTTTCTCTGATTGTCACCTACGGAGATAAAAATCAAACATACCTGATTCACAGAAATATCTCTCCACATGTTCTCAGTGTCTGGCAGGGCATTCACATCGTCTGCTGAAGATGGATTCATAATAGAAGGAATAGTTTTATCTACCCTGTAGACCTAGCAATGAATATATATGCTAGAGATGCACCTTGAGAAAAAAATATTCCCTAGAAACTTCACCTGTGTCTCATTCATAACAAAGCTACCTAACATCACACCTGATTTGTTGTTCACCCAGTATTTTCTTATCATTGGTACAGCCTAGATAAGCTACACATTAACAACAGTATCCACTGTGTTATTGGTGATTAAAACCAATCTAGGGTGTCGCAGATGATAGACTTCAATTTAATTATAAGTTTTGATAGTGAATATGACTCCTACCTCTGGACAAATGAAAAAAAAAAAGTGACACCTATTCTGCTGCATGGCAGAACATGTTTGACACAGACAACCATAAAATATTTATTCAAGACCTGAAACTGATTAGTATCAGTACTACCACATACTCATCATTCAACAGCCAAGGCTGAGGTGGAAAACAGAAAGTTGTCACCTAAAGCGGAGAGAGATAAAAAATTGACAGCAAGTATGTTTTGAGCAGATAAAAAATTGGCCAAGGTATTTCTCTTTTTTTTTTTTTTTTTTTTCTAAGTGAAATGAATGAAAACAAGATAAACAAAGAAATTTATGTGGGACTTACATCACCACAAACAGGAGAATAGTATTGCTGTGATGCCAAGCCTGAAGTCCTGACATTGCTCATGAGTGCCTACTGAAAGCTTCTGCTAACTGACATATGTTGCTATAAGTGCTAATTAAATCTCATGGCTGTGTTCTATTATTAAAACATGAGTCCTTAGTATCTACTAAACAGAACTGTCTCCCCGCAGGAGCACAGCTATCAGCTGCCTGGGTTTCCCTGATATGTCTTCCTTTTCTCTCCTTGGAGAATCATCTAAGCAGATTTTGGAACAAGTGTAGCCTGTGTCTGGGGTTTGGGAATTTCCAGCAGAAGCTTTGCAAGGAGCTGCCTTGGCATGCTACCCTGGGCAATGACAGGGCAGTGGTGAGCACAGGCAGGAGATGTGCATATGATGTTAGTTCTGAAGTGCTAGCAGCTGCTAGGCTTGGCCCAGGTCCACAGAGTCACAGATGGAAGCAAGGCTAGAGCTGGGGGGAGCAGAGATTCCTGTGAAAGTTTGGCCTGGTGGGGGAATTAGGTCAGAGTAGTGAGAGCAGGGGAATGGAGTTTTATGTTAGTAAAGGGGGGTCTAAGGATTATGTCACAGAGGACTGGGCAGGGAGGCATTGGGCTTGCTGATGGAGATCTTGGGATAGATGAGTACAGGGATAATGGGGCTCTGCGTTGAGTATGGAAAGTGTGGGAAGCTTTGGGGCAATAAGCCTGGGGCCTGGATGTTTTGGGACAAGAGACAGCTGATGTGGGTCTGTGGGTAGAAGTGTGATCACAGATGGAGTGTGACATTGTAGTATTTGTTTGGATATCATCTTCCAACCCTCTGTGCCCCCCAAATTCTTTTCAGTGATTACCTTTCACATCAGTAGTTTTAAACCATGGTCATAGATAGTTCTAGTGCAAAGGCTGCGATGCCAGTATGAAGTAATTGTTCTTTGCACAGCTACATTAGGATGCACATAACTTAAACTAAATGAGCATGATGTATGCATAGTAACTTCTGTCCTCTACTACTCATCACCTGTTTGTTTCTGCTGAAGACAAAGGGAGTCATTATCACCTATGTTCCTAGCCTAGATGATTAAATTTGTATGGGATAAGTGTTCCTGATGTCTATCTCTTTCTTCATACTGTTCTCAGACAGTGTATTTTAGAACCATCCAGAACTTGCTAAATGTTGTCCACATCTACAGCACCTTTTGAACACCAAATTAAACTCAATCCATGAGCTTGCCAAAGCTTATGGACCTAATGCTCACAGTTCTGTGTTTGAAATAAGAAACCCAACTTCTCCGCAAATACAGTAGGAAGAAGTCTTCTGTTCTATACAGACAACAGATTAAAATATTGAAGTATCGTAAAAATTAATGTTGTAAACAGGTCTGCACATTGCCAACTGACAGAAAACTGTCTTACATTGCTTATGTATAAGAGCTAAGATAAGCTCTTCCTAAAGTGGAAGAGCTAAGAGAGCTTCTTATTTATTTGTGTTTTTTTTACTGGTTCATTTGTACATTGCAGCTGCCAGGATATCATTTGCTGTAACACTTAAAAGATTTGGTTTTTAAGATAAAAATTTAAAGGAAATATAAGTATAAATATACAAAGTTTACAAAAGAAGAAATTCAGTAAGACAATTGCTGTAGAAGATGAAGAACAACACTCTTGTCTGTTCACAAACAAGAATCTGTGGATTGATACAGAAACATAAAATTCCTGTTCTCTATATATATGTTCTGCTCTCCAGTTTTAAGAATAAAACCTAAAACCCTTCATGATGTGTCCCACATAGCCAAATAAGATGTTGTAATCCTGGAGTGTTCAGCATCAACATGAGGTCCCAAACAGAAGGTGGAAAAGGTCTGTGTGTGAGCCAGCTCTCCGTTATCCCAGGCAGCCATACTGTAAAATTTCATCTACAAGCTAATTGTACCCTATCTCAAAAACATGTATTTTTTAGCTCCTCTGACAGAAATATTTCAGAGCTTCACTTCTTTTGTTAGTAGCAAATATCCTCTAGTTCTCAACCTAAATGTATTGCTGGCTATTCATGCCCACTTGCTTTGTGCCAAACTCACAATGAAATTATTAAGTGATTTTAGCCTCCTGATTCTCTTTTACCAGCTGCAGTATTCCTGACAATTTAAAAATCAATCTTTATCTTCCTTCCTCCTCAACCCAATTACAAGAATAATACATAAATTGCAATAAAAATCAATATTATTTTTTGTTCTTGTGGACTTTAACATTTTGCCCTTTTAGCTTCTGTCTCATCTGAGTTATTAAGATATGTTTAGGTTACGTTTCAAGGCTTCTCAGAAATTTAAAAGATAGAGGAATACTGTGGGATTCACTGCAATCATGACATGGACTCTTCCTGGCAGTGCTCATTAAAGAAATATGATGCTTGATTATTTGCACAGATTTAATAGGAATAATATTTGAACAAGTTGAGCTGAGTGACACGAAGACCAAATCTGGAGAAGTCTGAAGGAATTTCTTATATCAGATTCTTGTTGCACTGGTGCATTTTCTTAAAAAATTGGTCATTTTCAGTAAGAACTTGAATTTTTTCATGTAGCAGCAGCAAAGCATTTTGATATCAGGTTAGGCACAGCCAAGATGAAACTTCCAGTTCTGTAATAGATATATTCTTTTTCCTTCTGTTTCTTTTGTAATTTAAATTCCACTGAAGTATCCTGACCTTGTGACCAATAGCATTCTCAAAACTAAAAAAATGGCTGAAAGGTAAACATAGATGTTACTTGTCAAGTCTACATATAGGCTCCAAGTTTTAGGTTTTGGTCTTTTGTAACCAGGTCATCTTTGCCATCTTACCTGGAATCCACTAAAAGTTCATCAAATTTGAGACACCTTGAACTCAATATTTCTGACTCACTTAACTGAATTTTTTGGATGACACTTTCTTTAGTACCTTTCTTTTGGTACTTTATTTTGAACAAAATACACACACGAATGCACTGTAGAAAAATCCTGATTTCCTGGCTGATATCCTTTTTAGGCTAGAATAATTAGCCTTAAAAAAACATCTAAGCTACAGAAAGGGTAAAATAATAACCACATGAACAGAGTTGGCCATGGGAAAAAAGACTGAAGCACAAGCCTGCATGCAACAGCTTTGAGAAACTACACACAAACCCAGTGTGTTGCCCTGGAGAAAACTCACACTGGACTGGAAACAAGAACAAAAAAGTGAAGTTAGAGTCAATTCACCTTGGTTTGACATTTTGCGCTGTATGTTAAAAATGTTTTTATCTTTCAATATATTTATAAGCTTTCTATAGTGTCTATTTTATTGCTTTCATGGTGTGAATTAATGAGCAAGATTTGTGTCAGTACCATGTTTCTAGGCCCTCAGCGTCAGCCACAAAAGTGTGATAAATATGACATCAGACACTTGTAATAAATGCGTATTTATGAGGTTTGTCATGTGGACATGCACACATTCTGTCTCCTTGTATATTCTTCTGGAATATTTCTCAACAGAAGTTGCCACTCTCAAAATGCACCCTGCACAAACTTGTAAAAATGGGAGTTTCAATCCTGCGAGCTAATTTCTGTGTCTTTTTAATGTGTTGAAGGCATGCAGAAGCCAACAGAGTAGGAGGGAATAGAGGGAGGACCTCCCAGTAAACATCCCTACAATGACAGAAAATTTTTATATTGTTATAACACTATTGTTATAGTGTGTCTATCTGCTTTAATAAAAATGTATAAGAAATGTAGCTTTATTCTTCAGGGTATTAGACTTCCATAGCCTCAGGCTTGAGGTAGTCTTCCTGTGTTAGGCACACGTGCCACCATTTGCCCTCTATGGGATTCATCCTTCAGTTACTTTTAAAAGTTTCTAGTCACCAAAAGATAAAAATAGTGGTCTAAAAGTGCGATTTATTTTGCCCAAAACATCAGTTTTGATCTTCAGTGTTTGTCAGTTATTTTTGCAATTTATGGAAGTGTTGTGTCTGTAAGGAACAATGGTCCAATATTTAACTCTAGCTCTATACCTCTACATCAATATCTCTGTATCTTTTGTAATTTTATTTAGCCTTTAGGATGTGCAAACTAACAGGCAACTATTTATTTGCACTCTGTAAAATGGAAGTGTTGGAAAGGCAATTTTTGTAGAGTTAGGTTAAATTCAAACAATCATCTATACATCTGTCATGTATGATTTACAGCTTAGTGAGTATTAGCATGAGACCCACTGTTTCATTCATCCAGCATATGTGCTTTGGGTTTTTTGGGTTTTTTTAAAGCATGACAGCCCCTTAATTTAAGAAAATTTCACTTGTTTTACTTGGAAATATAATATTTTTCGTTCATTCAAAGTCTATCTTTCCTTGTCAGTGTAATGCAACTTAATCTAACTAAAAATGAGTAATAAAACCTTGACATTTTTTCTCCAAAGCACAGTAATATTAAAGGTCACAATTTCAAAAGGTCCTGTAAGACTCTCCTAAAAAATTATGCTTGAGCATTTAAGTTCAAAAACTTTTTTTTTTTTTTCTAGAGTTCAGAGAATGAAGAATGAATGTAATTCTGGTAGTGTGCTTCAGAATTTGGCAATTAATACGAATTAATGGAATTAGTACAATTTTTCAAAACAGGTCACATGCCACCCTAGATGCTATTTTTCAGGTTTTAGGTGGAAAATCCCCGAAGTACTTAAAAACATATAGCCTTTTCCATGGGAAATAAGGAAGTGGCAGTAGAATTTCAGTCATTAATAATGTTATTGTTATTGTTAATAATATTATTGTTAATAAATGTTATTGTAAATCCTTGTTTTTATTAATATAATGCACTGGGATTTCTACAAAAAGGGATTTTTTTTTTTTTTTTTTTTGCTGGGCAGTACTATCAGTCTCTCACAGAGAGCTCTGTAGACTGAGAGATGAAATAAAATGTAGGAGGGAAGATGGAGGGCTAGAGAGATGAAACAAGAGGCTGAGGATCACGCAATTGGTCAGGCACGGTACTTGCCTCTGAACAGTCCATTTGATCTGTCCTCTACTGTACACAAAATCCTGTCATTTTCTTTAGAAATCCCTCACACACTGAGTGGACAGACCCTATTGATCAGCCTACTACTGAAAAATTGACAGAGAGCTGTATTTTTAATTAGCCAGCTAAATGTCATTTGAGTAATTTTGTATTTGTTTTTTGAGTTATAGAAACCCACACACACTCTGAAATGTTTGCTTACAAAAATTCTCAAAAAACTCTGTTTCAGTGGGTGAGTGTTGCGAGAGGGCTTGGAGAAGTTGCCAAACACGGACCAATATGATCAACCAGCAAAATCTTGTTTATTGAGTTCACTAATGCAGAATATATACTTTTTCTCTTATCTGTGTTACATGCATGGCATTAAGTGATTGGTTAACACTATCCAAACTTGCTTCTAACTTATAAGCTAATTGGTTAAAAGTCATCGTCCGTGCCCATGCCGAGGGCTGTCCTGGTTTAAAAATGTTTTGTCTTGCCGTTACTCTATTATCTTGTTTTGCTAGAAAGCTAGCTTGATGTTATTGTAACGCCAAGGTTAAATTCGTCGATGCATTCCCAAAACATGGCTTGTTCAGTACATGTCTGCTTTGGTGGAAAAACCCCACAGGTGAGGTTATGGCCATCTATATCATGTGTTCACAAATAGGCTCAGCTTGGTGGAGATAACTTTCTGAGAACCATGCTACCAAAAAAAACTACCAAAGAATTTCCGGAACATAGTCCTAGGTTTTACTCTAAAAGGCTTGCCTATTAGGGCAAAAAAGAGGGATTTTACTGGGCACTGATTTGTCTCAAAGTTTAAAGGACTTATATAACAGTAATTGCTTGCCAGGTGGGTGGGGTCACAGTGGTTTTTTTTTTCCCTTTTATTTGTGACTTTGGCATTGTGAGATTTTTCTGTTATGTATTATAGGATTTATTGAAAAGGATCTAGAAGGATGTGCTGTTCTGAGGCCTGGGTTAGCCTAGAATTCTTTTAAACTGTTCTTTAACATCACTTTGTAGATGTGCTGTTAATTTATACTTATCCATCCGTCAGTTTTTTGTTTTCACCTAGATATTGTTGAAGAACCATGAGCACTGGAATACCTTCACAGAAATTGTTGAATTTCACATGTAATAAAATTTGGATGTGGAAATACACAATCTGCTGTATCTAACATCATATGGGAAATAAATGATGGATAAATAAATAGTGGATAGTATAGTAAGGAGCTCTGAGATTTGTAGATGGAAGAAGGGTAGAGAGGATTAAAGGTCATTCAAAGGACATGAACAACTGAAGCAGAAATATCTTCCAGCATCACAGTAGGATCTCTGAAATAGTCATGATAAGATCAAATCTAATGAGACCAGAAAAAATATCATCTGAAAGCCCTTTGAGAGACTGAAGACTGCTTTTAAACAGGCATGGAACAAGGTTAATTGGGTAGATTTCAGATTATTTAGGGGATCCGGTGGTATCTGTCCAGATGCTTGCGCTCTTGAGTGTTAGGTTTGAATGGGATCTTTGAAGAAGACCATATCAGCACTACCATCCTGGATTGCCCATTGATGATGGATACCAACCTACACACTGAAGTTGCTCTAAGTGGTTTATACTGTAGATATGTGGCAGGAGCAACCCTGCACTACTGGACAACACATCCCTACTTTTTCCTGAGAATATTTCTGAATGTTCTCGTTACCTAGATTCTGGTTATACTTTTGCATGTCATTGCCTTTGAGGAGAGGTTCAAAAATACCCTTCATCTCCAGAACTTCCCAAAAGTTCCCTTCACCCTAAAGAAAGAGAATATTTGGGACCACCATTATGTAGCCTATCTCCACATCAATATTTGTAGATAGAAATACCATTCTATAACAATGACCCCTGAAAAGCAGCAGGCAAATGAATAAACACAGCTGTTAGTCCTAGATAGAATACAAAGCATCTCAGAATGATGACAGGGCTACTGCCAAAATACTGTGTACTGGAAATAAGCCTGCACACGCTTTTAAACATGTTTAATTACTACTCTGTGAATTTTTATTGCTTTCAGATAGGAGCATACTTGTGTTCTTACCAGATCACCCATAACAATCCTTACATTGATAACTGAAAGATGAGACACTACAATGAACTGAATTCAAATAAATACTTGCTGCACAGACAAACTATTTAAAGACATATCATAGAATCATAGAATTGGCTGGGTTGGAAGGGACCTCAGAGATCATCAAGTCCACCCTTCAATGTATAACCCTTATATGTACACACCTTCAGGTGGTTGTGGCTGCAGCTGGGATGTAGAAAAAACAAATAAGTAAATGTGAGCATATGTAAGTCATAGAATCACAGAATGATATAATGGTTTTAGTTTGGAAGGGACCTGAAAGGATTTAGTTCCAAAACTCCGTGAACACTTCCATGGAAGGTGGTAGCCACAGCTTCTCTGGACAACAGTGTCTCACCACCCTCACAGTGAAGAATTTCTTGCTAATGTCTAATCTAAATCTACCCTCTTCCAATTTAAAGCAATTCACTCTTGTCATATCACTTCTTGCGCTTGTAAAAAGTTCCACAGTTTTCTTGTAGTCTTCCTTCAGGTACTGGAAGGCCATCATCTATAGAGGTAAAGAAAATACAGGCTTCTCTTACTTTCAGTTTGTCATAGATATATAACCAAGATATCTAAAAATAGCATCATATAATCAAAATCTTTGTAGGGAACTTAAGATGGAGAGAGAACGAGTTGCACTTCTGCAAAGCAATACCTATAGGATCTAGAAGGGGACAGTTAGAAATACCAACAGGGTGGCTAAAGGTGTGGGGTGAGAAGTGAACAATTCTACGATTCTACAGAGACTGAATTCTGTTGAGATTTTCAAGAGCATGTAACCGCCTCAATCCTTTTGATATTTCCAATATTGTCTTGCATTAATTACAGATTCTGAAGTGATTTATGTGACATGTTGTTTGAGGGAACTTTCTATAACTAGAGAAATATATAAATCTGAGGAAAGATATCACTTGATGCATTCAAATCTTTTACTTTTTCAACATTGAGGAGCTTTTTTTCACATGACTAATAGGGATCTACCTGTGTGGAATCTGACATATACATGTAATAGGCCTTAAAATAAAACAAATAAATAAATATGAAATAGCAAAGTGTATTAAACTATTGGAAATTAATAAAAATTCTCATGCCATATGAATTTATTAAAATCTTTTTTCTGAATGAAAGTATAACTTTTATATGTGCAGTACTGACTTACAAAACATTTAAGAATCTTCTTGAATTAAATATTTTTTGTAAGACTGGTCATGCACATGAGTGACAACATTTGTGTAGGCACTCTAATTGCAGTGAATATGAAGTATTTAAAATAAATAGCAATACTTTCAGGCAGATAATGCATCTCTGTTGTCAGATATAAAATGTCATAACAGACCTTCACTTTTCCTGTTCTCAAGACGAAGCTTCTATGGAGGGGACTAACAAAAGCAAATGCAAGATAATTATTACCACTTGCCCATGACTCTAGGAATTAGCTCATAGGCTTCTTTTCATTGGTAACACTGGAATAATCTATGAGTCTTGGTAGGAAGGTTACAGTACAAAACCTGAATGGGGAAATACAATTTTGAAGTTTGTTTCAACATTTCTTACATGAAAAAAAGATGGACACAATGGAGGAAGACAGGTTATGTAAAATAGTGTTGAAAGATTTCTCTAATAGAGCTTTCTGAAGCAACTTTGTAGCAAGGAGAATTATCAGTAGGGAATATCCTCCCAAATAATAGAAGACAGAGGTTAGAAGGAGTTGTGGAAAAAGAGAGTTAGACAAATGTAAAATTACTTGAGCCACAGCTTGAGGTATCGTGAGGTTCTTGGAAGTTCTCCTACACATATCTATCATTCTCATGATCTTTCAGGGGTTTTTGTGCTGATACATGTTTCAATTAATAAAGTCTACTTCTTCCTTTTATCACTCAATAGTGGGAAGATTGACCCAGTTTTGAGAGCTATATCAGTAGATCTCATATAATGATCTCACCTATCAAGTTTCTTGTACTATTGCATCACTTCTAATTAACTCCCCTGTTAACAATTTGATACTCTTAATTTTGCAGTTTGAGAATGTTATCAAACCTTCTCTCAAATTAACTACTGTTAGTTCAATTCATCGCTTAAAATTCATCATTGGCTTTTGTGAAATATTAATGGCTTCATTAAAAGAGCACAGCCAGAATACTGCATTATTCCACTAAGCACTTGTATGTTCCTCATCAGCATAAGACCTGAACACTTCTTAGTCATTAATGGATTTTTGTCCTCTCATATCCATGGGAAATAGTGAAATATTACCACTACTCTGTATGGTGGGAAGTGAATTGGGCTAGATTAATTAGACTATTCAAGAAAATATGGAAAGAAAAAAACAAACTGTATCTTAGCTTCTGGTTGACCATATGTCTCTTGAACACCATGTTAATCAGCTTTGGAAATGCTGAATTTGCCGCAGGCTTTCATAAAGTGATGATTCTGACTGAAGGGTGATGAATATTTTTTAATCACTTTTTTTGGTAGATGAATAAAAATAATCTGTTGAGAAATACTGTCAGAAACGTTTCTAGGGAATGCAGTTGATGTGTCCTCTGTCCTATTCTGACTGTCTGCACTATGACTGTCTCAGACTGGATTGTCAAAAAACCAAAACAAGACAGAATTCAGGATGCATCACAGACTTCCTACTTTGTCCAAACAGATTGCTTCTAAGACGATGAGTAGGACACTAAGCATTCAGAATATGGTGCTTCTTAGAAAGAATTTTTGATCTTGTTTACTTGGTGATTTTTTGGTGTTTTTTTATTTATGAATTTATTTGTTTGGTTGGCTTGGGCTTTTCATTATTAGTATTTATAATTTTTATTTTTTTATATATTATGAAAAAAGATTTATTAGAACCAGAATCATAGAATCATTTTAGCTGGAAAAGACCTATTAAAAGACCTTCAAGATTATGAGTTCCAACTGTTAACCCAGTACCAACAAATCCACAATTAATCCATGTCCCTAAGTAACATATCTACACATCTTTTTAATACCCCAGGGATGGTGACTCAGTCACTTAACTCCTGGGGAACATGTTTTAAATTCCCTAGAAAAAGATAATAAGCTTTCTACACTGCATAATTAAGGTTCAATCTTCCACCTTCTTTTTCAGTTTCCTCTGAAGCCTTTCACGATCTTCATGTTCACTGGCAAGGGGTTCTATATGTTTACTATTCCCTCCAGTTTGCTCTGCACCTTGCTTCAACAGTCTTTGTCTAATAGCTCCTACTATTCCTTTTGTATTAGAAGGCAAGATGAATAATTATTTTTATTAAACTCTTTAATGCTTTTCATTATTTTATAGGCCCATAGAACCTCCACAAATCATATCTTTTCTAGACTGAAGACCCTGAGTGACTCAATTGTTCCTCATATGGGAGGGAAAAAAGCTTCATACCCCTGATCATTCTTCCCTCAACTTTTTGCAGCTTTAAAACTTTCTTAGAGATTAGGGAATTATATTTATACTCAGAAGTTGATACATAAACAAATAGTGGATTTACACTGGCATAATTGTATTTCCTGGTTTTTTCTCTGTTCTTTGAATTTGTTCTCTTGACTGAGAGGTAACACAGACCTGCTGTATTCATGGGAAAAGAAAGGTTCCTACCGAATCCTATATTTCTTGTTATGTATTTAGAGTGAAGATTCTTGCCTACCACACTAAAAATTTAATTTCTTAAGGTAGGAGAATAGTACTCAATAGTATATGTGAAAACTAATATCTAGAAGGATACACGCGTGTACTAAGATGCTCATATAGTGGGTAAACATGAAAGCAGGATCTTCCCGTCTGTGAAAATGCTTGACAAAAACCCCCAAAAAACCAAGACAATACAAACACCAAACACTACAAACACCAAACCTTTATAATTTTTCAGGTTAAACTCTGGATTTGAATTGGTTATGTTTATGCTCCTTTTTTGTGTATCCTATACAGTCCTTAAAGAAGAATGATGCTCTCTTCCTATTTAATAAGTAGGCTGTGAATCATTAGGGAACCCAAAAACATTAAAGAAGCGGCATGTTGTAATACATGACATTTATCTAAATCAGTCCTGTATAATATGGCAAATAAACCACTTCATTTCTATTGTAACATTTAGCACCTTTCCCATGTAATTCAGTTCATAGATGCCTAATTAAAGATCAGTGAACCAAGTGTTTAAAAGGCAACCAATTTAATTACTGTAATTGTAAGATTTAGATGAATAATAAACGTGCTAATGATACTGTAATATTAAGTGTTCTAGTTGGTGATCAAGTCAATTAAGATATAATTATAAAGCAGCAATATACAAATAATGAATTAAATCCTTCCTATTGAGAAAGGTGTTGACAGAACCAAAACACAGTAATCTTGTTGCATTTTGATATTTAATTTGATACAAAAACTATATAGACAAATTTTAATCATTCTGATAGTTTAGAAATCACCGTCCATTATCTTCCCTCTTTAAAACAGAGATGCAGATGTAGCAGTTGGAGGAACATTGTAGCAAGTCATATTTTGATTCTGGGGATGACCCGCACTAGTGAGATCTTCAAGAGTTACCAAAATGTGCAGTGATAGGAAAACCAGACAGCTTTACCAGAGAAGACCATTGCAGACCAAACTTCATTTGTTTTTCAGAAACATCCTCTCCCTAGGAATCAATGAGAAATCAAAACAAAATATTTGCCATATTAAGATTATTGTGTTGGGAAAACATGTTCTTCCTACTAACACAGGGGGTATGACGGAGAAAGAATTAAAACCACTTCAGAGAAACTGGAGATGCTTCATCCTCATCTCCAGACAGCAGTAGTCACTCTTGATATTCTCAAGATCATACCAGCAGTGTCACCGGTGGCAATCTCATGGATGAGCATCAAGAATTAATAAACTGGAGGCCTCCTGGCAGTCAGCAATTCCCCTGAGTTATCAGGCCAGGCTTCTAGATGGGAGCTTCCATCCTTTTCAGAACTGTCACCAGTCAGCTTTTTTCTCTCAATGTGACTACATGGTTCAGGCTCAGCTGTATCTGGCCCTGATGGCCTTGTTCCTTCTTGTTCCTGGATTATTATAGAAGTCCAGGAATTAGAATTCTGCAGGTGAAGAATAAACTACTGTTTTTATTATTATAAGTGGGCAGTGACCAAAATCACTGTGTGGTATTTATATTCCTTATCAGCAGTCTCCAAAAAGAGGCTGAAACAAGTCTTGTCAGCTACTTGATAAACATTTCAAGGATATGATTCAGAGTTATAAAATAGGTGTCCAAACTGGATAGGATAAATTATTGTTTGAAACTAATCCTCTCACCACTAACCCTAGAGGTTTTAAACCTAGCTCTTTGTTGGCTTGAGTTATATGAAGTATATCCTACCCAGATGGACTAGTACTGTATTTTCCTTATAACTTCATATATTTATTGATTAAAGGTATACTATTTCTCTGGAGACTATGGCCATATTAACTTGCACTCTTCAAATAGTTTCATGTGAAGACTCGGGTTTTATAACCCACAATCTGGAACATAGCTTAGAAGTTAAAGCAGTTTCTTGAACATCTAAGATTTGGTTTTGATTCATACATGATCTTTAGAACAAGATCTCACTACTACAGGAGGAGTGCTACAGCCTCTGAGCTTCCAGGACTTTTTGAATGGATTAAATGTCACTCAATCCAATCCAATCCAATCCAATCCATATCCTTCTTATTTGCTGGCAGAGATTAGATCAAGTTTTCTTTGCAGGTAGTTTCTAAGTATGTCTGTTCCAGAAAGCGTTCTTTTTCTTTTTTGCATTTTTGGTATTAATACTTAGGTACACGATGCAAAGTGGAAAATGTCTATCCAGAAGAGATTGCTAGTCTGTCCTCACTCTGTGCTTTTACCTGAAACATAGGATGTGGCTGTGGCAGTCCTTCATTGAGGTTTCCCAGTTAGACACTCCAGTCACTTTGTCCTGCATGATAGGGAGATTAGAATAGATGATCTTCTGAGGCCCCTTTCAACTCTTAACTTTATGTGATTTCTGTGAAAGTTACTTTCAAGACCCTTCTGGATGCATATCTGTGTGACCTACCCTAGGTGATCCTGCTTTGGCAGGGGAAGTGGACTTGAAGTTCTCTAGAGGTCCCTTCCAATCCCTATCATTCTCTGAATCTATGATCATCCTATGATTCTGTGAAAGTCAGATTGTCAGGTGGGAATGAGACAGCCTTCATTTTTTTTTGTTTTTACTAGTGTGGAAAAAGTATAATCACATTCATCTCTCTCATAAAGCATGATAAAAGAATCCTAATTGAAGAGAAATAAAGTACAATGCAGAACAGGAGAATATTATGTTTTTTTTTTTCTGGGCTGGAAACCTTAATTCTGTCCATTCCATTAGCAAGGAATAATCCCCTCGAAGAAATTCAAACCCAGATTGTTGACAATAGTAGAGAGGGAGATATGAGAACATATTTGAGGTTAGGCAAATCCATATGCATTTTCCTGTATAAGGGCAGAAATGCAACTCTTTTCACACATCAACATTATGATTTCAATGAATCTTAAAGGAAAGTGCTTTGTTTCGGGTTGTCATTTTGGTATCTCCTCACAAATGTAAACTCCCAGTGTAAACTCTTCACTACTGAAGTACCTAGATATCCTTCATTTTACTAACCTTTTATCTTATTTACTTTTTATTGTCAGTAACCCAGAAATTTTTAAAACATAATCTGCACTGTCAGTGGGCTCACTATGCTGGTGCTCCTTTTGGAAATGCCTCTCAGTGCTAATGATTTTTCCTACTGTACCTGAAAGACTGAAGTTAGCAGATACAACCACTTATCTATGTAAACTGTATTTTCAGTTCTACCACTCAAACAATCTTTTCCCTGACACTTCCTCCTTTCAATATACTGTCATTTCATTTTATTCACCACAGAAAACACAAACTGCTTTTGGTCTTAATTTTCACATTCTTTTTTGTACATTTCCATCTTATCTCTAGCTCTGTTTCACTACTGTGAAAGGCAGTATCAGTGTCCCATTTACAGAGTGTCTTTGCTTGAAGGAAGAGTTGCCCGAATAATGTGTCCAAAAGCATTTGCATTGCAGTAAAATCCATGCACATCCTCCCAGCTAATGACCTCTATGCTCAATATACATATATGTATTTGTATACACGTAATCAGAACTAGTCACTTTAGGTTTGTTTTAGAAGAAAATATGGGCACTTGTATGATGTAAAAAAAAATCACAATAGAGTTGAAGTTATTTAAATGGCTTACAGGATATCCTGATTTCTTGTTTCTGGCTGTGAAGAAAACCAGGGGAGTTTTGTCTGTCTAAACTCTATGAAGTGAGATAAAATGAATGCCTTGCACACTGAGATTGCTACAGAATTCCTTCATTTTTTCTTGTTATTCTTTCCCCTGTCATTATTTATCTTTATTCTTTTATTATATTATATGTCAGATCTTTCTTAACAAGAGAAGCCTGTAAAACCCAGTAGGTAATAAAGTTTCAAGATACTTGGTGCTAGAACAGGGACTGCTAGCAACAGTGGATTATTCTTATGTTATCTTCTAACAAATTCTTATATAAAAGAGTGAAAAGGCCTGGTATTTCATTATGCTATGTAAAACAACCAGCACAATGGAGTATTCATACATGATGAAAGCTTCTGACTTTTATCACAAGAGACTTCATAAATCATCTCTGAATCTTGATCAAATTATTTCTTTCCTTTGTGCCAATTTAAATGTCTCTTACAGATTAAATTGGTTCATGGTTTTTTTGTGATTTTGTTTGTTTGGTTTGGTTTTGGTTGTGTTTTTTTTTTTTCTTTTTCTTCTTTCTCTTGACTTTTTATCATATTAGTTTAAAAAAATAATGAACTGTTGAATAACATGTGGCACTTGAGCTTCCATCACAGACTATGAAATCTATCTACAGTTCTTCAAAGTGAAAGAGGATATGGACAGTTTAGAGAGAAGAGGTGTATAAATTGAGATTATTTAGCTGTAGTTCCCTAACGTTATAAGGAGTACCTTAGGTAAGTATTTTCTTCAGTAAGAAAGAAAATCAGATACATTTGTTTCCACATCCATGAAATCACAGAATGGCTGAACTGTCAAGGCTGGAAAAGACTTCTAAGATTAAGTCCAACCATCAACGCAGAGTAAACCAGCATGCCCACTAAAGCATGTCCTGAAGTGCCTCAGTAACGTGGTTTTAAACATGTCCAGGGATGGGGACTCTAACACATCCCTGGACAGCTCATTTCAACTCATAACTACTTTCTCAGTAAAGAAATCTTCCTCATACCTAGTCTAAACGTCTCCTGGTGGAACTTCAGGCCATTTCCTATAGTCCTATCATTATTTACTTGAAAGAAGAAGTCAGCACCCACCTCCCTACAATCTCCTTTCATGTAGTTGTAGAGAGGTCATCTCAGCCTCCTCTTCTCCAAACTAAACATTCCCAGTTCTCATCTTCTCAGAGGACTTGTTCTTCAGACCATTCACCAGCTCTGTTGCTGGTGAATCTGAACTCACTCCAGCAATTCAATGTCTGTCTTTCAGTGATGGGGCCAGAACTGAACACAGTACTCAAGGTGCAGCCTCATCAGTGCTGAGAACAGGGGCAGGATCACTTCCCTTCTCCTGTTGGCCACACCATTCCTGATACAAGCCAGGATCCTGTTGGCCTTCTTGGCCACCAGGCAACACTGCCAGCTAATATTCAGCCACTTGTCAACCAACACCTCAAGGTCCTTTTCCTCTGAGCAGGTTTCCAGCCACACTCCCCCAAGCCTACAGCATTCCATGGGCTTGTTGAGATCAAAGTGCAGGGCCTGACACCTGGCCTGTTTGAACTTCATACTGTTTACCTTGGCCCATCAGCCCAGCCTGTCCAGGTTCCACTGTAGAGCCTTTCTACCCACAGGGAGATCCACACTCCCATCCAACTTAAAATCATTCACAAACTTACAAAGGGTGAGCTCAATCCTCTCATCTAGATCACTGATGAAGACATTGAACAAGACTGGCCCCAAAAGTGAGTTTTGAGGAATACCACTGGTGATGGGCCACCGACTGGATTAAACTCTGTTCAACACAACTTTCTGGGCCCATCCATGCAGCCAATTTTTAACCCAGCAAAGAGTATACTTGTCTGTGTCATGAGCCACCACTTTCTCTAAGAGAATGCTGTGGGGGATGGTGTCACTGTCTTTATTTAAGTCCAGGTGGAAAGTGGCCACAGCCTTTATCTACTAAGTGGGTGACCTGGTCATAGAAGCAGATGCCATAGTCACAGTGACACAATGAAACTATTATTTCTAGTAAAGCTAAAAGAAATGTAGAATACAATTTTGCTCACTAACCAAATGAAACAGTTAACCTGAATACAAGAGGCTAGAGGGCTGATTATCAAGGACTTAGCAAATGGGCATAATATAAGAATTGTTAATATTAAACTCAACTACTGTGAAAAATATTCAGACAAAAAAGTAGTGAGAATTTTCAATGGGAGATGACCAAGGGAAGATCACAGAATCATACAATGTCCGTTTGGAAGAAATCTCAAGGTTCATCTGGCCCAACTCTTCTAATATTGTTTGTATGATATATCTCAGCACCCCATCTATCTCAGACTTAAAACTTTCCACAGTGGGGGAAACCATCATGTCCCCTGGGAGTCCATTCCAATGTCTGACTGTCCTCAGAATGAAAAATTTTCCTCTCACATTCAAACAGAGTCTCTGCCTGAGCAACTCTTGCCTATTGCCCCTAATCTTGTCCATGTGTTTCTTTGTAAACAGGGAGTCTCAACCTTCTTTGTATCCCCCCTTTAAGTACTGCAATATCACAATAAGTTCTCCTCTAAGCCTTCTCTTCTCAGAGCTGAAAAAAACCTGCCTTCTCAACCTCTCCTCATATGGCAGGTTCTCCAGTCCTCTGATCATCCTCATGGCTCTTCTGTGGACCCGCTGCAGGCTGCCCACATCTTTTTTGTACAGTGAAGATCAAAGCTGAATGAAATACTCCAGGTGCTGGTGATAACCATGTTGATGCAGCCCAACATCCTGTTGCCTTTCTTTACAGCTGCTGCACACTCTTTGCTCATGTTGAGTCTGTAGTCCAGCAAGACTCCCGAGGCCCCTTTTCACAACGCTGCTTTCTAGATGTTAGTTGTTAGGCTGCATCTGTGTTCAGGCAGAATCAGTATATAACACATTGTGATATATGTGTCAGTATATATGATACGTCAGTATATATGTTGTGATAAGGGAAGAAAAATCAAACAGAGCAGAAGCTGCAGAAGAAATTCTTAAGACTCTGGCATTTTCACTGTTGATTTTGCTCTAAAAGTTAAAAACATGTGTATCCTTTCAAAGAATAAGGGAAAACTTGCACAGGTAGATAACTAGAAATCTCTATGAAGATACTTTTTCTCTATCTGCTATAAGTTTTTTTTCTACATATAATTTTTTTAAATTGTTTTAGAACACTTACTTGACCGTGTAGTTAAACCTGACACTGTCAGTAACCTCACGTGTTAGTTTTAGATAACATTCCCAGTTGTAACAACAGGGAACTCAGAAGAGTGTGTGTAGATTTACTTGTAAGTCTCATTCCACATTTTATTGAAAAAAATCAATACAGACTGTTTGCACGGACAAATATCATTAGGAACAGTTCTGCTCCTTTATTCTGAGAGTTAGCCAAAGTCCTAGGGGAGCTATTATCTTGTGCCTCTAGCAAACAAAGCCAGGAGTCCGTTAAAATTTAAGGATAAAAGAACCTGAGTCTTGACTGTAAAATAACTTTGCAGTACTTGCTGTCAAGTTCAAATTTGCACTGACTGATGAAAAATTAAAAACAAACAGACAAACAAAAACAACCACAATTTTTTTTTCTAGTAATAACTTCTTCTTTGGACAAATTACTGAACCAGAAATGTTCTACACTAGCTAGAGGCAAAAAAAAAAACTAAAACAAAACCACCAACTATTTTCATCTATACACTAATACACTTAGTTAAGAAAAGATTGAGATGATAGAAAACACATATTTAAAGAATTACATTTAATAATTCTTCATACCTATGGCACTATAATTCTGTAAGGAACTAATTTTAAGTTTTGTCTTTGTGAAGGAAAGTTGGTTTAGCATAAGAAACCTACCTGGTTAAAGGAAAACATTTAGTTTGCTGATCCAAACTGAAAAAAAAAATAAAAAAATCAAAAAAAAACCTTCTTTAGAGCTGAACTACTGGTAATCAATGTGGCTGATTACTTTTGTTATGGTTTTTCTCTCTAACTTCTCTTGAATTTTTAGTGAACAGTTTCACTACAAGTGGTGATTCCATCAAATACATTTTACTTTCTAAAGTAAAAAACCTAGAGGTCCCAACTTGCTCTGGGAAATGCAGTAAATATGCTGAAAATTTGATCTTCACAATTCTGTTGCCTGAAAAATAAAATAGAAACAACTAGGTCCCTTATCAAAATAGAAGCAACTAAGTCCCAGTGACACTGTGACTTGTTACCAACTTTTAGAAAGGTTCTTTCACAGAATCATAGAATCACAGAAACTTAGGGGTTGGAAAGGACCTCGAAAGATCATCTAGTCCAACCCCCTGGCCATAGCAGGGTCACCTATAGCAGGTCACATAGGAACACATCCAGGTGGGCTTTGAATGTCTCCAGGGAAGTAGACTGCACAACCTCCCTGAGCAGCCTGTGCCAGTGCCCTGTCACCCTCACAGTAAAAAAAAAAATAATTCAAATATTTATACAGAAACACTTATGCTCCAGTTTATAACCTTTGCCCCCTGTCCTATTGTTAGTCACCCCTGAGAAAAGCTTTACTCTGTCCTCCTGGCACTCACCCTTTTCATATTTACAAACATTAATGAGGTTACCCCTCATTCTCCTCTTCTCCAATCTCAAGGGACCCAGTTCCCTTAGTCTTTCCTCATACAGGAGATGTTCCACTCCCTCAATCATCTTGGTTTCTCTGTGCTGGACTCTTCCAAGAAGTTCCCTGTCCTTCTTGAACTGAGTGGCCCAGAACTGGACACAATATTCCAGATGCAGCCTCACCAGGGCAGAGCAGAGGATGAGAAGAACATCTCTTGACCTACTAACCACCCACCTTCTCATGTCATCCTGCACCCCAGGATGACATTGTGCTTCTTGGCCACAAGGGCACATTGTTGGCTTATGGTCATCCTTCCATCCACCAGCACCTCCAGATTCCTTTCCCCTATGCTGCTTTCCAACAGCTCAGTCCCCAACCTATACTAGTACCTGAGTTTGTTCTTTCCCAGATATAAGAATTTACACTTCCCCTTGTTGTAATTGATAACATTGCTCCCTGCCCCACTCTCCAGCCTGTCTAGGTCCCTCCGAATGCCACCACAGCCTTCTGGGGTATCAACCACTCTTCCCAGTTTTGTGTCATCAGCAAACTTGCTGATAGTGCACTCTATTCCCTCATTCTATCTTTATTTTCTACAAATCTGTATAGAGAGAATATTATTAAAAAGCATACCTTCCAATTTATTTGGTGCAACATCTATTGATTTTAGTATCTATGTAATAAACAGGACGAAATTTGAAACCAGACCTTCATTTTACTCTGTAGTGGATTTTGTAACATTAGATTCAGCTTTTGCTATGGACACCCCAGTTTAGTCAATGTGTTCTGGTGAACTACTCACCTCTCTAAAGGTATGTGCCTACTTTAAGCTGGCCTGCACAGCTCACCAAAAGCCTCCCCCTTTATTGACTTATCTCTCACCTTTATTGACTTATCTCTATGGTCTCATTCAATTTGCTTTAACACAGAAATATTATACCAATTTAGATATCCTAAAATATTCTGCACATCTTCCAGCTGCCAGTATACAAATATTTTCATGTCATGTTGGTCTTATGTGTGTATTAATTACTTGGACTCTGTTTGAGATTTTGACAGTTACATCTTTCTTTAACCATATTAACACATAAAAATGCCATAATGGTAAAAATGTGGTCTGACAAAAATCTACCATGTCCAACATGCTGCTTGTCATATTGCTATAACAGGTAACAACAGGTGTGTAGGAACCATATTACAATATGACAACTGACACCTCTTTAGAAATACCTTTTCTCTAAGTTTTGGCGTAGGGATATCTTGAATCAAAGTCAGCGTTCTGTATTTAATCATCCCTTGAAAGATATTTTCTTCCACTAATGTATACAATTTTTTATTAGTCCATATAACCTTTTAATATCAACAACATCCTGGGGTAAGGTAACTTATTTGTTACATGTAATACCCCTTTTTCTTGTACTGGAAAATTCAAAGTAGAGTTGATATTTTCCCATGTCACAGCTATCTTTAAAGACCTAGTATATGTTTTCTTTGAATTATGCAAATTTCCAGCTGCAAAATAATTCTTAATATGTAATTTTGTGTTTGTCACCAGTTGTCTATACTTTTATCATACTAAATCTGACTATATCGCAAGTTGAAGATCAAAAACTTTCCCACTTTTATGATTTACTCAGATAACTGTTTTTTTACTGTATCTATTGTTCTTCTCTTTCTTGAGTAAAAACTGTAATAGCTTTGGAGATACTGAATAAAGATATAATTACAAGTCAATCGTAAGAAGAAGTATAGAACCATATTAATCCATAATAAGTTTGCTGAAGGACTTGGTCAAATGCATTTGAAATACAAAGAGAAAACTGTATAATTTGTTCAGTCCAAATCTCCCTCTTCTAGTACAGAAAAATAGCTTAACTGCTAAGACTTTTGAGCTGTGAGAAAGGGCTAGAAGTAGACCACCAAATTTATCTTGCAATTTCCCTTCTCTTTCCTGATAGGAGGTTCAAAAAGCTAAAAGTATGTCCTAAAAACAAGCAGAGTCAGCTGTCAGTAATCTGGAGTCACAGTGGCATGGGCTAATACAAAGCTTATTTAAATGAATGTCTACAAACAGATAGAATTTTGAGTTACTGAATATTGTATATTGACCTCTTCAGCGGTTTGAAATAGCCTGGTACAGACATTATGGGCTTTCTGTAGACTTTCCTCCAGGTAATGGTGTCAGGGAAGAGAAAATGTGGTCTAGATTACTGTGTGGGCTGCTAATGCACTTATGAAAGATCGGGAATTGACTGCCTTTATGTAAAATAAATATCTTTATGATGGCTGGAACAGAATAAGTGGTGAGAGGGATGGGATTTGCTTCAATTTCACATTAAGTTCCAAATATTTTTCTATAATGATGTGTTGTGTCCTGTTATTGTTTTATATGCTGCTTAAACATTTTGTTATATCCTGTATATGCAGGCACAGTATTTGTGAAGCATCAAAACATCAGCCTTCAGATGAATATTACCTTGAAGTGTTTGTTTCCTGCTAGGGACTCAGGTATACTTCCTCTTGGCTGCTGCATCCCCACAAAGGGGCAAGAGCTGATGCTATCCTTTGACTTAGTGTTGAGGACCCCAAAAGGTTTTTAATGTATAAATGATTAAAGCTATAAAAACGATTGCAACAGTTAAAACAAAAATGTTGGCCCACATGCAATCTCCAGCTCCGTGAATTCCTAAGCTGGTGAAAGATATGAAAGTATAAATAACCAAGAGCACCATCATTCTGTCACTTTCCTAGACATTCTCTGAGCACTTATGCCATTGCTCCTTACTTGGTTTCTGTCAGAAAAGCCTTCACTAGAGTGAAGGAAAATTAGGAGAAGAAGGGGGAAGAGTAAAAGAAAACAAGATCTCTGAGGATAATTTTTAAATGTCTTCCTCTGGTATATTCTGAAAAATGAGCACAGCAAGGTTGGTTCTGGAGTATTCTGTGTGAATATGAAGCACAAATGGAATGATTCTTACCATGTTACACTTTCTCTTCCATCTTGGTTTGAGCTTCACACACACACACACACAGAAATTGTTGACAAAGCAACCAACAGTGCCATAGTCCTGATCCTCAATCTGGTCTATCAGAGCTGCTACCAAGGTAAGCTTCTGCCCTGAAATTCCTTCATCAAAAGAGGGCAGCCCTGTGGCCTAATATTCCCTTTTCTTGTACTCATTTCAGGCTTTGTGCAGCCTCTGACTTGGTAAGAAATGTTTCCTCCTTTCTTTTTTTCCATAGACACCTTTTTTATCTGTTCAGCTTGGCTAAAAACACAGCACAGTAAGGGTAATTTCATTTCTGTTAGCAAATGGAATTGATAGAGATTGCTATAAATAATTAAAGAATAATAATTAAGAAAGCATAAACATATGAATATTTCAGGGTTTTGACAATAGCTGACAAATGCAAGAGCATTCAGTGTGAAGGACTGCCTGGGTCCTTTATGACCTTTATGACCACTGCAGTCTCTAAAGCATAAAATTTATCAGAATGATAAACTTTTTCCAAGATTTTTCTAAGATAAGTAAAGGCCTTGCAAAATCAAACAACTCTGCCGAAATATCCCAGCCAAAATTTAATCATATGTGTACTTCTCTTCACTAGAGAGCCCCATTCAATCTCCAGATGAAATATTTTTGGGATAGGTCCCATAGACACAGATAAATCAGTAAGAAAAATGTAAATCTGCTTTCACTATTTGCTGATAGCTAGAATTTAATTCAGTTACACAGTGATCATATTTACTGACAGCAACTATCTCTTCTGGGATGATGACTTTTCAATGGATTATATTTATCAAGGATCTTTTTGATACTCAACTGGAAGGGCCACTGCAAGAACCAACTCTTCTGTCTAACCCAGAAGAGTTCACAATGCCATGTGCAAAACTTCCTCCTAGTATTTAACATGTGAAGTTAATTGCCTCAGTCTTAGCAGGATGACTTCTACTGGACCAGGACTTCTGCACTTTCCAGTTATCCATTGCTTGCAGCATATTCCCTCAACTTGCCACATGAACAAGTCCATATGTAAAGAGAGCTCTCTCAGTAACTGCATACTTGATTCTGTTTTGGGTGCCAGTTCTCACAACAGGAAAGAACAGAAAAGAACTGATTCAGAACTGAAAATCTGAGTAGGTGTTTCCAAAACAGCTTCACACTGTTTTTAGAATTGCTTTCAATTTTTTTTCATGTAGAGACACCATGGCAATGTGTCTTTGCAAAAGCAAACATAAAATTTTCTAGAGACTGAATGGAACAAAATATATTAAAGAATAATATTAACAAAGAAAAGCTCTTACTGTATTTTTTTATTCAGATGGCTGAATCTAGCATCTCTGAAATTCCAAAGAGACTGAACTGTGTGCATGGTTTGGTCCTGGATGACTCATTTATTGAGTACTGATTTTTATTAAAGAGCACTCATTGAATAAATTACCTCGCACAGAGTTATTAAACCTTTAAGTAAGTTAGGAATGACAGAGGAATTAGAGGTCTGGGTGCATTTGCAGGTCTGCCACCTCTTTGGGATCACAAAGACATGGTGGGATATCTCACACAGCTGGGATCCTATGGCAGATGGATGTAGGCTCCATGGGAAGGATAGGCCAAGAAGGCAAGGAGGGGATTTGTCTAGAGAGCAGAATGTATGGAGCTCTGCCTGGGGATAAGACAGGAGCCAGTCAAGAGTTTATGGGTCAGAATTACAAGCAAAAACCAACAAGTATAACACTGTTGTTGATGCCTGCTTCAGGCCACCTGATCAGGTAGAAGCAGATGAGGCCTTCTTCAGGAGGGGAAAAAGTCTCATGTCCTCACAGGGGACTTCAACCATGTCAGAATTTCTGGAGGGACAACCTAACAGGGCCCAGGCAATCCAGGATATTTCTGGAGTGTGTTACCAATGACTTCCTGACACAAGTGATTAATGAGATGATGATGGAACGTGGTCTGATGGATCTGACCTTACCACTAAAGTGAGGGTTGTGATAGCTGGGGACTGTATTGTATGCAGTGATCTTACAAAGGCGGAGTTCAGGATCCTGAGAGGAGTTAGCAGGGCAAAAAGCAGGATCACAACTGGGAAGTATCAGGCTTGGCCTTTACAAAGAGCTCTTCCCTTTGATATAGCACTGAAGAGAAGAGAGGACAAGGGAAACTGTTTGATCTTCAAGGATCACCATCTCCAGTCTCAAAAATGGAGCACCCTGGTGTGCAGGAAGGCAAGCACAGGTGGCAGGAGTACCTACTCTTGAACAGGGGGAAAAATCAAGATGGAACCAGACTGTCCTCATTTGTCATTAGTGAGGAGACAAGAGGCAGTGGGCACAAACGTAAATACAAGAAATTTCACTCCAAAATAAAGTGGTGGGGTTTTCTGTTTGGTTTGTTTGTTGTTTTGTTATTTTTTTTGCTTTGATTGCTTGTGTTTTTTTGGTTGGTTTATTTTGGGGTTTTCTTGTGGGTTTTTTGTTTTTTGGTTTTTGTTTTTTTCTTTGCTTTGCTTTGGTTTTTTGTTTTTTTTTTGTTGTTTTTCTGTTTTTCTATTCTTGGTTTTTGTTTTTTTAGTTGTTTGTTTGCTTTTTCAGCTAGGGGCTGGGATTTTTTTGGGTTTTCTTTTTACTGTAAGGAACTGGACCAGGTTGCCCAGATAGGTTTCAGCCTTCATCCCTGAGATATTCAAAGCCCAAATTGAATAACCTGCTTAGTAACCTGCTTTCTCTGACTACTTTGAGCAGAGGGATGAACTTTATGATGTCAGGAGGTCCCTTTCTACCTCCACCATTGTGTGATTCTGTGATTTTATTGGGGCTCAGCCAGGCACTCTGCCCAGCTGCATCTGCTATGTTACAGTTAATAAAGCTTCCAACTGTTTCATCTAAACCCCATACTTCCAGCCATAGCACCTGTTCTTTGGTTATTTCTCATCTTTAACAGCAGTTCATTTAGCATATAGGATTACTCAAGGACCTTGTTGCTCAAAGGAGGATTAGTAGTTCTTACTTTTCCCAATGACCTTTATACCCCAGCACAGCAAGTCTCCGTTAGGTTAGGGAGAACATTTATTTAGGCATATTTAGACACAATTAATTGCTCCTAGTTTTAATACCTATAAAAGCTATTAAATTTCCTCAGTTTTTTATGACTTGTTCTCTTTGAAAAGTGATGCCATGAATATTACCAAATAAAATTTTTAAACTGAACAGATTTTGCATCTGGCTTCTTTACCTTTTCCCCATGATCCATGATCATGACCAATAAGAAAATCCTGACTTTTTGCTTCTTTTCCTTCTTTCTGTTTTTCATTATTATGCTTAGCTGTTGGCCTCACACAACTTCAGTTCTTCCCCTCTATATGTTCGCAGGGCCAGTTTTTAAAATTACACAGTCTAACTCATACTGAGTTCAATATGTGTATGATTCCTCAATAAAATACCAACATTATTTCCTAAAATTTTACTGCTTCAGGAAAAGGAATCTTTTAAAGTATAAGTATGTAGCCAGAACTTTTTTAATTCTTAAACTGCTACAGGGGTCCTTGTGGAAAGGGACTCCAGGTCATGCAATCAAGAAACTACGGTGCCTGTCTGGGGTCCCAGAATGTGAGACTGTGCTAAGAGAGGAATGTTGATAGGACAGACCATGTGTACTGCAATCAGATAACCATAATTAATTCTGCCTATGGGTTTCCCTGTCTTAAAATGGAGGTGAAGCCAGCCCTAGATATCAGGAATGCAAAGGTGATTTAACACTGCCCTATGTGCTCTGAGCAACTTGAGCCCAGGCAGGTGGTTTCAAGTTATGCTTTCTGTGATCCTACTGTGCTACTGATGAAGGAGTCCTGTCCAGCCCTACTTTTCCCACCTCTTCCTCTCTTTTCTAGACAGGTTTAGGGTCCTGTTGTTATTCTGCTTCATTTTGGGGACTACACAACTGAGGGCTGAAGCAAATAGCTCATTGATCTCACAGAAATAATCCCTCTGGTGCTCAAAACACTCTTCAGCAAAACCAGTGGCAGCCCAGTGGGCAAGTGAGACTTGGGTGAGTGGCAGGCAGCAGGAAACCATCTTGGGGATTATTCTGCCTTCAACCAATTTAAAAATAGCAAGTTTTAAGAGATTGATCTCCCTGGCTGTATGTCCTGAGATCCTACATGGCTTGAGATCTTCTCTAACTTCAGCAAAGCCAGGGAAAATTCAGTCACTGTGTGCTGGGAGAAGAGAAATGGTACGTTAGAATAAGATATGCTTTTTGAGAAAGGGAGCATTTTTGTTTGTACAGCAGCAATTTCCACATTAAGTAGGAAATTACTCAGGCCCTAGAGATAACAGGGGTAGACATGAGAGAGATGTGTGAATTGTGCAAAAGTCTCATTTCATTTTCACTTTTTATATTCTTTATGATCTCTACCTCATAAATTTTATTTACTTGACCTGTCATTCTTTGATAGATGTCTTTGACCAGCAGATTTGTCTCTATGGGTTATACTGTTAGCAAATGATGCTGTGTCATTTACAGTGTCAAAGAAGCCTGAACTTTCCCTGCCCAATAAACCAGTCAGTCTGCTGACCCAGGGAGAGGGGATTACTCTCCTCATTATGTTTCCTGGATGACTGTGGGATCTGGTTGTAAAAACCAGTATGTCCTATCTTAGTATTTGTGTGGTTCTGACCACAGATTTATAATTGTCTCAAAAGAATCAATTTTAAAGAATGAATAGCCCTGGGTGGGGTGGAGAACTTGTCTGGCCAGAACAGAGCAGGAGGTGTCACCTCAGGATGTGATAAGACCTTCTGGGTGGAGACTCTTCTGTGAGCACCAGCTGCAATGCTGGGTGGTCCCTCCAGGCACGACTTTGCCACCTCCATTGTACTTGTGAAGTACCTGGCTATGGTGGCTTGAAGGATGGCACCAGGAAGAAGATAAGAACTGATGACTGGGTGGAGATTACTCTCCTCTCCTGAGGGCCAGCCTTCAGTTCTGGGACCTTCCTGGAGGCATGATGTGCTGGCTAAACAGAAGAGGAATTTCACCTGAAAGAAGATAAGAATTGATGACTGGGTGGAGGACTACACCCTTCTGCTCCCCTCTGGGCAGCCTGTCTCCCAAGGAACCTGGATGACTGACAGCTGCTCCTTCGGCTGGGGGTATATATATGGCTGTCCATGCTTGGCCTTTTTGTCGTCTCTTGACCCACCACCATTCCTGCATCGGACCCTGTCCAGGATCAGCACCCTCCCGAAGAAAACTTCGCTGGACAGCCGGACCCCTGGTGGTGACTCTCTCTCTCTCTCTCTCTCTCTCTCTCTCTCTCTCTCTCTCTCTCTCTCTCATTTTTCCCCACTATCTTACCCTTTTCCTACACTTTTCTATCTCTATCTTTCTTACCATTTTCCCTCTCTCTCTCTCTCTTATATTTTCTTTTCATCTCTCCCTCTTTCGCCTTGCTCCATATCGTTGCCTGTATTAATTGTCAAATAAAATCTGCTTGCACTCGACCTTTTTATGGTTGGACTTTGTTTCGCGTATCCAAACAAAAATAAATTTTAAATGTTACCTCCGGACCGTAACAGTATTACCATGAACTTTGATTTCCTTTTCTTCTGAATAGAAACAAAGCTGGGGGTCTGAAGACCAGTGACTACTGTTCATAGAATCATAGAATCATAGAATTGGCCAGGTTGGAAGGGACCTCAGAGATCATCAAGTCCAACCCTTGACCCACCGGAGCAGTTGCTAGACCATGGCACTGAGTGCCAGATCCAGTCTTTTTTTAAACGTCTCCAGGGATGGAGAATCCACCACCTCACCGGGCAGACCATTCCATTGCCTGATCATTGCCTGTTGTTCTCTCACTGATGACAGCAGTTATGGGAAACACAAGGGAGGATTGAATTGCATCAGTCTGATGACTAAGGACTATAAAAAAGAACCCACCTCCAAAACTGTCAGTCTTTAAGAAGCAGATAAATAAATATCATGTCCTGTATCTGAGTTGTTCTTCAGCAGATGTTTAGGGAAAGGTTTTTGCTCTGTCTGAAGGGAAAAGTAGAATCTCTAGAACTGAATAAGGAAACTAACTGCAATTTCCTTGTCCTTCTGTTCTCTGTCCCCTTGTCCTCCGTTTGTGGCCAAGGACATTAGTCTTTTCAGCAGATTCTTCAGAGTAGCCAAGGTCTTACACACTAGACACTGAACTGGAACACATGCAATTTAGAAATAATTTACAACTCAGATGAAGTGACTCTGAACTTTCTGTAGAAAAATATATCTGGAAACTATCTATAAATAGGAAATAGGTCAGTGTGACTTATGTCTGGAGATTTTTGTTAGTTTCTTATTTTTTTTATCCCTTGTTTATTTTTTGTTTTGCTTGGGGTTTTTTGTTTGTTTTTCAGTAAAAAAATATCAAGCTAAGGACCTTAAAGATCATCTGGTTCCAACCCCCCTGCAGTGGGTGGGGACACCTCCCAGTAGACCAACTTGGTCAAAGCTCCATCCAATCTGGCTTTGTCATCTTCCATCAAGGGAGCAGATACAGCTTCTCTGGGCAGCCTGTGTAAGCACCTCACCACCTTCAGACTAAAAAATGTATTCCTTATATATAATCTAAGTCCACTCTCAGCTTGAGACCATTTCTTCTTATCCTATCACTACATGCCCTTGTAAAATGTCTCTCCCCAGCTTTCTTGTAAGCCCCCTTCAGGTACTGGGACGGGGGCTACAAGATCTCTATGGAGCCTGCTCTTTTTCGGGCTGAACAAGCCCAGCTCCCTCAGCCTGTATTCATAGGAGAGATTCTCCTGCCCTCTGATCATCTTAATGGTCCTCCTCTGGACTCATTCAAAGAGCTCCACATCCTTTGTTCTATGGCCCTTCTTTTCAAATATCTTTCAGTCTTTACCATAAAGGATTCTCATGTCACACATCACTTGACTAGTATTGTTCAGGATACCTGTTGCCTCATATTTAACTCCTAGTTATAGTGTCATTACCTTACCCTTACCTTTTGAACACCATAGCAGGCTGCTATCAAATTCCATTTTTTGTTACAGCATTGAAAATATTGCTGTGAAATATAATGGAAATGGAACTTTTCATAAGTCATATAATTAGGTAATCAGATAAATCATCAGGAGTGAGGCCAAACTCTATGAAAGGAGCAGAGTTTGCAATGCAAAACCCAGTACACATTGCTTTAGCAACAGTAATGATTTTGAAGAGAATGTGGAATTCAGATGCCTGTGGAGGAATAAAGAACCAGACATAAATAACTCTTGCCTCAGAACAAGTATTTCTTCTAATACAGAAAAGAGGCAACTGTTAGAAATTTTTACTTTTCAAGTAAAATTTGATTATTGGAAGGAAAGAATTAAAAATTCAGGTTTGCAGTGGGGATTATACAGAGAGCCAAAGAAGTATGCAAAGAAAAAAGTTTTTGGAAGAAAAAAAGTTAGTGTTCTATTAAAATAAAAGTGGTTTTAATGAGAAAAATCAAGCATCTCTAATTAGATGTATTGAAGGTACAAATTCTTTCCATTCAGGGTTATATGCATTGCTGGTTATATGCATAAATAATGCAAGACTATTATTTAGCATTCTGAACTGCATTTTAAGGGCTTCATATTGATAGACCATACTGTTGAGAAGTATTGTTATGGTAGTGAAAATTACTTAAGGTTTTCATGCTGTTCTTTTGTCCTCATGTGCCATTGCTGGTAGCTGTTTCAGCACTGACTGTGTTTCAGATTCTCTGCTGAACAGAGATACTGAAGACAGGCAAGGAACTGTAATGGCTATTGATGAGACTGCTGAAGTATATAAAGCTGTACACAATATACTCAAATGTGATGGAAGATAGATAAGCAGAGCGAGTTAATTAAATGTCTTTTTCTCTCTATCAGCATCAAAAATTATTATTATGACAGGACTTTTGAAATGAGAAGTTACTGTCTGTTATCTGGATTTCCTGCAGCTTTTGGCAAAGCTGCAGTATGCTTCTTTAGCATGCCATCCACTTGTGTTAGTCAAATTAAACTTTAACTCTTTAAATAAGGGAACAGTAGTTCAGTTCAGGTGAAAAGAGAGCTAGTATCACACAGTCTCCTGAGAGAAGGATTCATATTCTGAAATCACAAACATTTTATTGAAGGAAAAAAAAGCAGATAAGAAAGAAGGAAGACAAACACAACATGAAAAATACTGTCTCTGAAGCAAAGTATTAGAAAATAGAATCCAAATCCTACTTTGTTATCTTTTTTTTTTGCACATATCACATATGAAATGGAGGAGATTGACGGTTTTGAAAAATAAAACTTACTGTTTAGGATAGTAATTTTCAAGTGGGATTCCTTTATATGACACTGCTTTCTTCCAAAATTGTTTTGAAGTTATTTAATAAAGAAAAAGGAAGGCACCGCAACTGGGAAATCTGGAATAGAACAATCCTAGCTAACTTCTGAGTCCACCAGTCCACGAAGCCATTTAACTTGGTACTAAAAAACATCATATCAAAGTAAGTTGCTGTTTCCCCCAGTCTCTCCTGGGTTTGCTGGTCTTTGGCTGATGCTTCTGTAATAGAGAGCCAGAATTCAGTGGTCATCTAATTTCATGTCAGAAAACCAAAGTGATGGAACTAGAACTGTGGACTGAAGACCCAGTCTTGTGAAACTCATTTTTGTTTGTGAGAGGCTAAGTACTGTGAGCTTACTGGGATAATAACTTCTATCTCTGTTCAGATACGCAAGAAAGTAATTTTGATTGTCTTTTTGGTGGAGTCTGTGGCTCCAAGGTTAAGAAGGATGAACGAGGGAAGCACACCTACAGCATCTGTTACAGAGCTGCAGGAGCCCTGGCTCTAGCCAGACATTCACTCTTGGGACCATAAAGGAACTACTGTCTTAATCAGATCATTGTTATGCCACCAAATTCAGAAATAAGTGTCTCCATCACAATTTTTTGCCTGATTTTCTCCCAGGATAACACAGTGTATGAACTCCCTAATGCACTAAGATGAAACAGGAGGAAAGTGAATCCCCAGCTATACTAGCCAGGGATGTTTTTTTGGAAGTAAAGAGTTAGGAATTCAAATATAATACTATTTCAGTTTTAAGAAACTTTTCTATAATTCAGACAAACCACAAGTGAAATGTGAACCAGCTTCCCTAATCTTGCAAGCTTGCAAGTGGGGGCTTCAACTGTTCCCCTTTCTGGTAGAAATACTGTGCATGGAGAGTAGCTGGCTGTGTCTCCAAGTAAATCATCAACATTACCAGTGATTGTTGAACTGAGCCAGATTTGCTGGAACGTACACTTCTTTGGCAAGGAATGCTAATGAACTTGGGGTTGGCCAGAGGGGCCACATGGAGGCTACGCAGCCCGTCCAAGTGGACCTGAGATCAACAAGGCATTTAGGAAAGCTCCTTTCTATTGCTACTTTCACTACGAGGCTGTTGTGTGTGACCTTGGAGAACTTGTTTGGTTTTTTAGGTTATTTTTTCCTAGCTTGTGCCTTAGGACAAAGAAATCTCAGCAAGTTTGTGAAAACCTCTGATGCAATGAAGGCTAACCCCTGTTGCTGTCTCTGCTTTCAGAAAACCAATATTCCTGTTGCTGGTAAAAGGCTCAGGTCAGACTGCTCTCTGTTCAAAAGACAAATGTTTGTACCCCACTTTAACAGAGGCCTTGAACTGGCTCTCTGCTTTCTGTATTCCACTGGGTACCCTTTATCCTTCAGAAAGAAAGAAAACAATCCATACATGCCAGAAAGACAAATGCAAAAACAAAACACTTCTATTTCCTTGAGTTAAACACATAGATCTTTAATGTATTTGGTCCATTTAAACATAACAATGTTAAAACCAGTAATCAGCTATTCTG
The DNA here is from genome assembly GCA_023637945.1 of Phaethornis superciliosus. Lineage (NCBI taxonomy): Eukaryota > Metazoa > Chordata > Aves > Apodiformes > Trochilidae > Phaethornis > Phaethornis superciliosus. The sequence continues at coordinate 187,261,705 of JAJQWJ010000001.1, forward strand.
GATAATTTCAGAAAGCATCTTTTGAAAAACTAGCAGTGGTATAGTAGTGTGAGAGTAATAAGCAATGACAAATTATTTATGTGATTTCCAAGGGAAACTCTGGGCATTAACTTGATGCAGGGTCTTTGTAACTTTATGAATAAGAACTGCAGCTAATATATTATACTCTGTGTGTCTTCCAACTCTATCCAAAACCTGATTACACTTTATGGAAAGTTAAATAGGCAGTAAACTAGGTGGTATGGAAAGCGCATACAGTAAAACGCCATTGGCTGCAAACCCTGAACAGTTGTTTTGTCCCTCTACTTTGGAGAACTTCATAATTATACATTTAGTGCTAGTGAGAGATCCAGCGTGTAAGTACACAGCTCAGCAATAATGGCACCAGTTACTGTGCAAATACAAGGAACCACAGGAGATTAAAACAAATGTAACAACAGAAATATGGAGAAACAAGATGAGAATCAGTAATAGGTTTAGGTGTCACTCTGGTATAGTTTTATGGAGATTTGCTCAGTTAAGTGGAAGTGTTAGTGCAGTGGCTTTGTCCCAGACAGATGTGGAACTGGCCCAAAGCCTCCAAAGAGAGTCAGTCTGGTTTGGTAGGAGCCATGCCATCAGCTGATGAGGGGTGGCCATGCCAGGAGTATTCAGCTGCACAGTCTGTCTCCTGACTCATACTGCACTGGGAATGGGGCAGCAGGATGTGTGGGACCTACAGAGAATGGAAATGAGTTTTTACTTTAAAAAAACATCTATTAAAAGCAGCTAGAGAGTTCCTACTTCCAAATTATCTGAGCATTTCACAGTCTAAATCTATTGTCACAATACTTTTGTGAGACATATATTTTGCCCAAACTTTCTGTGCCCTAGTCCTTGAGAAGAAACTCCTGTCCTGCATTAGAGGCAGAGATAAACCCTTCTAAATGTGATTCCCAGTTTTTAGAAGTGCTGTGTGATGAGTAGTTGAAGCTACATTATGGAGACCCATAAAGAGTTATGGAAGGTGTCTCAGTATTGGGTCACAGGAAAGCTCCAAACTCTGGTCAATGTTCCCAGACTGTAGGGTGATGTCCAGAGGTACATCTGCTTTGACTCTGGTCTTTGTAAAATAGATGCCAAGGGGTTTTTTTGTGTAGATCTAGATACCTTTTTAGGGAGATCATATACCACTTGCTACCACTGCATGGAGACTTCATGCCCTGAGCATGACTTTCAAGATTGGAAGATATCAATTTTTTTTTTGGTTTATTTTATAACAGAGGCCAAACTTATTCACATTTCCAGTGCAGCTTCCCCATACATATATTAAATCAACAGTCAATGTAGACTGCTGTTAAGAAAACCAAACACTAGGCTCTTATCGAGCTGGGGAAGTGCATCCCAGCATTTTTGTCTGCCACAGTGAACCACAATTACCAAACCTGCAGTTGTTTGCCAGGAAATCTCCTGTTTTGCTAAAAAATATATATATTTTTTTTTTTTTCTTTAAAAAAAAAAATTTCCACAGGTGAATACCCAGGTAGAAGAAGGGAACATAGTTCAAAATGTCTAGGGTTACTTCGTGGGCTCATGAAGTAGGAAGCTAGGGCTTTTTTTCTAGCAAGAAGCTTTAAACTTAACTGCAAAACTAATCCCTTTCTTGCTCCCTCTGCCTTTTTTTACCTTGAATTGATTCCTTGACAAGCAGGAAAAGAGGTATCCCTTCCTTTCAGAGGAATTCCCACCTTCCTGGTTCAAGCAGTCTCTTGGCATTTGTGACTAGAGCATAGGTCCTCTCAGGATAAGAAAGGTTTGCCTTTTCAAGCAGCTTCTGGCTTCTGCAACATCTCCTTTACCACTAGCCCAAGGCAATTCTCATCATTTAAGACTCTGAAGAAAATTTTTACTTCTTTAAGAGTAACTCTTCCTCCTGCAAAGCTGCCATTTCCATCTGACAAAAGCACAGTAGGAAAAATAAAGAATTTAAAGGAACTGTTTCCTACAGCTATATAATTTCCTGTTTCCCAATGAACCTTCATTCCTTCCTCCAACTCCTTTTCACAGACTTCTACTTCTGCCTAACATGTCAGCTCATCTATCACATTTTTTCTGTCATCTTGGCTGGCAAAGCATCCTTTCTTTCTGGTCTCTTAGAGCATCCCTATTTTACAGTCTAAATTTACCTCTTGATTATGTTGAATACAGTTTCCTCAGAGTACAATTAATCACACTATCCCCGTTATACATCCTATCACAACTGTGCCTTGGCTTTTAGATCCAGACAAACAGTTTTCATGTAAGTATTAATTTAGTGGAGAGATGGTTAAATTCAAGTCTGACTAATGCCAACTGCAAGTATTTAACTTACTTTAGTATTTATATCTATATTTCCTTTATATGAAGCTTTTTTCAGTATTAAATCAAGTCTGGGAAGAGATGTGATTCAACTATTCTACTGCTTGGTTTGCAGCTCACTTGTAGACTTTATTTATGAAGATTTTATCACTTGTATATATTATATATAGAGAGAATTTTTGTTACAAACTGATTTCCTCCACAGGTGGGAATAGGAACTGCTGTCTCTCAGAAACTGCTTACCAATTTAAATCAAATTAATTTTATTAAAATTACAACAGCACTCTTAGTGTACTCATCTAGTAACAGAGATCTGAATATATACGCCCTCTTATCTAGAAAACTGATGCATGTTACTTGTATGGGTCAAGTCAGTTCTTCTAGTACCCCTATGAGAGATATGAATAGGCACACTTTCAAGGTTTCTTTCTCCAGGTTTGGGTTTAGGTATTAAGATATATTTATAGCCTTGAAAAAATCCAGAAGACAGTTCTGGTGGGGAAAAAATCCCTATGCTAATTTGCTAGTGTTAATTTTATTTCTTCAGTTTTTGAAATTCTAGACCTCCGGCATTTGCCAGCTGTAAACGAGATGTCTGATGGGTGTGTGGCTGTGTTTTAGAGCCTCATCTAATATAGGTTGCCTTTCATAAGTGCATCAAGCATAGATTATTTTTTGGGCTTAGTCCAGATGTGGCTGAGATGGAGGAGACTGGACATGCCATCAGTAAAATACTCTGCATGTGTATCTCTGACTATGTCCCAAACCAACACTTTTATGTATAATCAGAATGAAAACTTTACATCTCCATATTATATCTTTGGTTGGCAAAATAGTTTGTTTATTTTTTTACCATTTTATTCTAAATAAGTATTATATAAATCAATTGTCATATGCATATTCATTCAGTCAACAAATGCTTTGCTTTTAATCTTTCCAGACAATAACCCAGTTTGCACTGAAGAGAATTTACCTGTTGTATTTAATGACTGTTTGACTAGAATAAGTTCTGAGTTTACAATGTGTCCTTTACTTCTCTCTTTCCAAAAGATAAAAAAAGCAAATGTGTAATTCCATTTTCAGAGACCTTAATTATTTACAACCCTATTTTTATGTATTATGATTGAATCAATTCCCCATTGTCATTCATACATTCATCTCAGATGCAAAAACTGTACTGTTTAGTGCATTCTACTAATTCATTTGGAAACAAAACTTTTAATGCCAAACTATTTAACCCCACTAGCAGAAACCACTGTTTATATTGTTTCATAAACATGAGACAAATCCCCAACTAAATGGGGAGAAAAACAGAATTTAGGTGCCAAAGGCTGCAGTTTGAGGAAACAAGATTTACTAATCAAGCTGTTTACCTCTGTTCACGTTTATTTTCATTTCTCCTTTTGGCACCCCTTTGTGCCACCCTTTTAACTCACCAACCTGGCAAAGAAGTAATGAAGTAAATATCGCTGAATGATTTTCTTCCATTTTAGTGAGCTGAATCAGCTCAGAGAACAATCTGTCAAAAAATAAATTCAAATAGTTCAAATGAACCACATTCTGAAGGTGCCTGTTTCTCACACTGATTTTAAAAAGAAGCTTGTGGGATGAGTTCAGAAGTAAATGTCTACACTGTAAACATGTCTAACTAGGGAACACAAATCCTACCCTAAGTAATTCTTGCCTAAGCTGAGTAACTCAGACTATACACAATTCTCAGAAAACATCATGCTTACAAGCATGCTGACAAGATCAAGCTACTCAAAAAGATATGGCCATGGCTTTGCTTGTGAGCAAAACAGAACCAGAGAATCATAGAATAATTTGGGTTGGAAAAACCTTAAAGATCCAAATCCCCTGTCATGGGCAGGGACACCTCCCACTAGAGCAGGTTGCTCAAAGCCCCATCCAGCCTGGTGTTGAACACTTCCAGGGAAGAGGCATCCACAGCTTCTCTGGTCAGCTAGCACCAGTGTCTCACCACCTTCACATGGAAGAATTGCTCTTCATGTCCTTCCTGTGTTGGGACTCCAGAAGTGGACACAATACTTCAGGTGAGGTCTCAGAAGAACGTAATAGAGGGGGAGAATCACTTCCCTTGACCTGTTGGCCATTCTTCTTTTGATGCAGCCCAGGGCAGGTTGGCTTTCGGTGCTGCAAGTGCACTCTGATGGCTCATGTTGATCTTCTCATCTACAAGAGCCCCAAAATCCTTCTTCTCAGGGCTGTTCTCAATCCTTTCTCCTCCAGACCTGTGATTGTATTTCAGATTGTCCAGGCTCAGGTGCAGGACCTTTCACTTGTCCTTGTTCAAATGAATGAAGACTCACCTCTTAAGGCTGTCAAGATTCCTTTAAATGCTATCCCCTAGCTCCATATTGACTATACCACACAGCCAGAAAACTTGCTGAGTGTGGACAAAATTCAACTTGTCACTGACAAAGACATTAAACAGGGTCAGTCCCAGTACTGACAGCGGAGGAACACTTCTTACATGTTTATTGCAGGTATACAACAGCTGAATTATTTGAATTATGTTGTGAGAGACCTACCTACCCAGGCACTCCTCTGCAGCCCTGGAGCTGTGTCACGGCTTAACACTGGGGTGGCAATTAACAGAATGACAGATGCTCTCTATTAATCCCCCTCTCCTCCCTGCTAAAGAAAGGAGAAAGAATAAAGGAGAGAGACTTAAGGGGTTGGAAACTAAAGTACACAGCTTTAATGAAACGGTAATGATATAGAAGGAAAAATTATTAAATATATACAAATATACAGGAAAACAATACCAAGTTCCTCCCCCTTTTCTCCCAGTAATGCTTGAATCACCACTGGAGCTGCAGGCAGCCCTGGGGAAGTCCAGGCTGGATTCCTGGAGTCAGCAGCATTTGGGAGCTGGAGGCAAGAACACACAGATTCAGGCTGGTACAGATTGGGACTACAGGGAGACAAACAGATGGAATCCTCCCAGGATGCTGAAGCAAACAGGAATGGGTGACGAAGAGCTGAAAGGAAGGGTGAAGAGGAAAGGGCTTGGCCCTCATAATCCCTCAAATTTATACCGAGTATGAGGCATATGGGATGGAATACTCCATTTGGTCAATTTTGGTCACCTGTCTTGTACACTCCTCCCTAAAGAAGGGTTTCAGGTGTGACCCCTTTACTCCTTTTCTCTTCCCAGAGCACAAGCTGTTCCTCAGAATCAAGGTCTTGGTTCTACAAACCATTCTCTAGCCATGACTATAAACTATAATCAAGTGTTATCAATCCTAGAAGCAGACTCTAACTGAAGAAATTGCTGTTAATTTCAGCAAGTACAGCTGCTTACAACAGGCTTAGTTGAAAGCAGAATTACGAGACAGAAAATTATCTCAATTCTGGCCCAAACCAGGACAAGCTGTTTTCTGCCAATACATTAATTGTCAGGCTACATGTTGCAGACAGGGAAGGAAAATTCTGGAAATGTGTCATCCCTCACTCTATTCTGTTTATCTGCAGAAATTTCTTCTTATTCTCTTTTATTTGAAAGAATGTCAGTTAGAGGAAAAATAAGGGACATTTTTGGGTGACCTGTACATTACCACCACAACAAAAGAATAAAACTAAAAATCAAACTCTGTAAAAGCAAAAGCTTTGTCTTAAGACCATTCTTAATATCAAGTTAATATCAGTAAAGGAAACTTCATTGCCTATTTTGGGTACTGAAGTTAACAGCTCACTCTCATCATGTTTCTTTCCGTAACAACTACACAAATGAGTGCTAATTTCGATCTTAAAGAGAAGATGGAGTCTGGGTGATAGATAAAGGAAAAAAGAGATTGATTAATTTACCAATTTAGCTACCCTTTTCCTCTGTGGCCTGTGGCAACTCAATTAACTGTTCTGTGCCCTAAGTATTCAGCAGTCATGATTGTAACAGACTTTTAAATGCCTTAGAAGAAAGCTGCAGAAATAGATTTAAAAGACTCTGAATGTGTTCCTTCTTCTTGTCTTTCATGAGAGAAATGGGAAAAGAAAATGAAGTTAAAAGGCATCCACTATCATTTTTAAATGGGGAGCTCTTAACACTTGCCAAAGCAATGCCATCCTTGGGATGAATGGGTCTGTGGAAACTGACCTCTCCAGGCAAATGGGTCCACAGACCTGCAGAAATCCTTCACATGGATAACCACACAGTGCTTACATAAGTGTTGTGAATATTTCTGGCAGTAGAGAGTTTGCTGTTAGGAATTAAAATACAACTCATTTGACATTTCAGTTTAAAGGTATGTTGAGGAGGGATGAGAGAAGTGATAAGATTTCTTTAAAAACTTATTTATGTAGACAGTTGCAGAGGACAGTGTGAAAGCTAAAATAAACACAAATCATATACTTTCTACTTTATACATGGATTTGCTCTCATTTTCCTCTCCTCTGAAGGAGAAAAGAAAAGCAAAGAATTGGAATGGAGCTTTAGAGATTGGATACGATTTCAGCTGTAGATAAGATTGAGGCTTGAAACAATTTTGATATTTTAGAAGCCTGTTGAACACATAAACTGGGAAATAGGAGCCGTGAGACCAGGAGATTAGTTAACTCAGATTCCTGAGCACAGCATGATCCACAGATGAGGTTGAGATACTGGGTGACCAACCCACAGAGCAATTCAGCTAAACTGTAGTAAGATACCTGAAGCCTTGTCCCTACAAACTTCTCAGGGGAGGCAGGAGGTCTTTTGCTGCCTTGTAGCCTCCTCCCTCACATCTTCTTTGCTGAAGGTCCCAGTTCACCCCCTGCTTTACGTGTCTAGTAGGACATGTGCTGATCAGATGACACCAGTTAATGTTAGCATCAGTCACGAGAGGCTTATTGGTGTGTACCACTGTGTTATTGGCACATTCATCACTTGAAGGGGAAGGTTATAGAGTATAAAACTCTACCTTGCCTTCTATAAACACAGTACAGCCTTCCCAAGGGAAAATGGACACAAGATGACGATGTGATTCCACGGTACTGAAATTTGCCTGATTTCACTGACCTTAGTGGATCTCAGCAGCTGAACAAATATAACCTTTTCAACTTTCTGAAGTTTTAGACTGATTGCTTTTCAAGCGGAAATGTTCTCTACAGCTTGGCAAGAAGAGTAGTCACGTTTTATCCATTTCAAGAAAAACACCCACTTAAATGATTCCATTTTTGTTATTGTTTTCTCTAAGTCCTCACCTCACTGTACAGAGAGAAAATACAATGCAAACAGACAGATATAGATAAATTATTTATTACCCAGCTCTTTGCTGTTTAGCTACAGGCAGATTGTCAGTGCACTTGCTCAATTCATTCCTGCCTTTTCCTTGTCAAGCCATGAGCAGTAGATCCCCACTACCTCCAGGATCAGACAGAGGGGGTCATGATGCTGACTTGGAGACAATTAGGGTAGCTAGAGCATCTGAAGGTCCTGAGGAATGGTGGCATGGGAAGGACATAGGCTAACATCAGTAAGAGGCAACAGTTTTGGCATGCTATCACTTCTGGGTTTCTTGGCTTTATCTCTACTGCTAAACAAACAAACAAGAAAAAAAGGTAGGAAAAGGTTTCTATTCTTGGGAAAAAATGGCACAGACAGGCTTATGTCATCACTTCTCTAGGGCTATCCTTTTTTTGTGGATTTGTCTTGGAGAAAGGGAGAGCATGCAAGAGAGAGAGCACTGAAGTGCCAAAACAGAGACAACAGAGACTCTTGAGAGATGTTAGCAGTACTTGAAAACACAGCAAACTTTGTGGATCTCTTTGTTGCTCTCCCTATTTACCAAAAGCTTACAAAATGAAGCTGAGATTCCCTAGAGGATAATTCTATCTTGCTGAGAGGTGTCACCACATCGAGTCAAGGGAACAGCCCAAGTGGATAAGCACAGAGTTTTTTTGGCAATAGGCCTCTGTAGTTTTGGGTAGAAGCAGTTGGCTACATCTATAATGATAAACAAAATTGGAACGAGGATCTTTTCTCTGGCGCTGAGGTTGTGGTATGCCCTGGTTACATTCATACTACTTACCAGTTCTCTCTGGCTTTTCTCTGCCCTATGCAGAAACCCAAAGGCAGTATTTTTTTTTCTTTTTTGAAACCTTTCTGAAATAAAGTGAGACCCGTATATCATTCCATCAGATTGAGGTTTGTAGCACAGCACTGCATGCTCTGAAGTATCTGAGGGAGTAAGGTTTGCTGGGATAACATGACAGGAAGAGCCAATTTAAAGTGGTGTAATTCTTACTGAGCTTTAGGAGTACTCTTTAGTGAACTACTTGAGACCAGTTTTTGGTCATGGCCTTTGTAGAGCTAGTTGGAAAAGTTTAAAAAAAGCCAGGGAGTGATATAGCAACTAAGCTGTGGAAATGAGCAGAAGCCCAGTGCTGACATCTCTGGTTCTGTTATTAATTACAGTGAATGTATACTGTGAGTCACCTGGGCCACTCTGCCTTTTGTGGATTTATCTATCATGTGATTTCTTCTTAGTTCTTTTATAAATTCAAGATACACAAGGCAGATCCACAAAAAATTTATATGTTTTAATAACCTTATTTCAGGCTGACTTCAGATTTTGACATTCCACTCAGCTGCTTTAACTGCCAAAATGTTTACCTTTCTGGTAGAATATTTTCTATAAACGTGTATGCCAGATACCTAGAAGCACATCAGCTCCAACATGATTAAGCCATTTGGGTTCCAGGTGACATCCAATTCCTCTTTGATCCTGACCATTTTACCTAGAAACAGCCCAATTCAGGAGGCCTAACACTACACTTAATCGAAAGCAAAGCACAAATTTATTCACCAGAAGTCTCATAAAGCTTGGATCAAGTTTCTCTTGTGCTTATGAGCTGTGGTATTTCTTACTGTTCTCTCAAAGAGTTTCCAAAGATAGGAAGATATCATCTCTGTTCCAGAAGGGTGTTGTGAAGATAAGTGATCCATAAAGCGACAGAAAATATACTCTGGGTAAGTTTGCAGTTGACAGCAGTTTGGTGATTCAGAAGTAATACAGACAGCTGGATTAAATACAAGAATACAGAAAGCACATGACATTTGTAGAACCAAAGACTTCCAGAAAGAAATAAAGTAAAGAAAGAATTTGGAATTATAATCAACTCACTTTGAGCTCTCAGAACAGTCCTGTCATCTGAAGGATTAAAACAATCCCAGATGTATAACTGGGAACCCCTTCATCTGTGGTTTCCATTCACACAGGAGTGATACTTGGAATATCTTGCCCACTTATATTGTCCATGTCAAGAAGAGTGCAGAAATACTGGTGCTCAAAGGGATTCCTGTAAAATGATCTACAGATTAGAAAGGAACACTGCAGCATGAAGGTAGATGAGCTCTACTCTATGCTGAATTGTGCATAAAAAGAGATGAATGACAGAAGGAAGCTTTTGTTTCAACTTTGCTGATAGAAGGAAAACAAGATTTGTCACTTGAAAACTGAAGTTGAACAAATTAAAGGAAAATATCCTATTAGTGAAATTCATCAAAGCACTGAAATATCTTAGAGGTTAGATCTTGATGATCTTTAAGGTCCCTTCCAATCCTAACCATTTTATGATTCTATGATTCTCTGATATTTGTAAAGGACACACTGTGCCCTGAAGTCTTTCAAAGGAAATTGGTTTTCTGCCAGAAGAGGGGTACATTAATCCAGCTACAGTTTGTATGGGCTTGGTGGCCACTTCTGGCCCTGGAATGAATTAATGCAGCTCTAGATCTCTAAATACTCTGCTCAATTCTGGGTTTGCTGTCAGAGAGGGTAGAAAGCCATGCAAAGTCCTCAGCATACTGATAACACCTGCAGCTCATTATCAAGACAGTAATGAAAATCAAAGCTCATGTGTCAAGCCTATAGCTGGTTTCCCTAAAGATAAGGCAGTAAGAACGTGGGCTCTAGCAAATCAGAACTGAGAAAACTAGAACTAAGTTTTTAGAAGTAGTAGTTTCATGCAGTTTGCCTTCAACATGCATGAGGTTTCTCTGCATTAACTATGTATTCATGTTAAATCCATGAATAAACTTGTACAACAAGGTTCTGTTGCTATTAATTTCTAAGGCCTCATTAGCTGGAGTGTTAGTGACCTTGTGAACCCTTATAAGTGAAATGTGCTCAGTGTGTCAGGTGTGGAAGAAAGACAATTACTGGTCTAGTGGATGGCATCCTGATTAGGCTAGGCCCAGTTAGCGGGAAGTCAAAAGCATAGAAGATGAGACACCATGCTTTGTCATGAGCCAGGTTTTTCCTTCAAGCATTAAGTCTTGTCTAATAATGACCATCCAAGGACCACTAATAAGATAGATAGGTTTGCTTTTCAAAGTCTTCCAAAATAAGGAGATAGCTCAATATTTATATTCTTTTGCCTGTTAAAGTTAGAGCCCCAAAACTACCTTTAATAACAAACTTGAAAATAGATTGCACCTTAATCTTGGGACAAAAATAGATCAAATCTACTTAGATGCGGACACATAAATCTTATTCACCTAAATCTATGCAAACCTACAGTGTATGCATAGATGCACACATACACCCTCCAGAGTATTCCCATGTTCTCTTTTCTTTATGCTGCCTAAGTTTAGTAGAAGTGCTTATGTTAGTTCATCTGAACAACCTTGTGAACTAAGGAGGTGGATCAAGGCTTGGATTTGTGTCATGGTTTAGATAGGACAATTTGAAAAGGTATCAATTGGTTCAATGGACACAGATCTATCTAACGAGCAACAGAAAAGTAATTTTCCTTCCAAAACATATTTGTCCAAATATTTTTTTCTTTTGTTTCCCCCCTCATCTTTCCTTCCCAACTTTCTAAAGCATCAGGCTTTCAACACAGCCAGGCACAGGATTGTAACTAGAGCAGATTCATTCACTAATAAAATGCAAGGGCTACTTTTCTCTGTTGCACCTTTCTAATATGCACAGGCAGAACAGAATCTGGAACCTGGAAAAAAAAAATCTTCCCTGTGCCTCACTACTAAGATTACAAGGAATGTGAGGATAGGAGAAGGGGTTAGTTTTATCCAGACCATGGGAAGATGTTCACCCACTACTGTTACTTTAATCACTTTCCTCAAAACCATTTTGATCTGTGAGCATTGGTAGCAGTGTGATTTCTCTTGCTTTCTCCTGAGGGATACAGGATAGTGGTCTGAGACTATGTGTCTGACCTCTATATGGAGGCAAATAGATGATATTTAATAGCTTGTGGCAGGCACAGTTTAGGCAGTAAAATAGCTTTTTCCCAAAGAGACAGAACTTATTCCATTGCATGATCAGGGTATTTTAACAGTTGGGGATTATCCTGGCATTTAAAAATCACTTTTGTTTTGTGATTAATTTTGTTACTTTGATACCAGTTATCCCTTGCTCTTATTTTAAAAATCCCCCTTGGTCTTCAGTTGTACAAAACTAAGAAATAGGAAAGATTATATGACAAGGTCAGATGTTTAGGATTTTTCTTGCCATGAGTCGTATCTTCATCTTTATAAACATGTTTCTCACAAAAATTAATCACTCTCAAAGAGAATAAAACTCTGACCTCCAGGCAATAGGCTGCTTTTCTCTATTCCTAAAATAGTGTCAGCAGAATAGGCTCAGTTGTATTGCCATAGTTAGTTGGAGCCAAGGGGAAGAAGGTCCTGGAACATTTGCAATGTACTTGCTGAGCCACCAATTGAGAAGCCAGAATGCTCTTTCCATGTACTGGAAGAGAGTAAGTTAAATTGTTGCTAAAATATGAAGTAAGTATGATTTTTGGCTCTATTTCTTGTCTGCTTTTCTACAGCTTTCCACATGATAAGCTTTCTATGGGTCTCAGTGGGTGAATGGACTTAAGCACATGTGTTTTGCTCAGTCAGCAGTCCGGGTGGTGTGGAGAGAATCCACACAGAGCCCTTGAGAGCTCAGCATGCCCAGCAATAGGCTTGCATTTGACAGGTGAGTTTGAATTTACTTCTTCCTGCAGCTGTTGAGTAAACCTTTGTCCCTGAGTTTATCATGCTGTTCCTAAGCCCAGAATGCACATGGAGTTTAAAAATCAATGAGTGAATTTAGTGTATTGTAAAAAATACATCAGGAAAGACAGGGAACATTTGGAGGGAGAACTAGAGTAAAATGTAGCTCTGCTCTTGATCTGCTGTATGAGCTTAGGTGACATATTTCACCCTCTCTTTCTCTCTTATCTTTCTCGTCTGTTCAGGTACTGACTCCCTTAAGATAAAAATTGTCTTCCTCTATTACATTCAGACAGTTTCATGAACAACAGTATCTTAGGTGCAGAATCACAGAATGTTAGAGATTGGAAGAGACCTCGAAAGATCATCGGGTCCAATCTCCCTGCCAGAGCAGGATCACCCAGTGTAGGCCATAAAGGAACATGTCCAGGTGGGTTTTGAATACCTCCCCATATATATTCTACATTTAGCAATATAAATAAAATTATTAACTTATCACACTGCTAACACATTTGACTTTGTGCCTCATTAATGAAAATTGTAAATTGAGTCAAAATTTTAAATAAAGGCTTTGTTACTTCCAAATCACTGGTGGTTATGGCTAAAGTGGCTGACTGTTGTGTGATGATACCTATTCTTAGATGAGGATTGGTACTGAAAATATATGATTCTCTCTGTTGCTCTATAGTTTTTTAACTAACAGTCAAGAGCAATATATTTTTGTTATAAGCAAGTACAATTACCTTTGGATAGTCTTAGTGGATTTTTAACACACTGAAATCAAAGAGGCTATAGTTAGGCAATGATTTTGGAAGTACAAGTGCTCCAAAATGCTCAGATTACAAAATAACTCTCTTTGGACTGTATGATAATCTCACATGAGACATTAGGCAGAAAAATCACAACCACCTTTTCCCACTAGCTGGCAGACCATATCGAGTAAAGATAGTGATGTAGAAGACTCTGAGGTTTATAAATTAGATTTGACAAGCACACTGTGTGGAGTATACAATACTACATGGAATATGCATATTAGAGATCATAGAATCATAGAATCGGCTGGGTTGGAAGGGACCTCAGAGATCATCAGGTCCAACCCTTGACCACTACCGCTGCGGTTACCAGACCATGGCACTGAGTGCCACATCCAGTCACTTTTTAAATATCTCCAGGGACAGAGAATCCACTACTTCCCTGGGCAGCCCATTCCAATGCCTAATCACCCTTTGCGTAAAGAAATTCTTTCTAATATCCAACCTAAACTTCCCCTGGCACAACTTAAGACGACGCCCTCTTGTCTTGTTGAAAGTTGCCTGGGAAAAGAGCCCAACCCCCCCTGGCTCCAGCCTCCTTTCAGGGAGTTGTAGAGAGCAATGAGGTCTCCCCTGAGCCTCCTCTTCTCCAGGCTGAACACCCCCAGCTCCCTCAGCCTCTCCTCACAGGACTTGTGCTGGAGTCCCTTCACCAGCCTGGTTGCCCTCCTTTGGACCTGCTCCAGGACCTCAATCTCCTTCCTGAACTGAGGGGCCCAGAACTGGACACAGGACTCGAGCTGTGGCCTCACCAGGGCTGAGTACAGGGGCAGAATCACTTCCCTGGACCTGCTGGCCACGCTGTTCCTGATCCAGGCCAGGATGCCATTGGCCTTCTTGGCCACCTGGGCACACTGCTGGCTCCTGTTCAGCTTCCTGTCAATCCAGACTCCCAGGTCCCTCTCTGCCTGGCTGCTCTCAGCCACTCTGTGCCCAGCCTGGAGCTCCCCATGGGGTTGTTGTGGCCAAAGTGCAGGACCCGGCACTTGGCCGTGTTGAACTTCATCCCATTGGAATCAACTCTCCAGTCTGTCCAGGTCCCTCTGCAGAGCCCTCCTGCCTTCCAGCTGATCCACACTCCCCCCCAGCTTAGTGTCATCTGCAAATTTGCTGATGATGGACTCAATCCTTTCATCTCAATCATCAATGAAGATATTAAACAGGACTGGGTCCAACACTGATCCCGGGGGGACACCACTGGTGACCGGCCGCCAACTGGATCAGCCCCGTTCAGCACCACTCTCTGGGCCCGGCCCTCCAGCCAGTTCCTAACCCAGCACAGAGTGCTCCTGTCCAAGCTGTGGGCTGACAGCTTTTTCAGGAGAATGCTGTGGGAGACAGTGTCAAAGGCTTTGCTGAAGTCCAGGTAGATCACATCCACAGCCTTCCCCACATCCATCAGGCAGGTCACCCGATCACAAAAGGAGATCAGGTTGGTCAGGCAGGACCTGCCCTTCCTAAACCCATGCTGGCTGGGTCTAATCCCTTGCCCATCCTGTAGGTGCTGTGTGATTGCACTGAGTATGATCTGCTCCATAACCCTGCCAGACACTGAGGTCAGGCTGACAGGCCTGTAGTTTCCCGGATCCTCCTTCCGTCCCTTTTTGTGGATTGGCGTGACATTTGCCAACTTCCAATCATCTGGGATGTCCCCAGTGAGCCAGGACTGTTGGTAGATGATAGAGAGAGGCTTGGCGAGCTCTTCTGCCAGCTCCCTCATCACCCTTGGGTGGATCCCATCTGGTCCCATAGACTTGTGGGGTTCTAAGCAGCTCAGTAGGTCACTGACTGTGTCCTTCAGGATTACAGGGGGGCTGTTTAGATTCTTGTCACCTTCTATAAGCTCCAGAAGCCATCTGTCCTCTGGATAACCTGTCTTTCTGTTGAAAACTGAGGTAAAGAAGGTGTTAATTACCTCAGCCTTTTCTTCATCTTTGACAACAGATAACCTGTTAAAAGCTGAATAAGAAATAAACAAAGATCCCAGTATTTCATTGCATTTTAGAAGGCATGAGTCTCACTAACTGTAAGCATCTACACTGAAAATAACTTCATCTAAGCTAGTCAGTCAATTCAGTGAAGAAGATGAACTTTATGAGCAGAATACAGCAAGTACAAAAGAATCCATCTCACCCAGCTTACATGACTCACTATATTATTAAAATATGCCTATTCTAATTTCCCTTGTATTAGAGAAAGTAACTCAAAATGATTAATTAACATGAAGACTTCTGTTTACACTGTGAATATTTAATATTATGTGTCACAGATTTATTCTCATTTGAATTTCATTATTTTAATTCCATAGCAATCTGCATTACTGGAATATAATAGTAATAAATATGAATGAAGAGTGAAATTTATGACTTATGAGATGATTATAAATACTCCTGGTCACACCTTATTTTTATTTCCTGAGGGAACAAATGCTTGTGGATATAAAGTTGTATGGAAGAACATATATTTTTATATATATATTGTATATATGGAACAAGACACATGGCACTTCCTAAAATACACAAAGGAGGATGGAGCAGAAGTTCACAGGGCTGAGATTCACAACAGTATTCCCATGGCTGCTCATGCAAAGCCACTTCTACTCCCATTATTTCATCAAGAATCAGCTCAGGTATTTTCAATAGGAACATATTCAGAGGTATCCAGTTAATTTGAAAATACTGTCATTAGGTATACACTCACACTCATTCTCTGCTGTCAACAGAAGGGAAATGGTACCTTCACAGGTCACTCCAGAAAATCTGAGATGTGAACACCTATTGGAAGAGTCTGCCTCCCTCCACTGACAATGCAAGGGATGCAGGTCTTCCTTATGAAAATTCCCTTCTCTATTATAACAGTCAGACCTTATAGTTTGAAAGTATATTAACTCTGAAAATATGTTTGTTCACATTACACATGGCAATGTAATGAGGTAGTGGAATTCCACTGAATTTTATGCTTAAATAAAACAAACTGCTGGATAGATAGCCTGGCCCTGAAAATAAAGACTTTTTTCTTGGAAGCTTAGAGATGTCCATGAAGGATAATGAATACCTCTGGACAACCAAGGTATCACCATGATCCTAGTACCTCTTACACATCTTTGAAACTCCCCTAGCATCAGCAGCCCTTATAAGTAAGTATCTATAGCAAGAATGACTCCAGGGATGTCTGGATCACAAGATAAACAGCAGGAATGCTGCAGAAATATAGATGATTCTCTAAGTTTTGCTATGATTGATAATTGGTAGTGTGGGTGTTGGTGGTGAGTCAAATCATGCTGTACCCAAATGTTTGACAGGTATAAGAACCCAGGGTAAACCCATATTTGGGGTGCCTAAATTTGGCTGTGACACCTCATGCCCATGAATAAACACTTCCCTTTGTAATTCTGTACCTTGCATCCTAGTCTCTCTCAGACAGCATAGGCCAGCTGCAAAATTTAGTAACATTTTTCTTTAGTGTCTAACTAATTCAAGTGTAATGAATTTGGACCCAGAAAGGGGTTTTGCTGAAGCACAAATAGTAAAATCATTCCATAATCTAAATTAGAACCAAGATTACCTAGATAAAACACTACTTTTTGGACTTCAGTGGTATCTAACCTTCCTATAATAAGTCTTTCAGTATGCAATGTTATTTGTCATAATTAATTTTATTATGAAAGTTAACAGGTCTTGTACACATGTGAGGGGAAATGTCTTAGAGAAAATCTTTTAATGAAGTGAGTTCAGATTTGTATGAAGAGGATTAGATCACTCAGTTAGAACAAGGTATACAATTTTTTAAAATAATGTGCTAAAATCAGCAGCATTGAGGAAGATAAATGACTGAATCTGACCCTGCGTTTTTAAGGTTTTAAAAAGATAAGACTTTTTTAGTTCCCACTTTATAATAATATTTTTGCCAAACACCGTTCAGAATCAGGGTTATTCCATGGTAAAAGAAAAAAAATAACCAACCACAAAACAAATCCAGAAATAGCTAGTTCCTCCCTCACATAGTTAATAAGCTGTGAGCCATCTTCTTCAACATTAAGCTTTAAGCATAAAGTAACATATTCTGAAAATGCTCCACACTATACTGAACAGAGAAAATTAACCACTAAGCCATTCAACACCATCCTTCATGCTGCATCCTGATTCTCTGATGGATATTAAATGGACATAAAAAGGCTTAGCATTACACTTAAAGCTGCCTTTGCCTACCTGAAAAACAAAAACCATGTTTCTCACTTCAAGCCCTGAAGACTAATCTCTGAAACTACTGAAAACTTCATGGACTGTCAGGTTGACAGTGGAAATAGAGACATAGCCAGGCAATCCTTATTTCCTCAGTATTCCTGAACCTCTCAGAGGAACGAAAGTGAGACATTTGATACTTTGGCCCTTCAAAGGAGCTAAGGAAGGTGCTGAGTGGGGCACAATAGAGGCAACCAATGTGAAACATATGGTGGAAATAGGACACCTGACTCTGGTCCATTCACTGTGATACTCCAGGATGAAAAAAATCACTTGGTAGATTTCCGTATTTAGAACCAAAGGTCATACTCTTTCTCACAGATTTTCCAAAGTGAGAGCAAGCAATAGTTAAAATCCGGTTTGACTTTCAGATGACATGAGTTAGGGCAGCCACCAGAAGCAGTCTTTCACCACTTTCTCTCCAGCTGCTTATTTGTGTCCCTTTTTCACTCCTGATTTTGTGTTGGCACAGGTACTTGAGTGCTATGCATTGGGAATAACCAAGGAACAGATTAGTCTGAGAAATTACCTGTCCACCCAAAAAAATTTCTTCTATAATTCACTGCTTAAAGGGCCCCAGTCTCATCTATTCTGCAGTAACTTCCTTTCTACTATTGTTCATTTATTCCTTAAGACACATATGAATTTAGGAGGGGCTAAGGCTCAAGGTGACATTGCCCTGATCACATTATATGCTATGTTGCTTCTTGTGTTGCAGTGTTTTTACTATCACTAAACTTTAACATGTCAGATATTTGTGCCTTTGCCTTTCAGTACACTATTTGATTTCTTACACAGTGTTTTTGCCTTTCTCAAAGACAAATCTGGGAATGAGAAACATTGATTATTTGTGTATTTCTGGTCTCAGTTTCAAATTAGCTGCCAGGCTTTGCATAACAAGACACAAATTATTCATGCGAGAAAACCAAGAAGTGATTTATTATCATGTCTGATTTCCAGTGAAGAATTTTCTTCAAATCACCCAGCAAGGAGGCTTTCCTATTTTAAATAAGATGAATTACAATTGACATTGGAATTCAAAACATTACTCCAACCTTTCTAGATCTTTTGGTCATATAGAAACTAAGCTCATGAATTACACTGACATCAAAGTTTGTTAACAGTGTTTCAGAGCCCAGCTTGAAAAGTCTGAGTTCCTTTGCACAGGTTCAGCCCTGTCTCTCTCCTACTACACCATCAGAACACTTTCATTACCTTGGAAAGACAGCAATTGTCTTTGCCCTCACCTTACAGAGATGACTGGAGGGAGTTCGGAACTATCTGTAGGAGAAAACTACTTTTTTACTGCTCTGCAGAAATAAAAAGCACAGGAAAGACTATGCTTTGGAATATGTACTAGTCAAAGGACAATGAACTTTTCCCTTCTCTTGCACCCCCTGCAGCCTAACCAGACTGACATGCAGGAAGGAATACTGTTCTTTTAATCACAGGGCAAGAGCATCTTCCCCAGAGCAAACAGCACATGTTTTAATCCAGAGCTGCAGAATGTGCAGATTCAGGGGGGGATATGAAGAATGAACTGATGGAGGTATTAAAACCCCTAATGGGGTTATTTTCCAATAACAGACATAAAACCTCACTGAGTTGCAGTCCCTGTGTGCTACTTCTATCTGCCATTAAATGTGATGTTTTATTTTCAATTTAGAAATATTTACAGTTAGTAAGGAGTAACATTTAATCAACACAATGAATCCTCAAAAAGTCAGTCACTTCCTGTCACCTGTTTTCTGGAGTGGAGTTTCCAGTGCTTCTGTGCAACTGAGGTGATTTGAAGGGGACAATTTGGAGGAAAGAATTGGACTACCCCTCTGTAGAACCAAGAACTAACTGCAATGACAAAAATGAAACTCATTGTAATATAACATATTTAAATTCTCCAATGCACGTTGACATGAGTGGACCTCAGTCCACCACAAAAATATTTATCTGGAAATTCTCTTTTATAGACTTGACTGAAATCACAAAATTCATTCACCTGTTAAAAGTTACGCAGATGCAGAAATGATGGCAGGACATTTTTGTTTACTTCATGTTTTCAAGAATTACTGTTTTCTTACAAAAGGTAAGAATAGTTTAGGAAAGATACAAGGTTTCGAATGCTTTAAATATTTTATACACTATCAGAAATATTTATAATTGAGCCATTGAGAGACCTTGAATGTGTGAGTGAATAGAGAGACCATGACAATCACAGGCCATTTCATAGAGAACACATGTAAACATGTCCTCATAAGAAGAGTGGTGTTGCTGTGTTTAATTACTTAATTTTAAAAAGGTAGTTACAAAGTTATAAAAAATCTGGATGGCAAGCAGTTAATTCATTTCAGCTCCACAGGGACCCAACATTAACATCTGCAAGATACTATGTCCCACCAGGCAGAGCAAGGCACGTAATCGTGAGAACACACGTGAGAATAATTATGCCAAACACAATTTCAGAAACACAACTGGGGGAAATACCTGAAGTGTGAGATTCCAGTGTCCATGAGGAAATCTGCAGAGTTCCTGTACATTTTATGGAGTTACATGTCAGTTTTGCCAATAAGCTAGAGTAGAATTTTGCCCAGAGACCGTCCTGTGAAAGGTGTAGATGATAAAGAGAGGTGTCTGACAAAAAAACCTCCAGACTTAGATACTATGAGTATGGGCTCGCTGAGAAAGGGTTATTGTCTTTTTTTTTTTTTTTTTTTTTTTTTTTTCCCACTGAAGGCCTGATTTCCAATTGTTGCAAAGTCATTTACAACTTAGGCTGGACTTTATTTTATTGCTGACTTACTGTCAGAAATATTACTGATTACTGATTTACCAGCAGAAAGCTGTTGATAGTGCTGTTGACATGTGGTGTTTTTTGATGCAGTCTCTGTGAGATGAATGACTCAACCTACTACTTTGAAGGGAAGTATTGTCACAGTGTCAATGCAACCAGACGCAGAAAATTTCTGCGTATCACTTAGAGCCAGCAGATGTCACAAACTTCCAGAGGCCACTCAATGCACCGGGTTGAAGAAGACTTTAAGGCCACATAACAAATCCAAGAAGAACCTATATGTCTCACCTTTATGGTCCTTCCTGACCTCTTCCCCTTCCTACCCCTTGCCCCACCCCTAGCTCCCTGAATAAACCCATGGACATCCAAATTCAGATGATGCTGCACTAAAGAAAATTAATTAAGATGGTGTGTTAGTAGCAGTGGCTGGGGAGTAATCTCACAATAAGAGTCTGCTGCCCTCTGACTACAAGTGAGCTGACGTGTTACAGTTCCTCTGTAAACTGGTACTGTAAGCAGAACTGCCTTGAAATTCCCAGATAAATTCCCATAACAGAAAATATTGACTAGCTGGAACTATATAGTTCCTTTGAGAATATGAGTATCAGCGTGAAAAATGAATATGGTTTGTGGTCAAAATGTAAGTCCCTCCAGAATTTAAAAACAATTCTGCAAAGTAAGAGTCTTGCACATGGCTGTATGTGAAGTTGAGATAGAGTTGGGGATGATATGGCTGAGAAAGCAAAGATTTCTCCTGTCTCACATCTCTGGTGGATACTCTCACTACCAATTCTAAGATGAGGACAGCTGAGAGTGCCTCAGTCTCTGTTTTTAGTTGAAAAGCTTCAGCATGTTTTCCACTGTGTGGAAGGATCATTGTTGAAACACCAAAACAGTCTGTGGATAAAAAAAATGTGTTTGCCTCTTACAATACCTTTTCTGCCAGGAGTCTTAAGAGTCAATATACTGAAGACTGCATTATCTGTGGCCACAGGAACATTTCAAGCACAGGCTTGAGACTATGTTTGAATCAAAACTTGCCCTGTAGCCTCACTGCATAGATACGGGTGGCTCTTCAGATGTCAGCTAGCAGTCACATGTCAGAGCCATTGGAGCAGAATCCTTGGATATAAACTATTGTTTAGTGAGGACTCTGCTCTCTACCTACCCATGGGGTCCTGCTATGTGTTTAATCTGCCTTTGTAGTGGTTTTGTGCAACAGTACAGTTTTCTGAAAAAAAAAAGCCTACTGCAAGAATGGACAGAATTTTTCTGCCATCTGATTTGTGCTACCTCACAGTAAGTGTGGATACAGCAGCTCTATCATGCTCTGTGGCATAACTGTGCTAGCAGTGCCGTAGAAGTACATAAGGGAGCATAACTCTTTACCAGGAAATAGATCCCAAAACATACTTTATAAAGCTAGGTTCTTCTTTGTGCTTTTTAAGCTCATAAAAAGAGGCTTGATTTTGAAATGGGATAATAAACTTTATCCCCAAATTATTAATTCCAAGTTTCTATTTTAGAGAACATCAAAGCACACTACAGATTAATTATATAGGTGACACATGGGATATGGAAAGTGACTTTTCTGTTCATGTCTAGAAGGAAAATGCTGAAATGAACTTGTTTCTCCCTTTTTCAAATCCTGTTCTGGTCTCCTGATTGCTACTCTCTTGTACATAAAAATATAAAACCAAAGATTATCTGACAACTAGTCATAAATTTTTTCTGTTTGATAGACTCCAATGGATTATTTTTCAACTGCAGGCAAGATCACTTTCACTTTTCTGCAAAATTTTAATCATACGAGGGCTGAGAATTTGCATTATTATGCAATACTCCCACTTCTTACTGTGACAGGAAAAAGGAATTAAAACCACTAGAATAATCTTCCCTTCATAAATTTGTTTCTTGTGATTCTGATTAACACATTAGTGTTAATTAAATACACGACTGATCATGATGCATGGAAAATTAGCAGAATAATTTTAACAGCATTAAGAAATTCACTGAAAATATATGTCACTTAATAGTTGTTTAACATATACATTCAAAATTATCACAAATTTTAAGAATATTGTATTTCCAAAATTAAACTTCTTATACAGGAAACCTGTTTTGTTTGAACAAATGCATTTTGCATATACATTAAGAAAAGAATTGGACTGAAGACATATGACATGCTACAGAGAATAAAGCAATCAGTCATAAAAATCCACTTAGAATAACAACATGTATAGTGGTTCTTAATTTATTTCAAGGCAATTTGAGCCATATGGCTCATATTAGTATATTAATGTACTATATCTGTAAAACATACTTACTTAAGTGTATCTTATATGTGTAGCATATGCTAGAGGAAATATATTTAAGCAGCAATGGAGAGTCTCAAAAAATACCGAAGCTGGAAAAATCATTAAAAAAGGACTCTGGCCTTAAAATAAAACTAAGTATGTTTCCCCAAAATGTCTTTTAATCACACTGGAAACCCAAATCTACATCTGAACTTTAAAGCTTGGTTATTTCCCAGTTGCAGGACATCCTTCATCTACAAAGTATGTGAGAATGGCAACTAATGTCGGCCAGGCTAATGAGTTTGGTGATTTGATATGAAGCAATTTAAGGAATTACCATCCCCAGCCATTTGCCCTGACCTTCTGCCAGATGTTACTGCCCCTAACAGAGTTGGTAAACTAGGTTGTACATATGCTTCCTTGAAAAAGCCTTTCTTGTCAGCTGTTGTTCCCTCAAAGTTCCACTTTTTTCCCTATAGTATTTGCATGAGTACATGGGAACATATAGTGTCTGCTTCTTCATCACTTTTGGATTTACCAGTGGAGGCTATTGAAGCAGGGAAGGTGGGTCACCACTTCCAGCTGTACAGATAAGCCATTTTGCTCATGAATTTTGCAGAAGCATATGTAAATATCGTAACTGGGAATCATCTCATAAATCTTGGCACAGTACCGTGCCATCACTTTCCTGTGGATTCACCCGACTAGCAAAAAATATTGCAATGTCTGAAGTGTATTGAATAACTAGAGTAGGCAATATGCCACAATAAGGTTTTTCTGGTCTTAAAAGACCATGCTCCTTTTAAAAATCCTGTGCATAATAAGCTTCTTCAAGAAAAATCTTTGAGAGCTGGAACATCCCCTTTGAAGGGTACTTAACCAACAATTAAGTTCAAGGACAGGATTTCCATGTTCTGAGTGGGTTCTTTTGGGGCTGAGAACAGTGGGGAATCCCTGAGGAAGTGTGGTAAGGCCTGGCAGCCAGGACCAGTCCCATCACCCCTGCAAGGGACCAGGCCAGCTAAGGGGCAGACCCCAAACTGGCCACTGATGTGAGGAGAGGGATGGGACAAAGTCTGTGGGTGGGTCTGCCTCAGCAAGGATGACAGACAGACTGCAGGGAGCTAGAGATGAGCATCCTGTAGCACCAGCTGCCCTGGGTGTCTCAAATGGAGTCCTGGGCCATGGGAAGGATGGGAGTAGGCCCCTAGGAGCCTGGGTAGGGTTAGTAAAGATTAGTAAGGTCCCTAAAGATCCTGTATATTCATGCCCATTATATTTTCATTAAGATTCAGCTTTAAATTTACTTGGCTGATAAAGAATTATTCCCATACATGTTTACAAGCAGCACAGACTAGGAAACATTCCCAGTCAAGCTTGTCTGAGTTTTTAGATAACTTGGGAAAAAACCCAACTGAATTCTGTTGAAGTCTTTGATGGGTGCCAGGCTCTTCTCTGTGATCTGTAAATGACAAACAAATGAAGCACAGTGGACTCCAATCTCCAGCAGGCAGTTGTACTCAAAGTCAAGCCTGAGAAGGAAATCCTCTCTTGCAAAAGAGGCAGCCACTTGGAGCACTCACAGAGCAGGAAAGATCAGTCAGTTCTCAGTCCTCTGTGGTCTCACGCCCCATTGCAATGTTTAAACAGCTACAGAGCAGGTTGCACACAGACATCAGGAACTTTTCCAGAAGCTGAGACAAAATGCTACATCCCCGAGGCCAGAAGGATGGCAAAAAAGAGAAAGAACCTGATTCAGTAGCTCAGTTTCTTGACCACTTAATAGTGGTGTGGTTCACACTTCTCACACTCTTGAGGGAATTGGCATTCAGATGACTCTTGAGTTCAGAGTGCCTGGCACCCAACAGAGAGGCCTTTTGGATATTTTTTTCTGAGAGGCAGCAAATGGAGATGCTCTGAGTCCTCTGGTTCTGAACACTGAAGAACAGATTCACCCCACTGCACACTGAGCACTGTAGTGAGGAAATCACAGGCAGGAACTTAACTGTCCTCCAGGGGTCATTCAAATGTTCAGTCAGATGAAACCTATCTCAGTTAGTTGACATGAAAAACCAGCAAAGATAAATAGGCTTCTAAATTAGGACCCTCGTTGTGCTACCTAAAATTAAGATGAATCTGAATCCCAATCCTGGCATACCAAAATGCTTAAATTAGAAGTACTTAATGAGGTGATCTGATCTTTCCCTTAGACTTTCAGTGTCTCAGTTTTTCACCTGTAAAATAGGTGAAAAATAAAAATAGATAATGCTATCCTGTCTTGGGGAAAAAAAAAAAAGAAGTAAGTTGAAAGCTATGAGGAACAAAGATTGCAGCATTAGATTCCACAACTGAATAAGAGAAGTGAGCACAGATCTGCAGAAGATAAGAGTCAAATATTTTTAAGAAAGAAAAAATAAAGCTGAAAGAAAAGCCTTGAGGTGAACACTAGTTTCTTGTTGATAAATCTCTTTGTAAAAAAACAGAGACTTCAGCAGGCACCGAAAGTTTTGATTTTTTCTTAGTGTATGATCTTCAGGGGAAGCTGAAAAACACATCTGTTCATTTTCAGTTCTAAGCAGGAAATTCAGAATTTTGGAGAAACACATTTTTAACACTTATATGATGCTTACTGCAGCAGGATGCTTTAGGCCTTTTTATGTCAGACAGTTTTAATTTATACTGGTGTTTATTTTTATAAGCCAGTATTTCACTCTTCTCTCCCTCTCTTTGAATTACAGGTGACTTTGCTTAATGTTTTTCCAATATTCAATTACAAAATGTTCATGATCAACTGACTAATTTTAAATGACAGTTTCCATGGCAGTGTTCTCATAGCTTTACAGCTACAGAACATTGTGACCCAGGATGGAAAATAGCTGGAGGATGTATGACTACAAAATTTTCTCAGTGGAAGTTAAATTTTAGAGGACAGCAGAAAAAAATTTACATTGAGCCATTACAAAGAGACTGTAGAAATCAAGAAAAAATGAAGAGGAATTGGTGTTTGCTGAAGATTGCCTGCAAGCATTTTCACTGGTCATTTCAATAATTTTGCTTGTGAACTTGTAAATTAAAATGTAATGTAAAAAACCAACCAACCAACCAAGCAAAAACAAAAAAAGAGGAAAAACCTTGTTAAGGAGGACTGAATTTAATTATGTGTTCACAAGCACGTCTCAGAATTTTTTGCAAGTAAAACACTGCAGTCTTCCTCTGACCTGTTACATGGGGATGAATTTCTGGTCTGTGATAGACCACTTCCAGAAGTAATTACCAGCAGTCACATGGACTGAGTTATAGTATAAAATCCCAAGGAAACTTATCAGACAAAATGTAATAGCAATAGAGAATATTTATATATTTATAATATTTGTGTTGGGCTTTGTATTTTACTGAGTAAAAAATTGAAAAAGGAGAAGCTGAACATGCAGTGGTTCTCCTCTGCTGTGATTTAAACCTATGGAGATTGTCTTTGGGTATTGTGAAAATATGTTTGCAAGCCACTAATGTGGATTTTTAATTTATTTTAAAATTTTAGTAAAAAAATCTGTGATTTTTAATTTCTAGAACATGCAGGGGGTTTTTGTTTTTGTTTTTGCGTTTTGATAGATTTGCAGTCAACATTCAACCAGTCTTAGATCTAATTTTGGCCCTTATAGATAATGTTATATGTACACTAATGAAAGCTAATGAATTAGAGCATTTATAATAGACAATTTCTTTGAAGATGATAGGTAAATAAAAACCATATATGGATGGAAACATGTAAGAAGACAAACCTCATTTATTATTCAGAAATGCAATTATTTTGAATTCCTAATATAAATAACACACACTTTCAGAAAATCAGCAATTTCTTCCATGCAAGTTACCTCATATAGGTTCACCTTTTACTCAAAAATGATTAATTTTACAACATTTTTTTCGCTGAGTTTATTTATAGATATTTTTGCCTTCTAGTTACAAATTTTGAAGGTTTTGAAAGGACAGAAAGCTTCCTTAGAAGAGTCTCGAAAGTTTCCCATTACCTAGAGACACGTATTAGTACTTCCTAGGAGTTGTATATCCTAAGCCAATAAAGTCACCAGGAGCTTTGTCACTAATGAAGTGGATACCTTCCACTTCCACTTGGAATACCAAGGCTGCTTTCTTGAGAGTGTCCAGATTTGAAGAAAAATGAAGGACTAAAGTATCTAATAACCTGCTGCAGTATCAGTTTTTATGTTCCTGCTTTTTCTCATTCAACCTTTGCCACAGTTACTGTAATCAGGGGTAGAGGATCACTAATTAATAAAAATACATTAAGAACTCAGACTTCAACTGCATCTTTCATTGGTTTTTCAATTCAAGTTTATGCTTATGAACCATGAGGAGGGACCTAACAGGTAGGAAAGTTATGATATATATTTTTTAAAGAAAGGCTTTTATAAGGAAAGAGATACAAGAAAAAATACAGCTTTGAGGAATGTATCTATCCTCTTACCAGTAGAGACACATCATATAGCTGACCCTTTCAGCCTTCTTTAAAAATTCTTTCTTATCACAAGCCTAAACAGGCTGTGGCCATATTTACATGCCCTATATTGAATACTCTGTTGCTATAACCCACACCTCTTTTGACAAAAGTTGTCATTATTCATTCTGAGTTAGTCCTTATTAACTTTAAAGGTTTTTGTCTCACTAGTTTGTATCATCAGCATTCATCTAACTTGACTTTTACTAACAATACATGAGATGTCTAATCTGAACCAGAAGTTACCTGTTGCTTATAATTCATCTTAAGTTTATAAAAAGAGATGTATCTCAACAGGGAAACTATTCATATTTATCTTACATATATACATGTAAGAGGAATTTGTCTTTCTTAGGTCATGATAGTCTAAGCAACTGAGGAAGTAAGCAATATGAATTTCTGCCGATTTCCAGATCCTGAATTCCAAGCCTGAATTGACCAAAGAAACAGGTCACCTTTACAGCTAGAATAGTTTCAAAGTGTTTCTTATAAAAAAATTAAAGGGCATATATGAATAGGGAGACAATAGTATTCATAACAGCTAATTTAGCTTAAGTTTCTTGTTTTGATTTTTCATTCTGGAAATTTTTCTTGCAGTTGGATGGCAAGGCTGTGATGTGAGACAATGTTTTACTTGGACCTTTTAATTAAATGGCACATTCCATAAAACACAGACACTTTACATAGAAATAAGTTAATCTAGTACACCTAATTAAGCATTATATTTTGGAGCTACACATCAGTGGTTTGAGTTATATCAATGGACCATTTCATATATTGAGGCTGACAGCACAAGTTCTTAAATACAATGATAAATGACTTTTCTTCAAGGGAAAGGGAATACTTCACCTTGGCACAGTTTGCTCTTTTTTTTTTTTTTTTTTTTTTTTTTTTTTTTTTTTTTAATGTTTTAGAAACAGCTAGGAGTGATCAGTTCTTAAACATTCTAAATGGGCACTCTTCCATTTGGTTACTTTCTGTACTCTATCTTCCTCGCTAAAGTTGCCAGTGTTATCTGGAGGTGACCATACTTTCCCTTCCAATCCAGCCTTTACAGTAAGAATCTATTCAAGAGCACAATTGTGTAACCATTTGTATAACCATCATGTTTCTTACAAAGTAATTCTGAAGACAAAAAGGAACTCTGACTTTGTGAGACACATAGCTGGCTCTTCCTGATGTTGATGAGGGACTATCTCAAGTTAACTCGGTGTTAAACTTTCACAAAAAATCTAAACATGAAGCTACTATTGATGGAAGCTGTAATCTTTCTTGTTGCATATTTTTATTTTTATTCATGGGCTATATCTTTGGCCAGGCTATGTAATCTCAAATGAGCAGATACAAGTCATTTTGCATTGTCTCATTAAAGAATAAGCAAACTAAGTGGCTGGCTTAGGAAAGACTTGGAAAAGTTATTTGCTGTCTTTTTACAGCAGCTAACACTGCTATCTCTACAACTGTTTAAGAAAATCTTCTGCTTTTCTCTTATCATTAAAATCTTGCATATCAAATTCCTCTTATCTGGAGCTGTTCTATTATTAGAGCTCTCAGTGCTCTCAAACTTACTCAAGACATCTGAACACTTGCCTGGCTCTAGCTGAGATGTTCTGGATGTCCCATCTGTTTTAGAAGGGTGTGTATCTCCCTTAGACCTTGCTTCATACCCATTAGCCCTTGACAGAAGTCTCAAAACCACTGGACACAACAAATTGAACTAGATGCCTGTGTTCAAGCAAGAGAACTCAGCTCTAAATATTCCTTGTGGAGGTTTATATGCATGTATTTAGAAATACTTAGAAATACTGCCAGAAATGGAGGTCTTTCTACACTGGAAAATTGTTGGCCACAAAAACTCATGGAAGCTGTAACTCATGATGGTGTAGGGAGATAAAGTGTAGCTAGAAAGTATCTTTAAAAAATAACCAGCTTCTAGGGATGCTCCAAAAATATTTTTTTTTATCTGTTTCATCCCACAAAATATCTCAGAATACAAGTATGAAGACTTTAAAATTACCTGCAAAATTTTCTCCATTGAATGCCTCATGTCAGCAAGGGAGATGGAGTACAGTTCAACATTTCTCAAATTATTCCATCTTTCATCAGAAACACATATAGAGGAATTAAAGATCAAATTTATGCATAGAGAATAGGAACAGAGCAAACTTGCCCCAGACAGGCAATGTGACTGGTAGTTCCAGGACTGGTGGTACTAACATTATAGCTAAGATGTTGTGTTCTGTTGAGTTCAGGAGCAGAGGCAAGCTAATGGAGGCACACTGTCCCTGCAATGACTTGTCTGGGATTTCTTTGTATCTCTGCTCTGTCCTACAAGGTCAGGACTCTTAGAAATGTGGTTCCCCACATGCTGCATGTATGTGCTTAGCTAGCCAGAGACTGCTAGTCTATTTTCAGGAACAATAATATGTTCTTGCAAATAAGTTTGAAATTATTATGCTAAGGTCATATCAGTTTTAAAGTGGCTGTATTTTTTTTCAGTCTTCTGTAGTGTCTTCAAAGTGTGGCTGGGACTGTGGTGAATACTGCATTCTGAAATGGAGTGTGTGGGATACACCAAAGGACTACTTCACTCTTGCAAGGATGAAGAGAAATGTACAGCACAATTCAGTCTGTGTATGCATGTTACAAAAAATTCCTCTAAGGAAGAGATAATACTCCAGTAGCTCGGCCACCTGAGAATAGTGTTATAGCCATGCACACACACATTCATATGTGTACACTATATATACATTATAGTTTGAAAGATCTTCTAAGGCTTGCTATCTTAAATTAAACCATGTCTACCATGCACAATTGGCAAGTATCTTATGTGTGAAATCAGCCATCTCAAGATCTAAGAGAAAAGGAAAGCTGAGACAAATTGAGCTTTGTTGGCCTCTCTAGTCTGATTAGTCCATGCTGTTATTTGAAGTGAAGCTGAATCTTTGGATGTCATTCTTCTGTTGTCTTACACAGTGATGTTAGACAATTCTTCTTGTTCCCATTGGTGCTTCCTTGGAGTCATAATTAATTTATATTACCAAAGAAAATTTCCATTTGCTATGACATTTCTCCAGCTCCCTTAGGCATCTCAAATAATAAATTGTCTAAATAAGAGCCATTATTTCACTTTGCTCCAATGTTTCACATTTTGAGGGTCCCTACCTATCCACTAGTGCATGTTTAACAAATTGGTATTCGAGCGGACTGCTAGTCCTCACCAATATTCTTAATCTAGCTTGACTTCAGTGGTTTCTTTTGCTTTGCAGTTATGTGCCAATTGACTGATCATAACAAGTTATATTTGGAAACTTACACATGATCTTGCTGAAAGAATTAAAAAGGTGAATTTATAGATTCCCAGATGGATGGAAGATCCATTTTTCATACTTTTGTGAATACACAAATGATTAAGATAAAATGTTTTGTCCTCTTGACTACAGTCAATTCAATAATTAGG
Source organism: Phaethornis superciliosus (assembly GCA_023637945.1). Taxonomy (NCBI): domain Eukaryota; kingdom Metazoa; phylum Chordata; class Aves; order Apodiformes; family Trochilidae; genus Phaethornis; species Phaethornis superciliosus. Next base: position 187,292,120 of record JAJQWJ010000001.1, read on the forward strand.
GTCCCAAATCCATTCTGTCAAATGCTGAACTGGTCATATCTAGCATTATTTCTTCGTCATTCATATCTTGTCTTACATAGTTAATATCTGGGTCCTTGCCAGCAGCAAAAGTGAGGGAAAATTAAAATTATTGGTTAGAAATATTTTGTTGGTCTTGCATTTGGGGTTTAACTTAAACATTTAAATGACTTTTTCTTAGCTGTGCAATACTGGAAGCTCTGCATGCACAGATTCATTCATGTCATGTTCCACCACTTCTGGCTACTGTCAATAATTGCTACCATTTTATTTTCTGACAAATCCTCCATTTTAAGAATTGTGGTTTGGCAGCTCTGTAAAATAAGCTTGTCTTGTATTCCCTTATCTCTTGTTTCTGCAGAAATAATCCACTTTCCCAGAACCTACACTACTTCAGCAGCTGGGGTGATTAAGAAACTTGATGACAGTCTCTCAATGAGCAAATGAGTGGAATAACCTGAGGGAACCAAGGACTTGCCTGCTCTGAAAAATAGATGTATGACTGTGACATGAACAGCAAACCCAGCTGTATCCTACCTTGCATGGGTGACATCAGTTGTGATTATAGATAGTGGAGATGTTTCCCAGTTGCGTAGAGCATGAACAGACAATTTTTTTTCCCTATTACACAGTTGACACTCACTGTAGACAAAGCTTGTACTGACTTGCCAGTGCCTTCTGATAGGATTAAACAAATTCTCAAGCATTTCAGCTTTATACCTCAGGTGTAACCATTTCCAGCCAATTGACTCAGAAGCTAGGTATACTGGCAGCTGAATTTCTTTGCAGTGAGTCTCCAGAGAAGCAGTCCTTCTACCTCCAGCTGTGTGCATGCATGGAAGGGTGGAAAACATAAAAATGTATATGTATAATTACAGATGGAGGAAGAGAAGATGGCAATCAATACATATAAGGAAGTTTGAATGCATGGTGAATGTAGGGAATTTGAACCATTTGTGTGTATAAATAACAGGGGAAGATTTACATGAGTAGAGTTTGGCTTCTTCTGACATTTTTATTGATAATCCAGCAGGACAGACAGACTTATGTTTTAAATAGAGAAGGAAGAGTCACTTCTTTTTTCTTTTACATCAAGTAACAAATGCCTGTCCACTCCATTCTTGTCCTTTTTTCCATATTGCATCAAATCTTAGTATAGAGATATGCTCTCCATATGTGATGTGCTCTAAGACAGATAATGTACCACAGGATTTCAGACAGGGAGGGGTACTCACTGTTTTGCATGAGGTATATGACAGTTGTTTCCTGATACAGATCTTGACATTTGTCTCAAAAGCATGCCACATGGGTAAGTAAGTCTTTGCCATGGGGAAAATGAATACACTATAACTTAAAGGCAGAAGCTGAGTGCTAAAGGAGCCATTGAAAACTTATTTAACTTCCTGTCTCATCTCTGATACAGATGAATCAGTCCACTTTTTCAGAGGTTCAGGCACTTTTGAGAACTGTAGACCCTCAAACTAGTGAATGTCAGTGTTTCAACTCTAGAAGTAGAAATGTTATGAATTGGATTACAGATAAGGCTGAAAAGCTTGGACTAGAAATAATGAGAAAATATTTGCAGTATTCTTTATCTGCATTGCGGTGTTGGCACATTCAGAGCACTCCCAACAGGACTTGAAACAGGGTTGGAAGTTTTTTAAAGTATTTTATTTTTTCTCATCTCAAAAAATTTAACCACTGTTTTAAAGGTCCCAGGGTTTTAAATAAATCTCCAAAAGTTACAAGACTTAAAATAAAATAACAAAAGTGGACAACACGGGACTACACAACATAAAAGATGACCGAGTTCAAAAAGGACTTTTCCCTAAAAAACAGAAGAATGGGAAAAAAACATTGTAAGTGTTGACCATAAATCAACAATATGCTAATCTCCTTTACTTAGAAAGGAGAAAAAAGCAAGCTTGAGCTAACCAGTCCTTATTTTAATAACTCTGAATATTGAGCAGGGAGATCATTCCAGCTGCACCCTTGAATGAATAGGATTTAAATTGCTCATCTTTTTCCATACCTGCCTGTCAAACCTGCTTCATCTGTAGCCACTGCTGTATGATTCTCCCCTGTGGTATCCTCTAAGCTGTTCATCTCCATTGCTTTTGCAGAACCTCATTTGTTTTCAAAGATCTTGTCTGTGGTAGGATGTTCATGGTCTCTCATTTTGAAGGGCCAACCTGACAAGGAGTTACGACATATTTGTTATGGTCCGAGGTAACATTAAAAGTTACTTTTTTTTGGATCTGTGAAACAAAGTCCAACTGTAGAAGGGTTGGGTGCAATGAGACACTTATTTGACAATTGACACAAGTAAACATATAGAGCCAGGCAAAAGAGGGAGAGAGGAAAAGAATATATAAGAGAGAGAGAAAAGTGGTAAGAAAGTGGGAAGAAAGAATGAGAGAGAAAAGTTGAGAAAAAAGGTAAGAAAATGGGAAGGAAAAATGAGAGAGAGAAAGAGAGTGGCCACCAGGGGTGCAGCTCTCCTGTGAGTTTCTTCAGAATGGAGCTGATCCTGGACATGATCTGCTGCAAGACGGCGATGGGTCAGGAGACAACCCAACAGCCACATCATGGACAGCCATATATACCCCTGAGTCCCTTTTGTTCCAAAGGGGCAGCTGTCACTCAGCTGCCACAGAAGCCAGGGGCATTGGCATCAGAGCCATTGCAGCCAGGCTGCCTGCAGGGAGCTGCCCAGGAGGGTGCAGTCCCCCACCCACTCATCAGTTCTTATCTCCTTCCAGACATCACTCCTTCTCTGTTCCAGCCACCTTAGCCAGGTACTTAGGAAGTACAATTCAAGGTGGCTCAGTCGTGCCTGGAGGGAGGATCCAGCATTGCAGGCTGGCTCTCAGAAAAGGGGAGCAGTCTCCACCCAGCAGTTATCGCTTCCCGAGGTGTCACCCTCTGCTCAGCTCTGGCCAGCCAGGTCCTCCACCCTAGCCAGGGTGATTCACTTTAAAATTGCTCTTTTGAGACAATTGCAAATCAGTGAGGTCAGACTCTCACAGTATTATTAATGATCTTATGTAAGGGTTACATAAATAACATGATATGCATTTCCCTTTGTCTCCCCATACTTAAATACATATACAATACTTTCTATACCTGCCCATAAAAATGCATCTAGCAATCTATCTAGCTCTGACTATCTTTACCTGTTGAGATTGTTGAAGGCTCAAAACAATAAAATAAAAATAAAATTGCATGTAGGTAGTACACAGCAACAAAAATACACTAAAATCTAGGGCCTTAATGTCTTTAATGAAAAATGTAGCACATGGACAAACATCCATCAGTTAAACATGATAATATGTACAAGAGTAAGATTTCTGAAGATGGCATTATTCACATAGTTCTTAGAAAAGAGAAAATAAACATTAATAAAAAAGAGAGTTCAATAAAATATTAATCTTCATCAGTTCACTCTTTTTCCTCAATTCAGAACCTGGCAGAAAAAAACCTTCAAACTTTCAGACTTTTTTTTTTTTTAATCTTAAAATGCTTCATTTTGCAGATGACTCTGTATTTACAGATTCAAGTTTTGCTTTTCTAGGTCCTACACAACATTTCTGTTTTCAAACTAGCTTTCTTTTTTTTCTTATTTTGTAGTGCTGATACTTTCTATTTTTCTTCGGTTCATGTGTTTCAGAAATACCATATGTAAGTGTTATGATGTGTAAAATTGGGTTATTTGTAGGTATGTATATCCACGCATATGTGGTGTTATGAAAAGATTAAAAAAATATATATTTGCTTGTTTTATAAAAATGTAGAAACACACTTTTCATGTGTTTATTTTCGTTAAATAATATATAAATCAATGCTCAATCTATAAGAACTCAATACAGTTTATAAAATTAAGTACCAACTGCATATATTCTAATATTGCTTGCTCCTAAAAGTCTTTTTCTTTAAGCTATTTTTCAATAAATTAATTAAAGCTGCAGGGCAGCCAAGTGAGAGAACGTTAAAGTTGTGCCAGTCCTAAAAAAGGGGGAAGGTGGAATACATAGGGATTCATAGACTTATCAGCCTAAACAAAACAATGAAAAACAGTCATGTAATTTGACTAACAAAGACATTGTAATTAATGGGAAGCAATATGGAGATACAGAGTATAGATTTCCTCTAACTTGATACCTGTTTAGATTAAAATGCTATTCAGACTGATATCAATAATAGTCTTCATGTAATAAACTGTTCACAAATCTTGCTTTGATTTTTACTTGATATTACAGAGCCACTTATTTAAATACAGTAAATGGTTTACAGTAAATGGATTGATATATTCTGGCTATAGGTGTTACAGGGGAGCCCAGAGGAGTTATACTTCCTTCTTGCCCCTTTCACAGTCTAATGGCTTTATAAATAAATATATAAATAAATAAAAGAACCCCAAACATAAAAATACTATCAATCCATATGGAGGAAATAGAAAGATGGAAGAAATTATAAATAATGAATGAGATGAAGAGCTATGTGGTTCTCTTAGTAAGTAGGGCATAAGCAAAGGCTTTTTACATGGAGATGGAAAATTCTGCATGCAGGAACAAAGAGTGAAAGCTGCTCTTCTCCAAGGAGACTATACATTCCAGTGACTCTGAAAGACCTATGGATGCATATTTCCCCCCTCTCCATGTTCAAGCATCCCCTCCAGATTCTCATAGTTTTCCTTACCCAGAGGCTGAACACAAGCAACCTGTACTCCAGGAAGAGAAGTGGTAACAGTGGCATCTTACTGCAGCAGACACAGCTATAACAAGGTCCAATGGATGAAAGTAGAACTGAAACCACAGTAAACAGGAATTACACTCTCATTTTAAAAACAAAGTGTAATTTTTACAACAATATTTTAGTGCCTGTGATGAGTTCTCTGGCAAGGCTGAATTAAGACTGCTCATAATGTAAACACTGAATCCAGTCAAAGAATTCCTAGGGGTCTACTTGGTACTGCTATGTCAGAATGCCTGGTCACAGCAGTACTTCCTCACCTTGTAAATATGAGTGGTAATGTTCTCTATATATTTCTTAAACCCCAATATCTAGGAAACATGATTATATGGGATTTTCAGATTCTCTTTAAAAAATAAGTAGCATAAAGCTAGAACCAAGCCTAAGAAAGCAGAAGGAAAATAGAGATAACTTTGTACTTATGTTTAAGAAATCTTATAACTTCTGAGCCAATCTCATTTTTTTTTCTGTGCTTTTCTTGACAAACCACAGACACACTCAGTTTTCTACTTTATCCATGGTAGCTCACCTAGGCAGCAGTACTGATGGGTTTTTGCAAAAATGTGTCTAGGTTCATCTATGGGAAGGCAAACCTTTGATTTTTCATGTAATGATCTGTTTCTTCAGTTAATATTAAAGTGTCGGTGTGTGAAGTTATGAGATCTCACCTTACTTGGCAGCATCTCTTAATGATATTAAACTATTTTTTCCCCACATTTTCCTATTACATTGTGAGCAAGACTTTACTGTGTAGTTATTTCAGTGTTCGAAAGTTTTTCTTGGAGTCAACAAAAGAATGAGGAGTTCTGGTCTAAGCAGCAGGCCCTTACAACTTTTTAGTCGTATAAATAACCCATATATCTTTAGATTTCATCTTCTTCTAATTATTGCACTTTTGAAAAAATAGAAATTAGTTCAATTAACTAAACTATAACTATAATATAGAATTTTTTAAAAAGAAGTATATCTACTGAAAGTGAAAACTAGGCCTTACCACATTTAAAGAGGGTTTTAACTATAACATCAGTGAAGCTGGACAGTAATTGTAATTTTCTACTATTTATTATCTAGCATTTTCAGAGTTTTGTTGTGTACTGTGACAGCCGGAATGTTTCTTTTTCTGGAAAAAAGAAGTAATTGCCTTTTTAAAGTCTGTCAGTGGCCTATCATTGAAGCAAATCTGTGCAGTTCTGTTTGTTAATGCTTCTCTCTTTAACAATTAGCATCCAAAATAACTTTCCAAGAGAGGGTCAGCTCAGAAGCAGTCCTGGTGTTCCTCTTTCCTTTTTTCAGCTCCTTTTTCCCCCTCAAAACGTAGCAGGTAGGTGACTAATAGAAGAACACAGCCTTTGTGTTATATGTGCTAGGCCATTAATTTGAGTCCCAGAGATGGATGGCTTTCCAATCCTCTCTCCTTTGTTGTACTGCATCAGGGATTACTCTGGAGATTAAAAAGAATGAAAAAGTAGCTCCCTCACCTCTCTTCTTTATTACTCCAGGCACAAAGTATTATTATCAACCTTAGAGTTGATTTAAGAAGAGCCCTCAGGTTAGTCTAAGTAGAGGTAGTGAAATAGTAGCTAAGATTCACAGTAACACCTGTATAGTTTATTACAAATCACTTGTCAGCTATCTACTGGTCAATGAGGACTCAACAGCTTGGAGTATATAAAAATAAATTCCTAGTATTATTTGAACCTGAGCTTTCTACATTAAAGATCCAAATCAAGTACTTCCTGTTTAATATTATTATTATGGCCTCTTCTCCATTTGATGCTCATAAACAAACTTATTATATCCATCTTCCTATTAAATAAATTAATTTGTTCGGAAATTACCGAACAGTAGTAACATGCTGTAAATATTCAGTACTGGAATGGATTTCTCACTGGTGTTTTTCTTTTTATTTTACTGCTGATTTAGCACTAACCCATAACCTAGGCGGGATAATTTTTCTTCTTTCTCAGAATAAATTAAGAATTCGATTGTCTCACCCTATTCCTAATTAACTAGAGGGACAATAAATTCAGGAAAACCAGGTGAAGCTAACCTTTCTGAATTTGTAAGAAAAAGGAATTCAGCAGGACAATAAATTAATACAAATTGGGAAAAAAAATTAGGTATCTTCGTATCCTACTACAGACTTATCTGCTGAAAGACAGTGGTTAGGCTCATACTTATAATGTTGAAATCTGGAAAATTATGCACTCTGGGATAACCTGGTATTGAGACAGTTTCCGCAGAACAAACCAAAACACATAAATAAAAATCAGTCTTTTATCTGAAACTGCAGTTTGGTGAAGCAGTCCTTAAAACCATAGGAAACAATCTCATCAGAAATCACTGTTTTTATAATGGCACTGTGGCTTTTATGCTATTAATTGAATCACTAGTAGGAGCTGAAACTCAAGTAACGCACTTGGTTGACACAGGATGAGCGGTGGACATCATTGACCTGGAGTATTCCAAGGCTCTTGATGTGGTACCCCACAGCCACCTTCTGGAGAAACTGACTTGTTATGGCCTGGACAAGTAGTCTGTGCAGTGGGTGGGGACTGGCTGACAGACCATACCCAGAGGACAATAGTAAATTTTCCTTTCTTAAACTGGCAGCTGGTCACAAATGGAGTCCCCCGGGGATTGAGATTGGGCCCAATGCTCTTTAACATCTTCATAAGCAACCTAGAGGCTGGGATCAAGATCACTCTGCTGAATTTTGCTGATGGAGATTCCTTCATTTTCTTTCACATTATTCTCATATTTTCATGGGGTTTTGTATGTTTTCTTAAAGCATCAGAACTTAAGTTTCACCAGATACATTTCAGTGTTTGATATTTAAGCAGTAATGAGTAAATGTGAGCTGTGAAGCATGCAGCTGGAATGTCAGTTTAATTTGTTTCTAGGTCTCCTGGTGTAACACAGTATATTGCCTCTCTCCCCCCTCCTCCACACAGGCCATCTCTTCTTCCACAGTTTCAGTATGTCATTCCACACCCTTGACTGATTACACCCTCTTCAAACCCCCACTCTTCCTTTTAGCTGTCTGTCACATTCTGCACCTGTATCCACAAATAAGTGTAAAAAGAATATGAACCGTAACCCGGGGAATATTTTTTGACAGATATTTGAACTTGTCAGAAGTGTTCTTGTTGCAAAATTACAGTATTCATCATGCCTTTCAGCCATCAAACTGAGTGAGAGATATTTGTCCACCTCTGATGCTTCCAATTCAACAACTTCTTTTTAGAAATGCTTTCTGTCCAAGTGGTTCCCAGTCACTTGGCTAATGTGGCCAGAATTCAGACATAATATTCTGTACTTGCTAATGTATTTCAGATTAGAACTATGAGAAGAAATAATAACAAAAAGTAGGGTACTTATAGAGTTGCAAGATGGGACAAGACAGCAGACAGCAGGGAAAAAGGGCCTTGCTGGCTGGGCATAATACTGGGTGTAAGAACATTGCTAAGACTGAAGAAACAGCATAATTATTATTAGTTTAGGGAAACTTTCCAATCATTCCATACATGACAATCACTGATTGTGCACATAAGAGTCTACACTGAATAAGCACTTTTAATGAAGTAACTGAAGGGCAAATTCATATTCTCTGTTGTTTTTTTGTTTCTATTTATTGCTTTAGAAACACACAGAATAACCAGATACCCAGGTAAGCTATTATCATATGATGGTAATGAAAACAAAGAGAAGATGAAATTAAATTCTCAGCCAAATTGGCTATATTTAAACCATAAAAGTTAACATACCACAGAATACAATAAATAAAAAAAGGGAAAAGGGATAGATCTCATGATTCCTCTTATATCAAAATAATCCATTTTTTCAGTTCTTTCTGTTTCCTATAAAAAACTAAAGGCTTCACTGTTGTCCTAGGAAGGTGTTGGACATTTACTTTGTAAATTTTTGTGCTGGTGGAGATGCTAAGAGCTTTCCCCAATAATTTTATTCTTTTTCTTCATAGACTTAAGTAAGTGTGTGTCACGGTTTAATACTGGCCCAGCAATTAAACCGAAAAACAGATGCTCTCTAGTTGTCAGATCAGCTTGTGAATGGGGATCACAGCATCTCTGTTGGTGCAATATTGTCTTCAATGTACTATTGAAGTAGCAGTTGGCACCAGCTGGTTTATAGTTTTCAGCAACCCCACTACAAAGGATTTATCTGAAAGACCAACCAAAGCATTCAGCCATCCTGCATTCTCAGTTGTTACAGCTGCAGTACCAAAGGACCACCGGTAACCTTTCGGGTCCTTGAAGTCACCTCCTTCGAGGCAGTCTATGCCAAGGATGCACGGAGCATCTGGACCAGTCACTATCGGGTGTGTATGCCACTTTATTCCAGTGAGGCTCACACCAGCCTTCACAATACTCAGTTCTTTAGATCCCTCCGTCACTCCAGAAACAGTGACGGATTCTGTCCCTTTTTGATTCGATGGCATTAGGATGCACTGTGCACCAGTGTCCACCAAGGCTTTATACTTTTGTGGCTCTAATGTGCCAAGCCATCGAATCCACAAAATCCAATAAATTCGGTTGTCCCTCTCCTCCACCTGTCTGGAGGCAGGGCACCTCTAAGCTTGGGCACTTACAACATTGTCAGGATATGCATTACTGGAGTTTGCATCTCCAGTACTCACACCTGATGTACAGGGATCTTGAGTTACCAGCACATTTGGATCAGGTATCTGCACACTGGAGACTTGAGCAGACTTCTTTTTAGAAGGACTTCCTTTTGCATTCACCTTACTCAGCAACTTAAATACTTGGTCTTATAGGACAGCAGTAGGTTTCTGATCCCACTTTTTTATGTCCTCTCCACACTCACACAGGGTTGCCCATAGGATTCCTCTTGCTGATTTCTGTTTCTCTCAATTCTGTCTCATAGGAGGGCGTCTCATCTTAATGGCTGCAATGCGGCGTCCTCCTCCATCTGAGGAAAAAGGGGTGAATGCAGTTTCTCAGCTGTTCCCTTTACATTTATCCAATCACCTTTATCCTGGCCCAAACCAGGACAGTGTGATACCTACCCAAACAGGAACAAAGGTCTGGATTATGATTTAACTGATAAACAACAAATAGTTTTGGAACAATAAGAAACATTAAAAGTGCTCCAACTCACTGTTCTGAAGCACAGGGCTTGGTGGTGAGACAGAAACTTTATTCAGGTGATGGCAATTCAGTTTGAGCCAAATAAACTGTTGTTTTGAAGAAAAAAGTGGAAAAGCTTACCTCCAAAAGATAAGAGAATTAATACTAGAAATTTCTCACCATTCCTGATGATCCACTGAATTCAATCCATTTTCCTTTCCAGAACCATAATCTTGAAAGGTTTCTTCTTCATCAATGAAATATTACTGTTTACAGCTTAAACAGCCAACAGAACATGAATAAGCTACTATTAGTACAATAGTAACTAAAAAATGCAGTCAAGGCTAAGAGATACCTATTTCACGACAGTCCAGAACTGACTTTTTCCATATCATGGGAAACTCAGTGGAAGGGAACACAACCCTGAATTATTTCTTCCATCTTTGGCTGAAAACTGAAGTGTTGTGTAAAAACTTTGAAAGTGCTTATTCTGTAGGCATTTCTTGAGGCAGATGGGAGTCAGGATTTAGAGACTAGGGACTTGCAAGAGCATTATACACTGTTTTTGCTTTTCATGTATATTTTTTTTCCTGCATTTTTCCTTTTTAATGAACCTATCAATTAGGGAGATGAAACAAAAATAGTATAATAGAAATAGTGAAGTTTTCCAATTTTTTTAGTGTGGGATATACTTCCTTAGGGACTTGGCATAAAACTTTTCTAATTTTCAGAAACAGGCAGGTTATTAACTCGTTCTTGCCTCCATTTTATCATGTTATCTGTTTATGTTCTTCCATGGGCTGGAGTTGTAAACTCACTGAATCACAGCTGGCAAGGATAAATATTTGGTGGTCCTGAACTGTGACAGCTTTGATATTTTGACTGATTGGTCCTCTCTTGTGAGTGATGGCACCATGGTAACTATGGCCAGCAAAAGATGAATGTACATTCTTTTTGCTGAGTGTCATCATAAAAGAACATGGAGATGAAACAGAACTGAGTAGGATTGACATAGTGGTCTGCTGAATATTAAAACTGCTTTGAAAAGCTGTGGGAAGATCTTGTTCTAACTGAATCTAGTGGAAAGTTTCCTTGGTGATGAAATGGAGACAGGAGTTCCTCTTGTAGCAGGCAAAAAGCTTTTATTTTATTTTATAAATTCATCTGCAAAGATACATGTTTTCCCTTCAGTTCTGTAGCAGTGTCCAAGAACTACAGAATAACTCTATTTTGTTTTCGCTTCTATCTGTTTTCTGATTTTATCTACTGAGAACTGAAAAGGCTGAACACAGAAATTAAATATAAAGATGATGTAAATAACCAATGAATATAAAAATATCAACAGCCTAAATCTGAAGTCTCTCATTCTTCCCTATTTATTGTCAATGAATTTATTTTAAGGCCCTGTGGTGTTACGATGGTCACCAGGGTCCAGACCTCCTGCAGAATCCAAACTGTACTGTCATCTGTAGGATGTCTCTCAGGAAAATAAAATGTTCTGTTAACCCTATTTTGCTCTAAGGATGAATCCCTATGTCAGTCAGTGCATATTTTCTGTGGGCGGCTCTTTAAAAATGGGATTTAGGGATACGACACAATTCAAGTAGCATCTAGTTCTCATAGGTTACTGTAATAGGAGTGGGTTTGTTAGTTTCAATCACAATAATGTCTCAAATAGGCCTCCCTTCTGATTACACCAAAATACGCTGCAGACAGTAATCACACCTTCTTCATTAAGGTCCCAATCACTGCCAAGCAGATAGTTCTGCATTGCAATTCCGTTAATCAGTTTCATGGAGAGCTGAGCCAGAAGGTCTAAGGAGTCAAGGAAGCCTCGTGGTTCCCTAAGTCTTTATTAAAAATATTGTTGATCACTTAGAAGTACAAATTCTGGTACTGAATATCTTATATACGGCAGGAGACCTGCTCAGAGGTCTCACATTGCTTCTAATAACACTCCTCTTACACTGACTTTATGCCATTTAGTTTGCATTTTCAATTGAGTATGGTTTTCCTGATATATCAAATTAAAAGGACTATGCTTCAGTTCACTGCTGAATTTAAACTATATGGAGTTACTTCACATAAACATTCAGGGAAGCCAATACAGTTCTCTTCAAGCTGCGTATCAATGTCTAAGTCACAACCAGCAAGTGCACATAGAAAGTGTGAATTAAATTCTCTTGCAGAATCATAAAAAACTTCAATGTCATGCTTCCTGTTCCCAAAACTTTTAGAAATGCTGCAGTAAAGATAATAATACTTAACTAACTTTATCCTTACAACTTTAGTTACAGATCTTTCAGTCAAAAAGAAAGAGCAGGGTTCAGTTCACAATTAAGTATGAACTACCTGAACCTCAAGATTTCACAAATTTCAGAGGTAGTTAGGGGTTATAGGCAACCTTGAAAGATCATCTAGTTCAACCCCCCTGCCAGAGCAGGGTCACCTATAGCAGGGCATATAGGAACACATCCAAGTGGGTTTTGAATGTCTCCAGGGAAGGAGACTCCACAACCTCCCTGGGCAGCCCGTGCCAGTGCTCTGTCACCCTCACAGTGAAAAAGTTCTTCCTTACATTTATGTGGAGCCTCCTATGCTCAAGCTTGTACCCGCTGCCCCTTGTCCTATCATTGGGAATAACTAAGAAGAGCCTGGCTACGGCACTTGCCTTTTACATATTTATAAACATTAAAGAGGTCACCCCTCATTCTCCTATTCTCCCATCTCAAGAGACCCAGCTCCCTCAGCCTTTCCTCATAAAGGAGATGTTCCACTCCCTTAATCATCTTGGTTTCTCCGTGCTGGACTCTTTCAATCAGTTCCCTGTCCTTATTGAAGTGAGAAGCCCAAAACTGGCCACAATATTCCAGATGTGGCCTCACCAGGGCAGAGTTGAGAGGGAGGAGAACCTCTCTCAACCTACTAGCCACCCCCCTTCTAATGCAACCCAGGATGCCATTGGCTTTCTTGGCCACAAGGGAACATTGCTGGCTGGAAAAGACCTCTATGATCATTGTGTCCAACTGTCAACACTCCCTCTGAATAAAGTGAACTCATTGAACACTTCTCTGCACTCATTCCAACACCTTAATGTCCTTCTTGTAGAGAGTATTCCAGAACTAAACACAGTACTCGAGGTGTGGTCTCACCAGTGCTGGGTACGGGGGCACCATCACTTCAGTTCTCCTGCTGGCCACACCATTTCTGATACAAATCCATATCACCTGCTAGGTTCACCCTTCACTGATCTGAATTAACAGCATACACTGCTAAAAACATCCTCCTTGCTAAAAAATGTTGAGGAACATTGAATAGTATGGTATGCTATTTAGATATTTTAGACTACTTATCAAAGGTATGTTTGTTTCAGGTTTAGTATGGTTTCAGTTAGAAGGGGTGTTTAAAGGACATCCTTGCAGTGAGCAAGGACATCTTCGACTATATCAGGTTGCTCAGAGAACTGTCCAACCTGACCTTTAATGTTTCCAGCGATGGGTTTCTACCACCTCTCTGGGAAACTTGTGTCACTTTCACTACCCTTATTGCAAAATATTTCTTCCTTCTACCAAGTCTGAATCTACCACCTTACAATTTTAAACCATTACCCCTTGTCCTATCACTACAGGCTCTGCTAAAATATTTGTCCCTACCTTTTTTATAGGTCCCTTTAGTACTGAAAGGCCTCCCCAGATCCCTCTCTTCTCCAAGATGAACAGCTCCAGCTCTCTCAGACTTTCTCAGAAGAGAAAACATTTTCTAGAGACAGGAAAAGTTTATTGTGTCATTTCTGAAAATCAAATAAATTAGTATATTTCATAAAACAAAAGCCCAGAAATTTGAGACCAGAATTTGATCATCTTTGCAATATAAACTCAATCATACATGTTCCAGCATGCTGTATAGTAGTACTAATGTAAATGTATCTGATTGAATTTACCTGGGAAAAGGAAAATCTCCTCAAAGTGTCTTTGTTATGATCCAATCTATTATTTTATATTTTGATTGTGAGGAAAAATCAGCCTCTACTCACAGACGCCGCATGAATTTACAAAAAAAAACAGCTTTATGATTTAAGTAAATTACAAAGATTTATTTTAGGGAAAGGGGACAATAACGCCACCTTTAGAAGAAAAAACAAGTTTACAAGAGGACAGAATTTACACAAATTAGTCACTTTGGTGAGAGTATTATCATAAAATCATAGAATCGTCTGGATTGGATGGGACCTCAGAGATCATCAAGTCCAACCCTTGACCACTACCGCTGCAGTTCCCAGCCCATGGCACTGAGTGCCACATCCAGTCTCTTTTTAAATATCTCCAAGGATGGAGAATCCACTACTTCCCTGGGCAGCCCATTCCAATATCTGATCACCCTCTGCATAAAGAAATTCTTTCTAATATCCAACCTAAACTTCCCCTGGCACAACTTAAGTCCATGCCCTCTTGTCTTGTTGAAAGTTGCTGGGGAAAAGAGCCCAACCCCCCCCTGGCTCCAGCCTCCTTTCAGGGAGTTGTAGAGAGCGATGAGGTCTCCCCTGAGCCTCCTCTTCTCCAGGCTGAACACCCCCAGCTCCCTCAGCCTCTCCTCACAGGACTTGTGCTGGATCCCTTCACCAGCCTGGTTGCCCTCCTTTGGACCTGCTCCAGGACCTCAATCTCCTTCCTGAATTGTTAAGAAAAGAAAAGGAAACAATTAAGCTTTTTCACCACCCGTCGTCCTCGGCCTCTCTCTGGTGGTGTAGGATCCGTCCTTTCTGCCTGCATTGATGTTCTCTGCTTTTTTTCTTTCCTCTGCTGTCCTGAAGCTGAAGTGGTGAGAGAGAGAGAGGGGGGGGAGAGAAGAGCCACACCTCCTTTTCTCTTGGAGTTTTTTATACACCAAAAAAGAGGGGTCTCTCTTTTGCATAAGTCACTGGCCCACAGACTTGCCAAAGATCTCTCTTTTATTCATCCTTATCTTTCAGTCTTTGCTGTCCTGCTAATTTCATTGTCTTTGTTTGAACCATGCACCAGGAGGCAACCTGATAAGCACTCTTATCTTTAGGTGTCTGTCGGGCATATAGTGAGGTAAAGATATGTTAATTGACAGTATGTTTGGTATATTCTAAAAAGCAGACAGAAGATTAAAAAAACTGCATTTTCAAAGTGTTTACATCAGTCTTGAATTGAAACATCTCTTTTCAAGCGTAATATAATGCTTCTATGTGTAGATGTACTATTATATCTATGTATGTCTGCTTCTAAATAGACACAATAATTCTTGTAAATCTCAATCACTATTGTTAATGATGTTAACATTGGTGTGCCCTCAGAATTTAGGTTAGGAACGCAATGTTTTGGGTTTTTTGTTTGGTTGGTTTGTGTTTTGGGAGATTTTTTGTTTTGTTTTGTTGTTTTAAGCAGACCTTATTTATACATCCTAGTCATTAAATATTTCTGAATATACAGAACAGGTTAAATGGTTTGTTTCCATGGTAACAAAGGTTAATCAGGAGATCTAGAGTCATCACCTCAACTGCATAGAACAAGCATAAACTGAAAATAAAACAGAAAAGAAAGAAATTCAGAAGCTAATGTGATACTAAATAACACTAAAATTTGATCCATCTTTAACAAAATTATGTTCTCTTTCCATTTGGAGGTACTCCTTTTGTCTATAACAAGTGACAAGATCAAAGTATGTAATAGAGTGTATTTTCCAAATGCAGCTTCCATAAAGCTAAATACTATTTTATTTTATAGGGAATAAGTAAAAAACAGGCACATTAAATGTCATGATTATGCAATATAGGACACCATAACTGAACCAAATCTAGAGTGTTTTCACTCCCAAGTCTGCCATCTTATTCCTTCCTAATCATATTCTCTTTTCTGTTTTCCCATATGGAGTATTATGCCACATTTATTTATTATACAGATCTGTTATGCTACACCTGTGATTCTGAGAGTTCAGTTTATTAATGGTGCCTTCTTACTGGTGGGAGTAGTGTGCTGCAGTCACCTTATCCATTTGCTCTATCTGACTCTGCTTATATTTTATGCAAATTGCAAACTATGTAGAAGGGTTGGGGGAACATATGGTTAATTATTTTTTCCAGACACCCTTTATCTTTTCTCATAGAATCATCCTTCACCTACAGAGAGAGCATAAGGGTTCATTCCTGTGTTTTGTCATATGTGGCAATTGTTCATTCTACATTTTATTTTTTAGCCATTGTGTTTATTCCATTTGTGGATTCTTTAACATTCTGGATGACTTTGACTTATATAAGTTACAGAACCTGCATTCTTCTGCCTGGAAGAAATTAAAAAAAATTCTTCCTTACACTTATTCTTTATACAGTTTTCCCTCTTATTAGTTACTTTTTTCACTGACAAAAAATCTTCACATGTACTCATCACTTTTCTGCTTTCTGTATTTAAAACATTTCCCCATTTCTTGGGCTCAGAAGAACAAATGCTTGAGGAATGGAAAAAGTAGGTTTCTGGCTCTCATGCAGCACAGACTCAGCACTTCTGACTCTCTGGACTCATCTGAGCTTAAGGCTTTAATAATAAAATATAAATTGAAATTTCAGTTAGTATAAGCAAAAGTCATATTGTTCACATTAAGAATGTATCTGTTATACAGATTCCAAGTCCTGAGCCATTGTGGACAATAGTTTTGCAGACAAAAGGTTTATTAATTTGGTTCAAAATAGGTAAAATTATAACTCTGAGGGTGAAGATTTATTTTGACTTGCTTTTTTTAGAAAAGTTTAGCTGTTTTCAGGCATCCATTCTGGAATAACTCCATTCAAGCTTGTGCTTAAGTAATGAGCTACTGCACAAGCTGCCTCTGCATGGCACTTATCCTCAGCAATAGCCAGTGCTAGGAGATTCTGTATATTAAAATTGTTGCCTTCCTTTGGATGTAAAATGCTTAAGTAGTTTCTAAGTTGGCTTCATAATGGAATTGTAATCAACATTGAAAATTATCACTGTAGTTTAATAGAAGAAAGTTTGAGCATCAAAAACTCCAGTGAAATAAGATTCTGCACAATATCAGTGTTTAACCACCAATAAGCTTGTTAGCATTTTAATCAGAAAGGCTGATCTTGAGTCAGTGAGTGAAAAAAAAATATTTTTTAATGTGCATAAATCAGATCTTTACATTGCTTGATAAGGTCCTAAATTGTACTTTTAATACAGTACTCAAAAGTATTGAAACACTTAGAATGCCACCAGAAAAAGTGGTAAAATGAGCTGAAGAAGCCCCACCATACATCCAACTACCAGAGAATGAGAAAAAATATGCTCTTTTCACTGATGGATCCTGTCATCTGGTAGGAGGCCATCAAAGGTGGAAAGCTGCTGTATGGAATCCTACTACTCCATCAGATGAAGGAGATGGTGAATCAAGTCAACTTGCAGAGGTAAAAGCCATCCAATTGTCTTTGGACATTGCTGAATAAGAAAAGTGGTCGAGACTTTATACTGACTCATGGATGGTGTCAAATGCCTTATGGGGTTGGTTAAAGCAGTGGAAGCACTCTGTTACACTGTTCACTACTTGGCTGGGTTAGGATCTCAGGTTTAGAAATAAAATATTTACTGGGGAAGTGTTTTCCCTGGACTTTTGACTTTGAAAATAGAACTGCTTAATAGGGAAAATAACTCTAGTACATTATCCCAACTGCTGTCCTTTAAAGATGTACTTGAATACTCCCCAGTGTCATACTTCACTCATTGCTAATTTGCTGAAACATGTATCCCTTTGCCAAAGTACCTGAACAGGAGACAAAGAACTGCAAAGATAGGCATAGTGTTGTATAAACTCCTCTAATCTGCAGGATAGTCTCTATCTATAACTACATGCATGGGAGCACTAGAGTAAGGCTCCTGGACTGGGCTGTGGAGGGTGAGTGAGAAGCTGTGTAGGGCTCAGCTGTCTGCCGGAGTCAACCCACCAGAGGAATGTAAAAATTTTATTAAGTAGCTTATGCACTATGCATGCATGCATTGGTAGATGGTTTTGGTCTCCATCCCCTATGATTTCTGTTGCTAGAAATTTACATAAAATAAAGGGAGGTTTTCAAAATTAAACTTCAATATTTATTTCTCAATGCTGTCTACTTTAGATATCTGTACATGAGTTAAAAAAAAACACATGTCCTAAGTGACTTGAAGATGATAAAAACTGAAAAAAAATAGTTTCCAATTTGACAAATGCTACCTGTCTTTCTAAACATCAACTTTATATCTTTGTACTAGGTTCCACAACCTGTCATTGAAATAGTGTGTTGCAATTTTGATTGTAACAGAGCATCTGTTTTGTTCGTACCTTTGCCACATGTACAATCTCTGAATTCCATTAGGTCACAAAATAAAAGTGCTTTTCTCCATCTGTGTATTATCCAGTCTTTCACAAACCTGCCATCTCCTAGGCCCTCCTAGAATTTCTCATCCTATTATTTCTCAATTCCTCACATGCTGGTGTGAATAGCACATCCTGAAATATAGGTAGAAAGAAATAAACTAAATAATATATGAAGCTGGGATTAATAGGAAAGTTAATTTTATTAAGATGCCATCTGTGAATTGCCATAGTTTCAAATGCATGCTTAAGATTGAAAGAAACAAACAAAACAAACAACAAAAAGTGCATTCTTTTTTTTTAAAATATAAAACTTTATGTTTTGAAAACACTACATACTACCCCGTCTCTATAATGATACTGCATAAACTTGTATCCTGTTTGTGTGTACAAATGGCCCATTTTTTCTTGGTTATCCATTAATTTTAATTTTTCTAATCATCACCTTCAGTCTTTTGTCTGTTTGTGGTTTGTGTTCTGCTTTCCTCTCCCTTAGGGTGATATATAGTCCTAGCAAGAGAAAGGTCAAACTGTGATCAAGAAAAGCATAATAACTTCACTTATCAATGTATATTTCTTCTTTCTTGATAAATGACCACCATTCCTCCTGAATATGCCCTGCATCACACGGTCCCCTTTGACCTTTTGCATAAATAATGCATTCTCAATAAAGTAATTGAACTACCTTCTTTGGCTGCAAAATCCCTTATACCAGAAGGCATGATACACAGGACATGTTAAAAATTACATTTTGGAAGGACTTCAGTTTTTCTACAGTTTTTGAATGAACACAGAGTCCTTATTATTATTTCTCACTATCAAAGGACTTTGTATGAACCAAAACAAAATATCATTTTATAGACCAAATAAGATTGTTTCTTTTAAGGACAGTTTGGACAAGTGTCTACAATGAAAAGGATTTTAAACCTGAACATATTTTTTTGTGGGGCTGGTTAATCACTGCAAAGTCACAGTCTGGGAACTGGACATTCATAATTTATAATATTAATCAATAGCAATTTGTTAGATGTCTCACCTCACCCTTCTGCCCTGAGATGGATTTCAACATTAGACCTAATAGACAGGTTGAAAACAAAAACTGATGAGATCTATGAGCATGTTAGAAGATATGTTTCCATAGGGTGTAGGACTCATTTCTAGGTTTGAGGAGAGACTACAGAAGTCTCTGGAGGCTGTAGAACTATTAGATAATTCTTAAGATTGATGGTAAGATGAATCAGTGAGAAAGCTTGTACTGTAGGGTTTCTGCCTGCTTTCAAATAATTTGTTCCTACAAATATGTGATCTTTTCAATTTATGTGAAGAACAGTATCAAGATCAAAATAAATAAACCACAAAAACTAAGCTATTGTCTTCTAATATTTTGAGTTATTCTAGTATTTTTCTTCTGTAAAATGGAACTTAAATTGAAAATACTTGACTTCCTCCTGGCTGTGTTTCAGTGTTTTCTAAAGAGGTCCTTGACCAAATAAGCACTAGTTGTTTTTAGCCTTAACTGTGAGTTAATAAAGTGTTCTGACTGTAAATAATGTGTTTCCTACAGCATGGTACTGAATAGTTCAGGAACACATAAATCATACTGAAGCAGACTGTGATGCAATCACACAACATTGGTTCATGATAGACTGTTATGACTGAGCATTCCCTTGTGAAAAAGTACCCTTTTTCTTTGTTTTCTAGGCTTTTTATTCTTTCCCTGTATATTTTTCATAACAGAAACCGTACCTGAAAGTGCTAAAGCTTAAAGCTATCAGGAAATTGCCCTGAAACTGAAAACCTCCAGGAAATTGAATGGACATACTGCACACAAAGTCCAAGGTATTATGTCTTGGTTCTGTGTTTTGGGATTTAGTGTTGATGATTTTTATTATGCCCAGCCACAGATACATTGCACTGAACACAGAGTCTTGACCAGCCTTGAGGACAATAACAATATTACACATATCAGGAGGAGCTCTCGTACTAGGCAAAAGGTCTCTTGTTCTCCCCAGTATACTTATTGTTGAAAAACATCTTTTCAAGACAATAATTACAATGGTCTTCTATGTGATGTCCATAGAGGAAACATCTATAAATATCTTAAAGTTAAGAAGTGATACAGAAAGAGAGATACTTCATCTTTCATCCATCTATTTTAGGGAAAAATCTTTCATCCAACAAAGCTCCCACTGCTCTTATTGATAACACTGTTCATAATTGAAAGAAGAATTTATAAAACACTTAAAACATGCATTCTGGATTCTGAAGGTACCTGCTGGTGTAATGGAGGTTTGCTCTACTGAACAATTCTCCAGTTGTGCCCCTGCAAAATAGTGTAGAGCTAAAAAAACTTGTAACAAGGTTATAGTTGAAATATTTGTCTTTTCGCTTACTGAGGATCAGTTGAACATTTCTAGAAAAAAGCTTAGAGGTCAGACATGGTCAGGTCTTCATGGCTGTCCAGCTTTTACTGGTTTCTGGGTCATAATTCTTTCCAGATGGATTGCATTTCACCAGTTCTTAACAGTTGGTCATAAAAACTTTGGCTTTATACCACATGCTTCTGCTTTTGCAATTTGCTATTTTGTTTGCCCTCATTGCTGTACCTGTAAGTGCAAAACTCCACTTATACCAACCACAAATACTTTTCTCTATATATGTAGTAAAAAGATTTACATAGAGACAGAAATCATCTTCATTATTCATGGTGAAAATAACCTTTTGTCCATATCTGAAATAAAGTCAAGAAGAAAAGTCCATGGATGTCCTAATGATAGTTTTCAGGAATGCCCTCTGAGAAGACATTATCTCCAGTGAGTGAAGCTTGGTCTTCTTGGTCTGTGTTAGTGGGGTCAAGCAAAGGAGCATGCTTAATATAAAATATTACTATGTAATTGTAAGAAGTTTTGAAAACACTAAGAAGGACCACAGTGGCAATCTACATCAGAATGATGGCACAGGGATATTTTTGAGGAATTTCAGCGTGAAGAAGGCTTTTGAGGTCTCTTCAGCTTGGAGAAGAGGAGAATAAGAGGTGACTTCATCAATGTTTATAAATATATAAGGGGCAAGGGCCAAGAGGACAGCGTAAAGCTTTTCTCGGAGGTCACTAATAGCAGGGCAAGGGGCAATGGTTATAAATGATGATGAGGAAATCCACAGAACTGCTTCCAATCAGGGGTGGCAAGTATGGCATGACTATCAACTATCTTATCAACTAAGAACAAACATTTTTGTCTTTGTTGAATATTAAAATATTTCATTAAAAAGGGAGTTGATTTGAATTGTTTGTAAAATGAAGATGGGAAAAGTTATCAAACTTTCTGACACCATTATTTTCATTGTATTTTTTTTTAGCTTATATCAATGTGAAATGTGTGTGAGTAATTAGAGGGTTAAAAATAAACTTCCTCTTTTTTTCTCTCGCAGTTTTTTCTTATTTCACCTGAAAAACATTGGCAAAAGTTTTTCAAAGTGGAAAGATAGTAGAACAAACACATTTTTTAAGTGTTCTTAAAATGTGAAAGCATGAAAAAGTAAATAAAACCAGCACTTTCACATGGAATAATTTATGTTCCTGATTTTTAATGCAGTAAAAGCATGAAGCTATGCAAGAATAAGCAAAACACCTTTGAAAACATACAGTCTAACAGAGGAAATTGAATTAATTTTTGTTTTGCTTTATTTTTTAAAAATTGAGCAAAATGGCATCTGGGTCAAAATGATAGAATTTTTTAATTTTTACTTTTTTTTAATTTGTGAGTGCTGGGAAAAATCAGATTGATTAATGCTGTATGACGGCAAGTAATCTGCTGTGAAATGTTTCTTCAGTAACTCTAATCTGATATTTTGTCCATGAATTGCAAAAGAACACCTTGCTTTGAGGTATGGACCTTAGCTGAGAGATATGAAGCAACCTCCAATTTTTTATGCTACTTCATAATATATACTTTTTTCTCTCTGTTTTGCTTGGAGTTCAGTCAGGCAGACTGTAGATATGACAGTGTTAGTAAATCCAAGGAGTTTTTCTTGCCATGCCTGAGCATGTCTTATGTCAGTTACCACTCTAGACATTTGCTGACTGAACTGCTAATGGAACAGCTCCCTAACCTGTCCCAGACATAAATGGATCAGAATTGTTAAGGTTATTTAATCTAGCTAAGCAAACTAGCTTAATTCATTCCCCAATTAGTTTAGAAAGCAATCCCCAGAAGGAGCTCTACTTGCAAAGGTAGTTTCCTCCGGCTGAAGGGAGGTGAGGAGCTTTTGTGGGAAGCTACAGCAGCAAATTCTCTACTACACCAGAGAGGCAGGGGAAAAGATGTGGGATCCTGGCCTCATGCATTAATGATACACTATCCCACAGTAATGAGGGCATCAATAAAAGAAGAACGACACCATGAAACCAATTCCCCGTCTTTAATAAAATGTGTTTTTTTCAAGTTGCAAGGACAGCTAAGTAGGGCCCTGGGGTTTCAGGCCAATACATCTTTTGCTTTTTTAGATTGAGGCAAAGCTATCCTCAAAAGTTATTTGCACTCAAGAATGGTGACACAACAGATGATTATGTTTATTTAAATGTTGACAGTCTGACAAGAACAAAGCCTGTTTGAAAAATGCAAGTCCTTTTTTCCTCACCACAAGAATATCTTGAGCAAAAGAATCTGGCACTGAAAAGAATGTGCCAAGACCCATTCACAGAAGCTATTATTTATATAGTACAATATGCTCATATCATCAAGACCTTGCTCTCTGAAATATACACCTTGGATTGAAAACTGTCAGTATCTACAAGAAATAAGACACAAAAAAAAAACCAAAAAAAACCCCAAAAAAACAACTAACCAACCAAACAAAACCTACTGAACCTACTGTTCAAGTATTGCTGTAATAATTCTGTAAAATAATTAGCATCTGCCAGGCATACTTTTACTGATGTTTAGCTATAGAAGAGTATACTTTGGCTCACATGTAATCTGAATCTAATTAAAAATAAATGGCAATATTTACTGATGCTTCCAAAGAACAGGCAGCTGCCACTGCTCCCATTATAATCTTAGGATGGGAAGCTGCTTCTTAAATAATAATGATATTAAATCTACAGCATTTTCTTGATATGATTGTTCCTATTTTTACCATTGTCTTTTCAATTATTCAGTTAGAGCATGTTCCAAAGTTGCAGCAGTAAACTACAAAACATATTGCATCTGATGAAAATTTAAAGTGATTCAAGTTCATTTTGAATCCCAAGATACTGTAGCTTGACAGTTTCTTCTCCCCAAAAGAACAAGAAAATATTTAGTAAGAATAGAAATGGCTTCTCACTAAGAATCAGGGCTTCTAATGACCTTTTTATTCACACCTACATCCATCCATATATGACTATTTTTAATGAAAGTTTCTCCCAAACTGCAGATAGAGATTAGCCCAGGAATAAATTCCTATTTGTCAATGTCACAGCTGTTCTGGTGCCATCCTCTCTCAGGTGTCTATAGATATGCACATGCATACAATTATCCATTTATTTATTAACAGAAACAGAGAAATGGATACAATATGCTGCAGTCATGGTGGACTGTCATTCCATGAAGGGATTCCTGGAATTGCCTTGCAAAAGGCTGCAGACCACAGGAATGAAGGAGAGTAGTACCTCACGAGATGAATGAAAGGGTAACTCAGAAGAAAGAGCCTCAGCTGTAGCAAATTACTGTGGCTTCGTTGATTTCTGTACCCTCCAAGCTTCTCTACAGTGATATCCTTGGTCTCAATTAGTAAGGTAGGAAAGATGGTAATACAGCTCCCTAAGCAGAGGGGGCTGAGAAGGCAAGAAATGGAGAAGTGCAATATTTCAATTATTTTTCCCCTTAGTTTAAGGAATATAGTGAGGAATAAGACAGCTTCATGGTGACAAGGGAGATGTCATATTACGTTTTATTTAGAAGCTTAACTCAAGTAGTAGTAGGAATAAATTTCTTGATCTTGGTAGTGTTTAGTGTTTACTGTGTTTTTTGACAATCAAGCAACATGACACCTCTCCAGCCCAAACTTAAATCTGAAGCTTTCTTCTTTTGTACAACCTCTTCATATATTTCATGATTATTTTATTCTTTCTGTGTATTTAAAGAATTTCAACCTCTCAATACATGAAGTACTTTTAAAATACTGATTAGGTTTAAAAACTGATGCGACAGACAGCTTAAATCGACAGATTTCACTAGAGTTAAAAAACCCCAAAACATTCCATTAACACCCTTCACACTTTACAGTGTGAATGAGACAGAGCAAATATTCCCTGAAGATGCAATTCAAAACTGCTCTGAGAAAAGAGAAAACCAATTGATAGAACAAACCAAGAAATGAGGGTGATGAGACTGGAACAGGTTGCCCAGATAAACTATGGATTTTTTCTCCCTGGAAGTGTTCAAGGCCAGCTTGGATGGGGCTTTAACTATCCTAGTCAAGTGTGAGGTGTTTTTGACGATGAAGCAATGCTGGAACTGGATGATATTTAAGGTTCTCGTTCCATGATTCTATGATATAATTCTATCATAATTAGATACCTAGCTACAAAAACTATATTTCATCAGTGTAGTGTGGGTGAAAATATCATGATGAAATGAGGAAGCTATGTGAAAATGTCTAGTATTGTCAAATGTATGCTGATACCTACTCCTTAAGTTTAATTAAAAGCTCTGTTTAAAACACACTTAAAATTATTTATGCATTTTATTCAATACTTGCAATACATAATGAAGATGATGCATTTCCAATGGCTCCCATCTAGACTGGAGCCAGAATCAGGAGACTTTCTTTCTTTATTGTTTTCTAACCTTTTTGGTGCACAAAGACATAGCATAAAGTAGATGACAGAAATTTCTTTTCTCATAGTTTTCTCTTTAGCCAAGAGATTAAGGCATTCAGTTGTACGAAGGCACATTTCCACCCCCTTCAATGTCTGAAGCATGCAGAGACTCTTTTTTTGCCTTAGTAAGGCAATGCTTTGTCACCTCTGGTATCATAGTGAGGTCAGGTCTTGGAGTGGAGGACTAATATACAATCAACCATATCATGTCAGTCTTATCAAACTCCATGGCACAGCTGAGGTGTGTTACAACAATCACTTTCCTTGAAAAAACTTGGCATAGCTCAGGGTGATAGTTCTGGTATAAGCCAGGAAATTTTCTGAGTAGATAGTCAAGATCAGATAAATATTTTGTTGCAGAAAAGAAAGTTTATCTGTATAGAAACATGTTGCATTGCACGTTTCATCCCTGGTACACCAATCCTGCCCTGATAGGCTCTGTCTGTGTAGTAGGTAGAGAGTCCCAACAGAAAAAGCTCTGTAGAGTGAAGTGTTCGGTGCTTAGGACTTGCAGTGAACACTGCATATGTTTGCACTTTTTTACCTTACACTGACAGCCTTTTAGAGTTGAAAATGCCATAGGTGTGCTTCTCGAGCACATCTGGTTTATCCTGAACCAAAAGGCACCTTAGGACTTCTGTGTGTCATGAAACTGCTCAGAAAATGAACAATACCAAACAATTAATTTCATAAATGTTCTCTGGGTCTGGATTAGAAAGCTGATGTGAATGCACTCACAGCCTATACACAGAAAACAGCCCACACATGGTCAGCTGAAGTCTGGTAACTAGTCTCCTAGTTACCTGACCTAGCTTTCTTATTCAGATGAGTTAATTCAAGACATCCAGGAGCAGTTCTAAACCTTTGCTAGCTTTACCTGCACACCTGTGACTCCTTTATTACAGGAAAGGTATAACTATGCTTAAGTCAGCAAGTATGGTAGGTGGTCTGAACTAGGATCCCTTCATCCTTGTCCAGCATAGCATGGCTCTGGAAAATACGTATGTTTTAGTTGTCTATGTAGCTTTAGAGTATGTGAGGGAAAAGTGGCAGTAAAAATATCCCTGAAAGGGATTTTTTTCTAATAAAATATTGAGCTGATAGTAGATGTAAAGCCAGGGGGCCTCTAGTTAAAAGGAAAGGCCTCCTCCTCCTTGGACTCTCTCCAGCTCACAAATCTCCATCTGTTAATTGGCCTTAATCCACAAAAAAAGAAAGACTTCATAGAACATGGAAATACTGAAATGGTACATCGATCCATTCTCATGTTTTAAGCCAAAAAAAAATTCATTGCTTTAACCTGGGAAACTGAGTAATTGAGCAAGTAGCTTTAAATACTAAAACCAGAACTTAAATGGGAGAATTAAAAAACCAACAACAAGGGGTTGGGAAGTCAAGTTACAAAACATGAGTATTAAGTAGTTAATTTTATTCTTTTGCTCAGCAAATGCACACATTGTAAAATAATCAAAATCAGTCTTCCCATAACAATATGACCTGGTAGAAGAATGACACAGTTAATATGTTTTCCATGCCTTCTCATTCTGCAATTAATGCCTTTTTTTTTTTAGAGCTGGTTCTTCTGCATGAACACAAGCTGTTTTTTGAACCAAATCCCTCAGGTTTTCAGTTATAAAAATCTCCCAATGAAAATAAAATATAAAAAAGCCCTTTAGAGACTTTTAAGTCAGAATGAAAACTGTAGGTTGTCCTGCCTCAGATTTTCCCACTCATTTTCTTTTCTTATAAGGCCCAAGCTTCATCAGTAAAACTAAATGATAATAACACATTAGTCGAGACACTTCTGCACAAAACCTCTCCCATTAACACACTAAACTTCACTACCATGGAATTAAATGATTAAAAATAAACTAATTACCCAGAATTTAGCATCCTAAGTAACCCGTTCCAACCACCTGGCTCACAGCTGCTGTGAAAAGTACGCAATTAATCAAAATAAGGTGGTATTTTTCCCAATTATTTAAAGGAAAAAAAGAAAGGAATGGAAACCCACACACACTCAGTAGGAACAAGCTTCGCTTCTGAAATATTCCACAGAGGCTTTAATCAACCAAAAATGTTAACATATGAATAACACCACTGCACTCGGAGTTTATAATAAGATGGTGAAAAAAATTATTCTCTTCTCTGGCCACCTACCATCATAATTGTATGTAGATCCTGTACAAAATTTTAACCTTTGTGCAAGATTCTGTGAAGGAATGACAGCTTTGGCTGTCTGTTGCTCTGCTACCATCATATTGGTAAAGACAAGTGCTTCATAGCTAACAAACATCACAGCCTATGTGGGTGAAGTTCTTCACAGACAAATCTTAAGTTTGTTGACACATGGTCATACTGTATGTGTGGGCAAGAAGAAAGTGTATTTTTAGAAACATGATTTACTTTTGCCTGTGACTTGTGAACACATTTACAGAAAACTAGGATTAAAATGCTAATTTAATATGGACCAACATTTTCAAGAGATATAAAGGAAAATTAGGTAGTAAACCCCTCACAGGGGCCTTGCAAAAACAAATCTGAATTACCTTTAGTTATATCAATTCAATGGCTTACTATTAAAAATGATTTCTCACACATTGCCCCTGGCTTAGAAAGAGTATGATTATAATGTAGAAAAACAGAAAACATGAAATAAAATAGAAGCTGGATAACTGCTTTAGTTCAAATTTAGATCTCAACTACAAATTGTTACCAAGTGGAAATGTCTTTAACTGTGTGCTGCAGTTATTTGGACTTGGTACAACTTTAAATAATTTAACCTGTGACCTAAGAAGAAATATGGTGTTACAGTCCAAGATAACATTAATTTATTTTTTTTTTTTTTTTTTGGATCCACAAGACCAAGTCTAACCGTAGAAGGGTTTGGTGCAATGAGACTTTTATTTGACAAATGACACAGGCAAACATATAGAGCCAGGCAAAAGAGGGAGAGAGAAAAAGAAGATATAAGAGAGAGAGAGAAAAGTTGAGAAAAAGGGTAAGAAAATGGGAAGAAAAAATGAGAGAGAGAAAGAGAGTAGCCACCAGGGGTGCAGCTCTCCTGCGAGTTTCTTCAAGCTGGCGCTGATCCTGGGCAGGGTCTGATGCAGATGGCAGTGGGTCAAGAGATGACCCAACAGCCACAGCATGGACAGCCATATATACCCCTGAGTCCCTTTTGTTCCAAAGGGGCAGCTGTCACTCAGCTGCCACAGAAGCCAGGGGCACTGGCATCAGAGCCATTGCAGCCAGGCTGCCTGGAGGGAGCTGCCCAGGAGGGTGCAGTCCCCCACCCACTCATCAGTTCTTATCTCCTTCCAGACATCACTCCTCCTCTGTTCCAGCCCCCTTAGCCAGGTACATCAGCATCAGTACAATCAAGGTGGCTTCCTCCACCCTGGCTTGGGTAATCATGCCTGGAGGGACGTCCCAGCATTGCAGGCTGGTCCTCAGAAAAGGGGAGCAGTCTCAACCCAGACCTTAGTTCTTAGTTCTTATCTCTTTCTGGGTGTTACCTCCTGCTTAGCTCTGGCCAACCCATGTCCTCCACCCTATCCAGGGCTATTCACTTTTAAATTGCTCTTTTGAGACAGTTTTAAATCAGTGAGATCAGACTCTCACATATGGTGTTAGTACTTTTAATCGTGTCAGGTAACATAAAATTTGGGAAAATGGCCTATATCTGCTAAAAAAGATGTACAGACATGTGATTGGTAAACTGAGCTTGTTAAAATAAACTATTTTTTACTACAGCCAAGTAGAAAGATGCATATCCACGGCCAAGAAATGAGAGATACATCTACAGAATTTATAAAGCATAGCATGGTGGAAGAACAAGCCTGACACAGATTAATTTCACTGAAATTTAACTATCTGAAAATGTAGTAGCTCTCTGTGAAAACAAGAGAGATTTATCTTCAGGGGACAATTCCTGTATCTCTGTTACAAATGTATCCCAGAACAGAATGAATCACTTTCAGAAAATGCCTGTTATACACTTTTGGCAATAGAGATGAATCTAAACTTTTTAAACTATCTGTGGTGGGATAAGAATGTTATCAGGGGGGGTTCAGAGTCAGAAGTGAGACCTGCCTTACACTGCTGTGACTGTGTCCTCCAGCTTCCCACTTATTCTCAGTACCTGAAAATTTCTTCTGAATTTTCTTTCCTTTCTTCTCATTCTTGAAAAAAACACCCAAATCCTGAAAACTTGAAGGATCAAAAGGAGATAACAAATACAGGTTGTCATTTGAAACTAGGGCCAAAAATACTTCATAAATGTGAGTCATAACTTCATAAGTCACAAGACAATGAATAAGAAGAGAACATAGAAGGATCTCTCTACTTTTTATAACACATTGGTACACAGGGATGGGAATACTGAATATGGGTTTAATTTTTACCATTTTTAAAAGCATGCTGAAAAATCAGAGGTGATACAGAAACTATCACTATCCTGTTTCAAGAACTGGAGTAATGGTCTTCTAGCAAAAGACTCAGAGATCAATATAGTTTAGTAAATGACAGTTTGAGCAGGAACTTTGTAAGAGTGTGAGGTATGTTTGCATAGAGAAGACACCATATACTAAAGAACTAGGTAATGCAGTGGTTCCATTTGTTCTTTAGCTCTGTTGAATACATCTATGCAGTTCTGTCTTAGGGTAAATTGGTGTAATGTACAAAATAAGAAAATAATGCATGACTTGATCTCAAGCAAAGTGGTATTTCGTATACCTCATATAACAGTAGGAGGTTCTGGGAATGAACAATATACTTTTGGTTTGGAAATGGTATTTGTTATTTAGGTTAATTTGAGTGGACATCAACACTGATTCCTTAGGGTATCATAAAAACTGAAACAAAGGGATCCAAATGGTGAAACAAATTGTCCGTATCATATCGATACATTAATTTCATTTTCAGTGAACTATTTGATCTAACTATGTAGCCAATAAATGCTAAGAGGAAAAGTACCCAGAAACCTGTACAGAACAGTATCAACTTTTCAAATATTTATGTTTTCGTCAAAGCTTTTTTCTCTATTTCATACTATCAAACGGCATGAGTTTGCACTAAAGAGAGACTTTCATGCCAGAAAAAATGTTCAAATCTTTCAAACTAGAAACTTAAATGCATTTACCTTTTGGATTATTTTTATAATTTTCATAACTTGCATTCCACTGGGACTGGTATATGTTCTGGCAGTAGGTGGGTAATGGTCCCACAAGGATTTGCTTTGCTCTCTTCAAATAAATATAGACATTCATGAGGTGGAAAAGCATGCTGAAAAAAATTTAATTCTCATACTGCCAAAGTTATGCTGCAACCAGGCACTTTTACTGCTTACTTGTATTACAGTAGTGTGTAGAGTGGGTGAGGCTGCCGTGATTCTAGGCAGCAGATTACACAGCAAAATAAAATCCCTCCTAAAACAAGTCTTACATAAAACTGTAAGTATTGGATAGGAATTAATAGCTCAGGGGAGTTAAGTAACTTGCTGAAGGTCAAACAACAGGTCAGAAACAGAGCTGCTGGAAAGTACAGCATTACTGATTTTCTTTGGCCCCAGCTGTTGAACTGGTCCAAGGAAAGATGACTCTCTATCCCCATTGTGTATAAATAAAGATAGTCTGTCCAATCTAACAATTGACATAAATTAGTCAAACCCTACTGAAGTCAACAGAGATGTATTTAGTTTTGCCACCTCTAAGTATAATTTGCCATAGACTTTGCCATCAGAATTCTTGACCTGAGCTTAAGAAAAATGGAGTTTAAAAACAATACTATAACCATAATGAAATATCAGTGTAACAAGGAAAAAAATATATTCTGAGGCACCACAGAACAAATGGGAGATCTGATTTAAAATAAGCTCATGGGATGAGCTCAAAGAAGGTATTCAGAGACTCTAGGACCTTTACTACCCAACAGATCCTTCATTCAATGATTTCTCTTCTCTTTTCCAAATACTGCCAGATGCCACTGCTCTCATGGGAAGAATGGTTTTCTTTGTTTCAGAAGATGTTTGAGACCACCACAGAGCAAGTATCTTTTTTCTTTAATTCTTTCAGCGTCTCCTTGTGCTAAGCTACCTGGTCTCTACTATATCATCAGTTTAAATTAGACACTTCTGACACTGCTTTATTATCACTATCCTCTGTGTATTTCTAAGGATCAGAGTATAAACTACAGGGCTGTAGGCCAAGAATCCAAGAGCCCCCAGTTGGCAAGTCTTCAATAGACAGTGCAGCTCACCTTGATGCTGGTGGGAAGTTCTCTGAGAGCTTATTTTCAGGAAACTGTTTCTTGCTCAGTTTTGGATAAGCTCTGAAATATAGCTGGGTTTAGCTGTGTGTTTTTCTGACTTTCCTCTACATGCATATTCTCTCATTTAACCTTAATTTAAAAAATAAAACTGTTTAAGTAACAGAAGAAGATTACCTGGTTGTTTTCTTTTTGGTTTTGGTTTGTTTTTTGTTTTTTTTTTCATTCTCTCATGAATCCATTTTGATTGTTTGCACTCAACATACATGGAGACTACCAAAGGTCAAGAAGTCATGGTACTTCCTGACTCAAACATACATACATAGCACATCATTTCTAGTCATTGATCCACAAAATAGAGCTACAAAGTGCAGAGCCTACTGGATGTGATTGAATGAAGAATTACTAGGATATGCAAATACTTTTTCTATCTCCCTGCTCACATGGAACCTGATCACATGGAACCATGAAACCAAAGAAATGAAACCTTCAAGCGTCCCCAGGTTATTTATTTTTTTACTCACTGTATCATGAATTTCCTGGTCTTCTAGAGTTTTCTCTCTGAGATTAGTCCACTGTTTAATTGCTTCCACAGTCCAGGATAATATGGAATTAGGTCAAACCTGTAAACTAGACTTTGCACCATGATAGTATACATGAAAAGTTGGCACTGCACAATAAACAAAAGCAGAGGAAGATGTCAGGATAAAGAACAGACATGATGCCCAGACTTCTTATTCCACATGTAAGGAGCTAAAAGGAAAAATCCCTGGAAATTCTGTTCCAAATCTAACTTTCAGGAGGTAAAAACTTATGGTGTCCTGCCAGCTCTGGCTAATTTGTAGTATCAGGCCCTGAAAGAAGATGACAGCTGCAGACGGTGTGGAAGGAAAGCCACCTTGCAACACATTTTGTCAAGTTGCAGTGTCTGGCATTGGCCCAGGGCCGGTATTGCTGGAGACATGATGAAGTGTGAAAAGTCCTGGCAGGCATTTTAGACAAATAAAAGATGGGAGGCAAGGGAAAATCAGGACCAAAAGAGATTAATATTTGTAGAGTTTATAGCAGAAGAGGGAAAGCAATAGGAAGTAAGAAAACCCCCACAGGGAATTTAATGTGACAGCAGCAGATTAAAAACAGGATGGAACTGAAGAGGAAAACTATTCTTTCCAGCTGGACCTTTACCTGAGAGCAGAGATCATGTTGTGAACAGCAGTCAGAGAAAAGTACATAGACAATAATTGTATAATTTTCAAGCCCAAAATGTGAAAGAGCTAAATGAAGCTCTGTGTGTGTGTGTGTGTGTGTGTAGTGGGGGGACCAAGGGGTGGAAGTGTCTGACATGGGAAAGCTAATGACAGTATGGCAGCATGAAACTTTGTTTTTACCATGGAGGATAACAGTGCAGTCTTGGTTCATGTGTGTAGGTTGATGGCATCCTAGTTAAAAATGGAGCTGGGATTGCCAGACACTCTTTCCTATGAGTTCTGATTCCCTTGGAAAGAAAGGCCTGAGTGTAGGGAAGAAGCTCCAGTAGGAGCTTGATCTGGAAGAGCAGGCATGATCATAAAGATAAAATGGGAGGCAGAGCACAGGTGAAGTTGCTGCTTGATCCCACTGGCCAGACCTGTTGGATGATGGTGTCTTTCTGACCCACTGGAAATCTCTTTTGTCTTGTGTAAACTGTGAATACACTGGGGCTCTGGTGAAAGTAAGGCAAACCACATCAGCCACGGGAAAGACCCAAACCATTTGCAAGTAATTAAAAACCAATGTGAAGTAAAGTCTCAGAGAAGGGCCCATAGGCTGAATGCAATGCAAAAATTGCAGATTTAACAACTCAGCCCAGGAGGTGTTTTTGTTTCCTGGCATATGCTAAACTGCATTGTATTCCTTAAAAAATTCTAGCAATTTTTGTCTGACTTGTTTAGTTTTTCAAAGGTTGAAGCTTTAAATGAATTTTGTCCCTCACAGGCCAGCAGCAGTTTTAAGAGGCAGTGTGGTGCTGTTTTAGGCAATAACATCATGGCTAGATTTTGTCCCATGTAATCAAGGACATTTATTTTTTTGTCTTTTAAATTATATTCTCCCCAGGAAAAGTATATTCACTTCCTAGTTAAGCAATGCTTCACTGAGAGACCAGAGAATAGCAATTCTTGGTTGAGGCAGAAGTTTCTGGTGGAATACAATCCTCTCTAGTGGGATACAGATATTCTGTAGGTCGCAGCAGAAGTGACCTACAGAAATCAAGCAACTAAACCTTTCTTATATCATGGAGGACCGAGCAGACAGTACTAGGACTTGGTTCCAACATATGAGAAGACAGTAAAAGATAATTACACACTAAAGTAAAAAAAAAGTTGACTGGGTAGTCATCCCAGTTTCAGAGCTGGTGTCCTGAAATCAGC
Organism: Phaethornis superciliosus; assembly: GCA_023637945.1. Taxonomy (NCBI): domain Eukaryota; kingdom Metazoa; phylum Chordata; class Aves; order Apodiformes; family Trochilidae; genus Phaethornis; species Phaethornis superciliosus. The sequence goes on from JAJQWJ010000001.1 coordinate 187,325,896, forward strand.
AGCATAAATAAGGATGAAGTGCAGGCAGCCCTTAGATGGGAAGAAATGGTAGTGATAGCAGGAAAGTGGTAGGTATCCATGGTGTATGACAGTTTTTCTGACTCTTCCTGCCAACTTCAAGTTTGATGAACCTCTCTTCTTGCCTAAAAAATGTTAATTCTTTCTTCTCATGAGTCATCTTCATTTATATCTTTTACTTTTCAGTCCCTATGTAGTACTGATTTCATCAGCTTTTCTTATGAACTTATTTTGTCTCAGCTTTGCCTATCTGCTCCTGACAGAGAGGTGTGGTCTGCAGTGAAGTGAGAAGGACATGGAAGACAGACTTTTTAGACAGGAAAGGGAATTCTAGTTCCTTTGTCTTTGGAATAGACTTCTTGTCTCTTCTTTCTGTTCCATCAGACTTCGCAAGGAGTCTGAGCTATTAAGCCTGGATAGAACAACACCATTAAATCCAGAAAAATGGTGGCATATCAGTAGCAGTCTGTAGAAAGACTTAATCTCTTCTGCCTTTGTATAAGCTCAGTGAAACCTGCCTCAAAGTACAGGGAAGTTTTGTTTTAGGACTTTCCCTAAACTTATACTGCAGGTGTAGTTTCTTGCTGTGGATTTGACTGAATATTACCATGCTTTTTTACACAGACATAGATTTATCATGCCTTCAGGTATCCTCAGTGGCTATAAAATCTCTTTTAATGCTCTTTTCCTCATGTTTTAATTGCAGTGTTTTGCAATTCATTTTTGTTTCAAGTGCCACTGGCATGTAAAAGCCTTTAATTGCTAGGATGTTATTGAAGCAGTGTAAAGATTAGAACTCTTCAATTCTGCCAGAAAAATCTGCTGAAGGGCTGAATGTCTTGAGGATCAAAAAGTGTAACCTTACATTTCTTTCATCCTTCAGTGAAGAAATTAATACTAAAGCAAGAAAGAGGTTTACAAACTAGGTTAAGTGGGTGGAAGAAAGACTGGAGCAAAGCATTCTGATAACTACATACATCTTCAGGAAAGAAAAGGCTTGACTACCCTGGTTGCCCTTGCTCTTCATTACCTGAGTTAAAATAACACTTTGAAATGGTATTTTACAAGACCACCTCTTCCTCTCTTGTCTTAAGAGGATTATGGATCACACAAGTTTTCTTCAGTCAGCTCAACTTATGATTTATATAGGAAGCAGCTTTTGTGATCATGTTCTCAGTTCTTGACTTGATTGTTCAAAAGCAAATAATTTAAGAAAAGGAAAAAATTAATGTAAGTAGTAAAGAAAAGAGCAAGTAAAAGGGCAGGCAAAACTGAACCACCTAAGATGTAATCACAATACCATGTCAGGATGTAGCTTTGCGGTTATCCTATTTAATACATACCTGACACTTCATAAAACTTCTACCATGGAAACATTTATGTCTACTGCTTATGTTCAGCAAAGATTTGTCCCTTGTGTCTGTGCAGGACTCAGCTAGAGTTAGAGAGTGCCTAAAGCATATAGATCTGACTGCATGGATCTTCTAGCAGGATCCTGCATCTGTCATGTTGTGCAATGGATGATGGAATGATGTTTTAACAATTGTGCATATAAGAATCCTTCCATAGGCACCCCCTTGTTGTGGGAGAGGAGCTTGTGTGCCCTTGCGAGGTTGGGAGCTATGCTGGTGGTGGTATATGCTTCCAGTAGGGTCTCCCATGCCAAACAGGTCACAACCGAAGGGTCCATGGGCAGGATGGGCTCAATAGCCTTCAGGCAGCCATCCTAGGAGAAGGACAACTCTAACTCCAAACCCAGGCAGATGGAGCTCATTTAGCCCTGTGAGGCCATCCATCTAAGAAAAGGATACTCTAACTAAACCTACATCCTGAGGACTTCACTGTCACAGTTCAAGCTTGCTAGGCCATGGCAGATGATCATTAGGAGTAAAGGATGGTGCCAGCTCCACGCACCCTGCGCCTCACCTAAAAAAGCCACTGCGCAGGCTCGAAGGGTGAAGCCACACCTCTACAGCCCCTGCACCAACAGACAAGGGACGAAATAGCAGGGGAAAGGTGCACTGCAAGCCACAGACCCAACACTGCATTGAGTTTCCTGTAGCATGGAAGTCTTTGTCCCTACAAATGACACAAATAGGGTAGAATCTGGAAGGTGGAAAACAGGACTTATGGACATGTGCTAGATACTCATAAATGACTCTGGATAAAATAGTAGGAACTCAAAAAACAATTCAGAGAAGCATTCCCAGAAAATAGGAGACACAAAGAGAGAGCAACAACTTTTAAGCACCACAAATACTTCTTTAAGCAATGAAGAGGTTAGGTAGAACAGTAGAAAAATTTAGAGGTGGCTTTGAACCCTCCTCCACCTGTTTCTTTTTCACATCGTAGCTTCTTGGACAACTTGCAAATGTACTGCTTGCTTCTGTCTAATTTATGATTCTATGAGTCTATGTAGTACCTCCTTCTACATTTAGACATGGCTGCTATTACTCCAGTGTGTTTACTACTGTGCTGCTGATGTAGTAAGTGTGGGAATCTGAGCAGAGAGGATTTCTCATGTTTCAGAGGATAGGTCTCACTGGTTAGTTACTAAAGCCGTTTGGTACTAAGTTGTCCTGCAGGATGCTCTGCAAAAAGTACATCAGTCAGATACTCATGCTATTGGAGTATTACCTTATTGCTGTTATTAACAATTTTCTCATCAAAGAAATTCCCTTATTCTATATATGGATTCAGTGCTTCCTTATATGAAAGAGAAAATGAAATTTTTCTTCAGACTTTTATTGGACTCATTCACACTGAAATCATAAAACGGTGTAAAGTGTCACACCGCCTTTTGTGTGTTTTCCTTTGATTTAATGGCTTTTCAAGACTAAGTACCATTGAACTAAAAATGAATACTATAGGCACCTGAGTATCCTTTTGAGTATGAAGGATGACATTGTAGGATTGATGTTTTTCTTCCTGGCTCTCTTTTTGTTCGTTTTTAACAGACTCTCCTGGTAATACTAACTTAAATAGCTCACAAGGGTGTTGTGCAGATTAATTAAGTGCTAAGTACTATTAAGTAGACCACAAACCAAATAAAGTTTGAGTTGAACTTTTGAACCAAGCTTTTCATGTGGGTTCTAAGCTAGCTAAACGAGCTTATAGAACATTGCAGTATCCAGATGAAACAACTAGGGTGAATTTAGGTATGTAAATGTGCTTACTTGACTTGGAATAGGGCCAAAACACCATAGACAGTATTAGCCATTCTCTTACAAAAGCAACCACAATTTTTTACTACAGCAATATACTTACTTCCCAGGGATTTTTTTTAAAAAGGGTGATTGAATTAAAGATAATTGAAGTATTTTTTCCATAATTTTGAAAATTTATTCATAAATATTCTGAGTAGAAGTCATGTAATTTTGTTACAGAGATACTGTCATCAGTGATGAAAATTAGGAATAAAGTGAAATTACGGATGGAATTTTTTTAATTGAGAAAGAAAATTGACATCAAACTATATTTTTAATTGAAAAATAAAAATAAAGGACAATTTAACAACAAAAAGAGATTGAAATGAAGAGGAAACGTCATGTCCAAGGGTGTGATTCAGTTTGTGACTTTTTCTTCCATTGGCAGTGCAGTCATCACTTGACTACTAAAGACAGTAGGGTTTCATTCATATCACTCATATTAGCTATCAAAATCATCTAAGTCTCAGTGTAAACAATAAATTCCTCATATTCAATAGAGAGAGACATCACCAGGAGTGATTCACTTTATCTGTTACAGATTCTTGTTTAGAATGGGATGAATCTTCTAGAGATATCTGCCTCCACCAACTTTAGAAATTATCATGTTGGATGAAGTGTCAAGCTTTCGGATGACTAAAGACAGGTGAAATTAACTTCTCCTTAAAAAGACCATGTTGCTAGTTAAAACATCTTACACTGAGTGTGCTCACTTAGGATAAATTAATTTGGTTTTTATTGTCATTACCAGAAAAGATGTAGCCTAAGAAAAATGCATTCTAGTACTTCAGGGAGCATGAACTTCAGGGGTGTAAAACATGATATTTATTGGAACCTGAACACACCTTGGATAGAAGCATTTTTACAATAGAAGAACAAAGTCAAAGTATATTGTGGGACCTAACAAATCCAAATACAATTCTCAAATTTGGTTCTTTCGTAGATTTTTTTTTTTAATTTGCTTGGCATTTTTTGTTGTTGCTGTTTGTTTTATTTTATTTTTAAATTTCCCTCATTCTGTATCCTGCAATATTATAATAATTTTAGATTGTGTATCTATACATAAAGGCCTAACCTTTATGTATACCTACACAGGTTTTCTTAACAACATTTATACTCATATGTCGAGTTTCACATCTCATTTTACTGACCTTTATATTTTGAACCATGGCAATGGCAGAGTCAAGCCACTAGGAGTTTGTTACTTTCTGGGTGGAAAATCCAGGAACTTTGCATGTAATTTATTAGGTCATCTGCAGTATGATGCACTTAAGACTCTGAACCTTTTAAGGTTTAAGATTTTAAGGTATGTAAGATTTATACACAGAAAAGACTGCTGAGGACTTTTCACACACTTACTGTAAAACCTGATCTAAACATTTCTTCTCCTGTCTATAAGTAGACAGATCTTTGGTTGGAAAAGCCAAGAACCAATGACCACAATTAACGTTTACCATCAGACGGTTTGAATTTAGCACACTCTTTTCAGTACGAGTTGGATTAGCTATTTGACATTAATCTCAAGGGCCTTTTTTCAAAACATGCAAAAAAAAAAAAAAAATGCATAATCACTCAATAATAGAATGTCTTAGGCTGGAAGGGACTTTAGAGACCATCTGCTCTACAGGGGTGCCTGTCATCTAGACAAGTTTCTCAAAACCTCACCCAACCATGCCTTGAATACCTCAAGGGAGGGGTCACCCACAATTGTTCTGGGCAATCTGTTCCAGAGTCTCACCATCCTCACACTGAAGAACTTCTTCCTAAAATCTAGTCTAAACATGTTCTTCATGTTTCTAAACTTCTTCTTCTTATGAAAAGTCCCTCTCCAGTCTTTCTGTACATTCTCTTCTGGTGCTGGAAGGCAGCTTCTCCTTTTAGCAGAGGTGCTCCATCCCCTGGATAATCATTGTAGTCCTCCTCTGGACTCATTCCAACAGATCTATGTCCCTCTTATAGTGGAGACACCAGAACTGGACACAGTATTCAAGGTGGAGTCTGACAAGTGCAGAGTAAAGGTGGAGAATCACCCCTCTTTATCTGATGGCCATGCTCCTCTGGATGAATCGTTGGATAGAGTTGGCCTTCTGAGCTGCATGAATGCCCTGACAACTCATGGCTGAGCTTCTTGTCAATCAATACCATCAAAAGTCTTCTTTTCCTTATACTTTCATCCAAAATCTTCATTTAAAAGAAAAATTAATTCTATGCCATACCTATGAAATGCTACTAAGTAACACCACAGTGTTTGAAAGTTCTCAGATAACTACTGTTCTGTTTTGTTGTTTTGTTGTTTGTACTTATTTTCTTAAAAGAGGGTCCCACAAATGCTGAAATGTTGTATGCATTGATTATGAAGTGAATTTGAAGTAAGTAGTCCCATACACACTTTTAAATAATTGTCTCACATTTCTATTGAATAGAATATTTTTTCTTTCTGTCTATTCACATTGCTCACTGTATGGTCCAAAGAAGATATTGCAACTACAGAATTTACAGTAAGACAGGCAACTGTTATTTCGTTTTACACATTAAGAAATGGAACCCAGTGGAATTAAGTGAGCCAAAGTTGAAAGAGTGGTTTTTGTAACTGAAGTGAATATGCGTAAACCAATTTTCTGTATTCTGGGGCACATTATTCTTTGGTCTGAAATGACTTCCATAAGAAAAATGGAATTATTAACAAATCCTCTCTATGGACCTCAACAAGAGAGTGAGACTCAGCTCAAAATACTTGATCATAACCAGATTCAAATCAAGTACTTTGAGACACAATTAAATTTTGAATTTGGAAAAGAGTTTTAGTCTTAAAAGCAGCTACAGAAAAGACAGAAAAGGAAAGGACACGTGGTAAGCAAGAATTTCTTTATTCAAAAACTTCCTAGGTCTTCATAACTTTTAATAATAAGTGACAACATGAGTGATAATTGAGCAGAGACATGTAAAACTAACCTAGCAACCAAACTAGTCTTCTGAGAATGTTTACTTTCCTCCTTAGTAAGCTTAAGATAAGCATCTGCTAAAAATGAATTAAGACACTGATTTTTTCATATCTTTCCAGTGTAACTACATGGAACAGCCTTCAGCCACCAGTACCTCTGAACTGGCAAGACCACTTTGCATTGCTTTGTATGAACACAGAAACTGCCAAACCAGTTCAGGCCAATAGTATGTCTCCCTGGTCCTTCTTTCTGACAGCAGCCAGTGTCAGATGCTTATAGAAGCAGAATAAGAAACAAGTACAATGCTGCATAAACTTTCCTGGCTTTTAGCATGGATTATTTTGAGGACTCCCTGAACTATGAAACTTCATTCTGTTAAACAGAAGTTCTTCTCTACCACTGTCTGAAAGCCTGTTTTGAATCCAGTGGCTTTCTGAATTGTGGTAATGACTTTCACAGTTTAATACTTCTAGTGCAAGAAGTGGTGTATTTCCATTAGTTTGCCTTTTTAACCTGCTTCTTGATTATCTGAGACAGTGACTCTTGTTTCTTAATTAGTCATTATTTCAAGGAATATATCATATGCCACAGATGTTGTCACTTATCTGGAGATTTACATATTGCTTATATAAGTAATTTCCTAACACCTTTGGTTCCACAAAACTAGGGAAGCCTAGAACTGTTCAAAATTAAATTTTCAGTTCTGCTGAAAATGTTAGTTGTGATTCAAGAAAAGCAAACTTGTGTCTCTGGAGATTTTGAATAGGGAATGTTGTTTTCAAACTCACCTCTGTCTTTAGGAAGAAAGCAAAATTTATCTTAATCTGCCAAAAAAAAGCAGAGGAAGTAAAGCAGAACTGCTGCAATGGCAACACAGCTCAAATGGCCCCACCCTGTAGCCCAGATGGAGGGAAATTTGTCAAATTTCACCCTCTGCCAGAAGCTGGAAATGGTAATTGATGAGGGCTTTTCAGTTTTCCCTTGTTTCCCTTGTTTTTTTTTTTCTTTTATCCCCCTTTCTTTCTTTTTTTTTTTTTTTTTTTTTTACGCTCAATGATTTTCAATCTTTCATGTCACCCAACTGTTAGTTCTGGTAAGGCCTGAATAGAGAAGCCTTAGTGAAGAAATTCTATCAGTTTTATTTAGGCCATCATTTGTCAAGTTCAATTTTAAAGTACCAAGTGATGGGGATTTCTTTAATGACATTTCTTTTCCCAAAGTGTTGATTTTCTTTCAAGCTCACTTTCATCCTTAGCTGATAATTGAGACCTTTTGAGAGGAATATGAAAATTAAACTTCCATGGATACCTCATTCAGAGAGTGAACCTCTCTGCCAGGGCTCACTGCCTCTGCATAAAATATCATTCTCCTCTGAAACTGAGTGTATAAATTAATATATGAGATTAATTTTTATTTCCTTTCTTGCTCTAGTTCTAGATGCTCATCTACTTTCAAACAGCTCCAGTCTATTAGGAGAGACTCAATGACAAATCCTTGGACATAAGTAACTATGAAAAATTAAGTCTTATATAACTTGGCCTCCTTCAAGCCTGTTCAACCTACATAAACCTTTTTTTTACAAAGGTCATGTTTAGGTTTCAATTTGAAGATAATCAGCTCTCTCTGAATGCGTATTATGTGTCCCTTTCCATTATCTCAGTGTTCTAAAAGAAAAAGGAAAAAAAAAATATGCATGTGCTACTTTTACCTATGCTCTTGTCTAACAAAAGCTCCTTGCTTCACTATCCTCTTCATGAAAAGAGTCTGCTGAATGCCTGGAGGCAAGTACTGCCTCCTTTTCTGCTCTTCCTTACAGCTGCAAGATCTGAACTTGTCTTATTTCACACTAGGACAGTAGGTATGATATTTCTTCAATGAATTTAACTTACCTAGTGCAGTCTTCATATCTGATCAGATTAATCTCATGGAAGAAAGATCAGGATTAACTATGAACCAGGCTGAGTGGCTTTGCATTGGGGTACCTTACACTTTAGCTGTGTCTTTGGGTCCTTTTTTCCTCCCTCCCTTTTCTTCTAGTAATAAATGAGAGATGCAGTTTTAAAATTCTAAAATTTTAGGATAAATATGAACCAGAAAATTAGTTATGTAAGAATTAAGATCAAGATAAGAAAATACTTAGGTAATTATCCTGTATAATGAAGTTGTTAATTTTTCCATAAAATTTATAAACTTTATGGTTGCTGGCTTCTGAAATCAGAAGAGTCTTGGTGTCCTTACAGAGAGTAAGAAGTCACAATACTTACACCATTCCCTTTACAAAAGTCTTTTGTTGTCTGACGTGACAGTATTGAAAGAAACATTTCAGGAATACTGTCTAGTTTCTAGATCAAAGATGTATGTAAAAGCTTAGGTTCAGATCATAAGAGTTTTAGGGATACATTATGTTAATATTTTATTGAATTTCCCATGGCATTTTCACTGGCAATAAGTTCAAGTGTTACTTTCTTAGTAATAACAGGTGTTGCTCATGTACTGCCTACTAAGTGAATGTTCTTCTATTGAGTTCTCCAGTTGGCATTTTCAATAGGAAATTACAACTTGTGGCCAAATTAACTTGCCTTCAGGAGCTATGCTGTTGTTGAATCATTAGATATAAAAGCAACTTTAATGAGGGCCCTCACTGAATGCTGTGTTGTATGAGGTTTATGTTATGGTTTGATTTGAAAAGTTACCAAAGCTTATGATGCAAGCTATCCAGCATCAAATCGGAAAACATTGTTGTTTGGATCGAAGTGTGGTTTTGATTATATGAATTCTGAGTTCTGGACCACTTTCCACACCATCTGCAGCCAATCTGCATAGCCTGGGAAATTCAATCAGACATCTTGCCCATCTGTAAAACCAGAACTGCTCTGTTGCAGTTTCACCCTAATTAATGGGGTTTATTTTATTTGCTTCTTTGTTTACTGCTAGCCCTACTCTCTAAATCCCATTAGAAAGAGCATAGACTAATTTCAGCACCTGATTAAAACATTTCTAGAGGTATTTTCTACATCACCTAAAAACCAATATATTTTGATTGATAAATTAAATATTTGTCATGGCAGATATGAGAATGTCTGTGTATTGTATATTCAACTTTAAAAAATAACTGTTTCCAAAGTCTCATTTTAACTTACTGAAAATTGGTATTGTGTGTACTTCTAGGAAATTAGATAACATTGCTTGAAACAGGTACAATGAGGTCAGTGTTAAAGAGGAACAGGGCAGGATATAGTAGAAGGCTAGGGAAATGCTGCCAGATTTGAAAAGATAAACAAAGAATATGAAGATTTGGGGCTCATGCTGCTGGTTTGTATCAACTAAATATAAAAGATAAAACTATTCAATCTGTTTTCAGAGATAATCCACATTTTTCTAGTCTGTGCATTTTAATTAAGAATAACAAAGATGCAGAAAGAGGGAGAGTGAGAAGATGAACTTGAGACTATACTGTTTTAAAACTGCTTTGAGGAGACCTGAGGCATCATTAGAAGCACGATTTGTTTTCTGAGCTGCTGCCCAAAGAGAATCAAATCCCAGCTGCTGCTAGTCTAATAGAAACTATGTTAATCAAGTAACAGAAAATGTTAGAAGAGAACCCCAAAACATGTGCTTTGTCCTCTGGTTTGAATTGCAGCTATAAACTGCCAGTTACAAACAATTTCCATTTCTAAAGAAAGATCAGTTACCTCTCTTTATTTTTCCATGATTAGACTGAAAAAAAGTGTGGTTGAGATCTTTCCTAGACTACTAAATTGATGGATTTGTAAAAGAGAAGAAAATTCTTTCAGCTATTAGAGAAATATAAGATCATACACACATGTGCACACACCTCTAGACCTTGATGATCTTGAAAGCTTGTGGTTGAAGGGATGCAGTCTCTGGAGAGGGCAGGTCAGGTGTAGGCAGCTGATTTTTAAAAAGTGTTTTCTGCAGGGATTTCATTACACCCACATAAAGCCAGAGAAAATCCTTTCCTAGGTCACGCATCCAACCTAGGCTTACCGGATGTGATTATTTTTGTGCTTTTCCAGATAAAGACACTGCTTAAGTACCCCAAAATTTGGAAAGGGCTTTTGGGTACCAGAAGCAGGCAAAGTCTGTCTGTGACACAAGATCAGCACTTTCTTGGTGTGACTCTCTCACCCACCTTAGCCAGACAGAGAAAATTGGGAATTTAAGTATGAGAGAGAGGCTGCAGCACATTTCCTAACACATGTGCGTACACCCATTCTCATTTCTTTGTTAACTAAGCCTCATATTGTGGCTTCTGCAGAGTAAAACTTTGAAAGCAAATGATGAATGAGTCTAATGTAGATTTTCAGTGAGTCCGAAAAAATAAATACGGTTTTAATGAGCTCTTTTTTGGACTCTCAACTCCTTAGGGCAGTTATTCTCCCTTATGAATCTTTGGAAACTGCTGAGCACTTTATGGTCACTACCATCCACAATTAATGAATAAAAATGATGGTGATTATATCACAAGAACCAGAACTCTGAAAAGCTTTAATCACAACAATGTAACAGATTAATTAGAATGTCCAAAAAACATAGAAACAATGCATCTGATTTTACAAAGAATTTCAGTAAAGTGGAAAATCAATTATATTTATAAGAGGTATAATAGCCATAAATACATAGCAAATGTTAATGCCAACTCTGATATAATGCCTTGCATCAGTAGATCTCAAAGCACTTTATAAAAGAAGTATATCATTACCATCAGAATGAAAACCAAATTAGTTTTGCTAATTTGAGCAAGGCAATTGCAATTTATGAGCAAGGCTGCATGATCAGGGTAGAAAAGGAGACAGATAGTTGTGTGTGCAGGTGAGTCAGTAATTTAACTTATTTTTGGGGGTAGAAAGTGAATAATGGGAGATGAAATACCTAACAAGCATAACAAAGAAAGGAAAAGATGAAGAAAAAAAGATGCTCCAATTTGATCTGGATATGGTAAACTGCAGTGAATAAAAAAGGAGCAGTTGGTCTTTGTCCAGTTTTAAATTGCCTATAACATACTTCTAAGAGTTATGAGGTTGTATATGATTAAGCAATTGACTTCACACATGTGCAATGGAATATTCTGCCCTGTTTTCAGTAGTTTAATCACCGGGGGCCTGTGGAGTCCTGGTAAATCCATTTGCAAGACATCACGGAAGCAGCCTTTGAGCAAAAACCTTGAGAATGGCAATCCAAAGGGACTCCTTATTTTCTATTTCCTGAAATGTACTTAGATTTTTTTCAATCTGACCTAAGATTTCCTATGTTTACCCACAGAGTTATAGTGCATGTCTATAGAATGCAAAGTGCAGCAACTTCCACTAAAGCACTATAGGAATAGAAACAGTCATAGATATGCCTTAGAGAACTGTGCTTTGTATTCTGGTCACAAGTTTTCAAAGGAATATTTTTATGCTGGGTAATGCTATGTCACTTCAGTAGTTTGGAGACAACTTTTCATTTGGGAATAAGGTCTACTGGTTTGTTTTTTGGTTTTTTTTTCAAAAGCTTTTTCACTTTTTAAAAGGTTTTGTTTTATTTTATTAATCTCAGTCTGGTTTCATTATTGTACAGGTAATTTGGAAATTCAAAAATTAAAATTAAGGGAAAAAAATGTTTGAACATATATTCCAGTAATTAAAAAAAAAAGTCTTGTGTCATTATGGAATTATCTTTTTTTGTTTTGTTTTGTTTTTCTTTGTTTTTTTTCGTTTCCCCAAACTGAAAGATAATTGCACAGGAGTCCTGTGGAATCTGCCATGAAGCTGAAGTTACCAGCTCCCTGGTATAGTTATCCAAGTGAGATAATTTGGAATTAATGTATTCAGGCAATTAAGCTTCATTTTCTGGCCCCTAATTGCACACACACACACAGAGGGATTTAATTTAAACATGAGGTCCTTCAGTGCTAGCAACTGTGTGGCCTGTTGTTTGACCCATGTTTTTATTATACAGATATTTGCATAGGACTTTTTGTGAGCTGTTCATCTGAGCTCACAGTAACATACTTTCTGCTTGGCCTTGTTCATTGTTCACAGGTTTAGAACCACCCCTACCCTAAACTGAGTTTTCTGCATGACACCTGATATAAATATGCCATGGAACATCTCTTTCCAGGTCCCTTTGCTTAAAGACCTTGGCAGCTGTAATTCATAATTTCTTCATATAATCTGGAGAAATCACTGAAAGCATTTTAAGGATATTTAAGGACTGTAATACTAAGAGTTTGTTACAAATTAATTTAATAGGTAATATTTATGGACCCTAGCTTGTAATGACAGAGTAATTTTTCCCTCAGCAGCTGTGTGTTTTACTCTCTTCTGCCATATGTTGTTATTTCCACCCATAGAAATTGTGATTAAAATGCTGTCCAAAAAGAATTATGTCCTTTCACATAGGTTTTTGACCACTCCCCATCTGGAAGTCTCAGGGAGACTTTCAGTATCTCCATCTGGTACAACATTGTATCTCCTTGCTAAACACAGATGGAAATGGAATATGAAGGCCGAGGAAACAAGAGATTCACAAGTGTTCTGATGATAGGGAGCACTTCAGGAAAGACTAGAGAAATTCTTCAGACATTTATCACAAACTATACGGCGGATGCTGACTCCTAGCTATCAGCATCCTCTATTAACTCAAGCCAAATCTTTTTCAACAAAATCCTGCCTTGGCAAGCTTCTAGAAAACCAAAGACAAATAAATGAGGAATAAGTACTGACTCAAAGAGTGATGTGATTTTTCCATTTTATTTAAATGATTCAACTTTCATGGTGCAGTTCTGCCTGTGACCCATGCCAGTGTATCACATCATGTTTAGAGAGGTCAAGGGCATACCTATCACATATCCAGTTTTGCTCTTCTGTTTTGAAGGGAAGAAAAATTTACCTGTGCATGCCATTTGCCCTCAGGGTCAGATGTCAGGCCCTGGCCCTGTCTGCTTTTCTACTACAGGAACATCCAGGAAGATCACATGTGTTGTGAAGAAGACAATTTGCTAAGTAATGAGACTTTATAGATACCCTTTCTGGGTCTCTGTTCCTTAACTCCTCATGCTGCAGGAAGGAAAGTCTTTTGAGACTCAAAAGGTCATTTGGAGGTGGGGGAGAATCTACTGTGGGATGGAGCATGTGTGGAGAAGTGAAACAGACAGCCTGAAGTAGATTGTTAGACTTATTCTTATTTTAACTTGGTGACTGTAAATGATCCAAAATTGACTTCTCTCAGGGCCTTCTGGAGCCTCAGGTGGCCTGGAGATTCTCTACTTGAAGCAATTTTGAGTCTGCTTAAGCCAGAGCCCCTGCTCAATGCATGCTAATATCGTACACATTCTCTTTGTGTGTGCTTTCATTGTTGCTCTCCTTAAACGTGGACAGGCAATGCAACTCCAGATGAATGTGGTCCACGAATGTGACTTATTACTAGCCTTTTGTTTTTTTGATTCCACGGTTATCAACAGCACTAAGGTGAACTAACATACTTAATGCCCATTTTTTTGGAAGGGCTGCATCCAGAGTGATGCTGAGTGCTTCCTGAAACTGAGCAAGCATGCTCTGAGAAATCAGTGGGAGGTGAAAGACCTCAGCATCTCTAACGCTGGGCCCAGCATGATGCAGAAGGAGCACTGTTTCCTACTAGTATGTACCTAATTGTACTGAATTGTAGTACTATTTCTACAGTGAGATAAGTTAATGAACCTCAGCTGATTATGCCCTAGTTTACTTAATAGTTCACATTATTATTTAAATGTGAAGCAGTAAGTATGCCAGCCTATAATTGTTTTTACTACTTCTCTGTTTTATTACAGTGCAGCTGTAGTACGTGGTTTAATTATGTTTTACTCTATAGTCTATATGTAAATTAAGAGAATGGTGTCTCTTTTCCTGTCTGACAATGCAAGGAAGGGAAAGATTAGCAGCTAAATGGGTGAGGTCCAGGAGTGAGAGGTGGGGGAGATACAGCAGACAATCTGTGACCTTAACCAAGCCATGTGAGCTGCATTTTCTGAACAGAAGACCAGAGATCAGTGCACTGAGCAGCCCTCTGCCTTGTTTTGTGCAAGAGACTCCTCTCCGCTGCAGGAGAAAACTGAGCAGCATGGTGTGAAACAGAGATACAGCTGTGAAATGGCTATAGATGTAGAAGTTAACAGGTAGTTTTTCAGCCCTGCTGAGTGCCCAGAGCTCCTGTTCTCTTCAGGGGAGTCAAAGCTGTAGAAAATCAGGCCACTGCTTTAGTTGCCTAAATAAAGATTTAGTTTCCTGGCTGTTATGAGCCTCAGTTCCTGCGTTGCTATAAAAAGGATAACAGTCCTCTGGCAAAATAATACTGCTTAGAAATGTCACATTTGTTTCTTGACCACAAATCATATCCACCTGGAAGCTATTTGGGAAGAGAAGGGAGGCCATGGAAACTTGCCTGACATCAAAGCATGGGCCTCTGCCACTACCCCTGGTGTGACACGCTTAGCACAACTGCCTCTGATCATTTCTTCCTCTGGGGCTCTCAGGTCATAGCTTTTCATGTGTGTTTTAGCTAGTTGCCTTTGGGCCACTGCTGTCTTATCTCTGTGTAATAAGTGGACAAGTTTCTGAGGCTAAAAGTTTTTTTTTACCTAGCCATGTAAGCAGAAAGGAAGTTGAGGTCCATATTCATAATTCTGTGACTGGCCCAAAGCAGAGGAAATGCCTGGCAGCAGGAGGGGAGGAGGGTGTAAAGACATGCAAAGATGATGAAAAATGGATCCCTGCAGGACCACCAATGAAAAATACTCCAGGCTCTCTGTCAGTAGTTTTTCTAAAGGTTTTCAGATGAAAAGATTTGAAGGGGGAATGAGCTGTCAAGATGAGCTGCCAGTGTACATTTGCAGCCCAGAAAGCTAACCATATCTTGGCTGCATCAAAAGAAGTGTGACCAGCAGTTCGAGGGAGGTGATTCTCCCCCTGCATTCTGTTCTCATGAGACCCCACCTGGAGTACTGGATCCAGTTCTGGAGCCCCTATTACAAGAAAGACATGGACATGATGGAGCCAGTAGGATGATCAGAGGGCTGGAGCACCTCTCCTGTGAAGACAGACTGAGAGATTTGGGGTTATCCAGTCTGGAGAGGAGAAGTATCCGAGGAGACCTTATTGTAACCTTCCAGTATCTGAAGGGGGCTACAAGAAAGCTGGTGAGGGACTTTTTAGGATGTCAGGTAGTGATAGGACTAGGGGGAATGGATTCAAACTAGAGGAGCATAGATTTAACTAGAGGAAGGTAGATTTAGATTCAATATTAGGAAGAAGTTCTTTACCATGAGGGTGGTGAGACACTGGCACAGGTTGCCCAGAGAGGTGGTAGAAGCCCCATCCCTGGAAGTTTTTAAGGCCAGGATGGATGGGGCTCTGAGAAACCTGAGGTTGGGAGGGGGGAGGTGGGAGGTGTCCCTGCCCAAGACAGGGGGGATTGGAACTAGATGATCTTAAAGGTATCTTCCAACCCTGAGAATGCTATGAAATTCTATGAAAAAAAAAAAAAATCCCAGGAATTGTCTGAAAGTTGGGTGAAAAATTCTTACAGAATTGCTCTATGTCTTTAAATTTGAGAGAAAATATTCTGCACTGATTTTATTGTATTTTGCAGTTAATATGCTGCATGTCACATAATTAGTGGCTGTGTTGTAATATACATAGACAAGAGGGGAAACTAACAGTAGAGAGAATATTCAGCCTTAATTACTGCTGCTTAAATTCTATGTGCTTGCATATGCAACCATACTAGAGCACTGGTGTACTGATTACTACCATTATCTAACAAAGTATATTTCTTCTCCTGGTAATGAAATCTAAGAAGTCTAAAATGGTATAAATATACCCAGAGTAATAAAGCAGAGTGGGCTGAAAAGTATTCACAGCATGGGGGAGCTGATGAATTTTAGAACAGCTTTTTAACTCACAGACAAATTAATTGCATTCCATATTTTTAAAAAGGGTGTAAACAAAACCAGAAGTTGGTAAGGGGAAGATAGTTTTACCTTTCTCCTGATTTCACCAAATATCTGTTTGGTCCTCAGTGAATATTATTGTAATCCACTTGCTCCTTGTAAGTTATCCAGTTCAAACCTAATGATTAATTCTATAAGAAGGACAGTGCCAACATGTGAAACAGGATTTTTTTTTATTTTAGCACTATGCTTGCTGTATTAAAGACTGGATTGTGCTTGAAAATTCCATCTTCTGCTCCTCTGTTTCTGTGACCAGTGTGCTATGATCTGTTTTGCTGTACCTAATCTAAATCTATCTGATTGCACTAACAGGAGTTTTAGAGGACACCAAAAGCTGTTGTCAAAAACCCAGACTGCAATTGTGAATGGATTTTATGAAGTCTGACATTAAGGCTCACACTGTCCCCAGCTTCTCAGAGTTGACAATAGACATTTTTCTCCATTTTTGGAGTAGCTGCTGACAGCCCTACCTACTACACAAAGTTGGTTGTTTTCAGTTAAGAGCTTTTTTGCAGGTGGAAATTGAGAACTGTAATTAAATGCCTATGAGAAGGGAGAGAAGGAAGGGAGAGGAAGTCCTGAGGATAAAGTTTATAACTTTATATGCAGGACCTCTGCAACTGGGATGACCCTAGGAATGCAGAGTTTTTAAGGTTGGTTTTGCAGCGTTGAAGGAAATGTCCACTTGGACCTGTGAAAAATGGAACTCTGATGAGAAAGGATGAGTTGATTTTTTTGAAACTTGACTTACATTCTTAGAAGCTAAAGACATCTAATGAAATATAACAAGGAAGCAAATATCTTTCCACACTTATTTCCACTGTGGCACTGTTATATAGTCTTGATTTAATAGAAGTGCTTGGAAAATGGTGCCCCTTGATTGTTACTTCATGGTTTTAAAGTGACAAGCCATAAACGGTGAAGAGTCACTCTTTGATCTTAAAAAGCTTGAAAAGATAAAGCTTTACTCTGTTCAAATAATTTCAGGTAATAGTAAGTAATCCGAATTGAGTCTCAGGGCTGCAGGGCTTTACATAAGTGATTCGCATTTGAAGAGGTTCTGAATAAACATGAATTCAGATTTCATGGACCTTTTTATAGTTTTAGACACTTTAAATAAACTTTGGTTAACCTTCTCAGGCTGAGGCAAAAGATAGCATGCACCCTGTAAAAGAAACTTCAGCCTATAGGAGAAATTATGACAGAGGCTCGAGGGATGAAGGAAAAAGTTGGGTATTAGTTTTAGCCAGATCTGAAAAAGATTCTGCCCTTCCTTTTGCACCTGGGGAATGGATAAGTCAAGGAGCTTTAATAAATCAGCTAGTATCAGCAAGAAGCATGAATTCAGGAGCTTTGGAAAGCTTTCTCCAGATGGGGATGGTGGGGGTAAAAAATACTTCAGTGTTTTGTGCACACAGCCTGACTGCACTGGGATCAGATATGTATCTGGGATCAGACATAGATCCAGTGTTCAAACACCCTGATCTCTGCTGGACGTAATGCCCTTGAGTCTTGGAAGGCTTTATGAAGAAAAGTGAAAGAGAGAGCCAGGGAAAAACTGTGCCTCATTCATAAATCTGTTTTCAGAGATGGCCTTGAAAGCTTGTCAGCTGTGGAAGTCAGACACCTCTGCTCCATTAAGAGAACAACTTCTAGACCCTTTGAAGGTGATGACTGTTCTTGACATAAAGAGAAATTTATCAAAACTGTTCCTATTAGGCTGGACATGAAAAACAACACAAGTGCAGGAACCCTGACCCTCTTGCTGGTGCTGAAGACTTGTCTTTGGCATTTCTAGCTGCCCATGTGTTCTCCAGCTCCACGTAAGACACTAAGGGTTGTATTACAATGTACTAGGAGAGTTAGTATCTGTTTGGAAGACAGATATATGTATAGTGACTCAAAATGAGACATCATTGACTAATCTTCATCCACCTAGAAAAAGAGAAATATGAGAAGGGTTCTGTTAGAAATGTACAACAACATAATGGTTTTATCTGTTTATCTTGTCATAAAACAAGTGGATCTGGATTTTTACACATTTAGGTAAGTTGTGAAACTCCTTGTCACAGATGATGCAAGATTTAAAGAATCCAAAATGGGATTAAACATTTAACTAAAGGCCAAGAAAACCAAAGGCACTGCCCCTGTTGGAAAATCTTGAGATGGAAATCAATGGAGATGGGGGTAGCTATTTTTCAGGGAGGTATTGACCTGTTTACTATGGCCTGGGAATCCGTTTCTGGATGCCATTTTATACAGAACCAGAATGGACCCTTTCTCACTCTTGATCACATCTAACTTCATGAAGACACAGCACTCCCAGTATTTTTTGATGCAGTATCTGTGATCCTCCCTGCTGGACTGTGGGATGGTGTTAACTTAGAGGTCCTCTGAGGCACAACACAGAGCCTCAGAAGTGATTGTATGATACAGCAGGCTGTATATCATCTCTTGCATAAGATTTCCATATTCACTAGTGCCTTTTTTTTTTTCCTTTTCAAGAAATCTAGCAAGCTCTAATTTCATTCTTAAATTACTTTATTCTCAGTTCACTTTCTTTTTTATTTATCTATTTGTTTATTTTAAACTATTTTAGTTTTCTTCAGATACCAAACACTTCAAAATTGGATGAAGCACATACCAGTGACTCCCAGCACAGCAGATACTTAAATTCAGTTCCACACTTGAAGATAACTAAAATACCTATTTTCTGGGAAGTTGAGTCTAGTTGTAAGGCTTTCAAGAAGACAAACTTGTTTTAGAGATGTAGGGAAAAGATTCCAAACTTTTTCTATTGAGTCCTAGGGGAAAAAAAAATTAAATCCCTCGGGTTGAAACTGTCCTTAAGAACAAATTTGTACCTAATGGTACAGAGGAGGTAGATTTTTAATTTGTTTTAATAGGAGCTTGGTCTTTAATCACAAAAAGATTTATTCATTCAAATTTTAAAGTAAACAGAGCAATTTTGATCTGATCTTTTCTTGGGATGTTGAGAGAGGGTGGAGTACCAGCTGTTGGATGTGGGCATGGATAAAGGTAGAAAATACAGAAAGAAAAACTGACAGTAGTATTCATCCCTGCCTACTTTTTTATTTTGATGCAATTCAGAGTTGAAGAGTTTAACTTGAATTGCCACTCTTATAGACCCAGAGATAAAACTTTTTAAATGAAGCTAAACATGTAGAGAATACTCAGAGTCAATTACACCATCTCAGTTTGAGGGAGAGCAATTTACTAAAATAACATTACCTCAGTCTCTTGAAATTGTCTGGACATAATATAATGTTTCTCCTTCTTTGCAGCTTTTTAGTCAAATCTAGGCAGATTAAAAAAAAAAAGGCATTGAAGGCTCACTGAAAAATCTTTTGTAGCTGGGAATTATGTACTGCATTCATACTACAATATGAATAAAATGGGAAGACATGTGAACATGGTAGGGAGCTTTCTTCTGGATGCTCTTTCTACTGAATTATATATACGAGAAAAAGTTGGAGAACGTCTGATTTATACTAAGAAATGGAATCAAGAGAAGTTTGTGAAATACGAATAGAAACCTGAGTGAGAAAGAGGTAGGACCAAAGTCATTGTCTGAAGAGCTAGGAAGCTGGGATTCAGTCATATTTCTCCTTAATGAGGGAGTTGTTCCATGCTCAGATGCTTTGAAGTGATCACATAGGACAATGAAATGGACATGTTGAAGAGAGATTTGGATCACTGAATCGAAAACTTTGAACATGTCTTTCTTTTCAACGAAGTGAAGACAAATTAGCAGAGTGGAGGCAGGCAATTTCTCAGCATGTGTATTTTGCTTTTCAGCCTACCTGTTTATGTATCTTTAAAAATATAATTCTATCCTAAGCTAATTATTGGTCTACATTTTGATGATATTCCAGTATAATTCAGTATATCAGTAAAAGACACATGTTTTATTAAAATATCTCACACTTCACTTCAGAAGTTGCCAGCTTTTTATGCATACTGAATGGCATTCTTAGTACAGTTATATTTCTGTCTGTAATGTCATGAAAAAAGAAACATCCTTAAGATTCAAATGATACTTATAAATTGATTTTTACTGAAGTTTTGCTGACTGATGAACTTTATTTATGGTAGTTTTCTTGCAGAAGAAAGAATGACTGTCAAGTTAGCCATCAAATAAATGCAGGCATTGATAAAGGATAAAAGTACAAAAAGTGGCTATGGCACAGAGAAACTGTTTTCTCTTTTGAATCTAGTCTGAGAGTTATTAAATCTTAGTGGGTCATTTTTATTATTATAGTGCATCTTAGGAGTCTAGAAGGTCTTAATATTTCAGGCTGTCAATGTAGTGAAGGCAAGCCTATGTAATACAATATTTAAGACATAAAATAAAGTTGTACTTCTTCTAAATATTAAAGTACCATTCTTAGAAAAAAAAAGAGGATTTGCCCTCATGCCCTAATCAAAATCCAACTAAATAACCTGCACTAGGGCTACTTTAATTTATTGACTTTGATGTCAATATCTTTGTTTCTGCTCTATATGCTGGAAGAGGGGACAGTGGTGCTCTGCTCTTTCAGATATGTATGTGTTGTCTGTCAGTTATGCAATATATTTGTGCAAGATATGCATTATTGGTAAAACTGAAAGCTAGACTAGGATTAGTTTCATAGCATGGTGGCTAGAGGTGCACAGGTACTAGGTGGCTATATCAGATTCTACTACTTGCACCAATTTATATTAAAGTATTTATATAAAGGAAGGACTTTCTTCACCTTAGAAACATACCATGCAGTGGTCACTAACTCATCTTACTTCTGTGAATTGCCTTCAAATCGCTCAATCAGCTCTCTCAACATTTCCAATCTTTTTGGTATTGTCAAGTATATTGCTTGGATTCTGTTAGTTTGTGATTTTCCATTCTTTGGAGTTTGATGTCAGCATGTCAGGAATTTTCAAGCATTAGAAAACAGTTTTTGTGTGACTGTTAAAACTTCTTCGTGCCATAACAGACACCTGTGTGAATAGAATGTTCTGGTCACTCAGGGGAGATGGATAAGCTAGGGGTCTGTTTTTCTTTAATTCTGACATTGCTCATTGTACACTGTTGGAACCTTGCACAGAAGGAGAAATTATCACTGTATCTGCCTTAGCAAATGCACAAATACCTCTGTGGGTATAATTTTTATCACTTAAATTTCTTTATGCATCTATCCTAATTTCATTCTCTGTGCTTAAAAACAGGACTGTATGATCCTTTTATTTTTAATTGGCAGTCATATATAGACTTTAGTCACTTGTGTTAAAAGATGATACATTCTAGATAAATAATACCTGGCTTGTAGTAGACGGAGACTTTTTTATGTGAAATTGTCCTGGTTTGGGCCACGATAAAGGTAATTTTCTGTCTTGTACTTTTGCTTTCAGTTAAGTCTCTTGTGAGTAGCTGCACTTGCTGAAATTAACAGCAAGTTTCTCAGACAGTTCCCTGCTTCTGGCACTGATAACACTTGATGTTTTTAGTTACAGCTAGAGGCTGGTGTGGAGAACCAAGGACACTGCTCAGTTCTGAGGAACATTTTGCCCCCCAGAAGGAAAAAAGGAGTAAAGAGGTCATACCTTCAGCCTTCTTTGGGGAGGAATAGACAAGATAGATGGCCAAACAAATTATTCCATCCCATAAATGTCATACGCACTATAAATTTGAGGGATCACAAGGGTCAAATCCCTTCCTGCTTCTCCTTCACCTGTCCCTGTTTGCTTTGGTATGCTGGGAGGATTCCATCCACTCCTCTGCTTGTGGTCCTGAATCTGTGTGTTCCTGCCTCCAGCTCCTGACTGCTTCTGACTCCAGGATTCCAGCATGGACTTTCCCAGGGCTGCCCTGCAGCCTCGGTGGTGATGTGAGAGTTATTGGGGGGGAGGGGGAAGGAACGTGGTATCAGCTTTCCTGTATATTTGTATATATTTAGTAATTTTTCCTATTTATCATTACTGCTTCATTAAAGCTGTGTAATTTATTTTCCAACCCATAAGTCTCTATCCCTTATTCTCTCTCCTTTCTTTATCAGGGAGGAGAGGGGGATTAATAGAGAGCATCTGTCATTCGGTTTAATTGCCAGGCCAGTGTTAATCCGTGACAGAAATATATTTAGTTAACTAGAGATCTCATAAATATTAAGACATATTGCAAGGTGAGAAGGGAGAAAAAAAAATGAGAAATATATTTGTATTGTATCTGTATTTTCAAAGCTTTGTGAAAAATCTACTCTTCAGGTTCAAACAAAGCACAGACAGGAGGGATCAGGAAGGCAGTAAAATATAAAAGTGCAATAGAAAATGTCTCTATTCATCCTCCTCCTCCCAGTATTTCAAGGTTTAAAGTTTAATTGACAGTGGCATTTCTTAAATGTTTAATGACATTTATGGCTGGACATCTGAGGGCAGAATTTGAGTTTCATCATAAGTGGGTTTTTATGCCACGCCAGACCAGGTTTCTCTGAAACTAGAGGTCTTCTCCCTTCTACAAGCCCATTCCTTATTTATATGCTAGGTAGTTTCTAGATTTCTCTTAAGGATCACAACATACATTCTTTTCAAATGAACTCACCTAACAAAGAATAAATTGTCATCTTAAAAAGCCTATTCTAATTTCTCAATGTTCCTTTACATTACCATAGAAAAATTTGGGTTAGAAGGGACCTCTAAAGATCATCCAGTCCAACTCCTCTACTATCAGTAGGGACATCTTTCATGACATCATGTTTTCCAAATCTTCATCTGAGCTGATCTTATACACTTCCAATGAAGTATGCACTACTTCTCTGGCAAACCTGTTCCACTGTCTCCCTATCCTAATCTTAAAAAAATTTATTCCACATGTCCAATCTAAATTTTTCATTTTAAAGCCATCCTGTCACCTACATGCCCTGGCAAAAATCTGTCTTTTATATAAACCCTCTGTAATTATTAAAATGCTTTAATACGTTGTTCCTGGAACTTTCTCTTCTCCAAGCTGAACAATCCCAATTCTGTCAGGCTTTCTTTATGAGAGATGTGTTCCAGACCTTCTCTGTTCCTGCTCAAACAGATCTATGTATTTCTTGTACTCAGGATACCAAAGCTGTACAGAATACTCCAGTGGGGGTATCACAAGATCAGTCATATCCACCAGTACCTTCATGCACTTCTCTTCAGGGATTCTCTCAGTCCATTCAAGCCCCAGTCAGTATTTATCTTGAGTATTGCCCTGACAGAGGTGCAGGACTTTCCATTTTGCCTTGTTGAGGTTCATACATGGGCCCATTCTGTACATGTATAAAGGCAATCCCCAGTACAAATAGAGGCTGGGTGGAGAATAGAATGAGAACATCCCTGATGAGGATGATTTGATGGTGAAGGGCAGTGACACACTCTGGTCTTGTGAGACCCCACAAGGTGTATTGTGTCCAGCTCTGGTGTTCCCAACATAAGAAAGACATGGAGCTGTTGGTCTGAGTCCAGAAGAGGGCACAAAGATGATCAGAGGGCTGAACTATGAAGACAGGCTGAGAGAAAGCTTCTAGCAGCCTTCCAGTACCTGAACACGCTACAGGAAAGCTGGGAAGGGAATATTTGCAAGGGAAAGGGAAATGGTTTTAAACGTGAAGAGAGTAGATTTAGACAAGAGATTAGGAAGACATTTATCACTGTGAGGGTGGTGAGACATCACATAAACTATGAATAATGCAAATAACATTATTAGACCTAAGAATTAAAAACTGAAATATGGCATGATAAAAAGTAATTACGAAAGCTATAAAGACTATTTAATACTAAATGAACTATAAAAGTCTTATTTCAGAAGAATTAAGAGTTTTAAAGGAGAAACTTATTTTTTTAGAGAAATACTCTCTTCCACATTAATTAATTCTGATTACATCAATACACATTTTGGCAGTTATATAAATTACAGATGTCTCTCTTATATGCAGTATGGAAGTACTTCCTCTTGAGGCTTTGTGTTTTTCCATGTAAACAGCTCAGAAATATGTAGGTATTTCAAATTTATTTTACACACAAGTATATATATCTATATATAGAGAGAGATACATGATCTTCCTTTTTAATTCTTTTTCTCTGCAAAATAGCAGTACTACATGAAGACTGACAACTGGTGGAAATTTCTGATCAGCTTCCACACATGTTCTGTGCCAGTGGAGCTTTGGGTGGTCCTTTACAGGTCAACTATGAAGATCACAGCATATGGAAAGACATTATAAACCTCTGGAAAACAGCAAAATTATAACAGGCTACTTGAGGCTACATGAAACTGTGACTGCAAGTCATGTTTCACTGTCCAAGTTTCATGTCTCTGTGTTCTGTTGAGCCACCAGAAGTATTCTGGGAGGTGTGTAGAAATCACATAATAATAAAACACAGATTTTGCACCCTCAAAAGTAACAACTGTTTACACTCAGGTTTTTGAAAACTATTTGACAGCTGTCTGAGAGCATATTATTTAATTTTTAAAGTTTAAATTTACAAGCTTGTAGGAATGAGCTCTAGGAATGGAAATGTAGGTGTGATATTAACTTCAGGCATCAATATATCGCACATATAAAAATTAAAGTCCAGATGGTGGCCCATTCAAAATGCCAACTTTCCACACCACGTAATGGTGTGATATTTTATTAGCATAAGACACGTGACTCTGATGAATCAGGACCTATACATTTTTATTTGAAGGAAATGAGACTTAGAATTTTGTGTTTATTATGTGCTTCCATTCTGCTCTCTGGGGTGAGATGCAACTGAGGACAAAGAACACAGTACCTATCCCCAGTGTTTAAGGTCTATGGATAAGACAAGGAGAGGTGCTCATAAATGGCAAACAGCGCCAAGTACTGAAACAATACTTATCATCATGTCAGGACACTGTTGTACAAAAAAAAATATTGTGGCATAACAGCTGACATTTTGTGGCCACCACAACAAAGTAAAGTCTTACAGAGAGAGTTACAGAAGAGGAAGGAAATGGATTTACAAGTGTTTAAGGTAAGCTTTCCTAAGCAGCCACAATTTCAGAGGACAAAGGACACTATTGTTCTTTTGAAGTGTGGTTGTCACAGTTCTTCCCCAGACTTTCAATTTTAAATGAGTGCTTAAAAGCAGGAAAGTGACAAAAATATTTGGGGCACTGGGGGTGAAAGTGAGCAAATAACAGCACAATGCCTCATCTAAGGCATTCATGTGCTGGTACTCTGTGAAAATGATAAATTAGGGAATAATCATTGCAGCAGCTCTCTGGATGGGTACTTGCAGGGAAAGTGACCTGAACCTTGTAAGAAAGTCTGCAGTGTTAGCTCTGATGGGAAAGCAAAACTGTGGCAAGACACAGAATCAGATTACACTGACTCTAGAGTTATCCCCAGTGGTGTTTGAGGTGGAGGAAACTTGATTTCTTTTTTCTTGTTTCATTCCATTCTAACTTTTACAGGCAACCTAGCAATCAGTATTAATGTTCTGCTATTTATCTATTATATTTGAGATGTACATTGAATATTTAGTAACTGATTAAAAAATGAGTCCTCAAACCTGAATATTTACACTTGGATACTTAGACTTCTAAACTTGAGGTAGTCAATGCAATGAGGCCTTAGCTTTTCCTCTCAAGACAAGTGTTTGACTTTGGCACAGCATCCAAACAGCCTCTTCCTCTGGTGATGAAAGACAGTACCGGGTAGCTAGCTGATAGACATCCCATTTGTCAACACTAAACTCAAATGAGATGCAGTAATTCCAGTTCTCTTACTTGGTTTCTTTTAGACTCCTTGCACTGTGTTAGTTTTAATCTTGATTCAGGATAATTCCTTGATTTTTTTTTGTTTTTTTTTTTTAACTCCTGAATATCATTACTGCTGACAGATGAGAAAAACTATTTTTTAAACTTCTTTCAGGGAAAGAAATGTTTTGCTGATAACTCATCTGTGAGAAGTCATAGAATCATAGAATGGCTAGGGTTGTAAGAGACCTTGAAGATCATCTAGTTCCAACCCCCCTGCATAGACAGGGACAATTTCCACTAGACCAGGTTGCTTAAGGCCTCATCCAACCTGGCCTTAAACACTTCCAGGGAGGGGGCAGCCACAACTACTAACTACACTCACAGGAAAGCATTTTTTCCAAATGTCTAACTTAAATCTCCCCTCTTCAAGTTTCAAACCAATTCCCCTTGTCCTTTTACTACACGTCCATGTAAAAAGCCCTACCCCAGCTTTCTTGTGGGCACCCTTCAGGTATTGGAATGTTGTTGTAAGGTCACCTTGGATCCTCCTCTTCTGTAGGCTGAACAACCCCAGATTATTTAGCCTGTCTTCATAGGGAGATTCTCCAATCCTCTGATCATTTCAGTGACTCTCCTCTGGATGTGTTCCAGGAACTCCCTATGTTGGGGACTCCAGAACTGGACACAGTAGTCACGAGTCAAAAATTCTAACAAAAGCTCTTAAACTGAAAGACCTTGAGGAAGGGTACTGTGTATCTTCTGTCTACTTTCTGACTGCTTTCATCCTCACTACTTAGTGATCCATTTATTTTGCCCTTCTCCTTTTATACAATGAAAAAAATATTAATTCTACCCATCTGAAAAGAACTGTAAATAGGAGAGATATGGTCTGTAACTTAATGAACTCTTCAAACTCACATGACTTGCCATTGTTCCCGGGGGTATTGTTTCCTTCTTCTCTCCCCCCCAGATATATACTTCTAGTGTTTCCCACCTACTGGAGGTGAAACTGAAGTTTGAATCAGCTGGTCCACTCAATTTGTAGAACATGCATATTAATGAACAAAAAGATATTTCCATGACATCTGCTTGTTTATCTAAATCCTCAAGGGTTTTATTTGACCTCAGATGAAGAAGGAGACATAATGCACAGTTGATGATGTGGAGTGAGAAGAAAAGAGAGGAGAGCATAACTGTGTCTCTTGGCAATGACCTGGGGTGCTTACTGGATTAGGTGCAGTATAAAATATCACAGGTAGCCTCTGGCTGAATCCAAATTGAATCACAATTCCTTCACGTTCTATATTATTGCTGTTAGACTATCCCTGTGATTTATTTTCACCTCAGTTTTGGTTAGAGATGAAGGGTGTTTCAGTGATAAGAGTACTTTCTGAAAACAAAACAATAGTGTTTCATTTTCCTGCACCACCATTACTCACCCTGAGTTTGTGTCTCCATGCTGCTGTCTCAACAACACGATATTTTACTGCCTTGTGCAGCTGTCATTAAGATGCGTTCAGTAAAGACTGGTGTTCAGATGTTGTTGGGCATGGAACTTTATGGGTGTTGAAGATGTGCATTTAACCTTCAGTGTGACTTATTTAGTAATATCAAGGGTCAGATTTAAATTTTAGGGCCTCAATTGCAAATCCCTAGCCCAAGACCTTACCTAGTCTCAGGTTGTTGTAATACGTTACCTGCTACTCAGACAAAAAAAAAAACAAAACCAAAAGAGAATGGTGAATGAGCAATGCCTGTACTTGAGGTAGATAATGCATTCCTTACAGGATGGTAAGCACAATGATGGACAATAACCATAATAACTTTAATATCTGTTTCAGATGGAAGAGATAAGAGCTGTCTAAGAGCTGGAAGAGATAAGAGCTAATGGCTAAGCCCTGAGTTACTTTCCCCTCCCACATAGTTTTAGCTTCACTTGGAGCCTGTTAAGCCTTCATAGGTAAAAAGACAGATTTGAGGAGAGCTTATCATTTGGTGAGGGCCTAGCTGTCTCCTCTCCCTTGGACATACACTGTTCTCTGAGAATTCAGGCTGTCTTTTTTTGCTTCAAGCTCTATCTTGCACCATACCTTTCCTTGCTCTGGTAGCTGCTATGGCTCCCTCTATGATGTCTAAGAGTAGTTTTTGGAATTTTGAATCTTAAAAAAAATACAGTTGTGAATTAAGGCAGTCTCTCGTGTAATAGGTTCTGAGTAGTTTCTTTTATCTTTTTTCTTCTCAAAGAGAACTCTTACATACAGTCTTATCATCTTCCTCTTAGACTCACATGTAATTTTCATTGGAGTCCTGGAGATGGTTGCCCTCAGCCTTGGGTTGCCACTCAACCCATGCATATCCAAAGAGTTATCTGACCTAGATTTTTATAAATGGTTGGTACTGTAATATTTTCTGCAGTTTGGAACTGTCTTCTTAAATGACAAGATTCTTGCCCACATTGGCCATGCAGTCCAAGACGTTTAGGCCTATTTATAATTCCTTTTTTAATTTCTACCCCTGTAACATCACCAGAGACCTTTCAATCTTTGGATGCCCCTTCCATTTCTTGGGATGGAAGGCAGGTAAAAAGGTATCCCTTTTATCTACTGGCCTTGGTTACCTGCCTATACGTGGCAACTGATATTTTTGTCATATTGCACAGCCTTTCTCCTCTTTTTTATCAAAGAGTACCTTTTACTGGTGTCCAACTTTCATGTATGATGCAAAACATCTTGATGAAGGGCACTTGCGTTGGGGCAGTCAGTAGATTTTGCATACCTCAAAAATGGGACATAAAAATAATTGTGCTTCTGTGAACAAGAAAGACAAGGCAGTGTGAGGATTACTTGATTCTCATTTATACATTTTAGACATCAATCTGTCCTTTTTTTCTCTGAAATCATTCATGGTACATGCATATTAAATGTTGAACAAGATGTAGCTCATTATCTGGTTCATGCATTTTCTGGCTTGTAGATTGTCAACAATGAAAATGGGCATATGGAGAAAATGCAGGTACAGTAGGTATTTATTCGTGTAACTTTTAGTGGCTAATGAAATTAAATCATTTTGAATGTGTAATATTGATAATCACCAAATATATTTACATAATCCCTTTTTCTCACAGTGATTATAGGATTTGTGTGACAAGACTTACTTTGAAGCAGAATATTATTTATCTCTCCATTTGGTATTCCATTTTCCAGGATAGATGGGTTTTATTTCTCATTTTTTCTTGCATTTACAATCACGTCTTTTCCTAAGCAGCAGTGTTCAAAGCAGAGAGGTACTCTGGGGATTTAGCTTTAGTGTGTGTACTAGAATTTTAAGCTTTATGCAAAATTATTTGCTATCAGTGGTGAATATCCCTGTACTCCTCTAAAATGTATTGGCAGTTTCTAAGAGCTTCTGACATCTGGAGGTTCTGACAGAGTAAAGAAACACAGAATAAATGGTTGTGGTTTGTTCTACTTCGCTCCTGTGTTTGTAGTGTCAACACATTGTCTTTGAGCTCTTAAAGAGACTTGGGCAAATAATTTTTAATGATTCAATCCATAAATTTTGCGTATTGTTTATCTTTGAAGGTTGGCTGCATAGCTCAGGTCTCTCCCACAATATATTTATACACTCTGTGAAAGTGTGCCTCCTGCCTTCAGCAAGACCAATTCAGAGTTTCAAATTAAGCATGGGTTTAATGCTGAATCTTAAAAGTGTCCAGTGCTGGAGAAGCCACCACTTCTTGTGAAGAATATTCCAATGGCTGATTGTTCTTCTTGTGAAAAATTTCCCTCTTTTCTGCAGTCAGAATCTCCCCATAAGAAACTTGAACCCATTACCACTCATCTTTTCCATGTGACTGCTTGCAAGAAGAAAGTTTCCACCTTTGTCAAAGTCACCCTTTAAGTACTGGAACATGGCAATAAGGTCTCCCTTTTCTCTTCTTTTCTCAAAGATGAACAAACACAGTTGTCTCAGCCTTTCCTCATGGGGAAGGCTTCCCTGTCCTTTGATTATCTTTTTGGCAGTTCTCTGGACCCTCTCCAGCCTGTCAACATCTTTTTTGAATAATGGGGACCAGAACTGAACACAGTATTCCAGGTGTGGCCTGACAAGCACTACATAAAGTAGGATGATGACTTCTTTATCTCTACTGGTGATGCAACCTGGCATCCAGTTGGCTTTCTTTGCTGCAGCACACTGTTCACTCATATTCATCAGGGCCTTCAGATGCCTTTCCATAGAGTTGCTCCCAAGCTGGGTAGGTCTCAGTCTGTGCTGCACTCCTGGATTATGTTTTCCCACGTGCAGGACCTTGAACTTGTCTTTCATAAGTTTTGAACTTCATAAGGTTCCTGTAAGCCTACTTGCACAGCCTATCCAGGTCTTCCTGTATAGTTGCTCTCCATTACAAAATATCTACTTCCCCTCTCAGTTTGGTGTCTTTGGCAAACTTCATCAGGGTGCACTTGATCCCATCATTCAGATCACTTATGAAGATTTTAAATAGCATTGAGCCCAATATTGATCCTTGGGAGATCTGATTTATGACAGATTGCCTGTTTGGAAAAGATCCATTTACCACTACCTGTCAGCCAGTTCCCTTGCCACCTCATGGGACAATTTTCTAGACCATAACACATAAATTACTCTAGAAAAAAGCTGTGGAGAAACACATTGATAACCTTGGAGAAATGTAGGTAGACAATGTCTACTGCCTACTCCACATCAACTGTGCAGATTATTTTATTGTAGAAGTCAACCAGGTTTGTCAAGTGTGATTTGCCCTCGGTGAATCCATGCTGGCTTTTCTCAGTCATATGTTTCTTTTAACTTGTAATAGCCCCCAGAAGGATTAGTTCTATAACTTTCACTGGGACTGAAGACTGATGAGCTCATAATTTCCTGGGTGATCCTTTAAGCCCTTCTTTTGGAGTGGGATGGCACCCCTCAATTTCCACAACTTCTCAAAGATTATGTGGCAGAACATCTGGTCCTCTCTAGTATGCAGAAGGCTTTTATAGTGACCTTAACTAAATGAAGGCATAGAAGCATAGGAATAAGCTGTGTTTTGCCTCTGCAAAGGTCCTAAGAATGACAGGGTGAATATTGCATACTTCAAACCAAGGGTCAAGAAAGCAACTTTAAACATTTCTGCCTGCTGGGAAGTTTTTTCTGTAATTCTGTCAGCCTATGCCTTTGAGGCATAAAAAAATTGTCTCCATAATCTTAGTCTTTAGCATTGTAACTAGAAGCTGGAGCTACCAAAGTGTCTGATTGCTCTCCTCAGTGTCATTATGCAACTTGACTGTTTTACCTCAGTGTTGTTGCAAATGTTGCACTTCGTGTATAAGCCACAAGTCATTAAATTCTTCTTACCTGATAAATTTACCTAGAAGTTATAGGGATATATATTTTACCTACAAGAAAAAATATTTCTTGTTGTAGTATATATATAATTTTTTTTCTGTAACTGTTGGAAGAGACAATAAATATGGGTCCTTCTCTCTGTGCGTCTCAAACTTTTCCTACAGTTGTGTTAGATTTATACTAATTGATTTCAATGAGATGGAAATCAACCAAGTCTAAGCAACAAATCTCACCTAAACTCTGATTCTGTTTTCATTTATATAGCTTTGTTCACTCATGGGAATAATTCCTGTTTATCTCATGGTAATCTGAATCAAAATTTATCCTTTAGTATTTAATAAATCTCAATTTTTCAAAGCTATTTCAACAATTAGTGTTAATGAGAAAGCCCTCATTGGGATTTTTTCTTGTCTGTTTATTTTGAGTGTTATTCACCTTTTTTTCTTTTTTCTCCCCCCCTCCCCCCGATAAAAACAATGCTAAACTTCCAAAGACATAAGTGTCCTTATGCTTTTAGAAGCACGCAAAGCAAAACAGAGAAATAGATGTCTCACAAATTAGGAATTCAGCTTAAAATATGGATAGTATTAACTGTTTTTCAGCCTACATTTAGAACAAATCTCAGTCTGAAATCTCCTCAGACATGCTCCTGCTGTTACACTCTTTTGTATTATGATTAATAACGTCTGAAATCTGAAACCAAGTCAGCTGCACTGTAATAAACTTGGTATCAATTTTACAGGTCACAAATAACCATGTAATGCAATAACCCTCTCTATGTTCCAGACCAACGCGGGACCACATGTTTGTGGGGAGCAATGACTGGGTAATTTTGTGAAGAATGAGGACCATATTCAGGGAAAAGGGCTTTCAAAGCATTTTCTGTAGGAAAGCAGGAGTGCAGAAAAGGAAAGTAGGTTTCCCAGAGATGTTTACCTTTAATGGTATGGGTTATCTTCAGTCTTTAAAAAGTGTCCATGCATTTTGGAGTGTGTCCAAATGATGAATAATTCATCCCGAAGAGAAGAAATGTGAACAGTTGAAGTGCATGACATCAGATTAGAAATGGTCAGTCAGAAAATAAGGGACGCAAGATTAAACAAAAAAAAAATTTCTTTGAAGATGAGATTTGGGATCAGATATAAGGTGGTCTAGCTCAATACAGTCAATACTACAATAAAAATCTAAAAGACATTTTGCTAAGTAACAGGACCATAAAAGTCTTTGAAAATACTTAGAAGAAGGAAAGGATTATGTGTTCCATATCTAACTTGCAAAATAATGTGTTTAAGTGAGATTCTCAGCTTTGTTTTTTTATAAGAAAATTAAATTTACTTGCTCACAGGTGTACAGAAAAGCTTGACAATTTGAGCCCTACATACTCTGAAATCAGAAGACAACTTGTGCTCTTTTTCTCATTTAAACTTAAGCTTACGTTTGCAAGGCCAGCTGCATAATTTTTTTAGGTTTACCTTACAATTATTCTGCACTGTCAGCTAACAAAACTTTGCATAAGAAAAGCATTCTTTTTTACCTCTTAGTAATGAATTGTTTATGAAAGAGCCTCAAAATGCATCTGTAAGTATTCACAGATCCCTTCCTGTGTCTACTTTGTACTTGCAGCATCTAAATCCCAATAGGATATATGTTTCTGACAGTGCTAGAATGCACAGTTATACAACATCCGAGAATATCGGTGGCTAAATCCCAAAGCAATTCTGATATCTGAATTGAACCTGTAATATTTGTATGGACTAACAAAGCAAACTTTTTTATATATGCAGTAGTTAGCATTATACATCAGAAAAAAAGACAAAACCAAACCATAATAAGTAGAAATGTAGAGATTTTCTCTTTTCCAGTTTAGACAGCTGTTCTCTAAGCATTCTATTTTGTCATAGAAAGTATTATAAACTGCCTGTATCCAACCATATCAGACTGTGAACACATAGCTTCAGCCCAAGCTTCAAGGTAAAATTTAGATTATCGTAAGCTGTGTCTGAAGAATTTTTAGTAGGCCAGTTCCAACATAATAATATTGAACTTCCCAAATGTAGAGATTTCCCCATTCTAAAAATTATTATTATATGAGCCTCCTGTTAAGCAACATCATTTTTATTCCATCATGATCTTAATTGTAACAAATCCTGCCCATTTCAAACAAAAATAGCTTTTAAGTGCAAAGAGACAACAGAATATTCTTTCTTGGTGATTCTGGTCTGGAGAACTTTAGGCCATACAGAAGATGGAAAAGCAGAAGTACTGCATAGAAAATGCAGTTCAGCCTCCAGCACATGGGCAGAAGTAGTGTACTAAGAACAGAGAGCTTGAACATTTGATAAACGAGATTACATTAAATTAATTTGCTCACTGTCTTCTCCAGGCTGCATTTTTAGTATCTCCATAGATAGAGACCTCCCAGCCTCTCTGCAGAGCAGCCTGGTACAATGCTTGACCAACTTTATGGTGAAAAAAATGTTTTTTCCTGAAAGTTAACAGAATTTCCCGTGTTCCAAATTCCATGCATGTTCCCTCATTGTCCTATCACTGTACAACTTCAATAAGAGTTTGGCTCCACCTTTTCAATACCCTTCCATTTGGGAGTTGACGCTGGCATTACTAGCTTCCCTTAAATTTCTCTTTTAAGTCTGGGGAAAAAAAAAACAAAACAACTTTTTTCTCGGCCTTTCCTTGTATAACATGTACAAAAGTAACCCTGAACAACTTGGTGGCCTCCATTAAACTTTTTCCTTTGTGTTAACATTGTTGTACAGAGGAATAATTTCTTTTTACCTGTTGACCAACATGCATCTGGCTCTTTTTGCTGCAAAGACTTAGAACTGGCCCATAATCATCTTGCTGTCCAGAAAGCAGCTTTGTAGAACAGAATCTTATAGTCTACCAGGACTCCCAGATCCCATTCAGCAAAAATGCTTTTCTGGATAGCTGCATCCCAGATTGTATTTTTGCTTAGAGTTATTTATTCCCACAGACAGGATTGTCTTTATTAGGAAGGAGAATATGACACAAGCACCAGAGTCTGCATCTGCCTTTTGTTTTGCCATGGAAAGTGTTATGGAAAATATACACTGAATGCTAGGTATGGCATGGCATATGTAGCAAAGTAGTCCTCATGCAGGGAGTTACAGTGAATCAAACACTTCTTGAAAAGGAGACTTGACTATCTACAGCCCATGTGAGGTCACACACTGGAGAGGTGCCTAAAGACTGGAGTAAAGCTAATGTCACCCCAGTCTTTAAAAAACGTAAGGAAGACACAGGAAGCCTCACCTCGATCCCTGGAAAGGTGATGAAACAGCTCATTCTGAAGGCCATCTGTAACCACTTAGATGAAAGAAATGTTACAAGGAGTAGCCAGCATGGATTTATTAAGGGAAGGTCATGCTTAACCAATCTGATAGCCTTTCAACCAGATGGTTAGATGAGGGAAGGGCAGTTAATATCATCTGCCTTGACCTCAGAAAGGCTTTTGACACAGTCCTTCACAGTATCCTCACAAGCAAACTTGAGAAATGTGGGTTGGACGATTGGGTAGTAAGATGGATTAGGAAGTCCTTGAAGGGCAGAGCTCAGGGAGCTGAGTGGGGCTGACGATCAGTGACCTGTGGTGTGTCCCAGGGGGCAGTGCTAGGTCCAGTCTTATTTAATATATTCATCAATGACATGGACAGGGGGATAGAGTGTATCATCATCAAGCTCACTGATGATACAAAACTGGGAGGGGTGGCTGACATGTCAGAGGGCTGTACTGCTCTCCATCATGACATGGACAGGTTGGAGACCTGGGTGGGGAGAAACCAAAGTTCAATAAGAACAAGTGTAGGGTACTCCATCTGGGGAGCAACAGCTCCATGCACCAGTACAGGCTAGGGGTTGACCTAATGGAAAGCAGCTTTGGGGAGAAAGACCTGGGAATTATGGTGGACAACAGGCTCCCTATGAGCCAACAATGGGCCTCAGCAGCCAAGAGGGCCAACGCCATCCTGAGGTGCATTAAGAAGACTGTGGCCAACATGTTGAGGGAGGTTATCATCCCCTTCTGCTCTGGTGAAGTGTCACCTGGAGTATTGTGTGCAGTTCTGGGCTCCCCAGTTCAAGAAGATAAAGAATTATTGGAGAGACTCCAGCACAGGGCCACTGAGATTAAGGGACTGGAGCATCTGTCCAATGAGGAAATGCTAGGAGATCTTGGGTTGTTTAGCTTAGAGAAAAGGAGGCTGAGCAAAGATCTTATCAATGTTTATAAATATCTAAAGGGTGGGTGTCAGGAGGATGGATCCAGACTGTTCTTCGTGGTGTCCAATAACAGAACAAGGGGTAATGCACACAAACAAGCACAAAAGAGATTTAAATTAATATGAGAAAATACTTCTTCACTCTGAGGGTAACAACACTGGAATAGATTGGCCAGGGAACTTGTGGAGTCCCCATCCTTGGAGACATTCAAGACCCACCCGGATATATTCCTCTCAAACCAGCTCTTGGAGATCCTGCTCTAGTAGGGAGATTGGACTAGGTGATCCTCAGAGGTCCCTTCCAACCCTTTACCACTCTGTGATTCTGTGAGTGTTTATAAACCTTCCCCTTCTCCGTTATGATGCCTCTTATCTGATACTCCAACCTATATGAAGATAGCTACACATTTTTAATTCTGAACTGTGGCTAATATCATTAACAACTTAATTTTGTCAGTCTGAAAATAAAAAAAAAAAGTGAAAAGATGTAGACCCTTTTTTTGTTGTTGTCATTAAGGATTTATTAGTTTTCAATAACTTCATCTGAACTGTTAGGTAAATTAAACCTATTCCTGCCATATTTCCTTTTTTTTCCCATTACTGTTTTCAGCCACTAAAAACTACATTTAAAATATGCCATGTAGTTGTAGAAAAAAATCTTTCCTTACAGCCTTTTTCACCAAGAGACTACTGAAGAAAATAAGGAACTGGAGATCATACTGAGGTCATTGCAATAACAAATAAAGGACAGCAGTACATTCTACACCACACGTGCAGAGAAATCCAAATTGGTTCTTCATGTACTGAAATACAGCACACCAGCAAGATTGTTTCTGAGCTATGTTTTGAAATCAGTATTTTCCTCCTCATATTCTCCTTTGGTTCTGACAACATGACTGTACCACTTCTGAAGATGTGCTGCCTACTAAGAAGCTTTGCTGTGGGAACACACTCATATGAATGGGCTGTTGGTGGCTTGAGGATCTCTGGATCACACTGTACCTCACTGTAAGGGGAACAACCAAGATGCTTAAAGATAAGCAAAAAACCTCATCCAATCTTTTGCATCCTAAATAACTCTAACTTACATGCCAAGGTCTAACATAAAAATTATAATTCCCTATGCAACATTTCTTAATGTTAGAAGGTGTGGACTTAATCTGACTAAATAAGATATTTGCATGTGGTCATATATATCTGAGGCAGTTTTACTCTAAGCCCACTTTATGATCAAAAGAGAAAAATGGTTGAACTCAACCTAGTGTAGACAACTAGAATAGGAAAGAGAAACCCATCCTTGAATTTTCTGTTTTTCTCTTGTAAAAATAGTGGAAACCCTGCAAGTCAGGAACAGAAGATGTCTATTTAGCCTGGCTTCTGCCTGTATAAATGCTCACTTCCTGAGATGATGAATGGATCAGTTGCTCTTACATTTAAGCAATATTTTCCAGAACCTTCCTCAACTGTTTTTTCAGTACCATGTAACTGCATATTTTGTTTATAATGAACTCTCCATGAAGAGCCAGTAGAACAATGTACCTACCTACTGAAGATGAATTTTGACAGTCGCCAAGTTCCCACCTGAAAATTACTTTGTTTTGTTCAGAGGGTCTTTAAAAAAAGATTATGAAAACCTGTTTTATGCTCTGCTTTCATAGCACTGGGCTGAGATGATTGTAACTGGCCTCCTCTCTTCCTTCATTAATCATCAGCAGATTGTCCAGAATATGCAGCTGCTCAGGTGCTGGTCTGGATTCCTCCCATACAACATAACATGTTCAATAATATTCTCCTACATTCTGGCCCTTTGCTCTATCAATTGCTTGTGCCTTCTTCAATTATGTTCAATTATGTTTTATGTATGTGAAATACTCTTTCTGACATCTACAAGCATTTATGTGTTGAGCACTTGTAGAGTTATATCTTTGGTTTATTTTTCAAAAGGTTGTTGAAATGGAGTCACCTCTACAAAAGCTTGGATGTTTAGCTTTAGCTGAGGATGCAAACCTCAGTGAAAACTTCACTAATTTATAGGATCAAAATTTCTTCTGGCTGTTTTCCTTGAACTGGGATCTGGTTCATTTGTTTATCTCCTTCATCCTGTGAAGTCAAAATTTCTTTACTGGTGCAGTATAGCTTAAATATAGCCTCAAATAAAGATGCTTAATTAAATAAACATACCAGAAGGTCTAATCAATATAACTAAGCACTTTGGAAGGCTAAGAGCATTCAAGATACACAGGGAAATGTGATTCAGGGGAGTCTGGATGTTTCTTCTGATTTTCTTATTTGCCGCTTAATCATTCACATCTGCTGCAAGTAATTCTTGCTTCAGTTTAGCTGGTGCCAATTCACCAGCTGAGACTCACACCTCTGAAAATATCCAAAGAAAAATGTGGGTTGAATTCTTAGATGGATTAGATATCGCTTTGAGATAAACAGAAGCTGGAAGACAACCATTCCTTTGGATTCAGAAGAAATTGGAAATAAGTGTACTCAAAGAAGTGAGATACCTGCTGCTATGTCCTATTTCCACAAATGTCTGTCTTCCAGCAAGATGTGAGACACCATTTATACCTAAGATAAAACTAAGAAAAATATACAGTCCTGTGCTTCTGCAACATAGTACCTGGCATCTCATCCAGGGAAGTAAGAGAGATTAAGATATTCCCTAGCATATAAAGGCTCTCAAAATAGATTTACAAAAAAGTAACCATCAGATGTCTGTATTGGGCTGAAAAAAATAGCTTCCTTGATGCTGAAAGCTGTTAGCTCTACATGTCTGCAGAAGTCAAGGAAATTTCTCTGAATGAATTCCAAAGCAACTTGGAGCAGGAGTCAGCTCACTCAGATGAAGCTTTGTTAGAAGAGGCCCTACTTCTGCTGAACATTTAAAATGGGGTAAAAAAAAAAAAAAGCTCCCTGTATCTTTTGAATCACTTGAGACGTAGTGTCAGATATTATGGCATATTAATTTCACGGAACCCAGTCACTTTTCCAAACTGAGACAAAGTTCATTCACCTGAGGGCCCATTTATAGACTCTAGCGTCTTCCCCAGGCCCTCCTCCAAGAATGTCCAACCAAGGTTTCAGTGTTTTTCCACTGTTTTCCAGTAATTTTCCACCATCTTTCAGGTAAACAGGTGGTTTCATTAGCACATTCATTTCTTATTGCACACATTATCTTCATCACTTCCCACAGGATATGGCAGATAGGACAGAGCTGTTGAAATGTGTCCAGAGGAAGGCCCTGAAGATGGTCAGAGGGATGGAGCACCTCTCCTATGAGGACAGGCTGAGAGAGTTTGTGTTGTTCAGCCTGGAGAAAAATCTCTGAGGATCAGCCTTCCAGTACCTGAAGGAAGCCTACAAGAAAGTTGGGAAGGGACTTTTCACAAGGGCATGTAGTGATAGGAGAAGGGGAAATGGTTTTAAACTGGAAGAGTGAAGATTTATGTGTGAGTGTGGCAAGTCTCTGGAACAGGTTGTCCAGGGAAGTTGTGGATGCCCCCTCCTGGAAGTGTTCAAGGCCAGCTTGGATGGGGAATGGGGCTTTGAGCAACCTGGTCTAGAGGGAAGAATCCCTACCCGTGCAGGGGATTTGGAACTAGATGATCTTTAAGGTTCCCTTCCAACCAAAACCATTCTGAGTCTATGATACGTGACTCCTCAAGGCTGATTCTTTCAAGGCTACAATGCTGATGGGTCTTATATATCTTAGCCCAGCACTGCTTGAAAACACAGTGGCTGGAGTCTTCCCCAAGAAAATATCATAAAATTACACGTCTGTCAGTAGAGGAGGAATTAAAATATAAACCTGGGGACAGAAGTAGCACGTTTCCCTCCTGTTGACCTGCACTTCAGTACACACAAAGGTACATGAGTCACTGGGAAAGTGTAGGTACACAGAGGCATCTACTTTTCTGTTCTGTTGTTTTGTACAGGATGTACAGACCAAGTAGAGATACAAAGAAGTGCTTAGCAGTAATTTCTTCCTCTATATGTCCCAAGAGGCAGATTTTTGAGTGGTCTTTGTAAGAGTAAAATCCAAAAGTTTTCACTGATTGATCTTGAAATACTGCAGCAGTAGTCACATGCCCTCTTTTCTACTCGAGAAGACTGAGATATAAAGTAGTGATCAACATGCATAAATTTGGGGTGGAGTCACTCTCATAACACAGTGCTGTGAAGGCCAATACCATTTCTCCAGTAGAGGCATGTAAACTGTTGTATTAGCTGAGACCTGAGTCGATGCCATGTGAAACCAACACTACATGCTTCCATTGGCTTCAGTGGTAGCAGATTGTCCTCAGTGGGTATTTCAACTACAAGAGACTGAAGTGCACACTCTTTGAGGTGTGGTTTTATTTTGTTCTTTTCCAAAGAATATTTCATCAAAAGAGTGAAGAATTGGTGGGCTGGGTAATTTAACTATAGCTTTTAGCTTGTCATCAATATGCTTTAAAAGAGCTTTGAGCAGAAATTTTTATTCTTCTCTGCTCTAAAGTCTTTTTTCTTATTTTTTTCTTACAAAGAAACTCATAAAATATACTTGAGTAGAGGTAGTTTGAGGTTTTCTTCTCTATATATTTTTAAAGTATATGGTTTTGACCATTATTTTTGATTACCTGTTCTGGCATGACCTAGATTTCCTGTAATATTTCTAATATTTCTTCTTCCTCCCTGGGGAAATTTTATATCTGCTTTTAACATTTGTCCTTTATTTTTATTTTGTGAAAACTGAGGCAGTGAATTAATTTCATATTGTTGCCATATCTATTTAATTGGTTAATAATATCGTACATTCACAATATCCTAGCCTATAATCTTCTTGGATGACCTTTCTGCCCTAATGTGTTCCTACTGCTTCTCTTTTCTCCTCTTGTACTACTTTTCTTTTAGTCATTTTGCTAGATTCCCGTCTCTTTCCTCTACACTTTCTCATCTCTCCTTTTCATAATCCACATTTTGTCCCTTCTCAACATTGATTACTTCATATAGAGTATATTTCATTCCCATTGGCATCCCTTTTCCTTTACAGTCTATTTACTGGGTAGGTAGCATACACATACACAACATTCCCTGAGGCAAACATGAATTTTACTTTGAACAATTTCCCTCACTCTCCCCTTCCTTTCATCATTCTATTCATTTCAGTTTTATCCAACACTTTCAGCTCTAACAAACCTCGTTCCACTGAAATTGAACACCTTTATTTTTTCCCCCTGTATAGGCTTGTTTTCTCCCTCATTAGAAACATAATTAGGTTATTTGTCTATTTCCCCTGCTACATGTGTTTTCATGCTGTCTGGAGAAACTAACCAAAAAGACATTAATGAAAGTTTCTTTTTGCTTCTGTTCTTTTATACTACACACACACACACATACATATATATTTATAAAACTTCCTTACAGTTTTGCTTTTTGTTCTCTCAAGAATCTCTCTTTTTTCACTGATGCACATTTTTCACTTGCTTTGTCTGCTCTCTCCATGTACCTTTTGTCTGTTCTCCACTTTCATTTAGTTGTTCTCTTTGAGAGTTGTGCCATTGACAGCAATGTAACCTGTGTTTGAACTCGTGCCTTTCCTTCTGTGTCCATTAGCTTGATCTGTTAACTGTGAGAACCAAAGGTTGTAAGAATGTGTCCTGTTGCTTGCAGTAAACTTGTTGGGTTCACAAGAAGCACAAAAATAACTTCTCTGCTCTAGTGAACCCTTGATCACTTCTACATGCCCTTCTCCATTCCATTCCTTACAATGAATCCGGATAACCTCTGCCCTTTGTTGTGCTAGGGCATGTCTTTGGTTTGGTGTGTCCATAGGCTTTTAAAATGAGCTTGGATGTTGTATTTCTAAATTTAAGGTTGGCTAGCTACAGACATCTCTGCCAAATTAAAGGTAGACAGGACGTAGCAGAATTTCTCAAACAGGCCCCTCACCATGGATCTGGCCCTGCACCTCACCAGTCCTAGAAGACATTCTGGCTGGGTATATTCCTCCTTTAGAGATTTCTGCTCATTTCCTTCAGGCTTTCTCTGAATGATGGTCTTACAGAACAACATGATAGGGGATAAAGAGATGTACCGGCACAGGTGCCAGCACTCTCTAGTTCAGTTCTTCTATCCTGATGAAAGGACAAGAAAAGGGACTGAATCTTGTGCTCACAGGCAGTACAACTGAGCCAGTGACTGGCCTGGAACAGTCACCCGTTCAAGTGCCTTCAGAATCTATAGGACAGGTTATCACACTGCCAGAGGAAGGCTGGTCACTCATAGTCTGTCTAGACAGGGAAGATGTGGGTAAATTTTGATCTGAAACTGAATTAGAATACCTGGCATTAATTTCATGTTAAGTGTGTGCAGGAGGGGACAATAACTCAGACTGTTGGGATACTATTTATGGTCAGAAATGCTATATAGGAATTTCCATACCTAGGCAGGCTGTCCTGCTTTCAGCTCCGGGCTATAGGTTGCCTGAGACTTCTCTTGCATTATCGCAGGCTGTTTATCAGCCTTTCTACCATCCTGCCCCACTTCTTTCTATCCCTAGTTTCTAGGAGACTGAGAACACTTGCCCAAGCATTTTGTTCAAATGCCAGCTCAGCCAAAGTTTCCCCTTGCCTAGACAATGGAGTTTATCCACAGTAGGGCTCTTCCTGGACTGAAATAAACTCATTGGCCCAGCCTTGTGGATCTTCTGTAGTGCTACAATAAACTGACTCAAAGTCAGCAGTTTGACTCTTCCAGCACTCAACAAGTCAGCATACTGTATAGATGTAAATCTCTCACAAGATATTTTCATTTACAAAATATTGCATCTTGTCTTGCTTGCAAATCGCAGATATGTTATCACAAAGATATCCAATTGTCAGTCTCCCTAAATTTAATACCGTAGTATAACCGTTCCCCAAAAATAAAAGAGAACGTTAAACAAAATGCAAAGACAGCCCAAAACCTATGCCTTTAAAAGTCCAAATTGGTCCTATCTGTGATACGGTTGAACACAGCAATTTAGTACAAACCATATACATATTACCCATACTTATCACTTGAAAGATATTCGTTTTAACGGGAATAATTTTTGTTGTTGTTTCATTTGAGCGTTTAAAAACATACAGATCTCAAAATTAAAACATGATATCTAATTATTGAATTACTTAGTAATACAGATAAATTATTATTAAAAATAGAGTAAGTATTTAATAGTATTTAAAAGGAAGGGAGTATCATAGCCTAGCAGGGCAAAAGCCTTCTTTTTTTAGTACTTCAATCAGCAGCCTGGGCTTGAGTCTGGTTTTGAGCCCATATACACCAGATGCAACTCTGCTGAAATAAAATGAATTAAATGGTGTCATGCCAGAATGATATCAGCTTCTCACTGAGATTCTGCACTTCTTCAAGTCAGACTAAAACTCAAGAAAAACCAATGTTGCCAAAGGATTTATTCTAATTTCGTGCAAGAATTGGTAAGGAAAGAATCTGTCTGATTAATCAGTTAAAGTCATATAGTTCATCCCTTACCATTTGTTTTAGAGAATTAAGATTTTTATGACACAAAGGAAGTTTGATTTGTGCTTTCTTGCAGGAAGTAAAGATATTTTACAAATAATTTCCATAGATCAACATTTCATACAAAACTAAGTTTTTGGCTTCAGACATTATTCAATTTTTCATGAGGTCTGAGTGGAAATGAGAGAGGAAAATGTATGGGACTCACATTTCTTTGCTGAAACTTAATGAAAAAAACAGATGGGAACTGCTAGCCTTTTAGCTGGAAGGAATAATATTTCTGAGTCTTGTGACTCAGTCTTTGCAGAAAGAGACATTTGGTGGGTTTTGTTCACTATCTGGTGTCAGGGGATTGCAATTCTGCTACTAGGGAGTGAAGGGATAGGGTCCTTTGTTTATAGGCTGGTGGATGTAAGGCTCATTTAGCTTTTGCTCACTGAAAGAAAACTCTTATTATGAGTATATGCTGTTTTGCACACTTGAGAATCAGATATTAAATCTAGCTCAGGGATAGAATTTCATCCGAGTATTAGAAAGATATTTTCAGAAAGGTTTAGTTCTCATTCAGGAATGTGAATACAAGGCATTCTCAGAGGAGTAAAGAACATGGCATTGACAGGACAAGAGTAGGGAGGTTGTCCCTTCCCTTTCTCTCATGTGCCCAGAGGAAAAGCGAGTGCTATAGATGTGATATATTCTCAGTTATATTTCTTTAAAAAATGTCTCCTTGAACTGAAAGTATCTGAGCCTATGCATACACATGTATATGTACACCTTTGTATGGATTCCTGCAAGGTGGAACTGTTATGTTTCGAACATTGGCATCTTCAATGAGATGGTAGCATGAGACATTTTCCAATAAACCACTTTTAATCTAGGAAAGCTACTAAATAGAATGAGAAATAAATGAAAGAGATGTTCTGTAAGGTTGCTTCTCTGACTTATAAGCAGACTCCTATCTTCTCTTTCTAGCAAACAAAAAAATTTGCATAAGAACTTAGAGACACCTGGAATTATAAAGAAAAAAACAAAGAAATAAAATAAAAAAATCTCCCAAACAATTGACAAGGATACAAAAAGAGGACAGATCTATTTCATCCCAGAGAAGGAAACTAGGCAAAATTAAACATGAGCAGAAAAACAGACAGCTAGACTGTGACATCATTATTTATGTTGATCAAGCAGCTTATTCAACAAATATTCTTTTATTTTTGATGCAAAGCAATTTTCTTTTTATTGTAATTTTTAATGCTGTAGCACAGAGAAGGTTCATTTATGGTCCAAGATTCACAAGGCACGTATAATTGGAAGAATAAAAGACCATTGTTGTGTCCTGAGGAGTCCCTTATGATACAGGTACCCTTCCGACCACACTGCTGTGAGGCTAAAGCCAGACTCTGCCCCTGGAGATGAGTCTCTACCACCAAGACTGAAAACCTTTTTCTATTGCAATGTAGTGCAAAGGCACCCAGCTACCTCTTGGCCCCCCTGAATATGGTGTGGGAACAGTAGGTGTGTTTAAAATAACTATTCCTAAAGAATTGAGATGTCACTGTGATCTGCATGAATTCACTCCCTTATTATGAGATAGAAATAAGATAAAAGCAAATTAATTTCTTATACTAAATTGCCAGGTGTAAGTAACAAGGTATTGTATTTGATAAATCAAACAATAATGAGCTATAATTAGCTAGGTTTTACTTTT
This sequence comes from Phaethornis superciliosus, assembly GCA_023637945.1. Classification (NCBI taxonomy): domain Eukaryota; kingdom Metazoa; phylum Chordata; class Aves; order Apodiformes; family Trochilidae; genus Phaethornis; species Phaethornis superciliosus. The sequence continues at coordinate 187,370,635 of JAJQWJ010000001.1, forward strand.
CTGTCTGCATGCTTTCTGTATAGGAGTGATCCAGTCAAACCAAATTTCATGATATTACACACAGCTTCTGCAGACAAAATTTGTCTCTAACAAAGCAAGATAGGTGAATTAAGATCTGGAGTGAACTACCTCAATTTTCCTAATACATGGAATCAAATTTTGTTTTAAGAAATCTTTTAAAATCAGCTAGTCCAACATGCACAGAGCAGAACTAACATCAAATTCTAAGTTGCTCAGTCTTCCCTAGCTGAACATCGAATACCACCAAATGAAGATCCCACAGCTTCTCTGGACAACCTTTTTCAGCGTCTGACAATTTCTATTTTGAATCATATTTTCATAGACTCATAGAATGTCTGAGGTTGGAGGGGAATTTAGAGATCATCTATTCCAACCTCCCTGCCATGGACAGCGATGCCTCTCATCTAGACAAGGTTGTTCAAAGCCTCATCCAACTTGACCTTGAATGCCTCCAGGGAGGGGTCATCTACAGTGTCTCTGGGCAACCAGTTCCAGAATCTCACCACCCTTGTACTGAAGAACTTCTTGCTAATATCCAGTATAAACCTATTCTCCTCCATTTCCCCTCGTCCTGTCACTGTTATGGAAACTCCCTCTCCAGCCTTCCTGTTCATTTCCTTCAGGTATTGGAAAGTAGCTGTAAGGTCTTCTCTTCAGGCTGAAAAATCCAAGCTCCACCCCTCTCCTTGTAGCAGAGGTGCTCCAGCCCCTGGGTAATTTTTGTGGCACTCCTCTGGACTTGTTCCAATGGGTCTGTGTCCTTATTATGGTGGGATCACCAGAACTGGACAAAATATTTGAGCTAAGGTCTTACAAAGGCAGAGCAAAGGGGGAAAATCACCTCCCTTGATCTGCTGGCTGTGGTCCTCGTGATGCATCCTTGGATACGGTTGGCCTTCTGAGTTTTGTGTGCACACTGCTGGCTCATATTTTCATTATGTCTAGTTTTTTCTTTTACTACAGAAAAAACCCACAAAAAACCAAAAAACAAACAAAAAAACCCCCCAACAAACTAATAATTGTCTGACACAACTCTTCAGAAAGAAAAAAAGAAAAAAAAAGAGAAAAAAAAAGGAAAAAAAAAAAGAAAAAAAAAAAAATACCATGTCTCTTCCTGGTAGATCAACCCACATACCATTTCACATAACTTCTCAGTATAAATGAATTTTTGTCATATCATAAAATATTATTTACACAAACAACTGAGAACAAGAGCTGTGATTTATTAACTAATTAATTCCTCATATTGATTCTGCAAAATGAAAGATAAAAAGCACTGAATTAACATAAGTCCTATTTTAGATAATCCATAAATGTGGCTTTTGGGGACTGGGAACTCCATGAAAAAACTCCAGAGGGATGCTATGTACCTGTAGACACTCCATGTAGGTAGAAAGCGAATGCAGATTTGTGGGGGATGTAGAAGTCTGTGGTATTTCTATTTTAGAGGTACAACCACTGTCAAGTTTTGTAACATATGGAACTCTTAAGGGGGAGAAAGAGGAATACAAAACAGACAAATAATGACAGTTCCTTAGGTGTGATAGATCTTGAGGAGCAGAATGAGGGAAACAAAAATTACTTGTGTACAGATAGTGAAAGTTAGCAAAATGGAGGCAAATGTTAAAACATAAAACAGGGAATAATGTGTTGTGAAGGCTTTGAGATGTAACTTTGATTTGATATGGCATAGAAGAGGCAGCTGGAAGATGATTTTAGTAAGAGTCCATGGCCACAGTAAAAATTGCTTTCGTAGCAAGTTCTAGATGGAGAGATCAAGGCAATGTAATATCTCTTATGGTTGGATGAAAGTCTGCATCAAAGTTGGTGGATAAAAGCTTAGATCTGTTAGCTACATGCAGATATTGTGGAGCTGGGAACTGAACAACTGAAGAATTAACCAAAGAGTAGTGATCTGCATCCGGTGCTAGGATAGGGTCCTCCAGGCTCAGACCATTGTGTGGATAAACCAGCCCAGTCAAGAGCAGGAGAGATTGCTCTGGGCAATACTCCACTGAGGAATATTGCTGTAAGCAGAAGCCATATTTACACCCAGTCTGCATCATCTAGGGAAAGATTTTCACTTAATGCTGAGTAGAACCAAACCCATGAGGTGTTTCAAGGTGACAGCATACAATATAGGAGACATTAAAAAAAAATAAATAAAAATTAAACTTATAATTATTTTTTTTTATGAACCTACAGCCTGAACAAAGCTGAACTATGTTTTTATCTTAAAAGAGAAGAGGGAAAGGAAAAGCATTTCACTCTCCAAAAAGAAAACTGAAGGGGATTTCCTTTGAGGATTCTGATTCTCTGGAATAAAGAGATAATGAAAGGAGCTGAACCAAAAACAAATAGTTCAGCTTTTGGAAATATTAATAAGTTTTGATATAGTGGTTACAACAAATGAAGGAATTTGAGAGAGCAATCATTTTAAAAGTCATAAAAAAATAAGAAAAGGAGAAATTGTAATATTTAATAACCCCTTAAATGAATGGCATGAAGTATCCTTGGAATTCAAAAGACATGAATAACTCTATTAAGAACAAGAAAAATGGGAATTTACATGAGCAAACAGAAATTGGATGGAGTTGTGTTACAAAACACACAAGAAACTGGTGGTTGTTAAATTGCAGTTGGAGCAGAAAAATCACTTACTTCAGTTTTTCAAATAAAACACACCATGTAGAGCAGACAGCAATTTTAGTGGAGAAAATATTTTTTTTATGTTATAGGATATGCCAGAGATCTCGAAATATGCAAGGTCAGAAAGTAGTAACTGGAATGATATATGTTAGAAGTAGTATTTCTGGGACAAATCCCTGAAGAAATGGCTTTCATGGATTTTGTCCATTTGCTAGAAAAAAATGATGAAATGTTTTTTCAGAAACATTGCCATGCAGATGTTGGTCTTTTAGACCCACTCTGCACTTGTCTTTCTGCCTTGATTTGGTCAAAACTCTCACTAAAACTGATCAGTGAATGGATTATTTGGAGAATAATGCATTAACTTTAGTCCCTGCTGGAGTAGGGTTTTTTGCTTTATTTCTCACTTGTATGTGGCTTAGATAAAAATACTCCCAGATGAGTTTTAAACTGGATTCTCAACTGTCTAACTTCTTATTCACTGAAACAGTGATAGAATGGAAGATTTTTGGTATCTGTGGCAGGTGAAGCTGATAAAAATGACTAAATTAATTCCATACCCAGTTCCTTAGGTTTCCTGAGGTTTCAAGTGCTCCATGTTGTATGACATTAAAACTGCTCTACTAGTGTGATGGGTTTGCAGTCTGAGGCATTAAAAGGCCCAGAATCATTGTGTAATATAGAGCCTGATGGCTGGCCTTAATCAGTTCTATATAGTGTGATCAGTATGCATTTGATCAACAGAAAATTAAACATTAAGAAGTATTTGGAGTAAGAATAGGTGGAAATTAATATACCTGTAATAATTTAAATTGAAAAATAAAGAGGGAGGAAATTAAAACACAGAATAATTTAATGGAATTGTAGAATCATAGAAACATAGAATTGTTGAGTCCAAAAATAAAACTAATGCTGCCAATTCCACCACTAAACCACGTCCCTCAGCACCCCAACTACACCTCTTTTAAATACCTCCAGGGATGGTGACCCCAGTACCTCTCTGGCAGCCTGTTCCAGTGCCTGAAAACCCTTTTGGTGAATATATTTTTACTCACATCCAGTCTAAACCTCTGCTGGCACAACTTGGGGCCATTTCCTCTTGTCCTACCACTTGTTACTTGGGAGACCAACAGCGTCCTTGCTACAACCTCCTTTTAGGTACTTGTAGAGAATGATAAGGTCTCCCTTCAGCCTCCTCTTTTCTAGACTGAACAACCACAGTTCCCTCAAACCCTTGTTGTCAAGTCAACAAGACTTGTTCTCCAAACCCTTCGCCAGAACTGTTGCCCTTCTCTAGACATGCTTCAGCAACTCAATGTCTTTCTTGTAGTGAAGGATACAAACCTCCTCATTTCATTTTGACATTTTAAAGCATGTAATATTAAGTGATGTATTTGATCATGAAAATGTGAGAATGTTACTTTCAGCATTTCTTAGGAAAAATCTGATATTTCTCTTATATCAAAGCAATATGTTTTTGAATGAAATATTAAATGCTTTTAAAACATAAATAAAAGGAAAATCAAATTATTGATATTTTATTACACAAGTAATCTGATTTCTAACTAAAATTAAATCAATAATGAATTCATTATTTAACTAAAAAAAATTTTTTCAATTCTCACTTTTACCAGGGATTATTTTTCTTTGTACTTTCTGTCTTATTCCTAAACTGACCTCAATATTATTTTTTTACTGTGAGATATAAAAGAAAAAAGTTAAATGCTGAAGTGAAAAGTCTGTCACTGTATTAGATTCCCTCACTCTTATTGGAGAGATCCATCACATCTGCAACCCTTAAGTGTTACAGAAGTAAAGTATAAAAATGCATTAAGATAGTGACTATATTTTAGAGAAATTTTAGAACGTTATATGGCATATAGGAAAAGTGAGATACAGATTGGCTCAAAGTTGACCAGTCAGTCAACTGGAGCACAGCACAGTTCTTTTATTCAGCTGTTTTTTTCCATAGGTCATAGTGTCCAGAGTGAAAAAAGAAAACAACTAACCAGCCAACCAAAGAAACAAACAAAACCATATTTTTTTACCTTTTCCATTGGCTGTGAGGTTCTTTGTATGTTTACGGACTAGTAATGCTATTTGTTGATCTGCTGGAAAATAAATAATTGCCATGCACCTTCCCAAAACATCTCCAATTATCAGAGGAGTTTTGTGAGTTAAAAAAATGCTCAGAGAAATAGATTTTTTTTTTAATCTTTCTTTAGAAAAGAATCACCCAAAAAAATGTAATGAAGGATGACTGTAGGGCTTGTCCTTTCCTCAGAGAGACTGCCTTTGGGCTATGCCTCTGGGCAAAGACACTTCATTCAGCTTTAAATGCAGTGCACAGTGCATTTGCTTCTAAAGCAGCAAATATATGCTGAGCCTTGGAAAAACTGGCATGAAGGAAGCATATACTATCATATCTGTTTTTCTCCTGGTTTTCAGGTGGCTTTGTGCCATCCTGCGTGGTAACTCAGAAGTTCCAGGAGTCTGCATTTAACCATTTAGGCAAGAGACTGTCCTCCTCACAGGTCTATAATATGATGCTTGTCAAGGAGCAGACCAAAAGGGACTGATTACTTACTGTCTCTTCTAATACAAGAACTAAGGGCCTTTAAATGAAACTAGCTGGTGGCAGGTCTGCAAAATCAAAACAATGCCATACTTCACATAAATTATGAAACTCAGAATATTATGTATGATAAAAAAGTGTGTGAGCTAAAAATTAATGGAGCAAGTACATGGAAGAAAAAAACCAGCAATCAACCAAGAAAAAGACAGAAAAGAGGCTACCATAATGTAAAGGTTTCTGCAGGCTTGTAAACACTGAAGAAATATCTCATATCCTGTGTTGTCCACCAGTAGAGACAAGTATTGAGCTAATGATATTTTTCCTGATTTAGAGACTTTTGAGCAGCCTTATGGTCTTTCCTGATGGAAAAGATCAGACACTGACAACAAAGAAGTTCATAAGAATAGAGGTGTGTTGAAATGGGCACAGACTACGCAGTCATTTGCAAAATAAGCTTTTGAGACAAAGAATTTAACAAGTTTCCAAAATAGTTTGGAGATACACTTAGATAGCAAGGGTAACCACAACAAAAATATTCCGTTAAATCTTGCTATTCAATATTTAAAACAACCAAAAGCTATTACAGTGTGATGGAAATGTGAGCCATATTATCCCATCTTGTAGAATACAGGCACCTTAAATCTACCTCTGAATCTCCTGTTATTGAGCAGCGGTGGTTAGAAACCAGGAGCAGGACTGTCTGGTTCGTATAGGGCTTTCTTTGATCCTGAGGGTGTGTTTGTAGCATAGTGTGCACTTGAAAAAACTGAATGAAAAGGAATTGAAGTTTAAAGGACCAGAAGGAATGAGCTGACCTCTAAAAAATGCATAAGATTTTTTTCAAAAAAACTAATTTGATGGAGTTTTCAATAATCTCTATAATCTATGTATGACTTACTTTGCCAGTTAAAAAAGACATTGAGAAGTCAAAACTTTAATCTAGTGCTTCTTCACATAAAGAAAGTCACTTAAAATGACACTTCTTAAAGGAAAAGATCATTAGTTTTGATCACTCAACATTTTTGGCAAAACTATCATCAAAAAATTCTTAGCTCTCTTTAGTTGGCTTAAATGCTTGTTTCTCTCTGAGTAAGAGCATATCTAACCTTTGCAGTGCATGCCTGCTCATCTAAGGTGTTAACAGAAACCTTATCACGGCATTTTCACATTTTAAATAAAAATTCCACATCCATCAGTCCTCCTAGTGTCAAAAGAAACTTCCAGTGGCTAAACTAGCCACCTTCCTAAAGTAGCAATATGGGAAGCATCTTTGTGCTGATATCTTCTCTACAGATGACCCTTCACTGTCTATTACAAAACCTCCAGGTGGGTTAAATCACATGGGCAGGATGTGACTCACTGACAGTACAGGACAACTGAGGTCACCTTGGTGGAGCCTCTTTTTATGTGTGCACAAGGAAAATATAGGCCTTCAAAATGGCTTAAACATGAAACTAAGGTTAAAGACCAATCTCATTAATGAAATATGTCAGATCTCTCCTGTTCTTTGTAACTCAAAACATGAAATTGGCCATGTAATAAATTAAAGGGCCATCTGACTGAATATCCTATCAGTTTAAATGCCAGTATTAGATTTCTAAAGAAAGAAATGGCATGTTCCCTTTTCATAAACAAAGGTTTTCCTAGGAAAAGAATTAAAAACTATCACTAAGATGATTCCTGCTTAGGATATATCTGTTGCTAAACATATGACCTATTCATTTTTAAACATTATTCTTGGTGAAATCTTTTTCATTTTAATCTTTTTTTTTTTTTTTTTTTTTTTTTTTTTTTCTTTTGGAACTGACCCAGTTTTTAAATCCTCATCAAAGAGATGATGGTTTGTAAAAGAATCCATGCAGTCTATTATAAATCAATTCAGGCCTTCTGTAACTGATGAGGATAGATAGTTCTCATCAGTATCATCTCCCCATTGAAGTTCTTACCCTGATAGAGATCTTTATTAAGCATGTTTTTTCATGTGTGAGCAATGAAATGAAAAGCCTGAGCTTTTGATGGTGGTTGATTCTTTTTTCGTCTTATATTCATGCATCCCTCATTTAAAGCTTGAGGCCCAAGCTCTGCAACATGTGATTGAGGAATTTAAGTGTATCCCTATTCAGCAAAGTATTGAAGCATATAGTTTTGTATTCCTGAGGTGAAAAGAGGGTAAGTACATGCTTAAATATTTGCTTCATAGGGATTCTTAAATATGAAGTTAAATCTGTGCTTAGTAGCCTTGCCCAATTGGATGTGAATTAAATTAGAGGAGAAATATGATAATGAAACTATCCTTACAGTTCAGAAATTCTTGAGTCTGTGGGCTGATGAAATTTATTTTGAGAATCAAAACCAGTAATGACAGTCTGCAGAACTGCTGAAAAATCCAATTTAGGTGTTTTAAAATAAATGTTTTGATTTTGCATTTCAAAATGTCTTAGTGGAACAAAATCAAAACATGAATGAATGTTTTGATTAGCCCACAAAAAAATTCTGAAATATTGTGTCACATAAAATTTTGAAATTTTTCTTTCAGTCTGTTTCTGAATTAAAAGAAAAAAAAGAACAGCATCATTTTTCATTTTGCAGAAAGAAAACTGTCCCTGTTAATCTCTGTTAAATATGTGACAGCATGGGATGAAGGAGTAAGATGATTCTTTTAAAGATATTAATATTTAAGGAAGAATATATTTTCTGAACTATTTTTGTTTGGTTATATTATTAGAGGAATTCCAATGCCTTCATTTTAAACTTCATTTTACTTTACTTGGGGGAAAGGTCTCACTTGTTTCCTAAAACTCATGATGCAACCATTACAGAAAGGAATTGCAATCATACAAGGAAAAATTGCATAAAATTCTCAATGTTATAAAACCAAAATGACAGAAAAAAACCCCAATACCAGTATTTCCAACCAACTCTACAGTGTTTAAAAAATACACTAGAGTCCCAAAGGGAACTGAAGTTGAGTTTGTCTGTATTGTTATTTTATAAATACAGGGGGAAAACATCACTCCCTCAGAGACCTTTTAACCTGAAGGATATGGATAAAGGGGAACATATGAAACCCAATTCCACAGAAGGAAGGAAACATTGATTGCTACTTTTATATTTTATTAATGTGGTTATTAGGTATATGCATTGTAACATTGCCTCAAATTACCTATCAAGTCTGGTCTTTGTTACGGTTTGTACAATCTGATCTTGATTAAAGACAAGATGCTGTACAAGAGTATAAAAAATGATGGGTTTGAAATACAGTGGGTAAAATTTTTGTTCTAATAAATCCCTCTGAGCTTCTTCTTTTTTTTTTTTTTTTCTCCCAGCCATTCCTCTCCATCAAGTGAAACACTTATTTGAATAATTGCCATAAAAATTCACAGATAAGTGAGCTAGAGGAAAATAGTAAAAGGTTATCACACATTATCTACATAAATGTTCATTTCTGATAGTACTACTGGGAGGGCTAATCATGGTTCACATGGCTTGTGGGTGCACCCTGTTCAGAAAGTTACAACACAAAAATAAAGAACAGAAACCCAACTTCCATTTCACATGACAGGTTTTTTTTTTTTTATATAATCACCTTTGAATTAAAAACATTTGTCAGATGGCTGTTCTCACTGAATCTGAGAGCTGGGATAGTATTGTTCATATTTCCAAAACTGGTGATTTTTAAATCTAACTTTACAAGCCTATAGGAAAATGGGATTTTACAAAGAAGGTGCTTATTACAAGCTTCTTGTGATACAGCTTTCTCATAAAATGACAGCTCTCTTCCTTTGTATCTTCTGTAATAAAAATTGTGGAAGAGAGGGCAGAAAAAACACACAAAAGGGCACACAAGGCAAGCAAACCATATAAGAGGCATTGAGCTAAGCTCTTGGTTTTATAGACCCCAAAAAAGACCTTGATAGTTGTCTATAGGAGCAAAAGCCCTGTAGGACTTACCTAGGGTTGCCCTGGCAAGTTGTACAATGATGAATCAAAAAGAAAGTTTGGGGCCAAATCCTTTATTTCATTGAGTTCAGAGGATGAAAGATATGTTTTATTTGATGATCTGAGTTCATATTCATAACTATATGTGAGCTCTAGTAAGGAAAATTTCAAACTGAGGAGGTAATTTGAGTAGACACAAGATAGACTCATATTCAATATATATATATATTTTTTTTTAATATAAAAAAGGAACCAACATATGCTCAGATGGTGCCTGTGAAAAGTGTCCTGAGGCAACTCAGGCTGTATATTAAAAAATGGAAGCTGGACCTGACTACATTTAGAAGTAGATTTCAGACCAAATTCATGAGCCTGAACTCAGATTTGTTTAAAATCACTCATATATCTGTATGTCCACTGCTCACACTAATGCAAGATAATACTGCTCAAACACATCCACCCTGTATGTCACTGTGCATGTTACTGATGTATAGGGCTCCACATGATTTTTAAAAATTATTTGCTTTCTGACAGAGAATGTTATGGTTATTAATTCTGACACTTGGAGATCATCATCTCTGACTAATTTGCTGATGACGCCAAGTTGTGTGGTGTGGCTGACACGCTGGAGGGAAGGGATGCCATCCATAGGCACCTTGACAGACTGGAGAGATGGGCCTATGCCAAACACATGAAGTTCAACAAGACCAAGTGCAAGGTCCTGCATCTGGGTCAAGGCAATCCCAAGCACTGAGATAGGCTGGGCAGTGACTGGCTTGAGAGCAGCCCTGAGGAAAAGGACTTGGAGGTGCTGGTGGATGAGAAGTTCAACATGAGCTGTCAGTGTACACTTGCAGCCCAGAAATCTAACTTGATCCTTGGTTGAATCAAGAGAAACATGGCCAGAAGGTAGTGGGAAGTGATTCTTCCCCTCTGCTCTCATGAGACCCCACTTGGAGTACTGTGTCCAGTTCTGGAGCCCCTTTTACAAGAAAGACATGGATGTACTGAATTGTGTCCAGAGAAGGGCCATGAGGATGATCAGAGGGATGGAGCACCTCTCCTGTGAAGACAGACTGAGAGAGTTGGGGTTATTCAGTCTGGAGAGGAGAAGGCTCTGAGGAGACCTTATTGTGGCTTTCCAGTATCTGAAGGGGCCCAACAAGAAAGCTGGTGAGTGAATTTTTAGGATGTCAGGTAGTGATAAGACTAAGGGGAATGGAATCAAACTAGAGGAGGGTAAATTTTCATTAGAAGTTAAGAAGTTCTTCACCATGAGGATAGGGAGACACTGGAACAAGTTGCCCAGAGAGGTGGTGGAAGTCCCATCTCTGGAAGTTTATAAGGCCAGGCTGGATGGGCCTCTGAGCAACCTGATCTAGTGGGAGGTGTCCCTGCCCATGGCAAAGGGGTTGAACTAGATGATCTTAGAGGTAGGGACCTATGATTCTAGTTCCTGAAAACATCATGAAACAGGGCTATAGTGCTGTAAAACAAACAAACAAACAAATAAATAAACAAAAATACAAACAAGCAAACAAAAACAAACAAAAAAACACCGCCAAAAACACCGCCAGTCTTTTTCAATTCTTTGCATTATTCTTCCTTAATATTTATCTTAAACAGTTGTCTTTGTTTCCATTATGACACTTTGGAGGGAAATGAAATCCTACTGTTTTACCTAAGGGCTAATATAACAGAGGAGTATATGACACAATGCATAGCACGAAAAATGCATGAAAAAGTTGATTGAACACTGGAAAAAAATGCCCCTCAGCTCAGTTCCATCACTGAATTCCAGATTTCCATCATCACTAGAGCTTGGACTGAAACAGAAACTTAAATCTTTAAGCTCCAGGTATTAGAAGGCTTAAAACTGAAGTCTGTGAAATTTTGGTTAGAGGTCAGACTGAACTCAGAAATGGTGAAAATGGCTAATCTCAGGCATTGTTTGGGGACCAAAAATTGGATCAGTAGGATGAAAGAGTCTGACACAGTAAACTCTTCAATGATTCTGTGACACTGCAGAAAACAAATTAAGAAGATCAAACTGGTTAAACTGAAACAGGAGAATGTTTTTTTACAGGATTTTTTTCTTGTTTTCCTAGTGAGTCATTAGAACTTTGACCTGATATTTGAAAACTTGCTTTTGATGCACCATCACAGATTCTCTTTTTGATGCACGACTGATTCATAAACTAAAAGGGGACACGGTTAAATGGGAGATAAAAGCCACAATATTGTAGCAATTCCATGCATAAGCCTATGTTTGAGAGTTTTTTTGTCTATTTTTAATTCACAAAGATAAGTAAAACTGTATTGGGTTTAGAGGCTGAGAAGCTGAATACTTTGAATAAGTAACTGCCACTCAGTTGGGGAACACTAAATTAATGTGTCTTTCTAGGTAGTGAAAATCACAGTATTGAAAAAAAAACCCCAAAAGAACAACAAACAAACAAACAAGCAGACAAAAACCTCACACAAACAAACAAAACATAAACCTGAAAAAAAACCCATCTAAGTCAAATATTCTTAGGTTCTCCTCTCTATGAAGTGGGTAGATAAACTACTTAGATCATTCCTGAAAGCCATATCCAGATTTGGTTCGCAAATTTCACATACAATATGGAAAATAAAATAAAATTGAAAGCATTTTTAAAAGAACTGTAAGAGTTGTCCAATATTTGGGAAACCTCCCATTTAACATACTTGAGCTGTTCTTTATCCATGGAGGGGTTAAAGACTTTCTCTAAGCAAATTCCATATCTGTCTACATCAATAGAGTGAAGGTTCTTACATCAATAGAAAGAGAAAATAACAGAAAGCTGTAATGATGGAAAACCTACAGAAATTCACACTAGTAATTCCAACAAGTTTTTGTCATTGACTATTATAAACCATGATTAAATATCAATCTAATCAGTTCTTCAGCAGATTTGTATACTTTGTTTAAAGTATACTAAAACCTGAAAACATGTTATGGGCTAGCTATAGGAACTTCAGAACACTACTCTATGTGTTGGGATATGTAAAGACTGTTTGCAATTCCTATTGATTTCAGAATCACCAAATCTTAATTCACAACTGGATTTACTGTTTATAAAAGTCATGACTAGAATGTGGTTTTAGAAGTCACTACTCTCGTTTTGTCAGTGGGGCTGATTTTGCCGGTGGAGCCCACAAGCTCCAAAAGATTTTTCATTTGCATGCTGCATTTTATACATTATTCTTTTTGCCAGGCACTCAAAAAATTGTACTTTGACGTTGAATTTTATGAGCTCTATTACCATATTTTCTGAGCTGTTCTTCTTGCTTTGTTTCAGCAATTTCCATTCTTTTCATCTATGTGTGAGATTTGTGGTTCAAACAAATTGATTTTCTGGGCTGCTGCTCAAGTTTTTACAGGGAGAGGTACCAGCAGCTGTAGTTACTAAGAGCAGAGGAATTTGATGGGAGACACATGAAGACACTAATGTCTTCCCTTTTCAAGGGAAAAAAATTACTTCTGTACCATTTTACTTTCTTTGTCATCTGAGGCTCTGTGCTCAACAAGACTTGTCAAGTAGGTTTCCATCAGCAGATGGACAAATACTGAGTATGAATTGTGAAAGAAACCTCAAAGTTGTTGGAAAGAGGGTTTGACTCAGTACTCAGTTCTGCTACAGGTTCTATTGGTGAGTTTGCATAAACCCTCCACTTCTTAATGGTTTACTTTCCTACTCCATATAATGGGATTTGTAATACTTTCTATGAACGCTTTCCATTATTTACTTACACTTTACTTACAGTCTACTGTCTGTTCTGCTACTCTGTGCTGTGCTGGAAAATTCATGAGAATCCTTAAAGAGCACAAGAACAACTCAGAGTTTATTCATCAAGGGAACCTAGCCTTTATTCTAGGCATTATGTTCAGGTGACTGGGGGGCACTATTTTGTTACACTTTGTAATATCACAGAAAAGTAGATACTATAAATGTATTGTTACCACATTTAGGATCCTAGACAGGGATTTAGTACTGGTACTGTTCATTTACAAAATAAAGTGGTTCCTAGTCCACATTCACAGTATAAAAGAAGAGTTGAGACATAAAGACGACTGATGAAACAATAAAGCAATTTATTTTGCTGTCCACCTTTGTCAGGTGTTTTGGTGCCCCATAGCACCACAGGAAATAATCTGCATAAATTTAGGTATCTGCATGAAATTAACACAAGTGAATGAAATGTCCATGCTCCCATCACAGCCAGGGGTGTGAGAGGTACCCCCAATGTCCTCCAGCTGCCTCTTGTAGTTGGCAGGTCTCCGTTAACACACATACATACATTGTTTACCCTGCACCCATGATGTAGCTGGCTGAGACTAACAGAAACACATCAGTGTGAAACCAATACTAAAGAGACAAAAGTCAAATCTGAAAGATCCAGTGTTGTATTGCCATACATGGTATCTTTTCTAATTCACAGTACATTTGTGATCACTCAGGAAATTTTTTTCCTAACATGCAATATGAAGTAAATGGAGCAATAGTATCTTGTATAGAACACATGACTCACTTTGGAAATGCCAAAGAAGATTTTTTCCAGACTTTCTGCAAGGCATCAAGTATCTCAGACAACTTGCTGCCAAGGGCAACAACTGCACTGCTGGATTTGTTAAGATAAAGGCATTATGTCATGCTGTCCACTGCTGAAATGTTATGGTCCTGCTAAATGTCTCAAACTCTTCCCAGAAAAAAAAAAAAAAAAAAAAAGACCCAACACAAAATGAAATGCAAGGTAAATGAGGTCCTTCCTTCTATCTGAAATTTTCTATAATTTTAGGAAAAGAAATAGCCTGTTAATGATGAAAAATCCCAGTAAAAGAAATTGAAGAGACTTTCCTGGAGCTTCACCAAAGTGCCTCCCACTTTTTAAACATCAAATTGGACACAGAAGAGCTAAGAATGGAGCTAGAATATGTTTTGAGATTGCTGGTATAAAAATCATCTATGAATCATGAGATGGGCATTATTTTTCTGCTCTAGAACCCTGTTAGTTAGAGTTGGAAACAACTACTGAAATTAGAGAAAGGTAGGAAAAATCAGAAAAATAATTTAAATATCTTATGAATTTAAGATGAACTTTCAGTTCCACTGTGGTAGCAAAGCCCCATTCTTATATTTCTAAAAGGTTTTTATGCTAGTGAAAAAATAATAAAACTCTTAAGTAGCAAAATCAGAACCAATTTATCCCTGTTGATAAACTTTCATCATCTAAAAAACCCAACAGAGGATGAGGAAAATCAAACCTAACTTCTAAGATTTCCCAGATACCAAGTCTGAACCTGTGCTGAGCTGAGGTAAAGACTGGGGTGGGAAAGGGGGCTGCAGTAAGAAGGTGAGAGTATCTAAAGGAATTTGTATAAGCATTTGGAATTTTTGGTATTACCATGTCTCAGTGTAATGTAATTTTGTAAAAAATCTAAAATGAATACCTCAGTGGATATCTACCATTTTAGGGTACAATATAGTTGGTACAGGATACTGTGAATACTTTTTTAATTGTTTTCACTTTGTTCAAGAGTAAAGTGCAGCCCAGCCAAAGCAAAATGTTTGTGTTGGAAGCATCATTACTTCTCAATACTGCTTCCCATACTTCCTATTTTAAAACACTTGCAAGTTTTCTGAGCCAAATGAAAACTAAGTTACAGAAATTGTAAAATACATTGTTAAGTAGTTGGATTTGATCAGACTTCACAGTGCATACTGAGTGTAAAAAGTTGTACAAAGAAAATACTTTGTAACCTTGAGAAGCTGGAGGTTAATCATTCCAATTATTTTTAAAAGCATTGTGGGAATTTGGTGAATTAAAAAAAGAGATATAGCTGAAAGTATGGTAAAAAAAGCAAGGACATAGCAGAGATATTTTAATAAAAGACTTGTAAAATGCAGCTTATAGATGATCAACTACTGGACTTTAACCATATATCTCAATACATTAGGTGAATTTGGTGCTCACAGAATGGCTTTGATTTACAGTCTGGAAACCAGCATGGTCTGTATTGTAGCGAAATCTTCCATGTTCTTGCTCTAATACTGATAAATCATAGTGTATTGTATGTGAGGTGGAAGCTTGTGATTTTTCAGCTACAGATGCTAAGCTGATACACCTTGATATAGTGCTGACATGCCCATGATTAATTGCATGAACATTTCTTACACAAGGGAGAGTGAGACAGGTCCACATGTATGAAGATGTATGAGCAGGTGACATACATTGACTCCAGTGCTGAAAGTTACATTTGGGAAAAACAAAGGAGAGGCAGCAAGAGAGAAGGAAACAGGAAAGAGAGTGAGAAAGGGATCAGGAAAGAGGAACCCTCCAGTGGCCAAGTAATAGGAACAGTGGATGGGTGTCCAGAATAAGCGTCCTCTGGTGCAGGCTCTCTCCAGTGCAACAGGAAGCAACAACAAAGATGATGATGGTGATTACGACAATGATGAAAACTTTCATTACACTTTTCCCCTAGCATTATACACTTTTAATCAGGAACTGCTCAAGCTTCCTGTTCCTTGTTTCTTCTTGTTGAGCTATTAGTACTTGTTGGAGAGTGCTAATTAGGCACAGATGTTGCACATTCATTGACTGTTGAGGCTCTGCACATGTAGACCTGAGTAGGGTTTGTCAAGGATATAATCGACTTGTTTTTCTTTTGTATAAACTAAACTCTGCAAAACAAAAAGTGAAGGGAACCAAGGTATGTCTTATGCTAGCTACAGCAGCTTCCTGTGAGAATGTGTCATAATACCAACATCAGGGTGTGGCAGGTGCAAGGTTTTGAGGGTAGTAGTACCTGAATTTAGCATGTTAAACACAAGGGAAAAGGGCCAGGGATTCCAGAGAAATAGTATTTCAGCCCCTAAGGTAAAAGGATTAAAAAGCCTGCAAATCCCTACTGATGCTAAGGCACAAAAAGCATCTCTGTAACTGGGTGTCACTGCTGACCAAAAAATCCTATTTTCTCACCAGTGTGTGCAGTTCAAATAGTCAGCAAGGGATACTTCTCCAAGTCTTGGTCCGTAAAGGTTATATCTCAGTTCAGATAACAATACTGGAGAACTCTCAGCCATTGCTTATTATCCTGCAGGTGGAGGTCACAAGCCCAAGAAGTGATATGTGATAGATGGTTGTATGACATGAGCCTACTTCATTGCAAACATAAACTAGGTCAGCAAACCAGCTTTGCCTGAGGAACAGTAATGAGCAGCTCAGGGCAATGGTTTCTTCAGCTTTCTCACCACAGTCTTGATGAGCTGAGATGTCTTTCCCATAGACGTAATAGAAGAGCAGTAGAAGATAAATGAGCCATTCGCAGACTGCCTACTGCAGGCACCTGTCTGTCCTGGGACTTAGATGGAGATTTGGTACTTCTGTACCATGTTCTCACCCCTCCTTTATGTAGTTTAGAAGGAAGAAAGAATTAAATCTGTGAATAGTTAAGGGTCCCACACATAGGTATCTAGGACCCAAAATGGTCAGATGATATTTACTGTTTTCAGAGGTTTAGTGTAGCTGTAGAATTTGTGGTTAGGTCTTTCTGGCAAAGCTGGAATACAGAGCAACAATAATTAATCTAATACTGTTCTAATACTGTTTTTTTCTGCAAACATCTTAAGAAATGTATAAATAAGCTTTCTGAAGAAATTCACGTTGGGAATACTACTCAGTCCATCTGAGGAGCTGAATTCTGAAAGGCTGCCTCAGTCGAATTTCTTCCTAAAACCAGATTTTTGTTTTTGTTATAGTCCTTTATCCGACCTCATTTTTATGTGACATCTAAAGAGAATAAAGAATGCTATTTAGACTGTGTCTTCCTCCTGGAAGGTGTTTTGTTGAGAAATGACAGCAGGGAGAGTTGTCCACACAGAAGCATGTGACACATTTAAGTCTGCTTTGATCTCTGTGGGAAATCCCATCCTTCAATCTTATTACCAAACTGTGAAATGGGAGTGAATGGCAAAAACCTGGCACGGTGTTATCCATCTGTGTGCAAAATACTTCAAGCACATAGCAGATATCTATTATCTTGGAGGGAAAACAACTCTTCTGTAGATCCATCAGGCAAGTCAATAGCCTTCATTATAAGATTCCAGTAGAGACTGTAGGAAATCATCTCCCTCACTGCTACCTATAGAAAGAGGCTGGAAACTTTAAATACAGCATTACAATTTGATCTGGTGGCCAAGACACACTTAATAAGCATCATTATATATTAGTCCTATCAAGTAATATGTCATCATCCTAGGAACTGGCTGAGTTCTAACACATAAAGGAATGAAAGCAGCACAGTGGGACCAAGATGGCTTATTTAGTGCATTAAGAATAACATTTCTTGGAGTAAAAGCTGTTTGCAAATTCTACTTGTTGAGATGTTCTCTGCGTGTTTGTTCACTCCTTAATAAGCAGAGCTGAGAAGAAAGATTTTTTTGCCAGCACACAAAAAGAAAGAAAAATCTCAAAAAGGGTTCAAGCCTTGAATCTTAACACCTCCCTCCAATCTGCATCATTCATTACTTTTATTTTTATATCTAAATAATTCATTTTACTTGAGATTTTGAAAAATATATTTCTTCCACAGTGAAATATATATTTGAGAGGAAAAGTAATTTAAAACAGAAAAATAAAAAGTTTCCATTTGAAATTCTCCAAACAGGAAACTGTACATATACATTTTTTGTCAAAATGAGAAATTAATCAAAAAAGAACCTCTCAATTGATTTTCTTTTTCAGTTTTGACCAGCAATATCTCCTAGTGGAACAGTGTAAACCACTCTGGATTAGATTTTCTTATGAATGCTATGTTATGAGTCAAAGGGGAGTTCAAACATTCAACAACCTAATTATTTTCTTTAAATTCCTGATGTAGATACAGCCCTTCAGGAAAAGTCCCTTTGCAACTCGTTGTGAAGTAGGGCATCATTTAAAACCTGTGAATGAAGTGCTAAGGAGGGAAAACTGAACATTTAAGAATTATTTTACTTTCCTGGGTTGGCAACAGTCTCTTGGCACATAATGCCACAAGGTGACAAGCTGAAGTACATGGATTTTTCTGTGTATTCCATTGCTTGGACAACTCTTTAGGTATGAGCCAACATCTATCACTCTATCCTGTATTGTCCTTTGGTAACTGCAATTTATGGCCCCACAGCTCAAGCAGGCAAAAAAGGACCTCTTACAAACCAGGGGATTCAGCTGCTTTAGAGCTCTGAATGTGCTTTAGAAATGAATGCATTCAGGACTGAGCATAATCCGGACATTTCTAGGACTAAATTAACAGCAGTTACTAGCTTTTACTGAGCTGCCATATTCACCTTCACATGCAGCATTTCACTGTGCAAAAATGTGACAACCTACAAAGTATTTGGGGGTAAACTGAACACAACCAGTATTATGTTAAATGAAACCCTCTTCCTTGCAGCTGTACCTGACCACAAAAACTCATCTATTAGCCCACTTTAACCATGAAAACTAAAGCTGAGAAAGCGCTTACCTCACCCTATCATGCTGAGATGGTTGGATTTAGTGTTCAAGATCTCAGATGAACACTTCATACAAGTGGAACTGAGTGAAACATGATGTGTCTTGCTTAGAAAGAGAAAGGGCAGGAATAGAGCTGGAAGGGATTAAATCTGAGATGCCAATAAATGTAAATGGTTCAGATATGATACTTAGCAGGATCTTCTAGGTGTTACTGCTTCTAGCACTATAGATAGAAATCTTAAACAACCTGATATGCAGTACCAAAACTGCAAAAACCTGAAAGTTGTTACTCTCGAAAGTTGTTACTTTTTGAAAGTTCCCAGGACTCATTTCAAACTATCTTGACCAGAGAAGACATCAATTTATTTCATCACACAAGGTATAAGTCTTGGCACTCTATATACTCTGTGAGAGAGGAAACTCCTGCGTATCAGTATAATACATCTTCTCATGTTTCTAAAATGCTCACAGCACATCACACACACTGAAAAGTTTTGCTCAAGAAAAGCTGGATCTGGAATCAAGAGATCAGTCTCTGAAAACGTTATACTGAGCAGGAGGAATCAGGTCAGCACTGCTCAGCCTGGTTTTTCACCAATACACACAGTGATCAACACAGGCAGTTTCAAACAGCTCTAGAAGAAGGACAGAGATTTCCACACCAATTTAGCAGGTATTGCTCACAATTCAATGAAATCATAGCTATTAATAAAACACTTTTCCATCTGGCTTAAGTACTTCAGCAATCTCCTGCTGCTCCTTCAGCTACTTCAAAGTAAACTTAGAGAAAAGTTATATACCTGAGGGAACAGAAAGTTTTTATTCACATCCCATCCTGAATTTCTTCATTTTCACGGTAGCCAATGAAAGGAATATGCATTAATCGAAGAGAATGGGGAGGCTAAATAATTAAACCTCTCTGGAAATAAAAATTACTCATCAGCAAGTTTACTATTTCACATTAAAAATTAGCATTGTTAAAGTCACACTGAAATGCAATTGTATTCCACTAATTGATCTTACTAACAAATTCACTAAGAAAGGGGAGCAATTCATAGCTCTTAAAAAAGTATTAGCAAGTATTTGGTAAATTTGGAACAAGCTGAGATGCATGTGAAGATGCCTTGAAATCCAGGGAGACCGGTTTCTGTAGCTACAGTTTTCTCGTAACCCAGAGAGAAAACTATTTTAAACACAAGGATTTTTCAAATCTTTGAGTTGCACCAAGTACCAAGACTTACTTGCTATTACAGAACACTTGAATAATGCTTGTCTTACAGCTTCTTATTTTGAAGTGCTTTGGGTGTCCTTACTGGTGCCCAAAAGATTCTTATGCCAGAACTGATTAGATCAGTCATCTGCTTTGAATTTCTTTTAAAGGTATAATCCTTTGATTCACAATGAAGTAGTAAGTCAAGCATCCACTTGAGACTGGCTGTGGATCATTTACACAAGTGAGGGATGACTACTCAGAAGAAAGCATTAATTCATGTACAGTAAATACTGTCCTGAAATGTGTTGCCTGGGTACAATTTTGCTACCCACCTTTTTTTTTCATCCGCCCCCAATTCCATTGTATACTGCAAAGTCCGCTGTGCCAAGTGAATGCCCAAGCAAGCTTTTATCAACCAAATAAAATGCAGAAAAATGCCTGGATCGTGGATTAAAACAGCCTGGTTTAAAACACAGAGTCATGCATGAGATTCGCACAGCAGTGATACAGAGACCTTCTTACAAGGCAGAAATCCTCCAGTTGCTCTAAGATGATTAATTTTTTTCTTCAAGGGTTTACCTGTGACCTCCTTCATGGGACTCAGTCATCAATATTTAGGGTTTAATTTATTATGGAAAAATTATATGGGGGAAAAAATGGTCATATGTTATCCTATTGAGATTAGAACATGGTGATGTCAAGTCATGATCAAATATCTCCTAGGTATGTCAGTATCCTATTCTGGGTCTGGGAATGACTGGGAAGTATGACTGGGAAGAGTGTCATAGTGGCTTTCCAGACCCAGGTAGACTATACAGAAAACTGCCTAAGACAAAGATTACAACAGGTAATTACAGCAGATAGACAATTACTAAAATTAAATCAGCCATTTTTAGTTTCTAAAGTAATTCCATTTCTGGATAAAACATTTCCCACATTTTCACTTTTACTTTACTGCTGTGGCATCCTGAAATGAAAGATGGACACCCCTGGAGGCCTAACGATTGTTAAATACACTGTCCAACGCTTCAGAGAAATGCAGACCCCTCTGCATCATTCTGTTCTCAAAAAAATTTTTTTTAACTGAGAACACAGTCTGAAAGCTTTTAAAGTGATTTTGGAATTTTAGTTCCCAGGCATTGCTCAGAGCTGATGGACAACTCCAAAATCAGGTACTAGTTTCATCCGGATCATTACCTTTTACCTATATTGCTACTTTAGTCATATTTTACCATTATTAAACAGCACCTTTTTCACTCGTTAGAATTTTCAAGTATATTGTCCTTATAAGATATTTCTAATTCTTATTTAATGAAAACTTATTTTACAGAAAACAAGTTAGATGCATTATGCTTATTTTTTTTCCCACATTGTGAACAATTTAGTGACATCAGAATGAATTACAAGTTTTTTGATATTTGCCTTCATTAAATTTGCAGTAAAAATGTCATCTGAAAATGTACATTGCATTAAATTGGAGTGATAGTAGAATCAGTCGTACTGGAGGGGGAATATTTTTTTAATGTTCAAAAATATAATAAACTGGACAAGCTGAAACTGAGCATTCAGTAGAACCCCAGAGCAAAGACACTTTGCAGTTGTGTATTCTCTAAGTGGTTTTTGATTATTTTTTTTTACCAGGGTTTTTCAGCAGTCTGGTTGTAAATTCATAAATATCACCTGGGAACTTCTTTTACACAATGAAATGTTATTGGAAGCTAAATCAAAACCAATCAAACTCCTTTACTGCTGCCTTGCAGGTATCTTTTCAAAAACCATGCAAATAAATTTTATGGCTTTGGTAGTGGTATTGCCAGACTTTTACAATAAACAAAAAGGACTGAAAATATTTTTAAGTTCATCATAGAGAAAACTTGAGAACTATTATTCTAAGTGCCCAAGCTGGTATATTTTTAAAGGAATCCTGTTATCAAGGAAACACAAATTTATGAGAAACATACTTCACCCAATTTTCCTTGAGCCAAATTCCACTCAAGTCTCTGAGCCTAACATTTCCTATTGTCTGTCTTCCTCTGAAAACCTAGGGCCATCAATAGGTACCAAGGCTTAGGAGGATTTCAGGTTAAATCAGGGCCTCCAGGGCAAGGTATGGGTCATAAACTAGAGTAACAACATCCTTCAATTGTTTTCTTCTGTTCATTTCACATGGTCACACTTCAGGACTGATGTACTCTCCCAGACATGCATGGGGACTGAGCCAAGGTTCTCACTGCTGACTGCTGTCCCTTGCAGATCAAAGTTCTCTCTTTCAAATGTCTTACTTTTAATTATTTTTATTTTTTATTACCCATTAGGTTTTCAATCATCTCTGTTTCAGGAACGGTAGATATCTGAGTGAGTTCCAAAACTTCCCTCTAATTTGTGAAATTAACCACACTCCCATTGTGCCTAAGGGCATATGATGCTTCATATCCTGCAAGTTGTGCAAATTCCTAATTCAGCTGCAGGTGATAGGAATTAGGAATCATTAACATGAGCTCTTGCAGATTGACTAACCTTACCCTGCTGACAAGTGAGGCTGTGCAAGAGAGTCAAAGCTGGTGTTACTTGAGTGCTCAGGAGCTGTACCATCTGTGCTTTGCTTTACACCACCCCATCCCTTCCTGTTAGCTCAATTTTCTTGCTACCTGTGCTTTCACCAGTTTAGGGTTGCATAAAGTGTATTGGCATCCCCACGGAATGACACACAGCCAGAGAGCACTGCAGAGTCACCAGGGCATTGAAAGGATGGAGATAAGTGAGGAGATAGAGCTGGGATTCTGTTTAGAGGGATTTAAGGGCATGTCTCAGGACAGAAAAGGAGGGAAAATAGAGCCCCCTAAGTGTACATGAAGCCTATTGCAGTGGTGGGAACTGCATCCTTTTCCACCAAGAAAAATAGTCACATTTTGCTTGTTGTAGCCAGTGTTTGTGGCTGAATTTCTCAAAGCAAGCCTGGGAATTTTAACCAGTGGCAGTTCTGAGAACATATAGACAGCTATTTCATATTCCTGTGCATGTGTGTGGCTGTAGATAACATAACAAGTAGGTCATATATTTAAACTTGCACACTTCTTTAGCAACTCCTCTGACTCTGAAAATGATCTATTAGCTTCTTATTTCTTTTCCCTTACTCTCTAGTTTCCCTTGTCTCATTTTGGAGACAATAAAAACTATCATTCTTTTAGAAACAGAGTTACTTTTATATCTGAAAAACAAACCCGTTCGTCTTTTTTCCTACCTAAAGATACTTAAGAGATAAAGGATAAATATCTATTTCCTATTTGGGGACACCGATTTTATAATTCCATCTTTAGCAAGATATTATCTATGAAAAATATTTTTGCTTTTGTATTTTAAACATCAACTGAAATTTCTACCCACCACACCCAACATACACATAGCCTGAATCATCAAATCTCATCTAGGTTTTCTATAAGAGGTACAGTAAAGGAGACACATTCCCACAGACCAGAGAATGGTACAACCTGGTATCAAGCTTCCTGGCACTTACTACAACTTCAAGGTCAGACAAGGGAGCACCTTTGAATCCTTTATGTTATTTCATAAAAATATACAAATATTATGAAAAGAAGAGGAATTTTCAGCTCAATGGCTTTGTTGTTGCTGTCTCAATAACTGGTTTACCACACAAGCATTAAAGCCAGAATACATTGGCAGGTCTAATTAAAATGGTGATGGAGACTCCTCCTAGGGAAGGAAGCACTGCTGTACAAGAGAAAATAGACTGCCAATTTCATTATATGTGGCAGATAATAAAGCACATTAATGCCTACTTTTTTCCTTGAGAAAAGTTATTTTTCAAGATCATGGTTAAGCCAAATCTCTGACAGTATCACCTAGTCCCATCCCTTCACAACAACCATCACTTCCTTTCTTCCTTAACTGTAATTTAAATGATGTTAGATGCAGCAGAAATGAGATTCCAATCCCAGGCACCAAAATTCTACAAATGATACAAAACAATCTTTTGCACATCATCAGTGGGGAGCTCTCAGTCATGAATAGCATTCCTGGTATCTAATAATTCCCCTAAAATGCACATTACTTAGTGTGACTGACTTTCCCTCACACAAAGAGTGTAAATTGCATTTTCATAAACATTATTTTCATCATACCATAGCTTCTTACTAGTCAATCTAGAGGAGAATTATGTGTATAGTCTAGTAGACAAAGCAAGCTCTACAATAAAGATGGAAAAGTGAAAATATGGTTATTATTGCAAGTGGTAAACAGAGTTTTTATTAGCATTTGAGTTGATGAGAAGGCACAGAGCATGCAAATAAATTTGAAGATAAATAAATAAAACAGTGAATTTTTAAAATATATGAATAAGTGAACAGTAAATAAAACTATTTACAGCATTGGAATGACAAAAAAATATGCATGGTAGTTTCATATCTGTTACCTTTGGCAGTACAAGAGAGAGATTTTCTTTTACAGTGTTGGCCTTTCATCTTGTAATCCTTGTCATGTGCTGGTGCTAATAGAGTCCCTCAGACCAAAAAAATGGCTGGACCACCACGTACCTTGGGGCAGATCATCAGTTATTCTTCCACTACTGATATAATGTGAAGTTACAAGGAAACATATTTCTGCATTGAGAAAGATAAGGAGGGAGGAAAAAAAAAAAAAAAAAAGGTGACCAAGCTATGAGTTTCCAGGAACACAGAGACAGAGACCAATGATTAAGCTCTAGAGCTGTTCCACACATCCTGGCAGGGCAGTAGGTACAAGGGCTGCCTGGCTGTGAGAAAACAAATTTTACTTGGGCTAGCATTGTTTGCTTGCTCCATCATTGATGACTACACTGTCCCTGTTCTATAAGTTGAATGCCAGGATCCCCATGGATGGGACATCATTTTTCATCTGTGAAGTGCTCCTGCCTCACCACGTGTTTCATCTCCCCAGTTTTGTGGTACTTGTGGCTTTGTGGCACCGGGCTGTATGAAGACTTCAGCATGTAGCTCCTGGAGCCAATGGAGTTGCCTAGCTCTGAAACATAAATCTGTTCAGGATAACAGCAGCATAACTGGACAAAAGCTGTTACTGATTTAATTTTAGAAAAGGTCTTTAGTCAGTCTAACAATAATTCACCTTTGCTGTGTAATCATCTAGTCATTGTATGCAGGGCACGTGATTTTGCCATTTTGGTCAGTTGCTTCTCATTTGAGATTTCACAATATCTTAGGACATAGTTCTTCAACTGAAATCAATGATAAATCACCCTAAGCTGAGCCCAGAGAGTTGTTGCAAACAGAGTTAAATTCAGTTGGTGGCCAGTCACAAGGCGTGTTCTCCAGGGTTAAGTTTTGGGGCCAGTCTCATTCAATGTATTTATCGATGATTTGGATAAGGGGATTGAGTGCTTCCTAAGTATATTTGCAGATGACATCAGGTTGGTTGAGACTGTTGATCTGCTGGAGGGTACAAAGGTTCTGCAGAGTGATCTGGACAGGCTGGATCAATGCTCAGTTCTATGAAGTTGGGCAAGGTGAAGTGTTGGGTCCCGAACCTGGGTCACAACAACCCCATGCAACATTACAGACTTAGGAAAGAGTGGCTGGAAAGCCACCGGGTGGTGTTGGTCAACAGCTGGCTGAATGTGTGTCAGCAGCCTACCCAGGTGGCCAAGAAGGTCAACAGCATCCTGGTCTTTATCAGAAATAGTATGTTCAGCAGGACTAAGGAAGAAATTGTGTCCCTGTACGCAGCACTGATGAGGCTGCACTTCAAACACTGTGTTCAGTTTTGGGCTTCTCACTACAAGAGAAGCATTTTGTTGCTGGAGCATATCCAAAGATGGGCGATGAAGCTGGTGAAGGGTCTAGAGAACAAGTCTTACAAGAAGAATCTAAAGGAACTGGTGTTGTTTAGGCTGGAGGAGACTGACGGGAGACCTTATTGATCTGTACAAGTATCTGAAAAGCTGTAGCAAAGTGGTCTCTTCTTCCAAGTAAAAAGTGATAAGACAAGAGGAAATAGCCTCAAGCCATTTCAGGAGAGATTTGAGCATTGGAACTGGCTGTCTGGGGAAGTGCTGGGAGTCACCATACCTGGAGGTGTTCAAAACTTTAGATGTGGCATTTTAGGACATATGCTGAGTTGGAAGGGATCCGTCAGGACCACGATGTCCAATTCCTGTCTCTTTGTAGGCCCCCCCCCCCCCCCCCCCCGAAAACATGCCATGTGACTTAGAGTCAATCAGTCATCCAAATGCTTCCTGAACTCAGAAAGGCTTGGTGCTGTGACCACTTCCCTGGGGAGATTGTTCCATTGCTCATCTACCCTCTGGGTAAAAATCCTTTTCCTGATATATGACCTAAACCTCCCCTGACTCAGCTTCATACCATTTCCCCAAGTCCTGTCTTTGGTCACAGGAGTGAAGAAATCAGTACCAGACCCAACTCTTCCCCTCATGACTATGAAGTCACCCTTCAGTCTCCTTTGCTCCAAACTGAACAATCTAAGTGATCTCAACCATTCCTCATAAGTCATCCTTTCCAGACCCTTCACCATCCTTGTTGTTCTCCTTTGGATACTCTCCAATAGCTTGGTGTCTTTTCTGTACTGCCCAAAATTGCACACAGAACTCAAGGTGAGACTGTACCAGTGCAGAGTAAAGTGGGAATTTCCTAACCATGACTTCCATCATATCTTAGTTCAGATTTTTAAAATGATGTA
Organism: Phaethornis superciliosus; assembly: GCA_023637945.1. Lineage (NCBI taxonomy): Eukaryota > Metazoa > Chordata > Aves > Apodiformes > Trochilidae > Phaethornis > Phaethornis superciliosus. The sequence goes on from JAJQWJ010000001.1 coordinate 187,397,256, forward strand.
CAAAGACTTAAAGGACAAATACCTGGGCAAATTAAGCTGTCCTGGGCTGCCATACTTTTTATCTAACCATGTCTGATCAGTCAGAAGTTAGATGTCAAATTTTGTTATTATCTCACTGAAACAGAGGTGTCTGACCCTTACAGATAGGGATGCTGCCCAAAGAGAATCCACAGTACTTGTGTCAACAGAATAATGATTCCAATGAATTTCAGAGAGATGATATGTTGTCCTAAAAAGCGAGAGTGGTACATCTCTGTCAACTATGGGAGGAATCCATCCTATTAGTTAATCTTTCACCTAGGAGAGGAGATTCTAAAATCCCAAGTGTCATATATATATTTTATTATTATTATTATTATTATTATTATTATTATTATTTATTATTATTCATGGGTCCTATTATATTTCAGGGACTTTGACTTGCATCTATGCTTCTAATCTCATTTTCAACATTCTAGGAGCTGAACTGTAGTGAGCCAGAGAAAAGATGGATGCGGTAGACCTTAATAATGCTCTTATTAAGAAATAATGTAGAATCTTTTTTACTGTTGCCCTGTGTACCTAATGCAAGCCATGCTTGAAAATAAAAGTGTTGCATTGCAGAAAATTTTTATGAGGCAGAACTGAATACGTGACATCATATAAATGACACTATGAAAACAAACATACAAGCAAAACAAATTCAGGAATTTAAAGCTTCATTGGGTTAGTTTACAACAACTTTTTTGTAGAACAGATGTAGTCATCATTGTCCTCTTCCATGATGGGAACTCCTTGCTGTCTCATTAACTACTCCACACTTCCTTTAATAATTGGCATATTAATTATTGTAGTACAGATTCTCCTTTCTTTTCTAACACAAAATAAAATCTCGTTGTATTCTACCATCAACAGTAATAAAATTACTGGGGTTATTTTCTCTGTTTCTTCCAAGAATCATAAATTAATGTTTGCAAGAGGAGAGCATGGGAATATGACAAGCTGTCCTGCTGTTATCATATTTGTAAGGAAACCTTATGGGACCATATCCTTTCAAGTGCTTGTGAAGCCAGACTTACAGTAAATGTCATTTGTTTTACGTAGGGTCTACAGTGTTCAGCAGACTATTTGGCTGCCTATAAAGAGAGTATAAAATAAATTCACTATATTCACCACCTTTCTCTCATAATCTGACTGTGAACAAGGGTTTGTTTTGAATTCCGTTTACAAACATGCATGGATTTTATACATACATTATGTTAAGAATACTGAGTACCAAGTGTTTGAATGATACCTCTGGGATATTGTGGGTCTTGAAGATAAGGATGGAGACCATGAATTTAATTTGGTAGCTTTAAGCAAGCAGTATACTGTGTCAAGAACATACTGTATTGTTTTCACTGTGGCCAGCACTCCTGAGGAGAAATGGTTCAATGCTCTGGGCCAGATGGAACTCACTGACTCTGGAAGGTTTCCTCTCTGGTTACACTTCTATATTCCAAAGTAGATGGTATAAATCTGTGAAATACTAAGGCCTTGTTTGGCAAGATGAAAGTTTCTTCTAACCATCTGATGTTGATAATAAGTCTTGTTCATGAATGCTAGTCAGTGTATCACATAATTTTCTTGCCAAACAGCATGCATTCTTTAACTCTGGTTCTGATTCAATTGGTCCCATGAGTTGAACAGGCTCAAGCTTTGAGGTGCATGGGTGGTGATGATTTGGTCACACCCACAGTGAAGAACAGATATAACTTCGTAGGTAACAGTTAAGTATATGGTCCCTGAGCATTTTCCCTTTTAGCTGCATAAGAATTCTGACTAAGGCTACAGCAGGTAGGTGCAGGATTATGGGCAAGCAGTCATAGAAGTGCAGTTTCTTGTTGCTCTTCATTAAATGTCTATTTTTCTGGAAAGCCTACTCTAGCAGATTTCTTTGGAAGTTATACACATTCTTATGGAACACCTCTTATAGGTGAGAATGGAGTTCTTACAAACTGAAACGTAAAGAAGTGCAGAAAAAACAGAACATTTTTCTGTCTACTCATATACACAACCACTGATGATATTGCAGTTTTGGGATTTCCTGAAAACTATTTATTGGATCAACTGTAGTAGCTTGTATCATATTTGTTAGTAGCTGACCTTTGAACAACTCCAGACTATTTTGATCAGGAATAATGGCCAGGGTAAGTTTCCTTATTTTCAGTGATGATGAATGGGAAAAGAGATTTTTTTTTATTCATGGAAGACCCTAGCTTATATGCTAAAACCCATTGTTTATGAGGCTGGAATATATAAGTACTTGTCTATGGATTTTTTTCATTGATACAGTAAAATCTAGTTTTGTTTTCTACACAAACTAAGATTCTCCACATGCTCCCCTAAGACATGCATTCAAGGCTATTGATATATTATTATTATTTCTTCAGACATTGCCATTTTAAAAAAATCTATTCCAAAAATGTTTGATGGCCTTGGAACAATTGTTTACTTGTTGTACTCTCATTAAGCATATTTGCTGAAATCAAGGCCCTTACAGACTCAACGTCTTGCTCAAGACATTGAACTTTTTTTAGTCATAAAATACCATATGACTAAACCCTCTGTAAAGATTTGCCTTTCTCCTTTTTCTCTATAAACATCTGAAGCCTATATTTGCTGTAACTGATACTGTCTCACCTGTATACAGTTCCCTGATAGAGTTAATTTGATTTGAAGATTTACCACCCCTGTTAGATCCTTAAAGTTAAAATGGCATATGTATACAACTGAAACTGAAAACATAAAAATGGACAAACCCAAAACATTTGTTTTTAATAATGTTCATGTTGGAAGCATTACAAGTTATGAGCCTAGACTGTGCTGGGGAAAGCAAAGATTCATTCTGGTTGTACCTGCCTTCTATCCAGAGTCATCAAAATAACATATTTCATAACTGTTAATTAGCTTGGCTTCCCTGTCTGAGGAAAATAGTACTATTACCTTATTTGTTTCATTCAGATGAGAGATTTTTAAAAAATACTTGAAGTCCTGTTTGAAAACAGACCCCACAAAGATGACACACTTGTAATAAATGCAATAGGATTGGAGAACCTAATGAAGTTCCCAGGTTATCACTGCCATGTGCAGTCTGACCATAATAATAATAATAATTAGAAATATTCTAACTCCTTATTTTCTGAAAACTTGTTGTCAGAAGTCATCAGTTAGTGCAAATCATTACTGCATTACTTAAGTCTTTGTATCTGACTCTCAGCTAGCAAAAAATGGATACATCTCTGCTGACAGCAGTGTTTGATTTACACCACCTGGGAATGTAGGCTACAGGAGGACTCCAGGTTTTGCCAGCTGAACATCTCCCTGAAAAATTTTCTACTTGTCTTGCACATACTGAGAATATGGAGCAAATTGCTATTTTCCAGTTACTTTGGTTTACAACTGAAGTTCTTTGCTGGTGTCCTGAGCACTTAAACTGAATGAGACTCTCCCTTACCTCTGCTATTACAAAGGATGCGAAACAAACAGCAGGTATGAATCAAGGAGTAGAAAACCTCCTTGAACGGTCATTTAGAACCATATTTCCTCTTGACATTCCATCACTGTTTGAGATATGAAAATACTAATTAGTCTCATGTTTGTGTGGGACTCTTCAGGACTGCTTCAGCTGCAAAGTATAGTCTGGGCCCAGGGACACCACCAAACTATTCCTTGTTCATGTCTAACCTTCTTGCAAGATACTAATGACCAAAACGGATCCAACAGCCACTGACAGTGACACTGACAGATGGCTGACCATTCAAACTCTGTTCTAGAGGTTATTCTTTCTGTTGCAGTAGGATTTGAGTCAGCAGACTTGCTAATTAGATGGTCTGGATGTGAGTCATGTCTGTGTTATGGTTTCCTGTTTGGTTTCCCTTGAGGGTCTCTGTAGCTGATGCAGTTGCATCATCAGTATCCATTATCTCATGTTCCCTGTTTTCAGTACAGTCTGATTGTGGACTGAATGTTTCACTGTGTCCTTCCTCTGATCAAGGATCCTCTTCATCAGAGAGAAATAAGGGAGGAAAATGTGAAACGTTTGAGAAAACTGAAGTAGACTGACATTCTTGTATGAAAGAAACTTTTAGCAGGATACTGACACTCAAAGCATTACATACCAAAGGCACTGCTCATTAATGAATGGATCTGATTAGTTATTTTCTGTCTTTGATCTGTAGACACGCTGATACAACACTACAAAAAGAGGTGTTATCTGTGTTCTTCAACTTATCTTGAACAACGAAATTGACCCTTGCACAATGCCCAGCTCCTTGCAGTGTAATCCAAAATGGTAGCTTTCAAAACTATGTCTCCTGTCATTTATTATTTTCACAGTACTGAGAAAAGAGCTCTATCCTGAGAAGGCAGAAGAAGACTGTGACAAATATAAAGGATTGAACTTCAAAAGGCACTTGGATTTATGAATATGTGCTCTCTGAACCAAAGTTGTATGTCGTTATCATCTACATTCAGACTGGTTTACGAGTTTGCCCTATTTTATAGAGAGATGACATAAAATGTCAGCTTTACATATTTTATTTAAATATGTGATACAGGGAAAGCCTAAAAGAAGGATATAATGCTTGGAAGAATTAATATTTTACAGCTTTTATAGAATATTATCCTTATAAAAATTATCTTTCCAATATTTATCCAGAAACATATTCACTATTTTAAAAATATCTTTCACCACAGTGATGCATTTTGAGCTTTGATTGAAGCTTTAAAGTATTAGAACAAGTTTAATGCTAAACAATAAGCAAAACTAATATGTCATCTTTAAAGGGCAGTGCTCTCTAAAACTTACACCTATGTACTGAGCAGAGTTTGTCTCCCTGTGCTTTCAAAAGTGACTCTGCCGGGTCTAGTGGGAAAGGATTATTTTTGTGCAGAGAGCTTAAAAGCCCATGCATTAATTAACATAATGGACTGTTAGGTCTGTATTTATGCACATCATCATCACTAATACAAGAACTGTTTGGCAAAGTTAAGAATGCCAGACTAGCCATGCCAATGGCACCCGTGAAAACCTAATGGAAAAATAGGGAACTATGTGAGGGGGATTTGGTATCTTAGCTCATCTACAGAAGCTTCTATACGGATAATGAGATTTAAAAGAATATATCTCAAGTTAGTGATTGGGATGCAGGTTGCATTTGCAGAGTTGTCAGTTAAGAATACAAAGTATTTCTTGTCTCTTTTCTGTAGGTTTCACTTACAGTTTGGCTTTTTTGCATTCAAGAGAAAACCAGACCAGTACTTGAGAGCTGTAAAATCATAAACACAAGCAGTTTCAAATTTGCAGTGAACTGAGGTCAATTTTATACGCTGCATGAAAGAGATTCCTGTGGAAATTTCGTAATTCAAAAAATATCATTTTCTTATAATAAATCCAAATCCAACAAGGCATTGCTATATAAAGATGAAGGTACAGGGAGAGTGGGAAATAATAGTAGTACTACACAAGGCCCTAGTGATCACTAATCTGCAAGACTGTATATTCTCCTAGTCACTCATATCTGAGAAAGTGGAATTCAAGTTGAAATAGTTGCAGGAACCACTGGAACTAATATCAACATATATAGGGAATTAAGCTGAAAGCACTTCATTTAGTCTAGCAAAATAAAACTGAAAGTTAATAATGAAAAAATTTTGTTGCTTCTGAGTGCACCATTGTGTAAGCAGGGAGTAAGAAAATAGTGTACTGCTAAATTAAATGATTCAAAGATATTTTCTGATACCTAAGAAACCTAGAGAATAAAGAAAAAAAAAGAGATAAGCATTCCCAGAATGTAATTAATCCCATTGGAACTCTGGAGGAGAGAGTCAACATAGACTCAACATAATTTAGGTACTCTGGTGAGGTTCTTAAATATAGTGAGATTTTGGCACAACAGTAAATGGGTGTACAAAAGCATAATATTTGATCCCTCTCCAAAGTTAAAATCCTTCCAAGAGGAATTTAACATTAGAGTATATGACCAGGGTTTAGGCTGAAGTTATATCTTGGTTGCCCCTGAAGCATAAAGAATAGATTTTTTGTTTCACTTCTACATTCCAAGGATACTCATGATAACTTTATTAATTCTCTACCATTAACTACAATGGAAGCCACATAAGAAAATATAAATTTTTTTTCCGACCAGATTTCTATTTTATTTTGGGCAGTTTTCTAAATTATTTTTTTTTTGTTCTGTAATGTGTTTCAGTGTCAAGGATAATATAGCACAGCCGATATGTTCTGGATGAAGAGCAGTGTTCAAGACCTCTCATTGGCATAATCTCTAAAATGTGCCAATACAAAAAAACCCCTTATTTTAATTGCCCTAAGACCATGCTTCCTAGATTAGATGGAAAGAGAAGCAGTGTGCAGAAATGCATTCATATTTAAAAGTTAATTTTATCTTCATCTTGTGCTTCCTTATTCTTACAGGGAGAAATAATGTTTTTGTATGTAACTTAATTGGTAACTCATAATAATGATGTGTAAGTTCAGGAAAAAAAAAGCAAAACAAGAAACATAGACTTTTAATTTTATTTTGACATTTGTGTGTCTGTTCCCAAAGTGGAGTTTACATAGGTAAAAAGTACAAAAGAGTTGCAAAAGAAATGCACAATTTTACTTAATCTAACTATACGCATTAAAAAAGGCATAGAGAAACATACAAAATCTTTGCTCTCCACTCCCTGAGTTTTGAAATTGAGATCATCTATCCATAGCCTGAAGGTATATAATAACTCTGTACAATGTGAAAATGTGATAATTAACACCTCAGAGTTCACCTTTACATTTAAGTGAAAAGAGTCATTGGAATTGTAGAGCAAGCTAGTGAACAAAATTTTTTGGAAAACTGTTATCTATGTGATTATTTTTTGATGCTTATCTTATAAAAAAAATTAAGTGTTATATTTTAGATACTTAAATATTAAAAAATGCCATAGAAAAATCCATGCTGATTACAGAAATCAATCAGTTCTCTAAAACAACAACAACAAAAGACTGTTAAAGAATTGGTTTTCTCTCAAAGCCAGAATAGTCGTCCTTTTGAAATGTAAATCTATGAACTGCTGACTTGTCCTCACTTTCATATGTTCATCGTCATCTTCAGTTCAGTACTTTATTCCCTGTCCTGATAAATAGTGAAAGCAATTAATGGAGTTGTCCAATGAAACAGTGAAAGAAATAAGTATCCAGATCTCACTGGAATTCATTGGATGCCTTCTTCTGACAGTAGGAAACAAGACTCAGATTCAAACTGATCTCATAAAACATCATGCATTGCTCTGTATTTAACTAATATTCTGAAATGGAATTTCATGTTTATTTCCATGCATAAGTGTCACTTCTACTTGGATTTGGCCTGTGTTTAGAATCATAGAATCATCAAGGTTGGAAAGGACCTTCAAGATCATGAAATCCAGCCATGAGTCCTACACCACCTTAACGACAAAATCATCTCCTGAAGAGCCACATCTACCCATTTTTTTAAATACTTACAGGGATGGTGACTCCACCACCTCCCTGGGAAATCTGTTCCGACGCTTCAGCACTTCTTCGCTTTCAGTGGAGAAATTATTCCTAATATTTTATCTCAACATCCTCTGATACAACTTGAACTCATTTGAAAGAAACATTGAATCACAGAATCATAGATTCATAGAATAATTGGTGTTGGAAGGGACCTCTAAAGGTCCTCTTGTCCAACCCCTCTGCAGTAAGCAGGGACACCCTCAATGAGATCAGGTTAGTTAGAACCTCATCAAGCCTCACCTTGAATATCTTCAGGGATGAGGACTCAGCTACCTGCCTGGGCAAATTTTGCCACCACGTTCATGGTAAAGAAATTTTTCCTAACATCCAATCTAAATCTAATTTTCCCTAATTTAAAATAGTTTCCCCTCATCCTATAACTTTAGGCCCTTGCAAACAGTGCATCTCCAGCTTTCCTGCAGACAAATTTCCTCTTGTCCTATCACTAGTAATGGGGGAGAAGAGGCCAACATTTGCCTCACTACAGATTCCTTTCAGGTAGTTGTAGAGGGAAATAAGGTCTCTTCTCATCCTCCTCTTCTCCAGGCTGAACAGCCCCAGCTCCTTCAGCCTCTTCTTGTAATACCTGTTCTCCAGACCCCTAATCATCCTTGTTGCACTTCTCTGCACCCTCTCCAGCACTTTGATGAACCACCTATACTGTGGTTCCTAAAATTGCACACACTACTCAAGGTGAAGCCTAAACATTTATCCTGGCAAGCAAAAGGTTGATGTGATGGGTGGGCAGTTTCTTAGAGCCAGAGGAACAGTATGGAGAGCCTTGCTAATCAGATGTATAGAACAGGAGAGAAGAAGGAGAATGAAATTTATTTTCTATATTATGTTGGTATCAGCTGAGTTCCACAGGAGTTGCATATGTACACAAAAAAGACTACTGAGATTTGGGTTTGGCCAGTGTTTAGTGACCAGCCACCAGTTTGGTTTCTGATGTTGGTCCCTTTCACTATCTTAGGCTATGCCCAGGGAGATCAGATGGGAGAACATGGAAATACCCAAGGAGCCCCACTTTTTCCCTGCCATTCCTGAAAATTTCTTTGTGAGACCAGCTCTGAGAATGGCTGAAAAACCAGTATGTGGCCACCCAAAGACTTAATTCTAAGAAAACCCCAAAAAAGGGTATTTTCCAGTGACTTTTCTCTGCCCGAGAAAGAGTAGAAGACAACATTGTTTAGTGTTCTGTACTCAAAAATATTAACTTACACAATTATTGAGAAGGCTCTCAAGAGAAAAAAGAAAAGAAGATGGCCAATCTCAGTGTGAATCCAGAATCAAAATGTTCTTTCAAGTGAGTCAGCACATGTGTTTGAATAATTCGCATATTCATGTGTCCCTTTCAAAAGGGATATGAATCCAGTTTACATGCATATATGACAAATGAACAGTCCAAAACCTCTCAGAATTAATATCCTAGGTCTCTTGATGAAGATCTGTGAGCCTATTATACTACAATAGATACTGTATTTTAAAACTGCTTCATTCCTGGAATTTCAAATGAGGACTGCGGAATTACAGTCAGGGTCTCTACCAAATTTTGTTTTCAGTGTTTCTTCCTCATTCACTGTGATGAAAAGTCAGTGCTCGGATAAAAAACAATTTTAAAGTTTCAGTTAGAAAAAAAAAAAAAAAAAAAAGGAAGGATTTAATTATGGAGGGAATTTTACCAAAAATATGCCACAGATGTTCCTCTAAAAATGCATAACTTTAAATTAGCATTTTCTGCAAATAAAAGTAATTCATCTTCGACTCCAGGTCTTCACAAATTGTGTCATCTCTTAGATGGTAATCAGTCACAATTTTAATTAGAAGTTGTCATTCACCCCTACGTACATCTCTGGCAGAGATCAAGTATGATTTTGTACAGCTGCTATCCTGATTCTTCTGTCATCTTTGGCCTGACTTTGAATTGCTTCCTCTTTTTTCTCTTTTTAGATAATCCTGCTTCTTCTTCTCACCCCCACTGAGCTGTCAAGAGTTTCAGTGCTGTGATATGGAATCATTGCCTCTGTAAAACCAGAAAAAAAATGCCCTGCTTGCACTGGATTCTGATCAAAGAGAATCATTTATAGAAAAGATGCAGCAGGAACCTCAGGGAAATATTTTTTAGCAACAGGACCATGTGAAATAGGAAAGACAAAGCTTTTGAAACCTTTTTTAAACTTATAACTACATGATTAAGTATTTATTGTAAAATGTTTGTCCTTTATTTTTCTGTTCTTGATCCTATGCTATTCAATGCCACATCAAAATGGGGTCAGGCCCATTCAAGTAGCTCCTGTGGAAATGGAAAAGCCTAGAAAACCTTGGTATAAAAGGACTTTCTAGGGAAGGGAAGGGAAGGGAAGGGAAGGGAAGGGAAGGGAAGGGAAGGGAAGGGAAGGGAAGGGAAGGGAAGGGAAGGGAAGGGAAGGGAAGGGAAGGGAAGGGAAGGGAAGGGAAGGGAAGGGAAGGGAAGGGAAGGGAAGGGAAGGGAAGGGAAGGGAAGGGAAGGGAAGGGAAGGGAAGGGAAGGGAAGGGAAGGGAAGGGAAGGGAAGGGAAGGGAAGGGAAGGGAAGGGAAGGGAAGGGAAGGGAAGGGATGAATTGGGAGTACTTCACAGTGAGAGAAAGCACTTAAAGACAGGACAGAGGTTACCATGTCGTTGAAGGAATGAGAATGGGGGATGACTTTCTGCACCACTTCCCATTCACATTTCTGTTAATACAAAAAGACAATATTTATGTTGTGTGATTTATTCTTACCATCCTTGTCATTATAGAATGACAGAAGTGTCACAGTTGGAAGAAACTCTAAGATCACCATGTACAACCATCAACATCCCCCCCATAAAATAAATAGTATATATATAAATATATGTATCACCATGTCCACCAGAGCATGTCCTGAAGTGCCTCACCTACACAGTTTTTAAACACTTTCAGGGATAGTGTCTCCACCACCTCCATGACCAGCCTGTTTCAATGCCTAACTACTCTCTCAGTTAAGAAGTTCTTCCTAATATCTAGTCTAAACCTCCCCTGGTGTAACTTTAGGACAATTTTCTCTGTTCCTATCATTATTTAGTTGAGAGAAGAGGCCAGCACCCACCTCCCTATAACCTCCTTTCAGATAGTTGTAGAGAGCATTAAGGTCTCCTCTCAGCCTCTTCTCCAAACTAAATGTTCCCAGCTGTCTCAGCCTCTCCTCATAAGACATTCTCCAGACCTTTCATCAGCTCTGTTGCCCTTCTCTGAACTCACTCCAGCATCTCAATGTACTTCTTGTAGCAAGGGGCACAGAACTGAACACAGTACTCAAGGTCCAGCCCCACCAGTGCTGAGTACAGGGGCACCATCACTTCTGCTGGCCACACCATTCAATGTTGAGGGGTCTGTACTGGAACTACTACTGCTTAATATCTTCATCAGTGACATAGACAGTGGGATCAAGTGCACCATCAGCAAGTTTACAGAAGATATTAAGCTGAGTGGTTCTGTTGACATGCCTGAGGACTGGGATACCATCCAGAGTACCCACATCCAGAGTGTGCCCACATGAACCTCATGAAGTTCAACAAGGCCAAGTGCAAGGTCTGTCACCTGGATCAAGGCAATCCATCAATACATGGGGGATGGAGGGATTGAGAGCAGCCCCACAGAAGAGCACTTGAAGGTATTGGTAGATGAAAAGCTGGACATGAGCGACAGTGTTGGCTCATTGCTCAGGTGGCCAACTGTATCCAGAGATGCATCAAAAGAAGCATGACCAGCAGGTCAAAGGAGGTGGTTCTGCCCCTTTACTCCACTTGCATGAGACATCATCTGGACTACTGCAGACAACTCTGAAGTTCCCAGAACAGGAAAGACATCTATCTGTTGGAAAAAGTACAGAGGAGGGACACAAAGATAATCAAAGGGCTGGAACATCTCTCCTATGAAGCAAAGCTGAGACAGATGGGGTTTAGCCTGAAAAAGACTCTGGGCTGACCTTAAAGCATCTTTTCAATACTTAAGGGGGCCTATAAGAAAGATGCGGACAAACCTTTTAGCAGGGCTAATGGTGATAGGACAAGGGGTAATGGTTTTAAACTAAAAGAGGGTAGATTTAGACTAGATATTAGGAGGAACATTTTTACAATGTGGGTGTTTAAACACCGGTGCACATAGCTCAGAAAGGTGGTAGGAGCCCCATTCCTGGGTCAGGGTCAGGTTGGATAGGGATCTGAGCAACCTCACCTAGTTGAAGGTGTCCCTTTTCACTGTAGCAGGGTTGGATTAAATGACCTTTAAAAGTCCCTTCCATCTCAAACCATTCTGTGGTTCTATGACTTCAGTCTTAATGGAGCTTACTGCTTAAACTAAAGAAACAAGCAAACTTACCTAAGGCTGTCTATGAAAACATCTATTCATGGGTATGAGTTTCTGGATGAGTCTAATTAAATTCTTGTATCTTAACTCACTTGATCTATAATGCGAAAAGATAGATCTTTTCCCTTAGTACTTACAGCATTCATCTACCTCAGTGTAACAGGACATGAGCCCACAGCTCTGATGTCTTATGAGGATCCAGGACAGCAAGGTGCTGAGAACCAATCTCCTGCTGAATCTGAATGAGTGAATAACCAGGAAGACAAGAAGCTTGTCGGGTGCAGAGAGGTGAGGTTTGCTATGCATATGCATTTTTCTGTAGAAAAATCATCCACAATCTAGAAATGACTGAAGGAGCAGTTTGAGGGCACCCCAGCTCTACATCTCTCCACTATTTCGTTGTTGCTTGTACTCCAGGTCACAAGGATAACAAAAGGCTTTGATTTGAAACTTCCCACAGATGCTGGAGCTCATGCAGGAGATACCATTGCAACCACAGCCTGGTGCTTCCCATCTGTTTTTCACATCCTAACATGCATCAGCTCAGCTGCTGTGAAGCTCAGTCTTGAAGTCCAATGCCCCTCCTCTCCCATGATTAGGAAATAACCAGCTTAGTAAAGTAAGCTGTCTTTTCTGGAGGTGCATATTTGTACTGTCAGTCATTTCAGAGACGAATATCACATCCCACATCCCTCTTGTCCTTTGGAGGCGAACATCATGGAGACACAGCATGCAACAGGTTCGAGCTGCCTTACAGGGTGTTAGCACTTACCTAAGAATGTCAGCCTAGCTTATCACTGACTTCTTTGCTCAGTAAATGTTACTGAATTATGAGCTTGGGGAATTTTTTCTTTTTACTGTTGCCTGTTCTTTGGGAATGTAACTGCCCCCAGTCTTTAATTTTGCTCTGACCACTAAACACACAATATACATCAGTATCTTTCACTCTTTCTTGATCAATGTTTCTCTCCATCATCTTTTTCAAACAACAGTTGTATATATGTTGTTATTAACAGTAAATAATATTCTTTAGACTTTTCAATGAAAATCAAAAGACTTTACTGAAACTTCATAAGATTTACTATATAGGTCCATTAATCGGATGAGTCCACTTTAATGACTTCTTCTATTTTTAAGTAATTTAATGTAACAATTTACATTTTTTCCAATGTTCAGATAGTTAATATTTTTGAAAAGATCATACAAAAATTAGAAACAAAACCCATATATTCATGATTCATGACTGATTCAAAATAAGCTACTTGAAATGAGTATAAAAAAGAGTAGATAAAGTAATGAAAACAAGATGAATAAAACCCAATAGTAATTTTTAATAAAACTAGTGTGTCTAGGCAACTCTAAATCTGATCTTTGGACTATAACCCTTGAAGATGCATTCAAGCTCATTAAATGAGCATGTTCTTAATTTTAAGTATAGACAAACATCTCTCTGAAATTAAATTTATGTGCATATTTTCTTTCATCGGGAACCAATTTCTGAACCAAGACCCAAGAAGATGACAAACTGATATTGTGAATGATCTCAGCCTGGCAATTAAATGTTTTTTCAGTTGGAATTTACAGCATTTTACAAATGGTTTACAAATGGCGTTGTCTTTGACTGCAGTCTATATCTAATTAATCAACATTGTGACTAGGGTGTCTTACTAGATATTTCTCCTATTTTGCATTGCCACTTTTTAGTATTTAAATAAGTTGTTATGAGCTCTTTGGTAAGTATTTGTCTTCAGAGTTTTATTGACATAATCATTTGATTAGCTTTTTAGAAACTTTCATACATATATATTTGAAGTTCTTTTCAAATTATTTTAAGAATGCATGGGAAGTTTAGAGATTTTATACTCTATTATTATTGAAGTATATTGTATCTATACTGAGAATGCTATGAGTTCCTTACCTGGATTCCTAAAATCTTGAACTGGACATTATAATAACCTTTTCTTGGAATTGCCTTGTCTTGTTATGCCTTGGCTAGCATACAAATTCTCCAGTGAAGAAACAGATGTATAATTTCACAAAATGTCTCACACTTTAAGCTACTACTCATTTCAAACTACTTTCATCATTTTATAATGTCATAAACAACTTAAGTGTTAATGAATTAAATTTTAGTCATTCCAAATCTCACAAGAAAAAAGGAGAAATACAGTGTTCTGAGTGTCCATTTTAGAGGCTTAAATCTGTGACAGAGTCATTGTCTTTTTCTTTGGTCTGACATTGCACGATGCACTAGCTTGATAAAATCTTGAACAGCAGAATTTCAGTATTATGAAAATGTGGAACAAAGTGTATTGAATAGGTCCCAAAGAATCTAAGTAAGTCATTTAATCATGACATGAAATATAATTTATTCAAATATTGTAAATACTTTTTTTTTTCACAAATCCCATTAAAGCTTGAATCTGGATCTCTAGAGTTGGAAAAATAATGCATTTATTACTCTATTCAGATTTTCCTTTCACAGTTGGTGAGGTAATGCTAGATGCTTTTCAGGAACACATTGACCCACGTGGAAAAAGCAAATAGAAAAACAAACCAAATAATTTCAGTGTAAAATGTCTACTATGGTTAAGATATTTCTGAGGAAATAAAGATTCTTCATCACAATTTTCTGTCTCTATAAACATAGTAACAATTTTAGAAACTTGTAAGAGAATAGCCAAAATTCATAGACTTTTACACAGACTTTTTGCCTCTCCTTGCATGTCCTCTTAACTGACCTCTTTCATTCGGTGTGCATGGAATGACACTTTAGGATGGCTATTTGAACTTTCACAAGATCCTTTCACAGATCCTTTCATAGACACAGACAGCTCACAAACAACTTTGTCTCCTGAGCTGTTGAACACAGTTACCTTCTGCTCCACAAGGACTGTCAAACATACAGAGTTTCTTGCAATTTCCCATCTCCAGTGCTTCATCACCTCTTGACATGCCTACTAGTTACTGTGATTTCTGCTTTTATCCCCATCAACTTTCTTATGTTTGTGACTAAAAATGCTTTCCTTTTTCTGTTGGCTTCTACCACATATGTCATATCTGCTTTTAAAAATGTTATTCATTTTTCCTATTAATACTTTTTCCCCTATGAACACAGCAGGAAGAGAGTGGGTTCTCATAGGCCCATGTGGGAGCTATTAAAGCAATTCCCTGCAAATCCTCCCTGTGGGATATATCTAGTTTACTACATTTTGTTTGGACAGATTTTTGCTTCCTGTTTGGGAGGTGTGGCCAATGACTGTTGCAGTGAAGTGTGAAAAAGAGGGATATTTTCTGTGTAAAATTGGCCTCTATTGCAGTTAAGACAACTGTAGATGATGTCTTCTAGACACAGATAAATATTTAATGTGGAAAAATATAAGGTGACATAGTTTAAAGAGTATCATTCCCATGCTTTCTGTGCTCTTGCACAGTTGTTACCATGCAAGCTATAGCTTCACTTTTATTTTCTATCAGCAAAACTTAGTTGGTGAACACAGAAATAGTCTCAAAAAAATAAAAAGAAAAAAAATATAGGAGTTATAAAAGGATTAATGCAAGTATGTTACTGAAGAACTCTTAACTGACAACTAATGCAAAAGTGTGACAGAAGGAAAATATTCTCCCTAGTTTTTAACATCTTTCATTACAGCATTATGGATTTTTACAAGTTTTAAATGTTCTTTTTCAAAGTTAATTTTCACATTCTCTCCTATTCCATACATTTATTTAGTCCTCCCCTTATTCTTAGGATGACCTAGAAAAGAGTAGCCACTGGTCTTTCACATAGTTTTCACTGTTGCTTTTATTTCTCCTCTTTGACAAGATGATTTCTTCTTTAATTCATCCACTAAGTATCTAACCCATGCAATTATCCTCAAGTTAATAATTTATAAAATTTATAATAGTCAATGTGCTTATCATTTTCTCTGCAAGGAGAAAAAAATATATCAGGCCCTCTGCTAAGAATAATCATCTTTCTCAAATTCATGCTAAGGGATCATATTTAATGACCATCCTTTTTGTGCACAGTATATTTAGTTTCTTTGAAGAGTAGAAACAAGAGCAAAGCCTGAATCTTTATTTCATTCCCCAAAGCTCATTTTTGAGCTGTTGTACAGACTACCAAGACTTCTTTGCAGAATAAATGGGAAAAAAATTATCCAGGGTAAACCTATGCTCTAAATTATGTTTTACATTGTTAGCATTGCACTGTTATACATGAAAAAAATAAAAATTTTAGAGACCAATCATCACTTCCTACTTTTTCTCTGCTTTTTGCTTCAGTAGGGGCATTTCTCACCTTTACATATCTGGAAGAAGATTCATTCATGTATGGACTCCCTTTGCAGTGCTTAAGAGATGGAGTCATTGCTAGGGCAATTCAATTTAGCCTAAGGCAGATGTCTACAAGAGATCAGATGAATCATTCTCTAAAAGAGCTTGTTTCTCCCTGTTGACAAAATGGACAGCTGAGAGTACAGGATCAGATGTAGACATTTACACCAAGTCAGGCAAATTGAACCTAAGGTCAGAGACCCCCCCCAGGATGCTGTTGATACCTAACAGAGAAACTAATCTGAAATCTGTCTAAGCATTGGTTAATTCACTGGGTGAATTAAAGATATGTCTGGAGAGCATTTTGTGTGGGAGGGGTTTCTATGAGGGATTTCTATGTTTTGAGTGGGAAAACCACCTAATTTCAGACCTTCCTGATAGAAACTTCTGTTATTTGCTTTGTGCATTTAAGCTGAAATCTCTTTCGGTCAAGTTCTGCTTCTCACTGTGCTTGCTCAGTATTCATCTGTTGGCTTTATGTGTCACTGTATAACAAATATGGACAAACAAACGTGTTGGTTTACATGATTAATCTTAGGGTCCAAAATCCATCACTTTAAGATGTAGTCAGTTTTTCATACAGCACTGACATAACCTGTAAAACCTAGAGATACATGCTGTGCTCTTTCTTGTTATAGTTTTACTTAGAAGGCTTCCATGGCACAAAATTATATGATACTGCTCTTGTAATCATTTGTAAATTAATTTACCTGTGTTGAAATGTGAGGCAGCTATACTCGAAAAACCTTGTGTTTCTATGTACCTATTATTTTAGATCTTTATGGAGTTTTTGTTTTGTTTTAATATCCAAATAAAGATAGAGAGCCTTGCTGAGTAATCTGAGTTTATGATGAAATTCTAATTTACACTTCACAAATAAATTCCCATAATGCAATAATTTCTAGCTTGTGTAGCTGCAAAATTATTGTGTCAGTGGAGATATTTGCTCATAAATTACCGGAATAAAAAATATTGCTGCTTTTTTTATATACATGGTAAAAAGAAAATTATTTCTGTACCCAGAAGTATGTGTATGTATTTTTTTTCTCTTTCTGTCAGGCTGATTATTCCCTAGACACTGAGTCAGCAAGGAAATAATTTCAATTATATTCATTAACTCTCAGTAATTTCTCTGAACTAAATTGATAATAACAGAATTTTATAAGTGGAATGAATTTTCCATAAAATTTGCCAAAGTGATTCACCTTTATTTTGTGATCTAGAATGGAAACTGTTAGGTTTTTTTCCTTATTATCAGATTTCACATTATCATGAAGTTGCAGAATGCGTGTAATTACAACAGTTCCTCTACAAAGCAAATGAACTATAAGACTTCACAAGTATGCTGTGTCCTACAATTAGGAGTTCATTTCTGTGTCTCTGAGTGTTGAATAGGGTTCCCATATCAGCTGTCTACCAGACATCACTGGCTTTTTGCTCCCATATCTAAGAGTAGCATCATTTTGTGCTGCAAGGTAATACTTCTTGTTAAATCAGTAGATGTAGCTGGAAAAAAAGTAGACAAATTTGGGCAAGCCAACTGCTCTTTACAGCCCCGTGTGCCTCAAAGGATTTTTGTTTGGTTGGTTTTCCAGCTACATTAATTGTTAAAAGCCTTGGTTTTCTTTTTACAGACTTTGTCTCCCCCTTATCTTTTGAATGACAGTTCTGTCAAAGCATGGTCTCCACACACAGAGGATATCTGTGTGAACTTCTGGGCATGAAGAGCTGGCCAGACTCTGCAGAGCAGTTGGTACCTTAAAGAGAGTGTATCTGGAGAGGAGATATTCCTCTTGGTGAAACCACTCATAGCTGTCTGGACCATGCTCCCCTGGGTAGCCAGATGCACCCCAGCTTTCCAGCCCCCAGTACTCCAGCGCTCTTCCTCTCTCCTTTAACATAACAACTCTGTTATGTTGTATGCATGTGCCTGTTTTAAAGGAGGATGTGTGTATTTTTGTACCACATTTCCAGGTGGGCCCACACATCTTTTCTGGAAGGAGCTGAATGCACTCAGCCTGCTTTGAAGAGACCAGTGACTTAGCTGGAAGCATTACTCTGCTATAGACTGCATAGAAAATAAATTTTCAGATCAGAGGGATTTTACCCTTTCTTTATTAGTGCTACAGTTATTTATGTAACAATAGTAACTGAAAGAAATGAAGAGGGGGAAAAAATAAAAAGGAAAAAAGAAGGGAGGGATGGAAGGATGGAGGCAGGAAGGCAGGAAGGCAGGAAGGAAGGAAGGAAATAGTTGTTAAAAATGAATAGTGGGATTTACTTATTTTGTATGTATGACATTTGGAGAAGTAAACTTTCCTATAATGCATAAATGGTTCTGTGGTGATTACCAGTGTTAGATTTCTTCCTGCATTCTGATCTTTGCTGAGTAAAAGCTGTAGTTTGTACATGTGGCTGAATTTAGATCAAGGAATTTCCCCCAAATGTACTCTTGAATTCCTAGCAAGGTGTTAATATTTATTGGAGTATTTTTTTGCAATTTCCTACTTCGGTGTTAGAAGAAGGTTCATTTTGTCTCATAGCGCTTTGATCTTACTTCCTCATAAAAAAATTCAAGGGGCATAATACTCCTAAATTTTGTTCCAGACCCTCAGGACACTTTTAAAAATGTTGATGTAAAATTTTTTATGTCTAGACACTATTTAGTTGTGTCAAGTTTAATTCCTTATAAAGTGTCAGTGGGGCCTGCCAGGCTGATAGTTTTGGAAGACAGAATCTTCCTTTCAGCTTCAGAACACTAAATATTGGAAAAAGGAATGTTATTTTCTCCACTTTTCTTTCAAGACATGATCTTCATATGGAAAAAGATTCCTTCTCCACTTTCATCTTAGCTTGGGCAGACCTTTGTGACATCAGGTGATACCATTGTGCAAACAATACACTTATAATTATCTATTTCCCTATGTAGGTGTGACATTAATTGCTATGTCTTGTTAACATGAGAGATACATTGAAACAACTGTTGATTCCTGCCACCTGATGACTTGTGGATGCAAAACAATACACAGCATCAGATAGTCAGCAAAATGCAAAGCATCTCTATGCAAACTGAACCAAACAGAGCCTGTAGCCTCAAAACAAATTTTTTTTAAGCTTGATACAGTCTCCTGGGACATCCAGAGACAGCAAGAGAAAACCTAGAGCCTGTTCACTTCTCCACTGCTCTGGTGAGCTCATCTGTTCTGGGCTGTCACATGGTTTCATTTCAGCACAAAAGGCACCTGGCATCTCTGATCCATCTTTGGCAGAAAAGGAGGGAAACTGGGTACAGACTTCAATGCTTAATGGGTCTGAGAAAACGAACTCCCCAGAGTCTGGCAGCAGCAAAAGAGAGGTATTGTTTCACAACCCTTTGAGATAAATGTAAGCATTGACCTCTGGTTTAAACCTTAGTTAGATTGTTAAAATACCTGTTGGCATGGGAGACACAAAAATAAATTAAGTTTTGCATGTCTGCAAATATCATAAAAAGACAGAGACAATTCCATTATTACAAAACTTTCTGAGGTTTTGTACTTTGTATTTTCAGACTATGTTTAAATCTATTACTCTTGTTTTTGCAAGGTTTCCTATGTCTCCTCTGTTTCTCATCTAATGGAATCAAAGACTGTTGCCAGATTTCTGACTCACTGAAAAGCCTTTCACACATGCTGCCATGTAGTTAAGAACCTCTATTGTTTAACTTTGAGAGGCTGCATTGTGTTGAGAATGCTCTGTTTATTAGATGGTCTTGTGCAAGTTTGGATCTAATCAGCTAGACGACTTGACACTATAAATTTGTGATGAAATTTGAATTTTACTGTAGCTGATTACTTTGCCATGCCAACAGTACAGGCTCTCTTTCCTTATCTCATTTTCCTAAAATTTTCTCTGTCCAACAAATCTAGGGGAGTTGAACTATGTATATCATTTAAAATGGAACTTAGAAGTGTTACTGGTTTCACAGCATGATCAAGACATAATTTAGTCATACTTGCATTTTTATATTGCTTATCTAATCGGCTGTGCTTTCACTCTGGATTCTGGGCTGCAAATCTCTGGCATAATTCTCTAGGAATTTATTTGCCTGGCAGCCAGAGACAAATAAAGCGATTTAACTCTGAAGTTTCCCTTCAGTCTCTTGTCACTAACTGTCTAATTTTGGATGAACTGTATAGTGCTCAATCTTAATTAATTTCTAACTACCTTTGGAACTACTCATTTTAGTTCCCACCATAAAGCATTTTTCACTTGACTTAAGGAAGTATTAATTGGTCACTACATCACCGAGTACTGTTTGCCCTGCTTTCCTATTGTGTTCCTGTTTAAGTTCCAGTGTTCAGAAAAAGTAATTTCATTTAAGTTTTCATGGCTTGTATTTTGATGAACTTTAGGTAAGAACACATATGAATTGAAACAATACTTATTTTATATTTATATATTTTTTAAAAATCTTAACTATTACTTTAAAACTTTCTAGCCTTATATGCAATAGACCACAGTTCAAACGCTTCATTGTTCTCACTAACTTAAGACTATAAACAAAGTGTGGGTCAAAGAATATGAAGCACATAACTCTTCTATGAAAGGTAAACACATCTTTCCATGTATTTCACCTTTGAGATGACAAACACAGATACTACTTTAATTCCATCTAGGACAGCTTAATGCCGAGAGGCAGTTTATGATATTTCTTTTTGTTCACAGACAAATGATGAGAATAATAAAAAATTAAGATCATTGAATTTTAGTTTGTTAAGGGAAAAACTTAAACAGCTACAAAAATATACCTATCTTGTAAGTAGAATAGCAGTCTTCACCACAATTTCTTTCAGCTCAGGCACAAGAAGCAGTTTGCTCAGTTTCTCCTTAGGGTGTAATTTTAACTAGTGGGAACTGTTTTTTTCACAGAAATTTTTTAGAAAGGGACAACTTTTTAGTGATGTCAGAAATGAAGGTAAAGCTGATAAGGGAAAAATCAGATTTTCAATTAAATACAAGATTTTAACAAGAAAAAAATTCTAACTCAAGCTGTGTAAATGAACAACTTAAACCTGATGGTTCTCACTGTCAGATGCTACTGTGAATCCTCCAAGTCCACTGACTTGACTTTTTATCTCATGGAAGAAAGCTGTCTAACAAATAAGCAAACAGCCACAAAATAGCAATACAACAATGATTTGGGTGGCATTTTACATAAACATTGCCATCTTTTGAAGTGGCAAAATCCAGAGAAAATGTTTAAAGGATTCAGAAAGACCTCTGCAGTGTTTTGTCACCAAGTGTTTTTTAATAGAAAGAGTTTATTCAAGTAGTATTAGAAACTTTGGAATGAAGAGCTTTGCTGATATAATCACAACTTTATTTTCCACATCTGCCCCTTTATATCTAGATAACAATGCGTGAATACCCGATGGTTTCATCTCTTCCTGAAATAACAATAGTGCTTCTATCAAAAATCAAGGTATCCACAATTTTTTTTGTTTAGTCTCAGCAACTGTTATTTCTGTTGGGATAATAATGATCATAAACATATTATTTTGAAATATGTGTCTGTTTTTTGCCTTGTAGCAGAACTGTGCTCATATTATTTGCATGGTAAACATAATATAATAAGTTCAAAATAATGATAACATGAAACCCTTTATCATAAGTATGCTCTAAGGATATGGCACAAGAACAATGTTATTTTCCAGGATCTTAATGTGTAACTTCTTAAGCATTTTTTTTTCGATAGATGACATATGAAGCTTCCTCTTCACATTTCCATTTGATTGAGTTTCACATTCAGAACAAGTGTGCTGGAGTGTGCTCTGTTTTACTGTGCATCTGCAGTTTTCTTCATTGGATTGCTCCAACTGCTGAAAGGTTTTGTGATATGACCATGAATTTCTAATTAATTTAATTTAATTTAATTTCTATTTACATTTTTTAAGACAGGTTTGATTGATCCAGAAACCGTCAGAGGAAATTTTACAGGAAAGCAAAGCTAAATTAATTTATCCTTTATCAGGTGACCAAAGGGAAATAAATCAGCTCCTCAAGGTAGCTAACTCCGTGTTATCACTTCCCCAGGCCAAATAGCCAATTCCCCTCAATAGCCACCGCAATACTTGGCACTGAAAGCCCTTCATCCTGAACGATTGTCTGGCTTTTTGCCTGACCTATGCAGATGGTTGAAGGCCAGAAAATATTTCTGTAAATGTGAATGTATCTCCTCCTTTAGCCAAGGATAAGGCAAGGTCATGAGACCCCATCTGGGGTACTCTTTCCAGTTCTGTTGTCTCCAGCATAAGAAGGACAGGGAATTACTGGAAGAGTACAGAGAAGAGCCACAAAGATGATCAGAGGGCTGAAGAACCTTTCCTTTGAAGACAGGCTGAGTTTGGATTGTTCAGCTTGGAAAAGGAAAGGCTCCAGGGAGATCTTATAATGGCCTTTCAGTACCTGAAGAGGCTACAGGAAAGCTGGGGAGGGACAAGGGAAAATGGCTTTAAATTAGAAGAGGGCAGATTTAGATTGGATTGGACAAAGTGATTGACTGTGAGGGTGATGACACACTGGAACAGGTTTTCCAGGGTTGTGGATGCCTGCTTCCTGGAAGTTTCCAAGGTCAGACTGGATGGGGCTTGGAGCAGCCTGGTCTATTGGAAGGTGTCCCTGACAAAGGCAGGGGTGTTGAAGTTGCTGATTTTAAGGTCCCTTCCAACCCAAACCATTCTATGATTCTGTGATTGCTTACCAACCATCTTTGTCATTTCAGAGTGGTCATCAAAAAAAGGCAACTCGCCAAAGTTAAATGGATACTGGGCTTTGACACTGCCAGTGACAAAATGGAAATATCTCAGTGTCCATAGAAGGATCAGAAACTCATAGAACTAATTAAAACAGAAAAGTCATCCACTACAAGGACAGTTGGCTAGAATGCCCAGAGAATGTTTAAAAGGTCCCAGGGGAACAAAAAGCAAAACAAAACAAAACAAAACAAAACAAAAACTAAAAACCAAAAACCAACCAAACAAAAAAACTCTATTCCTCTTCTATTTCTCTATTTTCTCATTACCTTTTCTGACTCTGATTTTTCTTCTTATTAGCTCCAAGGTCAAGATGAGCTGGATGAGTTCAGGGTTGAGTATAACAGGGTGAATGTTTCAGTCCAAAACCTTCTCTTACTACTTATTTATGTGGGTCTTAGATTCAGCCAGAATTAAGAGCTGTCTAGCATTCAGAGAGTTTTAAGATTTTGACAGTTGCTCTTAGGAGAATTAATCACAACTGAATGGTTAGATGTTTAATTTGGGCAGGGGTGGAAGGGTTCTGCAGATGAGTGAAACAGGCAGTTTAAACAGCTATGGACTTTTACTTGCCTATAGATGGATGAATAGCAGATGCTGATGTTGACTGAAAATAGGAAGGATAAATCATGGATTTATTTTTAAAAATTAAAACCTCCAGATGGCTAATTTATGGTAGATGACTTCAGGGTTTAGAGGGTAATCACATCACCTTATTTTAGGTATATAAATTAGATGCCAAAATTGGAAAGTTGGTCTTTTTCTGTTCCCTCTGTAGCCAAAAGGGAGACACTGGTCTTCTATAAGATGAATAAAATTTAGATTTGTACTGTACTGTGATCTTTAGTGAAGTGTGCTGCTCTCTAGGGATTTTAGGCCAGGTATTGATAACTAGTCCTCTGTCTCAGGTGACCAGATGCCTATAACCTGTATGAATAGACTCTTTTCCCAAAGTAAAAAGCTTGCATTTGTACAAGCATAGACTCAGTCTCGAGATTCAAAAAGGACATAAATGTATGGGTTTCTTCAGGAGTCAGGCTGAACATGCGTGATTGCAATGAGTGATCCAGTAGAAATCAGTATTCTTTAAGTCTGGGATGAATTACACACAGAACTTTTACTTGGTATGCACTGGAGTAAACTCCAGATGAGGAAATAGTTAATTAAAATCAAACAAAAAGCATGGGTACAATACAAGTAATTCTACTTTTCTGTCAGGTACACACGTTAAAGCTGCCCATAGGCAGATTTAATTGACATGCATAGCATTCATGAAATAGATAAACTGTACAAATACTGACCTTGCCAGTTTGAAACAGGGCAATATTAATATTAGGATGCCCTTTATCCATTTTTTGATAATTTATAGTGGAGGAAATTATGATGAAAAAATATCATGCTTGTTATAGCCAATGAAAGGAAAATAAAAAACTCTAATTTTAGAGTATGAAAGTATCGAGGGAGTATACGATTGTGTTGTGTAAAGCACAAATCTTTCAGGAGGATTTTCACTTACACTGCCAATAATTCAAATGGTAATAATGATTGATTCACACCATTGGTCTGAGCAGCTGGGAATTGAAACTGATTTCTTTCATCCTGCCTTGAGGAAGTCTGTTATGTAACCCTTCTCCCCTAAGTGTCTAGCACCTGAGGCAGATGCTAAAGCATTACTCAGGTTCTTTCTGAAATCAACATCATAATGCTCATGTTGGACCACTTCCTATTCCCTATCAGAGCCTAAAGTAGGTTTCATACACTGCCAGTGTGGTAGACACTGTCTGCTAAATTGCAGGGACAACTTCTAATGACATTAGAAGAGGTAGGGCTGAATGCATCGACTTCTAAGTACACATTAACCTGAAGTGGGATTTTCATCATCAGTTAACAGTGTGATTTATTTATTTATTCATTTGTTTACTCTGGCTCTACTTTCTTCTTGAAAAATTGAAAAGTGTGTAAGGTGTAAGTAATGTATCTGATGACAAATGAAATAACGAATAAAATCTAACTATCTCCTTGAAATTAAATTTAATATAGAATATTGTGCTGCAGTAGCAAAGAAAGCCAATAGGATGCTGGGCTTCATCAACAAGAGCATCACCAGCAGAAATAGAGAAGTCGTCATACTGCTCAGCACTTGTCAGGCCACACCTGGAATACTGTGTTCAGTTCTGGTCTCCACTCTTCAAAAAAGTTGCAGGTAGGGTGGAGAGAGTCCAATGAAGGGCCACAAGAATGATCAAAGGACTGGGAAGCCTACCCTACAAGGAAAGGCTGAGAGAACCAGAGAAAAGAAGATTTAAGGGTGACCTGATTGCCATGTTCCAGTATTTAAAGGGTGGCTACAAAGAAGATATAGACTCCTTTTTTCAAATGAGTCACATGGAAAAGATGAGAGACAATGGGTGGAGGTTATGCCTGGGGAGATTCTGATTGCACAAAGAAGGAAAAATTTTTATGAGAGCAATCAGCTATTGGAATAATCTCCCCAGGGAAGTGATGGATTCGCCAACACTGGACACTTTTAAGATTCAGTTCAACCAGGTACTGGGCCGTCTTGTCAGGACCGTGCTTTTGAAAAGAAAAGTTGAACCAGATGCTTTCTGAGGATCCTTCCAACCTGGCATTCTGATTCTATGATGTATGTGAAGACATATGACAACATAGTGATGCAGTGTGTGTGAAGCTGATCTGAAGACTTTGTAGTGTAAATGTATCAATGTTGTGAAGACATGTTATTTTCTGATTACACCAGCAATTTTATTTGAACTGTCATTCTGCTTAGATTATAATAACAAGAACCATAGCAACAGCAGTCCTGGCA
Organism: Phaethornis superciliosus; assembly: GCA_023637945.1. Classification (NCBI taxonomy): domain Eukaryota; kingdom Metazoa; phylum Chordata; class Aves; order Apodiformes; family Trochilidae; genus Phaethornis; species Phaethornis superciliosus. Next base: position 187,423,131 of record JAJQWJ010000001.1, read on the forward strand.
GCTAATGCAACTAATGGATTGTTTCCAGTTCTGTCCTTAGTTGCAGTCACATGATCACAGTACCAACATAGATACAGGAATAATTCATCTGTCTTGCACCCCAAAGCAAGGGTACACATCTTCAAAACTGCGAGCGAAGACTATACTAGAAGAGTTCCAGTGGTGAATGGTGGTTTACTGTTATGTTTACTGCTACATTTAATAAGTGATTCCATAAAGAACATTATAGTTTTTAAGTAGAGTAATAGAATACTCTAAATAAGTAGATATCTTGGGATGAAAGTAATTTGCCATACAGAAGACAGCAACACTTTGTCATGGAAAAAATATCTGTAAAAAGATTATTCACTTGGGAAGCATGGTTACATCTTAGGCTCTGATCTTCAAAATTTCACCTTCAAGCTACCATAACTCCACACAAATGAAGTTGCAATTAATTTTTTCAGCCTTCCAAGGTACAGTCATCAGCATTCTGACTATGCATAATTGTCTTTTTATAGTTATAAAACTGCAGCAACAGAAGATGACAGCTTGTGCTAGTTAAATGGAACCCTGCAGTGCCATTTCCTGAAAACACAGAAGATTATGTATGGCACCTGCACAGCCCTGGGATTATGAAGGACCAGGATATGAAAAGACAAAGAAAACCTTGGGGAAAGAGGATAATCTATATTTAGTCATTTTGTGACAAGAGTAACAGAAACTCTGCTGGGGAAGAAGAGAAGAGGACCTCAGGCGAGCTTACTCTTTCCAGCTAATTTTATAAAGCACATCACAGTGGGATAGCCTTGGTATGAGAACAAGCCCAGGGGTGAAATGTTTCTTTCAGATTCATTGAAGTTCTTGTGGTAATTAAGCTGTATGTAAACAGCTCCACTGTGGGATAGGTCAGGTTTGCTTTGTCACCATAGTGCTTTACTCTGACATGAAACACTACTGATAACCCCTGGATCTTGGATGCCTGGTCTTGTATACTGTGTCAGATCTTAGCTCTCTTTGAGCTTCTCACTAGATTTCATCACTGTTTTCCCATATGATATCACTCTCTCACTCTGCAAGAACCTTAAGTGTGCATCTCTTTACTCAATGTTTTTCTAGACACTTCTCCAGACCACTACTCTAATATAATCTTCTAAGTCGCCTGTTTCAAAGGCTTCTAAAATTTCTTTCTCTCTGTCTCTCTCTTCTGCTGTGTCAACAAGTTGTTCATTTTCTCCTTGAATAATCTGTTGCTGCAGACGTTATTAATTTCTCCTTCAGTAGTATTTTCTATGACCCCACAACTACATTATTTTCTTGGCCTTAGCTCTGGAAGGACTTTTGCATGCAGCAGTATATTTATCTTCATACACAAGCTCAGTCATCTTCATTATTAAGAAGACTTCAATTACAATATACATTTCAATGTTTATATATATAAAAAAATACTCCATAAGCAGCAATGAAAAAGACTCAGGGACATAATACACATGTTATTTCCATATAACTGTTGTGCAGTGTATAAACTACACTATGCCTTCTCATCTTCCTTGTTAAAAAACAAAGAATGATTTCTGCTTTCTGTTTGCTCTAGAAATCCTTCAGATTGAACAATACTCTTGTGTTCTGAAACAGCTTAACAAAAAAGATCTTTTTAACAATCAGAAATGCATGTCCTTTTTTTTAACAATGAGGAATCCATGAATTCTCATCCTGTGTCTGGATGGGAATCAATGCTGCTAACCTCTTCCACGATATTCTTATAGGGAATTTCTGCAGCCATAATTTGTAACTTGGGCATGCTCAGGTGTCTCCAGACACCTATTTATAGTATTTCCCATTAAGCACCGGCCGTCTGAGGAAGACTTCTTAGATGTGCTTTCTGAAACATTAAGTCCTGGATTTATCACATTTCATTTATGTAGCTGATGGAATAATGAATCTGGGAGAGCATTACTCTGTGCTCACCATGTAATCAGCTGAGCAAGATTACATAAACCGTATCAGATGTGTGCACTCAGAAAACCACTCAAGTCTTAGCAGCAATGATTCACCCTCTGAAGGTACCACACTTTTGCTATTGTCTATAGTGATGTCTATAATGTATTACCAAGGCCTATAATATCTATAACAAAACCACTCACTTAGATACTTAGTTTGTATGATGAATCTAAGTCTAGTGTAATTCTAAAGAGTCATATAAACAGTACATATAAGTTGGCTGGTTTTAGGATTTATATGCCATTTGTTGGACCTGATCCACTGATGATTATGGAAATAATAATCTCATGAAAAGTCTCATCCAGGATGTCCCTCATGCTTTCCTGTTACAGCCAGACACAGAGTGAATTGAAAACAGGGCAGAAATGAATGGAAGCGTAGCAAAAAAGTAAACAGATTTTTTTAAGTATCTTTGTAGGAAGTCTTGGACACAGAGAGACAACCTTTCCAAAAGAGGTAAGCCTTTTAAAATAGTTTATCTGTGCCTCACAATATAATACTAAGTGGAAACTTTCAGACCCTTTTAATAACATGAATCAGATTATATTAGCATAATATCATGTACTGATGGCAGTTCTAGTCCCTGAAGTATTTTCTAATTCAACATCTCTTATTAATTCTCCCCATTGCCTGGCAATTTTTATAACTACTGTGCCTTTTTTTGATCCATATATAAATTTGTCTAAAAGAAGCAAGCTAAGCTACTGACATTTAAAAAAATATTTTTCCCAGCTGGAAATTGCAATATATTTTCATGGCTTTTCTGATGAGAAGATATTACCTTCTCATCTCCTGCTATACATTACATGTTTTTTTTCTTTTCATTTTTTAGAAAGAGAATATATTGCAGTCAAATGAGCTAAAGTCATTTGCTAAATAACAGGTATACACTAGAGAGAGCTTTCAAACAATCAAATCATGTTTATGAAGTATGATAGAGATTTTGTCCTCGTACTCTTTTAGAAGAAATAAGAAATCAATTTTCTCTGCAATATTTATTTTTCAAAATAACAATTCTGAAGCAAACTGGTAGTTTATGTGTAGTACAACAATTCTGTCAGCCTCGTCATGCTGCTAAATATAAGATGGCAAAATGTGACATAACTAGACTAGATCTCATTCATAAGGATCATATTATTCCTGAAAAAAAAACAAATTTCTGTCTTTGGAATGGTTTTGAACTTTCAAGAGGAGATAATATCCTGGTAGTAAGGCACTCCCTTAGGCAGTCTGAGAGTACTTAGGGGATATCATCAGTGATGTGGGCATCACTGCCCATGTCTCAGTACAATCCTAATTCTTCCCATCAGTTTTGAGGTATGGCCACTGAAAGGTCTTGAGCTAGAAAGGTAAAGTAGAATTTTGTGTACAGGAACAATATTTTTAATTCCCAAAGTTTCATTTCTGAAAGTATTTTCTTGTGTATGTAAGTGTCACTAAAGCAACTCTAAGGATAGAGCAGAAAGGCCTTATGTGCAAAGCACTGTGCCTATGGAGGCAGCTGAAGAAGCATGCACACCCACATGCACACACAGACATCTAGTGGCTAAATAATCATGTCTGTAATGCTAACTTCCTTGAGCAGAGGGAAGAACGGTGAAGAAAAATAGTCACCTTAAGTAGGATAGTTAAGTAGTGCAGAGACAAGGTCACTGCAGAATGATCTCAATTCAGGGACAACAAAAATTGCTGCAATTCCTCAGCCAGGAACGTCATTGGAATCATGCACATGTTAAAACTGACAGTTTTAACATTTTTTGCTTCATGCTCTGGAATAAGATAAAAATCACCATGATCCTTGATCTGTCCCAGGAGCTTACAATAGTTAACTACTAAATTCCAGAAATGGTCATTTATGCATATCAAGTGACTAGCAAAGGTGACAAAGTCACCTTGTCCAGTGGGAGCTGTAGTTACAGATCTTGCCAAAACCACAGATTTACCATGGGTATTGACTGTTACAACCCACATACGTCTGTGTATCTGACATGGGAACAGTTGTGGAACTTCTTCATCCTGTCCTCTTTTAGATGGAGATGGAGTCTCCCTTGCAACGGCCAGTAAAGGACCTGGATACCCTGGTAAATTAATTAATGTAATATTGGTACAGGACCTGAAGGGAATGCCAAGGGGAGCTGTTTGAATTTCATCAGCTTTAAGGACTGTCATAGACGCTGACAGAGGGTGAAAAGACTTTTCATATGAGTTGGAGCTAATCTCAGCATTAATGAAATAATACCAGTTGTTTGTCTCACCAGCAATGAGTCTGAGGGGAAGAGTTCATGGGATAATTGTACGATGAACAATTGTTCATAAAAAATCCTAACAGCAGCAAAAGACATATGTTTGACCAGAGGAAGCAACAATAAAGATCAAGGTCAGAGAAGACCTGGAAAACCTATTCCCATGCCAGTCATAGAAGCACAAGGATGAAGCTCTCTTTTGTATTAGAAAGGTACTTTATGAAACATTGTTTAAAAATAACAGACACTCAATAAGAGATTGGAAGTTGAAGATTTAAGAATCAAGCCAGCTGAAGAAGCCTGGATGAAATTTTATTTGGTGTTCAACTCTGATGAATGTCTAATGAACTGCATCCCAGGATGACCCTTTCATTTCTATGTCAGTGGAAACAGAAGAAATGGGGAAGCATTATGAATGAATTGAAAACAGACTAAGATGAACATGGACTAATTCATATAATTAATCTAGGGGCTGAAGACAAACCCTTGAAGCAGCTCTGCTCCTCTTTCTCTTCATCTGATAAGGAACTTTTTCTGATTTGAGGACCAATATATAGGGAGCACATGCATGAAGACATAAGTTCTGTGAACCACAGAGCTTTTCCCACCTCTTGTTGAGACCCATTCACACAAAGCTGTTTGGGTATGATGAGGTATCACATCCAGTGTGCTCAGCTGCACAGGGCTACAGTGACAGGGAAGCCTTTCTGAGTATCCTTACTGCCAGTTGCTCTAAAACTAGCTGTAGTTTACAAGTCAATGTATACACAGGCTCCTACTGACCCTAATTTGAGAATTATACCATATAACCCAGTGAATACAGGCAAGATGTGTAATTAGATATAATTGGTCTTTCCATGTATAACTTTAATGACTATGTCACCGAAGCTTTAATCTCTTTATTTTCCTGCCACCATCTCTTCTCTTTAATCTAATTTCCTTTATGGATGAAATTTAAGTTAAATAACATTTAAAGCCTATAGCTGCCATTAAGATTGAAAATATGTTTCTGCACAAGTAGAATAAGACTTCTGTGACTCTTTTATAAGGATAGTTCACTATTTCTCTCTGGTTAGTCATAATCTTACAGCCTTTTCCTAGGTCCCTAGAGACCCCCAGCAGTTGGTGTTGTGTGACTGAAGGCTGGCCAAAAATATATCAAAGAGTACAACCGCGGCTCAGGACTGAAAGCATAGAAATTGGAGCAGAAATCTATACAGAGAAGGAGTTTTTCCTGCTGTAAACCTCAATAGACTCTCGAAGCAAGTATGCAAATACATGTTTCAAACACTATTTACAGAGATACCTTTTTAAAAAATGGTAAATCAATCTAGCTCTATGAGAGGATCATCGTTATGCAAATTGTATCTTGGAGAGCTTAAAATAAGCAAGCCACTTCTTTCAGAAGAAATGCATGATTGAACTGTCAAATATTACTTAATAAGAAGATTATATTGGATTTGTTTTTACTTAACACTGTTTTAAAGAGAACAGTTTCTCCCTATTCATTTTTAGCAAGTCGGTTCCTTTCGGGATGTAGGTTTGGATTTGGCATTAGTCTTCACTGACATAGGTCTAATTATTTCACTTGAGTTCTTTATCATAAGACTCAACATATCGTATAAATTTATATAAATCGAAGTCTTCATGCATACTATAATCCAAGTACTGAGACAGAAGGCAGGCAAATAAAGAAAGAAGCCTGCTTTGTGCTTTAGGCCCATGAATATGTAGGTTGAAATGAAAGATTGTTCAGCAGCAGACTTGTATGATTCAGTTTCCTAATTTGTTTTCTATTTAATTCTCTTTCTATTGATTTCTAAAATACATCAATATGTTATATACAAAACAGACATTTGGAAAATCAATGTTTCAAGAAGTTGGGTGAATTTAATATATTGAATTAAAAAAGGAAAGAAGAGTAAAATCATGAACCATAGTAACATAAAAATAAGGTAAATCAGGAGGGGGAAAGAGGTGAAGTTATATAATTCATCTCATGAGGTAGGCTATGTGTTATGGGTGTTAGCAGCAATCAACTTTTTGATGAAATATTACATCAGAGAGTTGCAGAATCTGATCTCTGAAAAAGTGTACACATTGGAGATTTCCCAGGTTGTCTTAGGACAAGACAACCACAGATTCATAATACAATAATTTGCTTCTGCAGTACAGATCATTTAAGTTTACAGCTGGTTGATGGATAAGAGGCAAGTATAGAAGGAGATGCAGCTAGAGAGCCCAGAATGCACCCAAGAGGGAAGTTGAAAGGGTCTGAGGAAAGAATTAATTTGCCCCTGGGAAAACACTTCTTGTATCCAGTGAGAGAACATCCAGAGAAGACACAATTGGTCATTATCTACTCTCTTCCTCAGTCCCCTCTGTGTAAGCAGCTATACCTATCTAACTGTATACCTACTATACATTTGTCACGGTTTGACACTGGCCTGGCAGATAAACCAAATAACAGATTTATATATTAATCTCTCTCTCCTCACTGAGAGAGAGAATAAGGAAGAGAGACTTATGGGTCGGAAACTAAACTACAGAACTTTAATGAAACAGTAATGATAAATAGGAAAAAAATTACTAAATATATACAAATATACAAGAAAAGTGATCCCACGTTCCTCCCCCCTTTCCCCAATAACTCTCACGTCACCACTGACGCTGCAGGGCAGCCCTGGGAAAGTCCAGGCTGGACTCCTGGAGTCAGCAGCAGTCGGGAGCTGGAGGCAGGAACACACAGATTCAGGCTGGCACGGATCAGGACCACAGGCACAGGGACGGATGGAATCCTCTCAGGATGCCGAAGGAAGCAGGGGAGGAAGAGGAAGGAGTTGTTTGACCCTTGTGATCCCTCAAATTTATACCGAGTATGATGTGTATGGGATGGAATACTCTGTTTGGTCAATTCTGGCATCTATCTTGTCCGGTCCTCCCCAAAGGAGGGTTTCAGGTGGGACCTCGTTGCTCCTTCTGGAAGGCAAAATGTTCCTCAGAGCTGAGCAGTGTCCTTGGCTCTGCACACCAGTCTCTAGCTGTAACTATAAACATTGAGTGTTATCAGTCCTAGAAGCAGACACTGTCTGAGAAACTTGCTGTTAATTTCAGCAAGTGCAACTACTTACAAGAGACTTAGCTGAAAGCAAAAGTACAAAACAGAAAATCATCTTTATCCTGGCCTAAACCAGGACAACATTTCATAGGGCTAGAGGGAGGAGAAAAGAAAGGACAAAAAACATCTGCTTGTGAAATCAGTTTGCTTGCCGCAATGAGACTGAGGCACCAGTTCAGATAACCATGGAAGTAACTTGTACATATTTCTTTATGGCATCTATTTAACTGAGAACCAAGAACACAGACAAATAAAAAAAAAGAAGTTATAAGGAATCAACAAGAAGAAAGAATTCCAGATTAATTTTAATTCTGTAGCATAGTACTTTGCCTATATAACTTTTTCTTGTCTGAACTTCAAAGAGTTTCAAGCAGCATTAAAACAAATTCATCCCTGTTACTCAGCAATTTCATCCTTCATACATGTGTTTGAAAATCTGTGCCTCAGTTCCAAAGAGAGAGATGTTATGCAAATTAAAACAGTGTAATTCCTCTGGAATTGCTGGATATGCTCAGTTTAAACTAGTGAGAGCTGAACAGACAGAAGGGATAAAACTCTGAGTCTTCTGATCCCAGGATCATTACCCCTCTGTGCCTGGGCTAAGGACCATGTGCAGTGCATCCCAATCCCATGGCCCTTGCCTATCAGGCTCCTCCTAGTAATGAGCATAGGGTAAGCAAGTTGTGATGCCTTACAAGAACCTTCATGCAGGAGGCTTCTTGAGTGGTGGAAATGAGCTTTAAGGATGAACTAGATGCACTGGAGTCTAAGAAAAAGAATAATTTACATATACATTTTGCTTTTTATAAAGACCCCTGTTTACATGTAGTGACCAAGCAAGGGTTCAATTACTTCACTTCAGCTGGCTCCAGTTAATTGTGTCCATGCTGACAGGAGGGGAGTGTGATAACTTTAGATATGGCTCTCCTCCTCTGGGAGCCAGCTGTTTAACTTCAGGCTTTAACAAGAGTGTGAGCTGGCCCAGGTGCATGACAGATGACTGGGGAGACAGCCATCATGAATGAGATTCAGCTTTACACTGCTATAACATCAAAAACATACTACATGCCTTAGAAAAAATAAGCATTTTCCTAGGCAGACAGACAATGTAACTCATATTTAAAAAATGTCATCTTTTTGCCATTTACATAATTGATTTTGATAATGCATGACTTCAGTACTAGGATGCGCCTCAGTGAGCGGTTAGTTAAATACTGATATGATTTTTGAGAGCAATGCACACCTTGCTGGTACTCAGGACACTAACAAAATATTGACTAAGCCCTTGTCTGCAGCTGTGGAAGTCCAATGCCCTTTGGCTTTAAGAAAACTAATCTAGAAAGTGCAAATACATGCATGCATGGATGTTGTTATTTCCCATCCGAATGGTAGTTGCTGGGGGATGTCATGTAGAAATGACAGCCAAGATGTTGACATACAATTGTCACACCTGGTAGTAATGCCCTAGTCATGTTCAAACTCTTGTTTATAGACAAGAAGAAACATATCATAAAACAATAATTTATTGCTAGTACTATTGCTCTTCACAGTTTAATCAAAGTAGTATTATTATTCCAGATGTAGCTTGTATAGAAAGAATAAATATGGAGTGTCTCCATAATCATGATAAATTAAAACTCTTAGACACACCCTTTTTTCCAGAATTATCCTCATTTCAGCTGTTCCTCTCAGTCTTAACTTGGGTGGTTTCATTCTGGGGTGGCGTGGGGCTGTTAGGGTGAGTCGTCAGCACCTGGATTACTTCATCATGAGGAATATGATGTTCATGTTTGATGTTCATGTTTCTTCTTTAATCTAGGAACCCTTTGGGTTATTTTAGTGATTTTAAACATGCCTTTACACCCATTTTTTCTACATTTTTCTGCAATTCCGTCTAACATATTACTATATATGGTGCCCTTTACATGTATTATAGAGTATTAGTCTGTTTGTTAGCCCTAAAGTCTGCTCCAGGACTGCGTTTCTTTAAATGACTATTTGCAAGTTGTTTAAAGCCATGGGGTCCACAGTGCCAGGCTGGGCCCCATCTCTTATTGTCCTATGCCTCCCCTCCTCTGTGCCACATCCTTTGTCTCCATGTCTCAAGATCTCAGCTGTCATACCAGGCCTGTATTTCTCTAAGCAACATCTTTGCATAATAGTCATAACTATCTCTTTCAAACCAGAATAACTCCTGGTTACTGCTATTTGTATAAACCTCACAAAGATAACAAAAGCAAAACAAATTAGACATTGACACCTGTCAGTTAAGCAAATTGCTGTCACAGATGAACAAGTTAAAATAAAGTTGCAGATTAGTTGCAAGCCTTACTCCTGAGCCCTGTAAAATCAGTAAAAAACTTGTACCTTGTTACTAGCAATAGAAGTACTGTATCACAGACTACACAAAAACACACTACACATGGTTTCCTCTTTGGAGATCTTAATACAGCCTGTGGAAACTAGAGCCAGAGGAGGTAACCCAAATCATCCTAGTTTCCCCTGGTCTCAGGATTTCCTGTGAGAGTAATCTCTAATCCCCTTTTCTACAGACCTTTTCCCAGCTCATTTGAGGGCCTGGCCACAAGGAAAGGTGTCAATAACACCCATTCAGGATAACTAGGTCAACTAACTTTTTTTTACAGCAGTCTAATACACACCAAATACCTGGATTGGAAACCAAACAACAGCATCCCACAGAGATTGCAGATCACAGCTTCCAATATGTGAAATTGGGTTCCAGCGTTACTTTAAGGTATAATTGTTCAAGATGATGCAGTACACATGGGTACTGGCCCTTCTGCCTTTGAATTTATGCTGGTAGTTGACAGTATGCATTATAGTGACTTAATGGTATATTTATCACAAGTAGCAGTGTGTAATGAATGAATATTTAATGAGCCTCCATTATGCTTAGAAGTGTCCTGTTTCAAACCATCAGATCATTATTTTAATAAGGTATTTTTTACTGCAGAGGAGTTAAAGCAAACACAGCAATTCTTTGAAGCCAGGTGACTGCTTAAGGCTCAATAAAAAAAGAAAGTGGAATTACTAATTCAAAGAAATACGAAACCAAATCTAGGTAAGAGACCATACAGAGAAAAAGAAGCTTTGAATTTTATTTCTGCTTTTTCTGGGTAACATGTGCTGGTTTGGAAACAAGCAATTAGTACTGGCAAGGTAAGAGCTTTGACTTTCACTGCTGGGGGTGAAGTAGATTTTCAGTCATTAATTGTCCTCTTTGTTGGTTTCTTTGCCCAGCCTTTGGGTTGCAACTAACTAAAAATCATAGCTTATGAAGTTTTAAATGAGGAGTGTCCCTTTAGCTGCCTTATATCGCTTGGTCTTTACTTGGATTATATTTATAACCTTAGTTTGGGAAGAAAACACAGTGCAACGCTTAAGGCAACAGAAGCTGGGAGCTTGTAAAACCTGGTCTTGTAGCTCCTGCATATTGTGTGATAGGATGGAGAGTTATCTTATGCTAACTTATGTAAGAGAGAGATTTAGATGCCTAAAGAGATGAACAGTTTCCTGATCAGATCTTTAAAAGCACTTGAGTCATGAGAAGTTAAGTGTGAGGCTGGATGTCCACAGTATATCTGACTCTCTAGGTGCATATCCAATCAGAGCAATGAAAGATTTCCAGTCAAAAGAATTAGAAAGAAAATTATGACTGTGAATACTTTTATTAAACTTATTCTGATTTATCTGCAGACTAATAACTACAGGTCTAATTCAGAGTTCATAGAATTCAATTAAATACTTTCTACAGACTAGATAGATTTTATATCAGGTTTTCATAATTATAGGAAGTGATTCTGAATGAGAAATTAATCTTGTATAATGTATTTGTGGATAATATGGTCATAGAAAATGGGCACATATTTTAAAATATTTGCTATAAATTATTCACCCAATTAAATTGTATCTAGATAGACAGAAAAAGGAGGTATGCATTAATAATTATGTATTCCATATAACCATTGGCAATATGATGAAACAGATTTATCATGAAAGATCTGTCCATCAGTAGAACTATTCAAAGACTCGTATTTGACTTCAGGTCACCAGCTAATAAACAAAGAATGGCTGGAGGCTGGCAATGTTCGAAAATCAAGCTCAGGCAGGAAAATGCTGTGTGGCAGAAGCAGTGCTTTTAATACATTACTCTTCTCTTAGCTCCTCTTGCAGATGCTATGTCAGTGTGATTATTCTTTTAGGAAATGTCAAATGGGAAGAGATCAATGGAGAATATTTAGGTGTAGGACCTAGCCCTCAGGTATTCTGTAATTTCTCATAGGGAATTTTTAAACATAACGATGTCATGAATTAAATTCTTGTTAAAATTAATGAGTTCAAGGTTTCATCCTTACAGCAGTCTCTATATCTTTTGTTTGAGCTTTGGATACTTGTCATTTCCCTCCATCTGACTTGACCTCAATTTAAAAAAAATAAATTGATTAAAATCAGTTATGTCTAACTTATAAAATGAAGCTCTACCAGATATAAGAGAGAGGGCAATTCATGTTAAATTTAGGTATAGCTGCTATTCATTTTTAGTTTCATGCTTTGCTGTGTATGCAGTCCTCTGTGTGTGCAAGGCTGGGTACAAGGTTACAGCTCTGTGTCCATGGCTCAGCACATGTGCATGCATGATTCTACACCCATGAACCATGTGCCTCCTTGTACTCGTGCCTCTGTTTGGCTTCATGTGTGCATTCTGGTGTGTATGTGTGTACACGTGTATGGCTCCACCTGCTTCAGGGAGAAGAAGAAAAGGGATGTTCTTCATGCTGTGCATATATGTGCACAATATAAACTTTGTTTCTTTCCAAGCTTAACATGGCATAGAAGCTTCATTGTGGCTTATCTCACTTTAGTGGCCTAAAGAATTATCTGTAAATGGACACGAGATAATTCAATCTTCATGCTGCATTAGTTCTCAGCAGAAATGCAAGGAAGGTTCAGTTATAGGATTTAATAGTGTGGTAAGGAGGCTATTAGAGTGCATTGTATGGACTGTTTTATTGTAGTGATTTCACATAATACCATGAAAATAACTCCAAATCATCACCCCCAGGACTGCGTAGCTTGTCACTGTCATTTCCGCCTTGGATAATGCCACCTCTGAATGTGTGACAGTGTTTACCTGCAGATACAAAATAATTAAAATGGAAATTTGGAAATTTCAGTGTGAAGAGAAAAAAATAATGTCCTGATATGGTACTATTCTGCCCAATTTTCCCACCTGTCATATTGTAGGTGTGTGCATGCTATGTGTTTATGCTTGTAGGTGTTCAGAGCTGTATCTGAAACAAGCTTATTGAGCTAGTCAGAAAAGGTGTACTTCTCATGGTAGACCTTCAGACTGTAAGGAAAAAGGCACTTTTATTGGTGTTACTGTGCCAGACATTCACCCCAGAACCATGTTTCTCTGGGAACAATTCTAATAATATTGCCAGAGGTATGAACCAAATTTATCTGATATGAAATGAGACGGCCAATAGTTAAATTTCCAAAAGATTCACCACATGCTAAAGACAACACAGCATCCAAACCTTTGGAGGATTAGTGAGTTAATTCATAAACTTGTCAGTCTTAGAAGAAGAGAGCTGTGGGTTAATGTAGCTTCATACCACACCCAGGATACCAGAGCTGCAGTTCTGAATGGGGCTTTCTGGCGCTGCTCAGGATATTGAGGAGGAAAACAGACAGGGGAGGTCATAGACCTGGTGCTCCAAGAAGGGTCTTTTAGTAGCCACCATGTTACTGCCATTTACTGCCTCCCAGTGTGCCTGGGTCTCCAGAGACTCCTGGGGAGAGATGGGGTCAGTTCTTCCCATTCCTTCATGTTTACTCATCCTGTCACTGCTCACCTGTGAGGGAAAGGAGAGCAACATTTAGCTAACAGTTGCTCTTTTCTCTCTGAGGGATCTGGCAGCATGAGAATCCTACATGGGAGACTAATGAGATTTCTCATGCACGATTACTGCCAGGGTGGGCAAGTGGAAGGACCCACAGCTGAGCCTGTAATTAATAAAGTAGAAGTGTGAGGCTGACCAGCAGGAGATAAGGAATCATTCCTGCAAAGGGAGCAGAAGGCCTGCAGTTGTATCCACCACAGTGGTGGAACCTCCATGTTGCTGCTCACTAATGGGAAATAATTGCAGCTGGAGAAGCTGCTGGGAACCTCACTTGCCAGCTGCTGCCACACATCTGTTCAGCTGGGTGGCCTCAAAACTTTTCCCCAAAGCTCTTGCAGCTGCAAAGAAAAGGCAAGCTCTGCCTCCAGAGACCTGTGAGGCAGGACACGTGCTTGTTCCCCTCACTATACCTAGAAGGAGCACTGGAGGGGTGGGAAAGATTTAGCAGCTGTAACTAATAAAAAAGATATGGAAATGAAATAAGAGAAAGGTAAATGATAGCCACAGGTTATCGATGCTCACTAATGGGTGTATACTGTTGGTGAAAAGTAGGTCTCAGATTGTTCTTAGTTGCAAACCTCTGTACTGCCCAGATTGTTTTCTTGTAAAGACCTGGAACAAACTTTAAAACAACAAACTCTGAAATCACCTGGGAAGTTGAGTTTGTTAAGTTTACTGACAGTCCTCAGCTTCTGTTTGGACCTTGTCTTGTTTTAGACAAGTCAAGAATGGTTGGAAAGAATCAGACAACACTGACTTCCCCAGAGTCAGCATCAGGATTCCCTGAAGTGGAACCCCACCAAGTTGAGAACAAGTAACAAGGACAGATAGAAAGCAAGAAGCTGGAGAGTCCCAGCAAGCTCAGGGTCCATGGTGGTGTTCACCTCTCATGGAAGACAGTGCCCTAATATGGAGCTTTTTCTGACACTTTGAAGATGGCCAGATATAGAAAACCACCAACAAGAAAAAGGACTTTTTTCTTCAGGTTTACTCAAGCAGTAGCAGGCTGGCTAGTGACATTGGAGCAGCTCCCACACTACTCCCATGGTAGGAGTAGTTTTGCATAAAACATAAACCTTGAAGACTTGTGTGACACGATCAAATCCTTATAAATTATTTCTTCCACATTATTACTTACTGGCTGTACACACTGGTGAAGGTCACATTGTATTGGTCTTTGCAAAGGCATATCCACATATCTGCAAGTGGGAGAACAGCTGAGGTTCATTTCATTAGAAATTATTTAAGTGACTAAGAAATGCTGAAAGTGATGCAAGTCTGTAACCATCACAGAGCCCTCTTTACTCTTTTGATAAAATTTCCACTGTCAACAAGAAAAAGAATTTGCAGGTAAACCTAAACAAAAAATCAGTTTCTAAAAAATCAAAGTGTATTTCTTTTCTTCTTTTATGCTAATAAAGATTCCATGTTTAGGTTGCTTTGTGCATGAGCAGGAGGATTCTCACCTGTGTGTGTATCACATGTATGATCTTTGCTAGGGCAGACAGAGAATAACAATTAAGTTAGATTTAAGAAAGAAAGATGTCTAGTTCTGAATACCACAAAAAAATCAAATGCTGTTTTTACCTTTTCTTTGAGTATCAAACTTCAATTTAAAGAGAATAATGATCTCACTATTCACCTCTTCATGTAGCTATTTTATATAAAGAATGAGGAGTGCAGTAGAGGAAAGAGATTAAAAGGAGACCCCAACTTGCAACAGATGAGATTAACAAAAATGTATGACCACTGTCTTCAGTACAAATGATATATTCTTCATGAAATTCATTCTACTTTTGACTTTAATTTTAAGCAGTACATGCACAACTATTGTCTTTGGAACTTCTTTGTGTATTTGTATGAGATTTGTGCTACAAGTTATAAAATAGTCATAATGTTCCACCATTTCTATTTCCATCTGTTAGAGGCTTCTCTTTGATCAAAAGCTATGATGTTGTTCAAGAATTCAGCTGCACCCAGGAAAGTGTTTTGAAGTAAATGATTTTTAAGTGGACAAGAATTCACTTCTTGAGGGTGCAGAAAAGAGAAAGAACCTTTATAGGGCAAGGATAGCAATTCCTGGGTTTTAGGAGTATCCAGCTGGATCAGTGCTCCTAGGCAGAGTGACATCAGGTTTGGATCACAGCAGGGTGAGAGCTGCAGTTCTTAGAAGAATAATAAGCTGAAAAATAATAGAGAAAAAGATGAAAAAACTTAAACACAGAGGCTCCTAGTAGTGTTTTTATTGATTTGCATATCAAGGACAATGAGTACCGTGCCTTCATCTCCTAATTATCAGTTAATGACACTTTAGAGGCACTGGTAGAGCTCAGTTACATAAAGTGTGGCCCCTTGCATGATGACAGCTGACTTTCTCATTTCCTCCCAACACAACAGATTTGAGTTACATGGTATTACAGAGTGTTTTCCACCCCTCCATACTCTTAAAAATATTTTATGAGATTGCAAATGAAGTTGTCTTGTTATTTGAGGTTATATTCTACAACTGTTTCATTTCTGCCTTTTTCTCCTTTATTTTGTTTTTATTGAATGCTAAAGGATAAAATGTAAAACAGTGTCAGTGAAAGAAGCGAAAAACAAATATATCTTTAATGTACTGGGAGAGAGGAATTAAATTTGTGTTTCTACCTCCCCAGTCTAATATCTTATAGAATATGAAATGGAACAGAGTAAGCTCTTTTACTATTTCAGCTCCTAGCAGTATAGTTATAGTCAAAGATGTTTCATACTTCCCATTATAAACGCTCATTTTCATGGCTTTACAAAATATCATAAAAATTCACTCTTGATTGAAACTTGCTTAATAAGGCCATAACCTAAGAACAATTTCAGAGAAACATTGGGTGAAATTGGGTTGATGGAGAGTCAAGTAGCCTATTTAGCACACTGAGTTACCTGGAAATTAAATCCCAAGAATTTTATCGATGTTCAAAATACTGAAATGTAAAAAGATAACCTGCTGTGACAGATGGAATCAGTGCCTTCACAGGGCTCCCTTGTGAATTAACACAGATCAGCAATGCATCATCTATAGGTCACATCAAATGCATTGCTACTTTTCAGAATATTGAGCCTGAAGTACATGGAGGAGGAGGGAGGGAAGACAAAGGGCTGAAGCTGAGCAGCCATGTGAGTGTCACTGGTCCTCTCAAGTAGTTTCTATCTCCAAAATGTTATTGTCCTTCAAGTTGGAGCCTGTCTAAACACCTTTTCTTGGCACCACATTTTTTTCCTGGAGTATTTTAATTTTTCAGTGAACAGGAATAGCATCATGGGCAAAACTGATCTAAGGATCCTCACCTGCTTCCACTTCAAGCAAATTGTGCTGCCAAACAGAATCACGGTTCTACATAAACATGAGCATATATATATATGTATATACACACATGCATACACAAGTTTGTGTGCACAAGTATATGTACACATAGATACACAAATAAATGTACTTACATAATGGGAATGACTTTGTTTCATTATAATATTTTTGAAAGGTGGATTTCCCACTCACAACCAGGACTGCTGAAGCTCCCACTCACCCCCATCCCCATCCCCAGCCTTGTTAAAATTGCTGCAACAGAAATGCAAGGTGTGGGGAATCCAAAAACTACCCCTACTCTTTCTACCTCTGCAAGTCAAGGGTGTATCTAACTATTGGGTTCTGGCACCAGCTCTTTATCTCAGGAAATACTTATTTGATTGTACATTATGGAACACGTAAAAAGAAGAGACTGAGGATATATATCACAATTATGTGATAAAGGAACTAAATGAGGGCATAGCAAGATCAGCTTAAATAACTATGAAGCAGAAACTCCTAAAGAACTACAGTAGTTTCTGTGCTTTGTTGCTTTTTCACTCGACATTTGTGGATTTGCAGCTCTTCCTTGCAGCTTGATGAGTTTATAGACTGATGCCAGTACAACCAGCAGAACTAAACTTTTTTCAGTATAGTGCTGCATAAGTGTTAATTGATTATACTTGCCCGGTGCTGTGGTCTAAGCAGATTGGAGATGTTTCTTTCAAATATATCGAACTTTGGAACTTGAAATCCATCTTCAAAAAGGCCTCAGCAGAAAGTAGCTGAAGGAGGGCTTCAGTGGCTGATACCTATATCTCCTTGCTTTCCTTTGGCATTTTGACTTCTGTATATGTCACTTAAACTGTCATCTATCATTTATGTTGGTGTAATGTTTTATTATGTATCATCTGAGTTCTGATAATGATCAATAACAGGCACAGAGTACTTGATAGGTGAAATGGACTTTTGGTGATTCCCATTCCCTGCATCTGCAGTGGGTAAAGACTGTATCCTGGGCAGCCCCCACAAGCTGGACATCTTAGAGCAACTTGAAGTATAAATCTTTTTGCTTTTGCTTTTGCATTTGCTTTTGCTTTTCTTTCCTTCCTCCCTCTCTTTCTGCTTGCTTGTTTTTCTTCCTTCCTATAAAATAATAAAATAAAATATTACCACATGATTTGTGGCAAAGAAAAAGGATACTCAGTGATTCATATTCTGGGGGATTCAGTGAACTTATTTATATTCCAAGCTCGGTCATTTTCTGTAAATTATAGACACAAATGGCAACTTTTAAAATCCTCCTTTCCAATAATACTCACTGACTTCTTACATGAAATTGAACTACGCCAGCCTGTAAAGAGCACAGACTTTAAAATAATTACATTCATTCTTATTAAAATGGCCAGTCATTTGCTGCAAAAGTACAATTTGTGGTGTCAGAAGAAAGTAATTTTTTAAATAAGATATTCATTCAACTATTCATAATGCGATTTAATCAGTAGATTGTATGCAGAATTTAAATAAAAAATGTCTAAAATCATCGTAGTGAATTATTAAAAGTTGATATCTTGGGGAAGGGGGGAACAAATTCCATATTTGCAATGCTGTGAGAAAGGGACAGAGGAAAAGATGGATTAGATCAATGAATGTGCATATTTTTCATTCTCAAAAATTCTCTTCTTCCTGCTGAGCTCAAAGGCTGGTGTACTAGCAAGCATAGTGTTTAATTCTTACAAGCTTCCCAGTAAGATAAGATCTTAAAACCTATCAGCTTTTAATAAACCATCATATTTTTGTGCCTTTGGAGCTGTCACTTGAACATATTTATTAGTCTAATCTACAGCACACGTTTCCCAGTAGCTTGGCCAAAGTATACTAAACTTCATACATATTGTATTGAACCATATTTTCTGTCCTGTGGTTCCCTCATTTGCTCATGTAGCCCTCTCTCTACAAAAACACATGCTTTCTTTCTCTTTCTTGGACAATAGTTGCTAGAGGCTACTCAGACAGTCCCACTGGCTTCTGAAATGAAAAGTTCATGTATGATGCATTTACCTCTTTTCAAAAACTGGCACTTATGTGTGTGCAGGAAGATTACCTGAAGCATATTTGGCAGTTTTGCAGAGTTCCAATATGTGCTGCCTGTATAAGTAAGCAATTTTCTAACAACATGGCAGGTAGAAGGAAAACTTTAGAAGTTCTTTGTTTTTCACTTTAGTCACTGGTGACCTACAGATTTTTCTAAAAATCTGTAACAGCAAAATATAATTTTTTGAAATAAAAAAGCAATTCTAAACAACCATAATATGCTTTTGATACTTTTCTGTATGGTGTTTGGTGTACATCAGGCTGTAATGCACAGGATTAGAGGCTTGTAATATGTCTTGCTCACTGACATTCTCAGTTCATTGGAAAAAGTTAAAAGTCTAATTCCGCACTTGTTTAAAAAAGCACAAATAATAAGAAACTATTATAATATGCGACAAGAAAGTATATAAATTGCATTTACTAATCTGTTATGCTTGAGAACATGTCCCTTACACAAAGAAAGACTTTCATTCTTGTGGATCTGATTCTCCAGTGATGCTCATTATAACCTAATGTAATTTCATCTATTTTAATAGCATTATACTTCAGTAACACTGGTGTGATGGAGTAGAGAATTAGCCCTGTTTATATAAAGCAGCTGACAGTCTTTCCTGCACAACAGGCAAAGGAGTCAGAGCTTAATCCAGTTGCTAGTGCTCATGTTCTGCAGTCAGTCAGATGCAGCAACTCACATAACTGTTTTACTCTGAGATGCTATCTCTGGCCTCTTGTTAGGGCTCTGTGCCTGCCCTCAGCACCGTGGCAGCACAGCTCCTTGGCTCTGGACCAGAGGTGGTTGATGCCACCTTCTTTGGGCATGGACTGAGTGTGACTGCCTGCACCTCCAAGGTCCCTCATAATCTACAGGACCTTGGGAAACCCATTCTGATGCAAAGCAGCTTTGATGAGTTCATTTCCCTGAACTTCTGCTGATAAACAATACTGGCATATTATGCCAATAAACAATAACAGATACTAAAACAAAGTATGGTTGCCGAACCTCTTTTGATCCCATACCCACTACTTGGCACAGCATAAATTGTTGTTCCCCAACCTTCAGCAGCCAGTGCCACTGACTTCAGCTCTAATTTACTGACACCAAATAATGAATTTATTAATTAATACCAGGATAACAGAATTCTGCCATTATTGAGAAGTTGTTTAATAGTGGCAGATAATAAAACAGTAAAGGAAAGACAGCCCTTAGGTTTCTGTGGCAGCCCTTAGGTTTCCTGAACAGAAAACATGTCTGAACAGGAGCAGTGTAGTAATGTCACTGAATATAGTGATATCTTCTTTCTATTAAAATGCTTCATTCTCCAGAAACAATATTGTATGTAATTTTACTAAGTCATATATATGGTTAATATGCTAGCTTCCTAAGTACAGATTATAATTAAGTCTCATCTGAGCTTTCATGAATTCATAATAAAAGACAGCAGTAATTTATTTGGCATAGAAAATAAAGTGACAAGACACCCAGAGAGATGCCTAGACAATTGCTCAGTTTCTTACTGCTGGGAACTTAGTACTTGATA
This sequence comes from Phaethornis superciliosus, assembly GCA_023637945.1. Lineage (NCBI taxonomy): Eukaryota > Metazoa > Chordata > Aves > Apodiformes > Trochilidae > Phaethornis > Phaethornis superciliosus. The sequence continues at coordinate 187,443,347 of JAJQWJ010000001.1, forward strand.
AATGAATTAGTAAAATATTCAAAATGGCTCTGTGTGTGATCACAGAGTGGAGCTGTCTGAAATGACTTATGCTGGCATGCCCAATAGTTCCTAACAGCTATAAAAATACAGCTCTTCGAGTTCGATTTACTAACATTTTGTATCAGCTCAGAAGCCAAAAATAGCACTAATAACTTAAGTGCTGGTGATTATACTAGTACAAAATGAATGTGTGATTTAGAAAATTAAATAAATTTGGTAGCTATGTGAAAGCACTGGGAATATCCAACCATTTGGTTAGATTATTTTTAAAAATTATTATTTATGAAAGGCTCTCTGTACTCTGTGTTTCAAACTAATCCCTGAGGTGTGTTCAGGCAATTGCTTATGTTTGTGGAAGGTACTTATCCCCACAAAAGAACAAAAAGACTGCTGATGAGCCATTTAATTTCTAACTTGCAACCCAAATTTTCTTCTAATTTTTATTAAGGTATAAGGTATAAGGTATAAGGTATAAGGTATAAGGTATAAGGTATAAGATTCTGACATTCAAATTTTTATTCATGTAACACTGAAAACCATGGTTTCTATGGTCTTAGTAGTAGCAAATCCACTTTTAGAAGCAATTACTGCTTCTGTTTTCTCTGGGTACAGAAAGGTACAATTTAAAATATTTATAAGTGCACAAACAATCTTTGGGACACCTGGTATATTAAAACCTTCACATGCCAAAATCAAAGCCAGGGCCCAAAAACAGCAGCATAATCGACACAATGATGTAATTATTAGAAACACAGGAAGAGAAATAAGATTTTAAGGCACCAAGTCAGCCCTGCCTATTCTTGTTGAGAATAACCACGTCAGACAGCCTGAATAATCCATCTAGCAAGCTGCTCTTCAGAATTCCTCCATGTTTTTGTTTCCATTACTACTGTAATTCAAAAGCCCTTACAGAACATAAATCTCTGTAATTATCTGCCTACATTTATTTGTATCCATGTTATAACTATGTATTTGCACACCGGTTCTGTCCTGTTGACTGTGTGGCTCTTCCTCCTCCTGCTGTTCAATTCCAGAAATATTTTCAAGGAAAATTTAGAGTTTGAACAAACAAAGCTCTTTCATTTTTATCCCATTTACTGACCATCTTAGAAGACCTCTTCTACTTCCTTTTAAACCTTAACATTTTCAGAGCATAAGAGATTAGGATGGTGCTAGAAGAGATCTCAGTGTTTTGCAGAATTATAGCAATAACCCCTTATCTCTACAGGAAAAACCTTGATGATTTATTAGCATTCTAAAATCATTTAATAAATTTACTTTCTCTTTTTCCTCAGCTGTTTTCAACCAAAAATCTCACAGTTGGTGGTACTGTACATCAGCTTCCTCTCTAAATTATTTGTTTTCCTCCTTCTTCTAGTCTTGGATTCCACTTGTATCTTTTGATCTGACACTTTGACTTCCCTATTTGTTAATGCACCATCAAATTGAGTCAAGAGCAAATTTCATTGCAGGACTCACTTTTTTAGTTGAATGCTACTTCACTATTTCTTTTATTATATCTTTCATAGATAAGAGCAGTCCATATTTTGATAGTTCTATCTCCACATCTATACTTCTTAATATTTGTGTCATTACCTTCTTCATTGATGACTCCTGTATTTTTCCATTTTCTGTAAGGACCTTACTTATTTTCTAGACTGTGTTTTGACTGATTAGCCATCCATTTAGGAATTAAGTCCCTTACAACAAGATTTCCTGCTCTTGATAGGGACAGCTTCTTGACAGTATATTTCTTGGACCATGAAAAAAATTCATATATCCTTGTTTTATGTGAACTTGGTTTTCTTAAAGTTCACTGCTCAGAAAGTTTCAAAAGCACGATCCTCTATTGCAGACATTATTTGGTCATTTGTAGATGTAACTGAAACCACATCATGATCATTATTTTTGGAATAAAAAAAAAAAGTCTATTATTCTGTCTTTATTTCCTTTCAAAATTATACCTAAAACAACAGTATATTGTGTATTCATCTTAAATTTTATGGAAAATTCTGGCTATTATTTCCAGTCAATGTAATAATTTCTGATTTATTTCTGGAAAAGGGAAAAAAATACCTGATGGTAGCTCAAGTTCTTCCCTTTTGTTTCACAGTCTATGCAGCAGTTTGCAAATCAATTGAAATCTCTGCTGAAAACTGACATACTACTTTTCCTAACTACTGCAGGAGCTCTGATACTCTAATACAGGAGTCTTGACTTATATTAATTTTTTTCTGAATTTCAGGTATCCAGTCTCAGTTATGGTGATCTGTCTTCTATTACAGTAGCAGCTGCACTCAATTATTCTTTATAAACCACTACAGCATGCCCTGAAGTCCCTCATCTACACAGTTTTTAAGTATCTCCAGGGATAGTGACTCCACCACCTCCCTGAGCATCCATTAAGTGCAGAAATATCACGTCTCTCAAACTCCTTTTCTTTTCCCTACTTTAAAACTTATTTAATGAATCTAAATGGTCTGGTCCAGACTTTGCGCTCCACAGATATTAGGCTGAAGAGCATGTTCTTTGTATAAATGTCTCTAGGTAGTTGAATATCCCTGTACTATCTTGATTTAATAAACTAATTAGTCATGCCTTCATCTTTATCACCTTGTCCTCTCATTTTCTTTATCAATGGTCTAAAAAAACCAAAACAATGTGGGTGATCAGCTGTCTCTTAGCACTGCCAGGTATGTTCTGTGGGCTGAGGGAGTTATCCTGGAGATAAGATGCTTCTTGGTGAATAGCACTTATGAGAAATTGTAGAAGCAGAATTAACAGATCTGGAGTGTGTACAGTACATTTCATGTGAAGATACTGAAAATTGTTTCAGGTCAGGATATTAACATTTCCAGAGCAAAATTTTCAGTGTATTAAAGATATGAAGATATGGAAGTTGCAAAAGGTCAGCTGGAAAACAGTGCAAGGACCAGAAGCAAGGCCTTCAACTGAAATATTGTCAACATGGTCTGAAATATGAACTGTAATGGTGCTCTGCTTTCCAGAGCTTGGGAAACAAAAATCAGTGAAGGTAGTAATATATGACAAGAAAGGCTCTGAAACAATTGTTACTTCTACCAAAATCATCATACTTGTAAGTTAATCACTGATTTTACAATTTAAAAATGAAATCATGCAACCTTTCTTTTCTTATATCCAGCAACTGTTTTCTTCATTTTTAATAGTAGCAAAAAAAGTTTGGAAATCAAAACAGATTTCTATTTGTGCAGTAATAAAAGTCTGTTGCCGTTTAGAGATACTTAGAATGCTCATGTCAAAAATGAAAAGAAACAAATATTTTTATGACAGATTTGGTTGTTTATAAAATATCACATTATTAAAGGACCAACTAAAGGATCACATTCATTTACTTTGTGCCATGAAATACAATAAACAGCTGCTGAGATTGATTAATAACCAAAACAAAGACAAAACATTGAATCAGCCTCAATATCTGTTGGTTACACAAAAATATCAGATTAGTCCTATCATTAGGACTCCATAAATTAATAGGTAGTGAGACAAAGAAGCTGGGTTGCATTCTGCTTTCAATTTGTAACATAGTATTCAATTGAATCAATTTATAAATTTAAAATAGAGACGAAGATTGCTATTTACTGTATATAGTAAGAGGAAAAAGACAGGCCCTTTGAGACGCTTTATCCAGCCTTTCATAAAGGCTTTCACCTGTCATTAGTAGAATCATCCTCTGGAGATGTTTATCTCCATCAATTTGAAAGAGCCCAGTGTGGGTGAAACTCTACCTGCTGAGATCAGGAGACTTCAGTAGCAACTGACCATCGCTACAGCAACTGCATCTCCATCAAGGCATACCTTTATATTCTATGTAAAATATACTTAAAAGATCAAATAATTTTTCCCCCTCTGGGGAAGATGCTTTTTTATACTTACTTCCTTGAAAATTTACTGTTTCAGAAGGTACTGAAAGGGATAGTTTTATTCTCAAAGAAGGCTTACATGTTGTAGCAACTTAAGCTCATGTCTTTGTTATTTTAATAAATTTTGATTTTTTTTCTGGATTTTTATGGTTTTCAGTATCAGACTGATGTCAATTTCTGTATCTGAATAAAATAAAACTTGATAAAAGATAAAGTCAAGAGTAAATCAAACTCTGTAGAAGTTTTGATATAGAAGGTTAACATCAGTGATTTATTCTAGTCCATCTCCTTTTATATCCATCATTGCACTGAGCCTAGGAATATCACATTGCCTAGAACAGTCACTGGAAATTTGACATCTTCTCAGTGGTATATTAGTGTATTTAACTTTTTTTTTCTGTGAAGCTACAGGTCTTTATATTAACAAAGGATCAGCAACATATATCTTAAAATAATTCTTCAATCTACACTTGGACATAAAAGAAACATTTACAAGTTGCTCTGTTGTTTTTAGATAATAAAAATTCAATATTACATGGAAATCTTGGAACAGATGACTGTAGCTGCTGTCAGGCAACAGACTTGCATTAATTCTGGCACAGGAAAAAAGATTCTCACAAGTGTCACAGTGCTAAATGGAGACCTAAATATATGTCAGCAAAACTCAGAAATTTGATTGTTCAAGTTTTAAAGTAAAGAAAATTGAAAATTAAGGATTCAGCTCCCACAGTTAAGCCCCGTCTTTATCTCATTAATGAGACACCGGTAGATACACGTATTTGCTCTGTGATAAAGAAAATTAATGAAAGATTTGTACTTACAACAGTGAAAGAAGCAAAAGTCAGGGAAGAGAGGTTATAGGTCATGATTGCAGAGAAGTCACAAAATGAAGTTTAGCTAGAAAATAAGGGTTTAGTACACATTGCTACTTTAAAGCAGAATTATTGCCCTCTGTGAGTGATGTTTGATGACACAGATTAAGCTAAGGAAAAGCTGTTTAACAGTCAAAAGGGAAGTTCTAGCCGTTCAGTACCACCAGTGGTATTTGGCTAACAAGTTCTTTGAAACCGGCAGAAAATGGTTCAGGGTTTTGTGAGCACAGTGATAATTCAAGGGATGCAGCAGGAATGAAACTGTTTTCAGAAACAACTTTCCATAAGATTGGCTTCATCACCTATCAGATCACACATGGAACTGCAGTGGAAGCCAGTGCAATATCTTTAGTTGATGATGATAAAGCAAGGCAACCTAGAAGGGCTGTTATTTCAAAAGTGCAAGGTAGAGGTGATGATATTTTGATACACTGGGCTGTCATGAAGATTTCACAATCAATTAGTAGCTGGAAAGCACATGATAACACTTCCAAGGAAAAAGTGACATACTAAGTGAAGCAATGGTGTCAAATTGATGCTGCCAGCACATACATGGTGGATTTCTCCTTCATTACTCTCTGCCATTGATTTTTTCCCTTTCTGGGGGAAGGTAAGATAACTATGATAACTAAGCAATCCAAGAATCAGTAGACTCAAATTTCAATGCTGAGGTTTGCACTATCGAGGAAAAATGTAGCAATTCAAAAAATTAAAATGCTCAAAAATACTGTTATCTACCTATAATTCACAATGCCTTTAATCTGGTGCTTCAAAGGATATCCAAAGTTTTCCATAATCTTTGGAATTTTGTGAGAACTGACCGTCTTCCTGACTTTTCCTTGTTTTAGAGGAGATAACATACTACCCTGTAACATTAATGCTCTGAAACACTCAGTGTGTCCTGCACCAGCCTTAAAACCAGCAGCTAATTCTATATGTGAAGTAAAAGGTTTCCGTGGACTTTACTTCCATCACTTACTACTGTGCCAAAACTACAGAGAAAAAATGACTGGTTGTTGAGCTGTGCAGAAAGCCCTGGTTAGTAAGGTTGAATGGATGCATGACATTGAAAGAACAGAACTTGAGTTTGACAACAGAAATGTTGTAAATTTAGGATACTGCCACTCACTAGCAAAGCTTCTCTGGCTCAGCACTGTTTTAAAGGTAATGATTACAGCTTCTGCACGCAAGAGGGGAGAGACATTTGAAGCATGAAGTAATTGTTTAATGACAACTTGAAATCTGATCACCAAATCCTCCATTATTTCTACACTGTCTTCATCTCTGTGGTTCTTAGAGTTTATCTGCTAAAGCCATGTGTGAGATTTTGCCCAGTGACTCCCAATGAACTGAAAAAACCTCTGTGTTCTGATTTGATAACTCAGTGCCCAAAGATCATTTTGCTAATGGACAAGCAGCCTGAATGTTTTAGGGGTTATGGAGGCCATTTAAACATGTAGGATACACGTAGATGTACCAACCTCTAGGCAGTTACATGGGAAGTGGCACAATACTGTACGATTTTGAAATTTCCTGTAATAGAATGCTTTTTCAGGAGGATTTAATATGAAATAGCATACTTCAAAATTATATTTTTTTAAAAGTTGAATAGTGTAGCAAAGCATATGTATTCCCCATTTAATCTTCTAGGACCAAAAACTAACAGGCCTTTAGTAGTATTTTTTAACTATATCATGATAGTGTCTATTTTGGGTTCCTCTGTGGCAATTGCACTGAAGACAGGTATTAGAAAGATAATCTCCTCCTTCAGCCAATGGCTGAATTAAAAACCAGAATAGATATACACCAAAAAAAGTTAGAAGCAACCAGAAGGAAGACTGATGAGTCTATGGGGAAAACTTTCTATAGATTAGGATTAATTTTATTCTGGCTATGCAAAATACCAATTTCTGAAGTACATTTTGCTTCATGTTACTGCCCTTGGAAATCCCTCCTCCAGTGTCTCTTCAGCAGAGAGTTCACCTGAGCACTACAAAATTCCCTGCACTTTCTTCTTGTTCAGGCTGATGCTAGCCTCTCTGCTTTGCCTGCTTATAAGCAGATACTGCTGACATTTCCTCCTGTTCAAACCAAAGTATTGTTGAAACTAGGAGGAAAACAGTGAGGCAAGGTTTTGGAATCTCTGTGGCTGTTTTCAATAAAAGAACTCAGGATTCAAGGTATTAATTATGTCTTTAGAGAAGAGTCTAACCAATTATGCATATTTCAGTGTGGCGAGGCAACATGCTATTATGTGGGAAGCCTCAGGAGCCAAGACTGTGGGGGTTTTATCTCTGCTTTCCAGCAACTCAGAAGAATAGAGGATCAAAACTGAGTGCTTTATCTAACTGTAACTCAGACAGTGAATTCAATGTAGTGTCATCTGGTAAAGGCCAACTATTTGCCTAACTAGGGATGTGGAGCCTGAGGGAGAACTGGGAGTGAGATGAGACTGTATAATCTATCAAAATGCATATTAGCAAAGTTAGAATCTATTATTATAAATGTATTGTACATTTTAAATGGCTGAATTACAGCTGTGTTTCTTTTCTTGGCATACTTAATACAGATTCAGGTGCCAGACCCTTTAGCTATTCTCTTGCAATAAGGATGGAACCTTATGTCCCACTTTTCCTTTACTGTTCCATAACTTTTTTTGGTGGACAGTGTGTCATCAGCTCTTTTCTTCTTCTGCGTGTATTTGTGCACAAGTGTGTAAAAAACCAAGTTTATTCAAAAGCATCCCAATGTGCTTTTGTCTGCCTAAATATTGCCCAAATACATGAACATTCCTTTATTTCTCAGTCTTGGTTTTCTCCACCCTTCAGTGGTTTTCAGCTTTTGTTCACCAAAGTCCAATTTTTTGTTCAAGAAGTCCAATTCATGTTACCTTTTTCCACAAATCATTGAATCTGTTTTTCCTAGCTATTGTCTTTAAACCAGATCCACTTCCTGGCATCTCTCTCCTGTGAAGCTCTATCTTCCTAAAGCAAACTGTTGAAGCTTAGTAAGTTAGTAGAATGTTTCTTCCCTGAAGGAAGTATGAACCTGGCAATGATGAGTTCCTGGTAAACTGAAGCACCACACGGAAGCTGTGTGGCAGGAATGCCACAGATTCTCCCTGGATGCATATACTTGGCAAAGAGAGCTGAATTACTAAGGTGTCTCAAGAGATCAAGTACTTAGAGACTGCTGGTACTGCTACCCTCATCTTCTATCTTGTAGAAGTCAAACTAGCCTAGCACTTAAACATTCAGCACTGAAATCCCACAGACACTTAGAAAACTGAGCACTGAGCCATTGACAATTCTACCCTAAGCCCTGCTAGGATACACTGCATATTTTCCCTACAGACCAAACTCACAGATTGCTGAAACCACATTTAATTGTCTACAAGGTTTGGCACAAGTATGAACCTCCTGTCTTACAGAAATGCTAGCATTTGGGAGTGCTAAGTCCCTTACCTGGAGAAACTTGAACAGCTACAGCTTCTGCTTATTCAAGCTGTCTGATTTTGAACATGCTACATAAATATGTGCAGCTCTAGCTAATGAGTTGGAGTTGAGTGATCAGCTGCCTGACTATCAATCTTCTGAACGCAAACTAGATTTTTCTCATTCCTGTTTGGGATGCAATTCTGCCTTCTCTTTACTTTTAACATCTTTAGCTGCACTGTTCAGAAACGATTTCAGTTATGTGCTGTAGTAAAAACTACATCTGTTTAAAATACAAAAAAGCTGAGCTTCAATTTAAACATAATGTAGAAAGGACAGATAGTTTTCTGGATTTTCAGAAAAATCAGGCTTGACTGGAAAACTAGTTTTCAGAAATCCTCAGCAATTAAATTTTTATCTTGTTTTGGGAGGAATACTATTGCTATTCATGACTCCATGGTCCAACATGTTCCCTTACAGACCTCACTCATACCTGATTTAACCTAGGTGTTGAAAGTTAGCAAGCAGGCACTCTGAATGACATTTCATCTAATCTTAAAGCAGGTATATAGGGTAAACTTGAAAAAAATTCTCTCTCGTGTCTGTCAGCAGTTCAGCAAATATCCATCCCAGTATTTTTGCCACTCTGCAATGGATCATATTGTACCAAATCTTCAGTGTGATTGCTACCATTTATTAGGGTAAGAAAGGGCTGTCTGTTCAGCACTTGTGGTAATTATGGGAAATTTGTGGTGTGACATTACTCAATGGTGAAAATCCCTGCTCTGCAAAGTGCCTGCTGACTAAAGTTGGAAGAGTTCAATCCCAGAGGCATGGGCCATACTTTATGGGCATATACTCCAAAGATCATCACAATTAGGTTGCTTTGGAGGATTCCTTGGGATCTTTTTCCCTGATGGAAAATGCTTCTCAACTAGACATGAGAATACCTTATTGTCTTGTCTCTTCTAAGCTGCTCATGCTCGAGGAAGTATTTTTCTTCTGCTTAATTAAACAACATCATGATTCCTAAGACAATAGCTCTCTTTAAAATAATGTTTACACTCTCTTACCCTTCTCTGCACCTTCCAAGTCACATCTATTTGTGTGATATTTACAACTGAATTTGTATTTCAGTGTTGCTAACTTTTATGAGCTTGTGTCTTCCTAAACTAGCAATGTAATTATAACTGTCTACCTCCTGGTATTTATTATTAATATGAATATAATGATGTGGGTGACTAAGCATTCACTGGTTACTCCTGTAACACTAAACCAGCCCCCTAAGGAGACTGGGTTCAATAACATGTCACTGGAATGATAAAATCTTAATGAGTCATCAACATGATGCAGAATTGTGAGACTCAGCATAGTTCAAGTCCTGTTTATCATAAAAATGAAAGGACATGAGCCTGGATGAGGAAGAGAAATAGCACAAAATGGAGGGATAGATACTTGGTGTGATGTGCATTGCCTATGTTATACCTCTGACAAATAAAGCCTGATGTGGATCTGTCCCTCCTCATTGCATAGTGGCTGCAAAATCTTTAGTTTGGTATACAGTACTATTTCCTGACACTTCCACACACAGCTCCTGCCAGACACCTGCATTAATTCAGAGCATGTCAGAGATGGCACCACCTCCTCTCCACCTGCCCCCCTAAGCTCACCTCCCCATCCTCCTTTCATGAAGAGTGTCTGTGATAAGAAGTGATTTACAGAAAGAGAGTTTCCAGACCCTCTGGCATCTTGGATCTGCTTATACAAGCTTGTCCTGATTAATTCAAAATTCTTCTTGTTCTAATAATCCTCTTGTTTCAAAGCTTCTTTGTAGTTCCTTTACTATCTTTTGTTGCCATGCAAACGAGCAACCTCAGGTATGGATGTTTAACTTTTTTTGTTCCTTTTTTCAGAATCTTAGAGGTTTGTGGAGATGTGATACGCTCTGGCTTTTTCTTCCCCAAATGTATTCTTCATGATATTAATAATTCATATTCTTAAGAAGGGAAGAAAAAAAAAAGAAAAAAAAAAAAGAAAAAAAAAGGGGAAATTACTCAAAGCCCTGTTAGACATAGAGAACTGACAACACTTTGGCAAGAAAGACTGCAGGTCAAGTTCAGACTTGGAAAAAGTGGCTGCAACTCTATTGAACTACTTCCAGATTATTCATAACATCAAGACAGTATATCAACTTCTCAATAATGTATGCTACTCCAACCTTCAATTAACCTTTTTATTCTTAAGCATTTAGCTTGTTAAGTCACACAAATTAATTTATCGAGAAGGTAATAAACTGTGAGTCACACAAATAAGGATCTGGGTGATTAGATGTTTAGATATATGGTTTATTATTTATTTAAACTAGATTTTGATGAATTATTAAAGCTTTAACGTTAATCCCTTTCTGAAGCATTGTTGAGGTATTTTTTGTAAAGCATAGAGATGATTCTGTGTGAGCTGTGTATGACATGATCTAAGGCCCATGCATTGTCTTCAGTAATCTGATATTTCGGTACTTCATGGCCCTGAGACAGTGCTGTATTCCCACTGTAGGCAAGGAAATGATGCAAAAATAAAAACCAGAAGCAATTCAGGTACCTAAATGTAGAGGTCTCTTTTTTTCTCAGACACCTTCAGCAAGACCTGTTAACATGAAACAGGACCAAAACAAGGCTTACCTGAAAGACAAATCTTGCTTCAAGAAAGGTAAGTTATGCTGGAATCTACACACTGGCTCTAATGGCTCTGTTTAAACATGTTATTTGCTCCTGCATGGTTGAGTGACCACATTTATATCAGCTGATGCACAGTAACTATGTCTGGATGTGCATGGTCTTCTCTTGAAGCTTGGGAAGGAATTTCAGTATAAATAATGCACTAAGTAAATCTGCATGAAAAATTCCCAGAAATGAGCCACAGCGGGGTAAGCAGCACAACCTTTATAGCTAGTGTCAGAGAGAATGAAGCTAATAACTGTGTAGAGCTAACCTACTATAACCCATCACTCTAAATCTGGTCTATTTCTCCACCTTGCCAAACATGACAAATGGCATCTGCAGATCATGGCTAGCACTAAGGTTTGGCAGAAAATAACCACTCCCACATTCAGTTCAGCTCATTTAGAGCATTCTTTTTCCTTTAGGTGATACTGCTAGGCATTTGATTTTTGTATTGCAAACCTCATCGATGAGAGCAGAAACATAACTGATTCTTCATGGCACTGGGTTTTAGTGCGCCATATTCTTCCCTTTGATTCCCATCTCCCAACTATTCCCCAGAGTCCAGGATACACGTGGCCTTGGAAGGTAATACATATATAACATACCTTTGCACATATATTTGTTCTGATGTGTTCAAGTAACAGTCTGCCCTAGAATTTATGAATAAAGATGAGTGACTGTGCAATTTCTTTTTAGAAAATATAAGTCTACCAAAAGAGTGGGAAAAGTAAGTAGTTACTGTTCCCTATGAATATTGTTGATCAGTGTCATGAATTATGCATGTATCCCTCCTGAGTCCTGTGTCCTCTGGCATTTCTTAAGCAGTAGCTCAATATTTTCTACCACTCTGATAAATCATTCAACAGGGAAAGGGTAAGTCCTGCTTCTCAAGCCACTGTTCAGAGGCACTGACTGATGTGGTTTGTCGAAGAGCTTAGTTTTACATTCTACAGCTGCAAGTCTGACATCCAAGTCTTTATAGTCCATCAAGGTCACAGGGACACGGAGCTGTGAAGTGTGCTTTCACATTCTTGGATACTAGGAAACAGCTTGAAATTCAGCATGAATAGTTCTGCTTCAGTAGAGGCCCGGGTTTGTCTGATGTTTTTAATCTTTTTCTTTACAGATATGTTAAATTACAGTGGTGTCCCAAAGAGCTGATATTTCTTTCTTTAAGGAGAATTAGGGATCAGACATTTCTATAACATTCACAATATCTATGATAAAAAGTATTCAGTGAAAATAACCTGGGGCTTTCTTTTCACAAGAAAATCTATTCTAGACTTTGATATAGGTCATGAAAAAGATTGTGTAGGATTATCAGAGAAATTCTGCGGTCCACAGATTATGGGTTAACTAAATAATACTTCAGAGAAAATAGTATGGTTTCATTTCAAAATGAGTATTTGCAACCCAACCCTGAACACTAGCAGACTTTCCCCTTATATACACTATAACTTCCACTTAGTTCCGAAAGCTAGGTTACAGTAACCATGCTAAACGTATCTTGACCTCTTAAACTAATTCTGACTTTCCACACTGGAAATCCTTCTGTTCTACATTCTATTTGAGGGTTTAATAAGCAAGACTACTACAGAAAGGTTATTTATAGAATATTCAAAATTCAGTCACAGTGTCAGGAGCATTCATGGCAGACAGAACTGAAAGGTTCACATTGTTTCTGTCGGGGACCAAAGATGATCCTCATGTCCAGTGCATCTATCCAACCAAATGTCACAAAGAAAAGTCACAAAGAATATTTGGAAAATATAGTAAAAATGCTCATGAAAACTCTCTGACAAATGTATCTGTCCAATGTGAAAGCTTCATTTCAGAGTCTCAGTGAGCACAAACTATATTCTGCCCTTCAATATATTCAAGCAGAAGTATCAAAAAACTGAAACTAAACTAAAATCTTTCTCCCGAGAGCATTGTGATAAATACAGACAGGTCTGAAGATGGTGCAAGGGGATAAAATCAGTGAATAAAAAATTATAAATAATGGTTGCAAATAATGTGGAAGATGTGCTAACTATCCCTTACCTAAAAAAATGAAGTAAGAAATTAAGACTCCATCTTCTCCATGGTAGAAACATAACAGATGAGTTCACTCTCCATAAGGCGTTCACACCATTTCTAACACCCTGTAGTCAAGGAATCACTTCCACATGTAAGATATTCCACAGTACCTTATTCATACCTGCACAGGAGTCCTGCAAGTATCATGTGTCCCAGACATTTGACAAACTGCTTTATTCCATTGTTGCTGTTATCTTTTTTAGGCTTTTTGTCTTGGTATTTATTTCCTATTTTGATATCCAGCTGGGTAAAGGCCTTGACATGCACACACCTTCCCAATATGTTACACAGCTGCTTGTTAGTAAACAGTAGGGAGCTCATCATAAAGAATCCCAATTCTATTCATGGCTCTCTGAGAGATGCATGCTGTGTGCAGTCTGGGAAACAGAATTGTCCAAACTGATGTAGTTATCCTAAAAAAGCAGGATGGAAAAGGATATAAATTGGGGTCTGACATATTGTCAAGTTGTCTCTGAATTCTCAGTCTGACTGTGCAAACTCTCTGTTGTATCATTTTAAGTTTGCTAGCTTCCTTCTTCACTGTGTAGGTTTATGACCTTAATAATAATAGCAGAAAAATGGATGGGGATTTTTACAGCAGTTAAGAGTGAGATTTGTTTCCTTCTTTCCTGTTCCTGGAGAATATAGCAATATTTGATGATAGCATCTCTCTTCCTCCTATATTTTTGATTTTCTTTGTTCGCTTGGTTTCCTGACATGAAATTTGCACTCAGAATTGAATCACAGAATCATGGTATTATGGAATCATGAAGGTTGGAAAGGAACTTTCAGATCATGATGTCTAACTGTTAAGTCTGCAAATTCTGCCACTAAACTTTGTCCTTAAGCACCACATCTATACATTTTTTAATATCCCTCCAGGGATGGTGATTCTACCACTTCTCTGAGCAGCCTGTTCCAATGCTTCTCCACTCTTATGGTGAAGAAATTTTTCTTGATATACAATCTAAACATCCCTTGACACAACTTAAGACTATTTCCTCCTGTCCTACTCTGCAGGAAACATTCAGAGGAGATGCTGACCAGAGCAGGAGGAGAATGGAATGTCACAGTTCAAAGCAACCAACTAGATGAACATATGTAGCAGCAATTTGAACAACCTCCTCTGTGTGTGAATAAAGGTGCCACATGCAAGATGGTGGTAGGAGTTAGTTAATGCACAAAATGTGCTGCATGGGACAGGGGCAGAAACTGCCTCAATAGAAGTCAGGAATAGTGTGGCCATCAGGAGGAAGGAAGTGATCCTGCCCCTGTACTCAGCACTGGTGAGGATGTACCTTGAATACTGTGTTTAGTTCTGGGCTCCTCACTACAAGAAGGGCATTTTGCTGCTGGAGAGAGTTCAGAGAAGGGCAAACAAGCTTGTTAAGGGTCTGGTGAGCAAGTTCTATGAGGAGAGGAAGAGGGGATCAGAATTGCTTGGTTTGGAGAAGAGGAGGATGAGAGGATACCTTATTGCTCTTTACAGCTACCTAAAAGGAAGTTGTAGGGAGGTGGGTGCTGGCCTCTTCTCTCAAGGTAATAACAATAGGACTAGAAGAAATCGCCTGAAGTTATACCAGGGGAATTTCTTTAGTGAAAGAGTAGTCAGGTGCTGAAATGGTCTGCCCAGGGAGGTTACATAGTCAATATCCCTGAAGATACTTAAAAAAAACATGTAGATGAGACACTTCAGGACATGCTCTAGAAGGCATGGTGGTTTGTTTGGGTTTTTTTAGGTTTTTTGTAATTTTGTTTGTCGGTTGGATATGGTGATCTTTGAGGTTTTTTTCCAAACATGACAAATTTGTGATTCTGTGAACACAGTTTTGAAAGCTATAAACTAAGATGCAATTTTTTAATTTTCTTTAAAGAACTTTGATTTAGGTTAGATATTAGGAAGAAACTCTTTAGTGTGAGGGTGATAAGACATTGGAAAAGGAGAAGGGTGTCTGAGAGTTCAACAGTAAACTTTGTTAGGCTAGGAATATGAGGAAACCAGTCAATCTCTTTTCTTCTATTGAGAACAGAAAATATCAGAAAATCTTTCTCCAGCTCATTTTTTGATTGATGTATGTTTGGTGACAAGCTTTGAAATCACTTTTTTATTTCTCTTTCGTACTGGATTTAAGCTCTGAAGGGCATCTTCTCAGCATGGCATAACCTTGGCAGAGTCCTTTCCTGTAGAAGCTTTGTGATTCAGACCAACCTTTTTCATCAGTAGCCTCATACCATAGCTGGAAACAGCATGAGCCAGCAATGTAGGTGTCTTTCAATGTTCATCAATGGTTTTGCCAGGGTAACTAAAAGGGATTTAGGCTGTGGGGATTCTTCTGCACCTCTGACTGACATGGTTTCATAGTTTTGTTGTTAGACCTTTCTGTAAAGACCATGAAAGTGCTGATGGACAGGGCAATGGGATTTGGTATGGAAAGGCTACAGAGATATACCTGCCAGCCCTACAGCTGCCCACAGGATGCCTCTTCTAGCTTTTCCCTCTGCTGTTCCTGCAGCAGATGCTGAGCTGCTCTATGTTTTGCAGCACAGCATGAAAAGATAACCCTCACTCAGTTCTGTAAATTACGATGATTTAAAAGCTATGGCATGAAATGGCTGAACTTCCTCTGCTATGAGGGTGGAGGGAGAGTCAAGTTCTTTCAAGGGAGGGACAACACCATCAATTTTCATAGCAAGTGTCTGGGACATGGATATTTAACTCATTTGGGCACTTCTGAATTTTTTTACCCTGCGTGCCCAAACTTGTTCTCCATAGATGGAATAAATTACAATAGAGCTTGAAAACAACCTGTGTCAGAGAAGCATTTGATTGATTTTTGTACATTTTCCTTTTTAAGTACAAAGGATCTCTGATATATGTTTGAAATCAGTGCACCAGCAAGAGCCCAGCAGCCATTGTACCAGCATGGTTGTGAAGTCTCAAGACAGTGTGAAAGCAGACTGACCTCCTGCTCCTTTTGAGCTGCTCCTTGGATGTGCAGCAGCTGCTGTGCTGCCATTTAGACTGCTCCATGCTTCTGTGCTGACAACTTTTTCTAAGCTGTGGTGGAGCAATTCAGCAAAATGAGGGCAACTGTAACCCATACTTAGCATTAGCAACGCAGGGAAAAGGGTGTCAATATTCCAGCCCTTAACAACAAAACTAGAAGGCTGATCTATAACTGCCATGTGGTTGTCATACTGATTAGCTCAAAGAGCATGTCCTCATCACTAATATAAATTTAGATGAAAATATCGTGACAGATCCATAGCTTCAGTTTAGAATAAAGTTTTAAGTATTATGATAGACAGAAGAAGGACAAGCTGCTACTCATCTACAACTTAATCAACTTCTGAATTAAACAGGAGGCTTGATCTTATTTCTGTAGTCATATATTTGTACCTTCAGGAGGGAAAAGGAAGCTACAGAGAGATTTTCAGTATCCTCTCTCTTGTTCCTCAATAGCAAAAGTCCTTACAGAAAAGCTTTGGCATTTACACAGGTTGTGTTTGCTGTGCTCATTTTCCAAACAAGTAGACTTGGAAGCTAGGGGAATCTGGGTCAGCTGAGATGCTTGAATTGGCTTGTTTGTGTAAATTACTCATAAAATCTGGATTCTCAAAACTCAGCTGCACTTACACATTTATATACTCTTATTTTTATTTCTCTATTTTTAACAACTTTTACTGATGCCTTCCTCTGGAGGTTTCTTAAGAGGGAGACAAAAGTATTTTACTTATTTTTTACAAGTAAGATGGAAAATTCAATAGTACTTTATGTCTCTTGCCAAGCTCAGTAATTAGACAAGCTACAGCAAATATTTAAGGAAAGCAAACACTTTGTTTTTCTCATTGTCAACTTTGTTGATAATAATAAAAGAGTCAGAAGATATGAAAAAACATGAAATGAGAAATATGGATGGAGAAATTGAAAAATGAATTAGCATACCATTGTCTTCCTTCAGGATATCTCCCTTTTTTAAGGGAAACCTTCAAATATGGGGAAAAAATTTTTAGGAATAACTGTGAATTAAGAGTGATTTATGACTTTTATCTTGTTATCTAAATAATACCCTAAAATGGGCTATTGGATTTGAGGAAACATCCTGGTTGTCTCTGTTAGTCTTAATTCCAAAGGAACGGAAGTATCTTTAATCAATCACTCCTTGTATATTAAAGGACTGTAATTTTCCTGATTTTTTTTAATTACCTCTCTCTAAAATTATCTCCCAGACAATAGTAGAAGTATATCCAAAATTTTGGGAAGCAAGAATACAATGACATCATACTGAGGATGGTTTGGCATATATTTTTTTTATTCTTTGATAAGGTTTTTTCTATTCCCCTCCAAAGAATGTTCCTTTGCTAGAGAGCCATATAGTAAGCTATAGTTATTGTTCCTTTAAGGCATTAAGTCTGAACCAAGTTTAAATCTAGAGCATTCCCTGATTCTTCCCTGCATTTCCAGATTACTGCCTGTCTCTGGGCTGCCAGTGTTTGAATTACCTGTACTCCTGTTTGAGGCTGGCCTCAAATCCTGTCCTCATCTGCACTGGGAAAGGTTGAGACCTTCATCTCTGGGAGGGGGACTATTGCAAAGGGCAATGAGAGATACTGGTTTTCTTTCCCTGTCCTACAGCTATCCCTAGAGGTCACAGACCATGCCTAACTTTTTCTGCTGGGGTTCCCTCAGTAATCACAAATCTCTGAAGGTGCATAAGAAGTTTGCATCCAAATAAGGTCCTTGAGTGAGGACGAAAGGGACATAGATGATGCCATATTTATTTTCCTCCCTACCTTACTGTTATTTAAAGTTGGTGATGAGGAATTCTACTTATTTGAGGTGATAGATTACCTGGAGGGGAAAGCTGGGGTATGTTGGTCCCTTTTTAAATGTTTCTATCAGTTCAGTATCAATCAACTGAACTTCCACATTCTTTTTCCTTTAAAAGCTTCTTCATCACTGCTTCACTGACCTCACTTAATGTCCTCTCTAATTAACACAGATGTCAAAACATTTCTTCCAATGCTCACTTTTAAATTCTTTTTTTTCCTATTTTTACAAAATTTCTCCTTGTTTAACTACTTTAAATATATTCCCCTGCTTTTCCATATTATTTCCTCTCAATATATTTTCTTCTTGGCAGTTATCATAGCCCTTTACTGCTATATTCTCTGAGCAGCATTAAGCTTCCAATACAAAAGGATAATCAGAGACTCTGTGCAATTTACCCCTACATATAAATGGTCTTATTTAATCTCTGGTAATAAGCACTTTATTCTGTTCCTGTATTGAACATCTTAAATGGAAAGCACAAAAGATTCACAACTGAAGTATTTTTAAGAAAAGCATTCAGAATGAGCTCATTTAAAAACATAAAAAAATCCAAATCTGTGGTGGTGCACTGTTGTTTGAATGAAGAAAAGTGTGGCAATTAATAAAAACAGACATATAATCAAGTTCTATTGCACAAGAAGCTACCACACACCAGCTAAGTATCAATATAGGCTGGAGGCTGTCCAACTCTATTAACAGAGTTGGGTCATTTATGCAAATCTCAGTAAAGCAGATTCACATTTCAGAAATCTAGGATACCAAATTGTTTCTCTTCACAACACACTATTGTACATCAGTTTGTTCCAAGACACACAAGTGTGTCTGTTGGCTATAGACTTCTTTCCTGCAGGTAACACAGCAAGTTGAGCATGGGTGCAGTTACCATTGCAGTGACTACAGATGATTGGACTGAGGTGATTTCCCCCATAATATTAAGTAAAGTCAGTAGTTGTCTTTTTACTGTATGTGACCTAATGTTCAGAAGCTTCATGAATCATATAGATTAAGTAGCTTAAATTTGGCACAGAAGGTGTTATTCAAGTCAATGAAATTTCTACATGCAGTTAAGAGATTGCTGTTCCTGCAAGGTCACTGTTTGTGGGGGAGAGAGGCGAATGAGACACTACAAAACAAATAACCCAAGATGCAACTTTAGTTTATGCAAAACTAAAATATTTTTTTTGCCTTCCTCTGAAATGCTTAACTTGAAAATGGTGTCTTCCACTCTGTCTAGGTATTGCTTGTCCAAATCAATTATAATTTTAAATTTGGACAGGAAAAGAAAAAAAGTAAGATTCTAATTATCAGTTATTTAGACAATCAATTGCTGCTTTTCCTCTTTGTTCTTTCCTAAATCTTCAGAAACTGATAAAGGTCTGTCATTATTGTTTCTTTTCAACAGAATTTTGATGAATTCAAACCAAATGAAAAGCAATCTTTAATTAATTTTTCTTTTGCATCAGTACAGTGCATAATGAAACTGTCTTCTTTTCTGGGTGTAGAGTTCATATTAAGAGGATGAAGTTTTTTGCTCACTATCACATGGTCACAACACTCCATATTGTATCAAATGCAAGTACAACCTTGCATTCAAGGGTTATTTTTAAGCCTCTACTTTCTTCCCGGATATAGAATTCAGCACATGAGGAAAAAATCAGTGGAAGTAGGATGCTAAAACTCAAAGATGCTGCTCTATTTGCTTTGCCAGATCTTTTTTGATTTCGTACAAGGCAGGAGTGCCACAGGGTGTGTGTGCTGTTGGGCTGCTCGCAGTTTCTTAGTCTGTTGGTGTCCACTTGGGTCACATCCAGACAGCACACTGGGAGGAGGCAAAAAGCAAGGTGTCCAGGCAAGGCACCTGGTGTCCAGGGCACTCTGCTGGGCATCTCAGTGACAATGAGAGGGGGGTCAGGTCAGACACACTGGGTGTTTCCCAGGTGCCTTAGATCAATCTCAGCAATATTGATCAGTGTTCCCCAGGCTACATGATCCATCTTCCCCTTCTCTCTCTTGACTGAAAATCATTCAGAGGAGAGTTATTAAGGCCAAAGGAAATGCATGTTGACTCTAGGAAAGGCAATGCAGAATAATTACTCAGGACCTGTCAATTTAAATGTCCCTTATGCTGTTTTTAATGGTCCTGAATTTCAGGGAGGGGGAATTGTTACAAAGTGGTTGTATATTCTAGTAACTGAAACTGCTTATTAAGGCCTGAATAAGGATGAAGGGGATGATCATCAGGACATAGATAATTAATGGTGTTGGATTAAATATTACAAAACAATTCTAATTCTAAAACAGCTCAGGCCTTCTATCAATCATCCTTCTCTCATTCACTTTTCTGTTTTGATCCACACACACATTACTCATATGGCCTGAACCAGGTCCTTTGTCACACCTACTCTGCAGTCCCAAGGGTGTTCGCTGAGTGAGAAACACATGAGGAAAGAAATCACGTGAGGAAAGTAAATGCAGCACAGACTGGGAACAATAGGTTGGTTTTGCAAGGCTTGTGACACACACTCATTTTAAGACTCCTAATGCATATGGTTTTACTACATTTGCCCATTAATGAATGAGAAAACTACATTTCAAAACCAGCATTTTCCAATTAGATCTCGGTTCTTGTCAAGAAGGGGGTTTTAGGAAGCTTTGTGATTCTTGGAGTGCACGTGGATAAGCAGATTTGCAAGAAATTTGGTGATTCCACATTCTCTGTAGCTGCAAAATATAAATGAGGGAAATAAAAATTAAGCTATTGGGAAAAAAAAAGTAATTTAAAAGGCATTTTCATTTGCAAAGGGTTTTTTTTTCATGATGAATGTTAAAATAGTTTACATTTGAAACTTAAATCCTATTTTGGAAATAAAATACAAAATTCCACATGAAAAAGTGGAAATACATAGTTTCTGATGTTCTTAACCAATGTTTTACAACCACTTTTATTAAAGATTTCAGACATTAATTTTTTGAAATCTAAAAATATTGTAAAAGTTCTGATGAAGTTTTTCTGTCTAACTCTTCTCCTTAGACATCTATTAGCAAGCAACGAGAGCTGCCTGAGAGAGTTTATATGGGCTTTAGGAAAAGGCCTGAGACCAGCTCTGCACTTCATGTTGGCCCCTGAGCAGTCACTGAGCAGCAGAGGCTCTGAGCTGATCCTGAGGCCGCTGAAGGTTATAACAGCCTGCCCAAATAATTGCAGCTGGCTTTGATCAGAATACAGAATAAAAGGCAATGCTAAACAAAAAATAAAAATGTAAAAAAAAAAAAAAAAAAAGAAAAAAAGAAAAAAAAAATCAAATATTTAGTTTACAGTTAGACTTGCTACAGACTGAATTTACTGATGGAGGTCTGATTCATGGTTCCTTGACTCATCCCTGCATTTCTACTGGTATCTCTCTCCTAACAGACCTCCATAGTACAGCTTGGTCCGTATCTCAGAACACGAGCATGATGTGTTCAACCTGTATAACCTGTGGAGCACCAATATGCTACAGGAGGCAGCGGTTTATTTTTAAACTGTCTCAGGTGAAAGTATCACAGCTCCATTCAACAGATGTAAAGAAACTTCTTTGACTTTTGGAAAATCAAAAACTCCTTGGAAAAGTAGGTGTATTTCCTTTTCTATCTTGTCTTCAGTTTAGAAGTTTCTTAAACAAGCAGTGATCTAAAAAACACTCTGAATTTTCTTGATGAAAAGCAGCTAGAAAATAATGTAGGGAGGACATTGTTACTGTTCTTGTTAGATTATGGTTATGGTAATGATGACAGCACCCATGGAGTGAGCTTCCATGTAGTGAGTGGCTTGTACCTGTACTGCATGTCCTAGAGGCAGTTAGTTTCTTTTACGTCTAAGAAGTGATAATAAAATCATAGAATCAGAATCATAGAATGGTTTGTGTTGGAAGTGACCCTAAAGATAACCTAGTTCAAACCTCTCTGCATAGGCAGGGACACCTTCCACTAGACCAAGCTGCTCAAGGTCCCATCCAACCTGGACTTGAACAATTCCAGGGAGGGGGCAGCCACAACTTCCTTAGGCAACCTGCATCAGTGTCTCACCACCCTCAAATTAAAGAATTTCTTCCTAAAGTCTAACCTAAATCTCCCCTCTCCAAGTTTTAAACCATTTCATCTTTTCCTCTCACTACACACCCATGTAAAAAGCCCTACCCCAGTTTTCTTGAAGGCCCCCTTCAAATATTGGAAGGTTGCTATTGGTCACCTTGGAGCCTCCTTTTCTCCAGGCTGAACAACCCCAACTCCCACAGCCTGTCTTCACAGGGGAGGTGCTCCAGCCCTCTGAGCATTTTAGTGGCTCTCCTCTGGACATGTTCCAGGAGCTCTATTTCCTTCTTATGCAGGGAGGGGACTCCAGAATTGGACACAGTACTCCAGGTGTTGTCTCACAAGGGCAGAGGTGAGGGGGAGAATCACTTCCCTTGACTGGCTGTCTGTGCTTCTTTTGGTGCTGCCCAGGACCTATTTGGCTTTCTGAGATGCAAGAGCACATTGACAGTTCATGCTGAGCCTTCTGGTCCCCCACCACCTCCAAGTGCTTTTCCTCCGGGCTGTCCACAACCCCTTCTCCTCCCAACTTGTGTTTGTGCATGGGATTGCCTTGACCCAGGTTGAGAACCCGGGTGCACTTGGCCTTGTTGAACATCATGCAACTTGCACAAGCCCACTTTTTGAGCCTGTCAAGGTCCCTCTGGATGGTATCCCTTCCCTCCAGCATGTTGACTTTGTCACACAGCCTTGTGTCATCAGCAGACTTGCTGAGGGTGCTCTCAATTCCACTGTCCATGTAGCCAACAAAGCTGTTAAACATCACTGGTCTGAGTACTGACCCTTGAGGAACACCACTCCTCACACATCTCCATGATGTTGCTACAGTTTTCTCGGCCATGGCTTTGGAACAAGTGGATACCATAGCTAAGTTAATTTCTGGGAGGGAAGACTGCAGCTGACTAAACATTAAATACTGCTGTACTATGCATGAAATCCCATCATGTTCTCCTGTAGCAAAGGAGAGCCCCTGGACTTGTCTAGGCAAGTCATGACAGCTCTGATAGCTGGTGGTACACAGGGTTGAGGTAGCCAAAATTTATGTCCAATGACCTCTAGCTCTAAACAGAAGGATCGGGATTTCTTCTGTTCACAGCTCAGAACACTTCTGAGACAGTTTTTGGAACAAATAGAGAATGTAATCCAGATTTTGATGTCTGAGGCTGACCCCTTAACACCTCTGGCATTACATCCCTTTCACTGAAGGATGACCACTGTTCTTTTCCCTCTAAAGAATAAGAAATCTCAGAATAAGAAATTTCTTTTTGGTGCTTTGGGAACCTCCACTGAGTATATATGGATTTCATTACTGTGACTGTGCTGTTGTGTTATAGCTGGTGATATCATCCTTCCCCTAACATGCAATGCATTCCAATATTGTTATGCCTAATGTAATACCAGCAGTGTGGAAATGCTGGATGAGACATCAGGGCCTACTAATGCATTTTCCAGCTGTCTGTCTCACTCTCTGTTTCTCCTGTTGTATTTTAAGCAGATAAGGAAAAGGGAAAGAGGCTTTAACATTTCTATCTTTGATACACTCTGCTTAGAAGAGTTTACAGAAGATATATAAAGGCTTAAAAATGAGGGACAATTCCATTATATTCCAACTGACGCTGCCACCCTGCCCCGGGCTGCCTTGTGGGAATGGGGTATCACATAGCATGAGAGCTGCTTTCATCCCAAGCTGCAGCTGTGCAGCAGCACTGCCTCACAGTGAGCTCACCAGAATCCAAGGCATTGGCATTTACAGGCAAACTTGATAGTAAGTGAAAAATGAACATTATTTGCTATGGTGTTTGGTAACCAGTGTGCTACATGCAGAACTTCCTCTGTCCCTTCTATAGGCCAGGGTCCTATCTTCCCTCACCGTGAAGTAACTGTGACAGGAATGTAACTACCCTGTGTCAGAATATACACAGCAGCTCATAATAAAAGCTTTAGGTAAACTGAATATTTCATTGGAGATCTTCTAAGATGGAATATGTAAACAGACTATTGGGTGTTTAATAGCAATCAATGGATCTGCTCTTTTAAAATTAAATGTCCATTGCTGTGCAGTGGCATCTTGGTAGATACCCTTTTTTCTGCATCAGTGAAGTCAGTTCTCTTCTGGTTTAATCCCTAAATGACAGTTTTCCAGTATGAGGGATGTCATATTTCCCTCTGACAGGAATCATAGCACTAAAGGGAATGAAAACAGCTTCTAGTCTTAACATATAAAACCAAAAAACAAATAAGGAAAAAAAGCATTTGGTTACTTCCATATTTCATGCAATTAATTCACTTAGGATTTCTTTTTTTCTTTGCAGTAATCACTGTGTGGTTACTGAGCTCCAGTAATAGAGTGTGCAAATCAGCCTGTATGTTACACAGTGGTGAACGTGAAAGTGGGAGAAAAATGACAAATGGCTATTTATATTTAACAAATTGTCTATTTTTTGTCAATGTACTGAGAAAACTGGGATTTTAAAAACACAGGTCCATGAAGATATCATGTGGAATATGGCAGATGAAAGAGGTGAGAGGAAAATACATTGGGTCAATGACACAGATGCAGCAAATCCTGAATTTGAGGTCAAGGTTCAGAATCGAGGTTATATATTAATTTATTATAATTACCTAAACGTTTTTCATGCCTTTTTTTTTTTTTTTTTTTTTTTTTTTTCCCTAACCTCTTTCCTTCCTTACATTTAACCACTGCTTTGGCATTTGGAGGCAGCCCTCTGGCAATGGCTCTGGGCAAATGTAGTAACTTCTTAATTTTTTTTTATTTTATTTTATTTTTTATTTTAACTTCATTTTGTGGACACACTTGAGTAATTTTTCTCATCTCACCAGACCATGTTTCTGGTGGCTAATTAGTGAATTTAGTTAAAAGCTTTTTCTACCTGCTGAAAGATAAATTGTATTTCAGTGTCAGGGAAAGCAGAAGCATTTGAGCAGTGACTAGTCTCCAATGCATTTGAAACTACCTTAAAATCAAATCTTTATATTCTGCTGCGATATCACTCTAGACAACACACAGGTTATATTTGTGTATGATTATAGATATCAGAAAATTATTTTGCTTTCACTATTAAGTCATGGCTATATCCTTTTTGGAGAGAGATTTCCATGTGATACAGTTAATGCCACTGCTTTTGAAAACTCCATTGTGACTATTCGTTATGTTATTAAAATCATAGAATCAACCATAGAATCATAGAATCCTAGGGGTTGGAAGGGACCTCGAAAGATCATCTAGTCCAACCCCTCCTGCCAGAGCAGGGCCACCTAGAGTACATCGCCCAGGAACGTGTCCAGGCGGGTTTTGAATGTCTCCAGTGAAGGAGACTCCACAGCCCCCCTGGGCAGCCTGTTCCAGGGCTCTGTCACCCTTACAGTAAAAAAATTTTTTCTGATATTCAACTTGAACCTCCTATGCTTCAATTTACACCCATTATCCCTTGTCCTATCGCTGGTCACCACTGAGAAAAGCCTAACTCCATCTCCCTGGCACTCACCCCTCACATATTTGAAAACATTGATGAGGTCACCCCTCAGTCTCCTTTTCTCCAAACTAAAGAGACTCAGCTCCCTCAGCCTTTCCTCATAAGGGAGATGTTCCACTCCCTTAATCATCTTAGTAGCCCTGCGCTGGACTCTTTCAAGCACTTCCCTGTCCTTCTTGAACTGAGGGGCCCAGAACTGGACACAATACTCCAGGTGCGGCCTCACCAATGCAGAATAGAGGGGGAGGAGAACCTCTCTTGACCTACTGCCCACACCCTTTCTAATGCACCCCAGGATGCCATTGGCCTTCTTGGCCACACGGGCACATTGCCGGCTCATGGTCATAAAAGGAACATGAATTGTAAAAATGAGCACTTTAGAATCCGTAACATAAATCAATATAGATCTGCATGTTGCTTAATACCAATGAGAAATCTATATATGGAATTCCTGAATTTTCTTTGCTTTTCTATGTGCTTTTGGCCACATCCTCAAGGCCACAACATATTATTTCAAGATCCATATAATATCAATTTATCAAAATTTTTTTTCTCACATTGGCTTATTCTGAAAATCTAACTAGCTTATCAGAATGACTTTTAATGACTTTACCTCAATTTAACACACACATGCCTGTGGACAACATTTCTGCATTATATTCTCCATGAAACAGTAAAGAAATGTGGGGTCTGCTTAATCATCTGTTAAAATTTGTTTAATTTAAATTGAACAAGCTGGTTTTCATTAAAATTATAAGGGATAGAGACAAGTAATGAAGACATCCAAAAGCTCAGTTAAAATATGTGAACACTAAATTTCACCTAGTGTTAATGGTCACAGCTTTATCATAATGTATGCAAATAGCACTCAATGAATAATTAGGTATTTATGTGATCAGCTAGCTCTTCAGCAGAGTTCATCTTTTTGGTTTGTTTGCACCGTGCCTTGCACAATGAATTCCTCTTCCTTGCAAACAAGCCAGTTTCAGCCAAATGACCATGTTGCCCATTTCCGGAGGAATATCTTTAAGCTATTAAAACACAGTCATTTAAAAACAACCAAAAAGTATATAACAAAAATCAAGCCAGAAATTTCCTCTTCCTTTCTACTTACTACAGTGTTTTCTTCAACAGACTACATTGATTAGAGGCTAAGATACATTTATCTTTCTCTGGCATCTTTTCTCTGGCATTTATCTTTCTGCAGGTTTACCTTGGAGATTGTCTCTGCACATTTCTACGCTCTCCAAAGCCTCACCTATTAAGATATTTCACCTTCCATTGGATCATAAAAAAGCTTTCTGTTACAAGTTCTCATGTTAGAATCTCCAAATTTGATCTCATAACACTTAGAACATTTGGGAAGAATGTCTGAAGCATCTGCACAGCTGCATCACAACTGAGTTTCAAATTCTTCCTTATTTTTTTTCTTTGCTGTACAATCTACAAAAAACTCCCCCAAAAAGACAAGAATTGATCCTCAGATATACTAAACCTTATAGTTTACAACAGTGGTCTTGTCATTTTCTTCTCCTGAGTTCTCTTATCTCCTTCTCTTATACAGTCCAATCATTGTTTGCCCATGCTTTTGAATGGAGATTTTGTCACATGTTTGCACAGCACTTGGAAAAATAGGATAAAGGTCTGCAGATATGATTACTTGAACAGGACTCATCTAACCAAGGAGATATTCCTGCAGTGGAGACACCTGCATTCAAGGCAATTTCTTGAGTTTCACTTACATTTACTACCAATAAACCTTTTGGGGTTTATGACTCAAAGACCATATCTTTTGTACTCAATTAAAATTTCAGTTAACTATGATATTAAGTAGTGCAGATACTTATTTGAAATGCACTACGAGTGGTAGGGTCAACCAGTGCAGTTTCCACTATCACAGGAGGTCCTTCTTACACTTAGATTTTCCATTCTGGGTTTCTATAAAGCATTACTACGTTTTAGATGTCACTTGATTCAACTATGTGACTTATTTATTCCAATAACTACATATGAAACCTTGTTTCATAATGTACAGGCCGAGCCAAAGCACCTAAAGTCAGATGATACCTTGGATTTACCCTGTGAAATTTCCTTTCTGTATTCCATTGACTTTATCTAAGTAATAACAGTAGTTATTTTTCAGCAGAGGCTTCATTTCAAGCTGTGTCCAACATGGCAATAGCTTTACCATTATCTTAAAAGATCTCTATGACAGACTATTTTCTTTCTGGAATTACATTTTTTCATGTAACTCCAATAAAATTACCTAAGACTCTAAAAATTACATGTCTAAGACTGGACTTCTCATCTAAGGATTTGAGACTCTCAGTGGGTTTGGGTGTAAAAGACATTAAGAAATTTCAGACAAATTTACTGTCTGAAGGAGCCATTTCTGACATTCACTGGTAAGTGAAGTAAGAGAATCCACCTCTCCTACTT
Organism: Phaethornis superciliosus; assembly: GCA_023637945.1. Classification (NCBI taxonomy): domain Eukaryota; kingdom Metazoa; phylum Chordata; class Aves; order Apodiformes; family Trochilidae; genus Phaethornis; species Phaethornis superciliosus. Next base: position 187,471,213 of record JAJQWJ010000001.1, read on the forward strand.
TTAGAGACTAAGATGAATTAGGATTGTGGATGCTTTAAGTATCTTTCTAAATTCAATCAAGAAACTGTCAACCAAGAAACAGGAAATTCCCTGGGATATCTGCGATCTTAATGGTTGAAGAGACTTCATAAGATGCATAGCATCTTCCACTGACCAAGGGATAAGGTCCTAAATCAGGCAGGATAAGTCTGCTCAGTACCTGAACTGAGGCAGGATATATATGGACAAGGATGTAAGCACTATAAATGCCTTAAAACTGTTTATTCTTTAATTCTGCTAATTCAGACCTGACATATGGAAGTACAAGGGGAATCTTCTTTTCCTTTAAAAAATACACTTAGTTCTGGGATGTTCAATATATTTTTCAGAAGACTTCCTCTTCTTCTTATTGCTCCCTGATTACGCTAATTTATAATAATGAAATTTTCTTATTAACAGTTATTTTGGTAATAACATCCATACCAGATGCTACTTTATATTCTTCCTGCTTTGTTGGGGTTTTCTTCTGTGTACTAACACCTACTATAAATTGCTGGTATATACTTCTGAAACCTTAATGTTAAGCCTGCATCCCTTGAAATTTTTTCTTCTCACTGGAATTAGCATCAACATCACAAACAATTCTCTTAAATATGTTCAGTTTTCCTTTTAAGGCTCTTTTGCATGTTTTCCTGCTTGTGACTCAGCATTGCAGTAAGGCTGGTACTTTTCACAGATAAAATGCCATGTCAGTGTGTCTTTCACCTGTGAGGCTTAATTGCTCCTGGAATGCTGTCCTGTCAGATTTCATCCAAATCAAACCTAGGCTGCATTAATAGCCTCAGTCTCAAAATTAAATGGGATATTCCAACGCCATTTCTTCTCAAACCAGAAACAATTTAATTCTTGGGGATTTTTTTTGTTTGTTTGTTTTGCTTTTCTTAGTAACCCTAGAGGGACAGAGAAGAGGCATTTACAAGGGACCTAATTTTAGGATATAGACTGATTTTAAGTGTAAATACTGTATCCTGCTGAAGGAAGTAGCAGCATCGACTGTGTAGATATCCAGGAATCCCTATTTTATATTTTGGTTTGTCATTAACTTTTAATTGATTTGTTTCACCACCAAATACAAGTCTTTCATCAGTATTACCCCCTCTCACATATTCTTCTGAAAACAGCTGTGCTGGGGAAGGACTCTCAGTGGGGCAAAGCAGTGGCAAGGCTCTGATTTTTTTTTCACTGAGCTTCCTGGTTGCTAGCATTAATACAAATAAAACTATATGAGCAGTTTTTAAGTGCCTTCATTTAAATACAGATGTCATTCAGAATGTCATTCAGAATGTTGTAACTTCTTCCAAATACAACTGTGGAGAGTTAAATTCCTCCTGCAACCAAACATTCAAGTGATGTTTTCATCCTCTGTGAGAATTTGAAGCCAGTGTTTTGTTTCTCGTTAGCAGTAGAGAGATTACATTTATTTTAGAAGCTGGATTTCTGCCATTCCATTGCTCTGCATCTCTCTCTGGATCTGGCTCCAAAGATCTTTCTAAGGTCCAAGTATCTGTGTCATATTTATAGATTATAGCAAAATTTGGAGTATATACAGTGATAAACACCAGGTAAAAATTAAACCAAATCACATGTCCTTAGGGATTCTTTATTTTAAACTGTAACATCTCTCTTGCTAAATTAGCCAGATAAACTTCAGTTCAGTTTCAATTGTTTGAGAGGAGAGCTGTTTAAAATCATTTGGTTAGCATGTTGCTATCAAACCAACTCAGAATTATAATTTACAATGTAAAGCAGCCTAGCTGGGAAAAATTACCAGACTGCAGAGGGGTAGCTGGGGATAGATACCATATGACTTTGTAAAGTTAGTCTTCACTGTTTGCGGTCCATGGAATCAGAATAGAAAGTTGTAACTGCAACTTGTATTGCTAGCTACTGGCATGTTGCACCCCAGAAAGTACACACATTCCCATTTCATGGATCCTCCAATGAGAAATTCCCATTTGCCCAGTACTTTTAAGCAGTTCCCTATTGTTCCTGATCATAGCAATGTGGTTTGCTAGGAAAGCAGGAAAGAGAATCTGTAATTACATCTGTCCACCCTGTAATTTCACACTTTTTTCTATACCTCAGTACAGCAACTAATTTAAGTGCTAAATCACAATGGAATAATATGGTAACCAATGTGTGATGCCATTGAAACAAAAGCATATGATGACAGTTCATTTTTTTTTAATCTCCCAATGGATATTTTTCTCAAGGAGGCAGAACAGTCAGGACATCCAAATTAACCATGCATTTGAGTTTTTCTTTTTCTAGATACCACCTTCCACTGGCCTTTGTTTTTTTATCTGAGGTTATCGTGTATTGTAATAAAAGATAATTTTTTAGAGTCCCTTTTAGAGAAACCCTTCAGTTCTATTAACATGAAATATTTCAAAATAGAAAAGAAGTTCTTGGAGAACTATCAAACGTCTTACAATTTGGAAGAAAGTCAAACATTGAAATCCTAAAAAACCTTTGCAAAACCCAATGACAAGAACTCATTGTCTGCAATGTCTGTACTGATACTCAGGATTACACTCCCCAGCCAGTACAGGCTCAGGAACAAGAATGCTAGAATGAGTGCCAGAGTCTAAGAGATCTGGCATTGTCTTTGCCATTGATATCCTTGGTGAGAGGAGTCATTTGCCTCTATTTCACTTTCCCTACCTACAGAAAGACACTAAATTATATTGATATTTTTTGTTAAATATTTTGAGATGTGTAGAGAAGAAGGGCAAAGCATTCATCTCTCAGCCTCTCCACAAAAATTTGCAGCACAAATGGATTGCAAAGGGCCTCAGACAGGAGCAACGTTTGCCAAAGAAGAGTGTGGTCTCTGTGAAACAGAAACTGAAGAGATGAAAATAATCAGAGTTTATCAAAAAAGAAGGAGATGATTCCAAGTAGAAAAGAATTCAAGATGACCAGAAATATTTTAAAAGTTTCAGGGAAGAATTTCAAAGGCCTTCTAGGTCCTGCATGTTAAGGTTTTTCCCCTGCCCAGAAGAGAACAATAACAAGCACAACATCTGAAAAAACACTAATGATAAAAACAATAACAATAGTAAAAGCAATAGTAATAATAGTAGTGAGTCCAGTGAGAGAAAATTAAATATTAATAAAGGATTGTTATTTTCATACCATAGCAGAAAAAATGAGTCATCCACTTCAGATATGCTCCCTATACCTATGACTATCTGTAGAAATTAATGAAATATCTCTTCCTACATATAAAGTAACTATTCTGAGACCCTTCAATAGGGTGAGGAGGATTTATTGCTTCTTCTTGTAACACAAGAACTGGGAAAGTCCCAGTAAAATCATTAGGCAAAAGACTAAAAGAGATTCCTGTCCTCACCCCCCAGGTCACAGAATTAAATATGGAGCTTATTGCCACAGGATGCTGTGGAGATAGAAGGCATAAATAAGTATTTAGAAGTACAGGGACCTCCCTGAAATAGCAAAACAACAGGGACTGTTAAAGAGGATGGTCCAGAAGTAAGCTCTGGCTCAGGAAATAAGCAAATTTCCAATAATTTCATTCTCCATTTAAAAAATCATTTCTTAATCATCCATTACTGTCTGTTCCACATCAGGCTATTTGCACCTTTAGTCTAATCCAGTACCTGAGCTGCCACTCAAAAGTTAAATGAAGCTTGTTTTTTTTTTATTTTAAAGGAAAAAAAAAAGACTTAATGGAGTAGTATGATCAACAAAAGACAGATTCCGTCTGAAAAAGCCCCAGGAGTTGCTAAGGATAGACACTGGCACAGTATGTTATGTCTGTGCAGTACCTATGAATAGCTGCTTTATTTTATAGTCCCAGTAAGGTACAGTATGTTTCACCTCTGAAATTTAATGAACCCAGCATTCCAGGAAATGAAAGTAAAAAGTAGACCTTAAAAATTTATCTTTAAAGATGTCTCAGGCAATTAATATTTTCCACTAAGGAAATAATTTTTCTTAGTTTTTAGATTCACTAAATATACATCCACAGTATTATCCTATATACATGTAGTCTCAAAATACTGACACATCAGCACAGAGGCACAGAGAACTGACATTTAATCTTTGTGCAGAGAAAAGTAACTCTGAGGTGGCTGAGAGGGGACAATTATTTTTCCCTGTTAGGGAACAAGGCAGAGTTCTTCAAGTGTTTGATTTTTATTGATGTGGAAGGTTATGGACCTTTCTTTTTTTTTGACTGTATTATTTTTTGATGTCCCCTGCTTGGAGGCAACTTTGGTCAAATTTCACAGTGTCTTGCCTTCCTTTTGTCCTTTCCTTGGGAATCATCTTTCTTATCCTACCTGTGGGAAGCCTGGTGGAGGGTAAGCAATGACCTTTGTTTTAAAGTTAGCATGCCTGAAGCTCACTCAAGTCTTAGTATGAACTGCATGCTGATCCAGGTAGTAATATCATCCTGTACCCAGTCACCAGCTCCTGGTAGTATAAATAGTTCTTGCTTTGCTGGTCAAAACTTTTCCTATCTGTCTCAATCCTAATGAGGGTTGCATTTTGTTTTTTTCTGTAATTCTACCTACACTTTAGATGGAGATTAAAAAAATCAGAGTACATTTAGGAGACATTCAAATTTTCCAATATTTATAACATGTTCATAAAATCTTCTATGCTTTTAATATAATTTCTGTGTTTCTTTTATTAACATTAGCTGTTCAGGTCTTTTGCCAAGCTGTTATGGAGTGCATGATGGTGCTTCAACAGTGCAGGGACAGATTTAGTAAGAGATGACTTTGGCTATAAACTTCCTCTATCTTCCACACTAACTCTTCATTTTAGGACCTCTAGTCTAGTGTTACATGTGATTTATGCTAACCTAGTGACTATAAGAACCTAGAGTTAGAAGGGTTGACTAGATTATCAGTAATTCATCCATTCCTGAGGAACTGGTTCGTATCATTTGTAATTATCTAACCATGGGCTGTTTCGCTGTAGCTTTTTATCATGAAATCTGCCATTCTGATCCACATGCTATCCTGATGAACTTCTGGCTTCTCAGCCAGGTTCCAATGCCAGAGCCCAGCTGCTACACAATGAACAATAAGTCACTGGGGTTTCAATAAGTCACTGGGGTTCACTGAATCAGCAAAGCAGTAAACTAGTCCTTGGAAATTCTTCCAGTGGAAAGGGACACTTACTTCTCCTCTGTCACTGACTCTTTCATATGATATCAATTTCACAGATGAGCACCAGAGATGGAACAATGAAGAAAATTAGTAGTAGTAGTAGTATTCAAAAAAGTACAAGTGGAACAAACTGATTTTTTCTTCAGTACTTGAAAAAATGTAACCATTTTAGAGATCATCTAAAACTGAAAATTGACCTAAAGATTTACCACTTCTTTCTAGAAGGACAGTTTCTGTGTTTTACACAGAAATTATAAATAAATTGAAAGCTTTTTACAGAATTGTCTGTGAATGATGACCAATTCTATAAGTCTTGCAGGCTTGCAGAGGAATTTGAGTATGTTCAGGAGCACTTCTAAGAACTGATCTTCCACAGAATTCTCCTTGGAAACAACAACAGGTTAATGAGCTCTTTTTCTTAAAATGTAATATTGCAGAAAGTCAAATTTTTGAATACACTACCAAATCAAGCATGGTGCTTTCATAGTTGAAGAGATCCTGCATCTGAGACATCAAGAGCAAATTATCCACAACTGTTATTTACATGAGCTCAACACCCTCTGAGTACCCACATCACCTTACACCAGTTGGGGTGTGCTTTTGCTTTGGTATGGAGACAAAAGCAATCATGCTCACTCTTTATTCCCAGATGTAAAGTGGAGGTGATATCTTGCACAGAAATGAAGGAACCTCAAAGCTTCTTTCATGGTGCTGTATTCCACAGCACAGGCTCTCTGGGCTGCCAGTTAGTTACAAACAGGAATATCGAGGTGTTAAGAGTTTTACAGAGATCAATAGTATTGCCTGAAGCAAAGCCATATATGCAGTGAACTCAAAAAGAAAGCTGTCTTTGATAAAAGGTAAAAAAAGAGAATAGTGCATTATTCAAAGTCATTCTGAAGGAAAACAATTTTGCTAAAGAGAGGGACCCTGACTCATGGCCCTAGGACCACACTCTTTCCTTCTGGTCATAGGTTACCCAGTGTTCCCAACTGAGGCACCTCTCCATTACATCTTGTAAAGCATCCCCAGTGTGGACACTGCTATTATGATAAAACCATTATAGTAGCACATTAAAGTTCCCTCCATGCAGGAAAAGATAATCTACCCTTCTGTAAACAGAATTCTGCTGCTATTGTTAGGTTTGCTGCTTCTGGCCCACCTGTCTGCTTACTCAAACCTTCTCAAGCCCTCAGTGGCAACACCAAACAGACTGCTAGAAAACAATCCGGTACTCTAGGACCTGAGTCTCTGCAGCTCAACTAAAAGAGTTACGTGTGTTTTGTCAGGGTAGCACTATTTTGGAAGCTGGGAGGGCACAAGGGTGGCTCCTGTGAGAAACTGCTGGAAGCCCCCCCGGTTCCAATCCTGTCCTTGACTCTGGCCAAGGCCAAGCAGATACGGGTAGCTGGATGGGCCTCTGCAAGTAATGTAATCAAGGAAGTTAAAATGAAACTGCAAAAATATAAAAGAAAAAGACCTGCAGAGCAGAGGTGGGGAGGAGGGGAAAGCAATGCCAGAGAAAAGACACGAGGTCAGTGAGGAAGGAGGGGGAGAAGGTGTCCGAGCAGAGGTTTCTCCTCAGCCCATGGTGAGATGTCAGGAGAGGGGCAGATGCTGCTTTGCCAGAGGAGGTGACTGTTCCCAAAGCAGCTGTGGCTCTGTGGGCAGCCCAGGCTGGAGCAGTTTCTGAGGGACTGCACCTGGTGGGAGGGACTCATGTTGGAGGGGCTTGTGAAGGACTCTTTCCCATAAAAGGGACCTCACTTTGGAGCAGGGTAAGGCTGTGAGGAGTCCTCCTGCTGAGGAAGGAGGAGCAGGAGAAACACTGTGTGGGGAAATTACCCTAAACTCCCCAACTTCTCAACCCCAGAATCAGTCCAGGCCTGGGAAGAAGAGAGGGGTGTGGGGGGTTGATGTTAAGATCTGGTCGTGCTTTCTTTTTCTCCTTGTAGATTAAATTCAGTTTTTTCACCCTAAGTTGAGTCCAAAAGAATAAGTTCAAAGAATATATATCTTGAGAAAACATTTTGCATGCTGGATGCTTTTAACCAAGACTGGATGCTATTTTATGATGTACACTAATATTTCAGGCAGTCATTAATTCAGGAAAAGCTGTGTGCACATCATACCAAATGTCATGTTAGGTTATTACAGTCTGACTTTAAAATCTAGGACTACTGGAAAATGAGAAGGTTTTACAGTGAGATATTGGCTTAGGAAGAAATGGGGTCTACTTTACCTTATGATAAAATCTATGGGCAAAAAGTTAAACCTGTCTATAGTCCCAGACTAAGCAAGTATCCATTGCATTGTGAACAAACCCAAGCTTGTGTAGGCATAGTGCTGCACATGCTGTTGCTCTGCTTGCTCTGCCTATGAAGAAATACCCAGCCAAGAATCCTGCAAGATGAAGTCACTCTCTGAGTGAGCATCTGAACATGCCATGCCATCCCTGTACTTGCATGGCATCTTTTAAATGAGCACTGCTGCTATGGTCTGAGCAGAGAGATGTCTTCTATGATATGCATCCTGTCTTGACTAATAAAAAAATAAGCAATTTTTTTAGTTATTGCAACTCCCACTTGAATAGAAGGAGGCTCTACACTTCACCCTCAAAGTAGAATTCAAAGCATCACTTCTGCTCCTGTGCCTTACCTTTTACTGTACCATGCTTTGGCCAAGCATTTATCTGTACAGTGCAGCTCCTCTCCTTTCTGCCCTGAGCTCTTTATACCTGTCACATTTGCATAAGGAGAGATATATTTCACAAAATTTGAGACACTTCTTAATGCTTGCCTTATGTTGTCCTTATCCCTACTATGATGGTGGACCATGGGAGTTACATTTCCTTCATCTTCCCCCATCCCTCACTGGTAGTGCCTGGCACTCCTGTGGCACCCCAGTGTTTCCTGAAAGACCTTTGAATTGAATTTCCATTGATAATAAATCAAATCTAATCTAGTCAAACCTAAACTGGTCCAAATTCTATTACAAATTAATTTGCATGTTTTAATGAATGCCTTATATATATTATATAAATAATTACACTGCACTACACTGTATTACAATATAATTATAGATCCATTGCAGCAGAAAGTTTTCTGAATTGAGGGGGAAAGATGAGATTGGAGCTTAATAAATTATAGATTGGAAGGGAAGTAACAAATGGACTGCAATGGCTCAGAAAGCATAGGAATTTGAATTTTTATAAGGATTTATTATGTTTACTGTATCTGCATTAGTAAAAACTGCAAATGCCTGAGCATTTTTTTTTAAGCTGATGTTGCACACAGCATTTATTTTTCTCTTTTTGCTAGAGAAAGGATAGACTTTTATGAATTAGTGTACTGCAATACTAAGTTTTATATTATCTATAAACTAAGGTAGTAAAAAATGTCACATCATTTTAACCTTGGAATGCAATAGGGAATGTGGTGGATGTGTTAAAATTTAATGCCCTCCAGTGCCTGGTTAAGTGGTCAGTGCTGATGAGTAGGAGTTTGCCTCTGTATAGTAGTATTATATTTTCATTGCTTTTTCTTTTGGAAAGATCTCTGAATTTTGGTTCCTATTTCCAAAGCAATACAGTTGGCCTGCTGGTGAGAAGAGGAGGAGACCCTGATTGAAGATTTTTTTGGCAGCCTTGAAGGTCAGCTAAATGCTGAGTACTTCTTACTCTTGCATGAAGAGTTTTGTTCACAGTGCTATATAGCTTGCAAACAGTTTCAGTCTAGGAGGGAAAAAACCCAAACCAAACCAACCAACCAACCAAACAAACAAAAAACTCCATGTAGCTGGCATGTGTTGCATTTATCGTTCATACTGCAAGACCTAGAGCTGCTCAGGTCTATACGTTGTCTACATAATGTTGGTGTCATAAATTGAAGTTGTAAGATAATAATGCCTTTGCTATACCCAGTTATGGCTTTTACAGTTTTTCACTTCACTGCTGCATCCCAGGAAAACAAAGGATAAATATTTAAGATATAAAATAAAACTACCTAATGCAAATTCCCACTTCAGTCGGAGTCAGTTTTGGATGGAAAACTGAACTGGTCTGCATAAACCTAAAAATTTGCCCTTCTTTTGTATCTTCCTGTCTTACATCAAAGCAAATATGGAAATCAAATACAGGCTCTCTGTTTGAATAGAGTAAGCAATGCAGTTCCAGAAGTCTTTGTAAGGGTTTTGTAGAAAGTCATACAGATGTTCCACTCTTTAAACTGTTTTGTTAGTATATAAAACCAAGTCAGCTGTAGCTGAACTGGTTGGTTTTTGGATACAAAGCTATTTACCATTTTCCTTGAGTTTCTCCCTGTGCTTTTATATATTGTTTTGTCTTCTCTCTGACTTTAAAAATCCTAAAAATAAATGCAGTAAAAGTCCACACTCTACATGTTTGTGTGTGTATCTGTATCTGTATCTGTATCTGTATCTGTATCTGTATCTGTATCTGTATCTGTACCTATGCATGGTGCTTGCAGATCCTATGGGATAAGAGCTACCATACAAATGTAAATATGACTCATGGTCTTCTTTGAACTGATGACCTTCTGCTTCTGTCTTTTGTTGACAGGGTAAGAAGCATGAATAGCAATTGCCAGAATGAAATGGAACGGCAAATCCTACTCTGTGCTATTTTTTCAAAATCTAGGCTATCTTTACATATTTAAGCAAATATTTTTCAATTCTGTCTTCAAAGTGAAAAATAAATAAAAGAGTTTGGGCTAGAAGAAACTTTCAGAACAGCTCTGGAATGGTGGTTTTGATTTGCAGTTTCAGAAATGAAATATGTACCTCAGAGTGTAACTCACTGGAAGGCAAGAAAATTGGACCACTTTTTATTCCTCAGACCTGTAATTTTTTTTTTCCTAGTGTTTTTTTCCTTCTGGCTGTTTTCCATAATCAAAGAGTCCATTATCCACAAAAAAATTCTGCTGATTTCTTTGGAACCCTGTGTACTCACAAACAATTCCTCAAATACTCAGTTTTTTCATTTTATGGACTCACATTTCCAATGCCATGCTTTATGTGAGACAAGTAGGAAAGGTCTTGCTTTATATCATAGCATTTTATTCAAAAACTACATAAATTTTTGAGTCTTGTAACTCTGTACAAAACGGGTTTCTATTATCATGCCCACTTTTACTAAGAAAGAGAGACAAGGTAGCAGTTCACATAAGTTTACTGATTTTTACAGCTTTTAAAATATTTTTCATAGAATCAGAGACTGGTTTGCGCTGGAAAGTACCTTAAAAATCATCTAGTTCCAGCCACCCCACCATGGGCAGGAACATCTTACATCAGACCAGGTTTCTCCAAGCCTCATCCAACCTGGCCTTGAACACTTCCAGGGAAGGGTCACCCACAGGTTCCCTGGGCAACCTGTGCCAGTGTCTCACCACTCTCACACTTAAAAAATTTCTTCCTAGTATCCAATACAAGTCTACTCTCTGTCAGTTGGGAGTCATTCTCACTTGTTGATCACTACACGCCCTTGTAAAAAGTTCCTTCCCAGTTTTTCTGTAGCCCTGTCAGGTACTGGAAGGCTGCTAGAAGGTCTCCTGGAGCCTTGTCTTCAACAGCCCCAGCTCTCTCAGCTTGTCTTCATAGGAGAGATGCTTCAGCCCTCTGAATATCTTTGTGGCCCTCTTCGGGACTGGCTCCATAAGCTCCATGTCCTTCTTGTGTTGAGGACCCCAGAACTGAACCCAGTATTCCAGGTGATGTCTCACAAGAGTGTAGAATTACCACCCTCCACTCTACTCCTGTGAAACCCCACCTGGAGTTCTGTGTCCATTAATTTGCCCACATAAGTATCAGTCATATTGCAAATTTCTGGACTTGAAATATAAATTATTTTGATTTTTGGACATCATCAAGCCTCACAGTTTTCAGTGTGACATTAAAGGAACTGGAAAGAATTGGCACTGCTAACATTTGCATTATCAATTTTAGAGTTTGTGATTAGGTCAAGTTAAAAGGAAGGTTCCTTTAATCTCCTCAGTAGCTGGTCAGATTGTCATACAAAGTTGCTGTTGCTTCCTTTGTATTTTGAGAGCTGGTTCACTGTATTTCTTTCTGACTCCTTTCTTTTTAGTCCATGACTTACTGGACCTGAACCAGGGACTCCCACTGGTTGGGAACAAAGATTTCCCTTTACTTATCAGCCATGTGGAAATTTGCCATCTCTGTTGTATGCCACTAGATTGACAAGCTGGTTTGATGCTGCAATCTATTCTCAGCATAGTCCATCTAGCTGTCTTATAAGAAAGGGAAAGATCACTTTTATTGGAGGCCAAAACCAATAGATGCCACTGGGATCACAGGACCTTTTTAAATTATTTTTTTCCACTGCCAACTAAACTAAAAGTGCCAAGAGTTAGAGTTTCTCAAGAAAGTGATTGTCACCATGGTTATGCATGGAAGTCAATATCCTTTTTTAACTTTTGACCCTTTGGATTCAAACTCTAGATTTTAATAATAACAATCCTGAGTGCTTAGAAGGGACTGTAACTTCTAACAAAAACCAAGTATTATTGCATAATACAATTAATATTTAACTTATTAAGTTTCATCAAACAACTCCTGGTTCTTCCACCTTTCTAGACTATTTTTAGGAAGCAACGTGTGTATTTAGCACCCATTTGTTCAGTCTTGCAAAAAGAATGTTAAGAACTCAGACCCATGTAAGAAAAACTTAATACTGATAACTTCCAAATTTAAGATCCACTGCAACATAAGAGTCACTGTACTGTTTCATGGACACCTTGAATGTTGTCAGGCATCTCTTCACTGAAATCCAGTAAGTTAAGAAAGACTTAGGAAATCTTTGCTATAAGCACAGGGATTAACACAACAGACATCTCTAAAAGAGATTGAATTATGGTTTGAAGCAGATATTTCCTTTTTAAATACTGTAAAATTCTGGTGCTGACATAAGAACACACAGAATGGATCTTCTCTGTGCCACCAGGCACCAGGATGTATACACCTCAAAGAAAGGTTCAAAAATAGCCTAGGTCCATACAGTTGCCTACCCAAGCCTGTATCCTAAATTCCATATTTTTTGTAGCTTAGGCTTTCAATTATCTGCACGTTACTCTTGCTTACCTGTTGCTCACATGTGTTCATCTGTTTTATTTTAGTGTCTCAGCTAGATGTGAATTGCTTTCTGTTGCTATCAGCTTTTTCTTTTAGAGGAAAGCTAAGATGAGAATATTCTTTTTATTTTTTTTTTCTGTGAACTTTCTTGCCAGCTTGGCTTTTGTGGGTTTGTTTCTATTGAATTATTCTTTGAACCTGTGGAGAGAATCCATTTCACCACAATGTTGTTGCCTACATCTGAGTTAGACAATGGTGCGATATATATGTATGTGTATGTATGTGTGCGTGTTTATATATATACATATCTATATATATATGAGTAATTATATAGATATGTGGGAAACCAAGTATCAAATACAAGCATCTGTATTTGGAAAGAAGTGTCCTGTGTAATGAAAGTATTGAAGCAGAATGGTTCTTGAGTTTAGGATGATTCAATAGAATGTGCTGTTTAAGAAGTTTGTTCCTTGCTTGGTTTTTCTTTTCTTTTTTTCTAGGAACTAAAACAAGAGTCTCACTTTTCAACATAAATTTTCACTTTTTTGAATGAGTCAGAATTAAAATATTTTCACCAGAAACTAAAAAAAAAATTAAAATTCTTTCTGAAATATCATGTGACATGTTTCATCAATGATACGGGTTGTTGCCCTGTGTTTCTCTTTCTTACTACAGATCTATACTGGCTGTTTCCTCTACATCGCATTACAAGTTCTTTCTCAAGGGCAGTACAGAAGACAACATTGAACTCTTCTCTGAAGAGGCAACAGAGCTGGGATAAAATCAGAGTTTCTGAGCCAATTTGTATGTTTTCTTCTGTATTTCCACTGTCATAATTCTGTATTTCCATGACATAATTCCAAACGACATAGAACTTCTGACCTATAACAATGGAAGATTCCTTCCATACTTTGCTTTTTATTGTTTCATTACTGTTCTACACTGAGAAGAGAGCTACTGTAGTCTCAGTAAAGATCCCTATTCTATGTAGTTTGGTATGGGGTCACTCAGAACTGGAAGCCTTGAGAAGTTCATAAGGAGTTTATCACCATTACCTTTGCACTGATGTCTTATTTCAAGAGTAACTACCAAGCGTATCACAGACCTGCTTGTGATAACCAAAAAGGAAAACAGTCTCCATGCACCTGAGGCATAAATATTTAATACTTTTTAACTTAACTGTTAAAAATATTTTTAATTAAAAGCTACAGGAATTTTTCCTTTTTCCTCCTTGTAGAAACATGTAGAGGGCAGGAGTTATGATACTGCAGTGGAAAAAAATCTTTGGCATTTGTATAGCAGCAACATATCTTGCTAATTGCAGTAGAATATTTTTAGAGCATCCCAAATTTGTTCTTAATTCATAATATTCCCCAGAGCAATATCACTAAGGAAGAGGTAAATAACACTTTGCACTTCTAGATGAAGACACCTTTAGCTCTTCCATAGACTTATCACCATTAAAAGACTCCTGCCTTTTCTAATATAGTATGCAGTCATCTAACCCTACCTTAGAAGCAGTCAAAATGGTTTTGTAGACAGCATCAGATTTTAGTTTTTAAAAAGGTTTTAATCCACTGCCATAATTTTTTCATATTTATACCAGGAGGGAGTTGTACAACTGAGAAAGATGTTATTAAATACATTCTGTGTTTAATAAAACAAAAAAGAATGGAAAATAAGAGCAAAAATCCAGTTCTTTCAATGCCAGATGCTATCATTGTTTTTCTTCCAAGAAATGCTTACGAAACCATGTCAAAACTATAAAGAAATGCTTACGAAATCATGACAAAACTAGAAAGAAATAGGATTATGTTCAAACCTCTCTTTATATGAGTTCAGAGTTTTGTGTTGTAATATGAGGACATTTTAAAGTCAAAACAAAACAAAAGAGGAATACTCAGGGATCTGTCTTTCCCTCACTCTGTTCCTGTCTTATTGATGGAGAAGCCAATTATAGATCAAATTAGCTCTGTATAATTTTTAATAGATAAAGCATGTCTTTGAAACTATACTTCCAGATACTATCTGAATTTTCAAGGATCCATATGACTGCTGTTGGCAGCAGGTGTTCCACAAAGAAGCTTGTGAACACATTTTTGGGCTGCTTTGCAATGCAAACTTGAGGGGCTTCAGGCTACAAACCAGTGGGTGAAATGTTCTTCCTTTTTATTATTCCTTTTTTTGCTATAATGCAGCACAGCTTCACCAAATGAGGTCTTTATATCTGTATTGACCTCGACATAGCTCATATAGGAAGCTGATTATTCAAACATAATCAAGATCTATGTATTTTACTGCTTTGTCTTTTTTTCTATTTTGCTTTCCATGCAGAAGTAACAAACTTGTTCAGTATTTTTCTAGACATTCTAAACTCACTCCCTCTACTTCTGCCACTGTTTCTCTCTTTTCTCCCCTTTGATTTTGAATTATTAAATAGAATACAAGTGTCTACTCTACTGCTGAAATACATTATTAAAAAAAAAAAAAAGGAAAAAAAGCATTTTTTCTGATTCACATTCCTATTCATGGCTCTGTGATTGATTTGAAATATTCCCCAGAGTAAAAGATTACTTGATTTCTGGATTCAAACCCTGTTGCTTGTGATAGAAATACTTGTAAAAGAATCACAGTGTTTAAATCTTCCCATTTCTACAAATAGTTTATTTATAACCTGAGGTTCTCTCCTCATTCTAAGATAAAAGAGTGGTATAAAAAATTTTTTCCAAATGTAGGCACCAAGAACTAGGTCAAAACATTTCTGTAACATAGCACACAGCAGGAACCATGAGGTTCCTGCATAGATATAGAAGCATAGATAGATATAAATAAGTTGTTTAATTATCAAGTATCTTCTGCAGCCTAATTTCTTACTACTGTTGCTTGTTGTTTTATAACATACACAAGTGGTTTCCAAAATTCTGAAAATGAAATCAGGATTTGTCATGAGAGATGCTGGAAAGATGTATAGTAAGTGTTTATCAAAACCTCCAGAGGGCAATTCAACCCATGTACTATAAACACTTATCTGTTAAAAAACTAATTTTTGTTGCACTCTGGAGATTCCTGATCTTCTCTGTAAACTTTACAGGAACCCTTTTGACTAGGTTGCCAATGCTTTTGTAGTTAAAATTAGGTGAGACGAGTCCCACTTGAAATATATGTAGATAAATGGGCCATATTTAAATCAAAATATTATTTGCCTAATTAAGCTGTAAAGTCTACTATAGTGTTTACTATCAAACCAGCAGTGAATAATTCAAACCATCTATTTTCCCAATGGAGGCAAGAAATGTGCTATAAGGGGAAACTGTATGGTGGATGCCTATTGTGGGCTGTCTGAATAGGGCCCAATGTTAGATAATTACTCTCAGTGTTACATGGAAGGACCAACATGCTGCTATAATGCAAGAATCTTAGGATGCTGAACTCAGATTTTGGTCATACTATGTTTTCAGGTTGGAGCAACGTAGTCAAAAAAGCTAAATCTGGCCTCAAGTCTTCCTTAGTCTTCCACTAGAGTCAGTGGAATGAAATAGGATTCTCTAGACTATTACCAAGCAGCAGAATTAGGTGAGTGTTCTATGTTGCCCTTTCCATTAACTACTACAAGGACTCACAAGACATTAGTCTCACTTGATTAACCTTAACATTTTGCATAACTTGTGCAAAAGGCAGGACAGCCTTCATGTCAGAGGAGGAGCTATGTAATCTTGTCATTTCATGTCAAGAGCACAGAAATCTATTTCACTGCATACTGATAAAGAAGGTGCCTACAGTAGCCCTAGCTCCCCACTCCTCTTCACAAGAAATCTGCATCTTGAGATGCTTTCTGTACTGGCTCAATACATAGAGTTTCACAGCTAGAATTCCCTAGGTCTAGAAAGTGTTGATGATTATACTTTTGCCCATTAATGATAATGTTGATCTCTACGTGTAGAAAATTCTGGAAAATCTAAATTCTGCCTGTTTTCCATAAGCACAAAAATGTTGTTCTCATGCTTTGGCTTCAGGAGATGTACAGATATGTGAAGATTGTAGAATCTTAGAATCATAGAATAATTTGGGTTGGAAAGGACATCTAAAGGTAATCTAGTCCAACCTCCCTGCAATAACCAGGGACATCCTCAACTAGATCAGATTGCTCAGAGACTTGTCAAACCTCACCTTGAATATCTTCAGGGACAAGGTCTCAACTAAGATCAGGTATTTGACAGGGATAGTAAGTGTGCTCTTATTTGCAAGATTAGCTCATGGAAGGAGAGGTTTGAGTTGAGGATGCATCTTCTAATGTTATTCATAGGTAGTCTGGATTTCAATAAATGACATCTATGAAGAAATTATGAAGCATTTATCTTTTCAAAATTCAGCTACTGTGTGAAAGCAATTCTACACCACAGATACGGTCTACATGAATACCAGATATTTTTTTTCTCCATTACCAAGTAGTTCAGCTGAAAGGAAATTTCTACTCTGACATTTCTGATCACCCTGCACAAGGGTCAGTGTTGAAGTTTCAGGTTCTTTAGGTGATATCAAACTATGCAGTATGACTAAATAGATAAATGGCTTTTTCACATTTTGTCCATTTAGAGTTATGCTCTTTCAGTTTGTAAATTACTTCTAACATCTGTGCTTCCCCATATTAGAAGTTTTTACAGATTTACAAACTATAATAGAAATCTCGCTGAAATTCCTTTTCTCATTGAATTCCTGTCCAAGGCTTACTAAGTAAGTTATGGCCTTAATAAGGAACATTCCTCAGGGGCCGTGGTTACTTCTAAGCACCTTGGCCCAATGCATTTTCTCCCCCTTCAGTCCACACAAAGGCTGCCAACAGGTTTAAAGGAAGATGCAAAGACCTTGCATTGATCACAAAGGAGTTGGAACTAGATGATCTTTAAGTTTCCTTCCAACCCTAGCCAGTCCATGATTCAATGACTTACTCTTCTATGCAAGAGGAATCATGTAGGAATTGATGAGTATCAATTTGTATCTTGTAGCTCCCAAACATGTGTGTTCAGCTGAAGCAGAGGAAGGGATGCTCTGCTCCAGATGAGCTGCTGGTCAAAACTGTTACCACCTACTAGCTTACAACCAAATCTTAGCAACATTTCTAATGTTCTAATTAGTGGTAAATATAAATTCTTTCGGGAATACTATGCTAAAAGTCACACAACCAAATAGTTAAAACCAAAACCAGTGACAGAGTTATATTGCCAAATGAGCTTGGACTGAGCGCTTATGTGAGTGTTCATTATAAAGCCATTGTTAATTACATTCATCTGCTCTTTCAGAAAAAGGCAGTAACCTATCAAGATGTTTTTCCTACAAGTTTTGTTTTGTATTTGAGCATCTTGAAACTGTGTGGAAGGTTTCTCTAACTTACTGACAAGTTAATTTGACTGAATCAGAAGCTTCCATAAATAACACTTGTAACTAGGTTACCACTTTATAGTCCATTTATCCTCTTTAGCAGAGCAATCTAATAAGTCAAAAGGACTCAAGAATTTTCTTAATCTTTCTAAACATACACAGCTATTGATTTTTTTTTTAATGGACAGGAATTGGAGGAAGAAAATTAAGTAATTGAGTGATGGAGACTATTTAGCACAGAACATCTGAAAAACTTTTAGATCCTAATTTAGCTCTGAGTCATTTAGAGTTTACAAATTTTTTAATTTTTTTTTGTTTGCTTTTTTCCCCCAATCATTTCAGAACATGATAATGGAAATTACAGTTCAAACTTTGAAGTTTTCTCTTTGTCTTTGGTAGTCTTTGTGTTAGGGCTGCAACACACATGTGACTATTCTTAAAAAAAAAGTTTATAAGTCTCTTGATTGTTGCTCAAATAACCTTTTCTGCAATAGTGTTTTTGCATTTTGCAGTTTAAGTTTAGAAGAAATTCCCGTCTTCTCTTCTCATCTGACTTTTAAGAAGACCAAGGCTCAAAAACTCAGAATAAGGATTAATCACACAAAATGAGGAGAAGCCTGATCATTTTTGTGAACACCAAAATGAATCAAGATTGCGATTCCCACACATTTTGTACTGTAAAGTTGGAATCCATCTTGTCTGAATTTAGACATGGAAATATCTTTGTCTGGTTGGGTCCTGCTGTAATGATACAGCTGTTAGGAAAGCCAAAGCACATTTACTGTACAGTCTGTCCAAATTGCTTCATAGGTGGTAAGAGAGGACGAAGCATGCCCTCAAAGTAACTATTTCTTTTCACTGTAGCCTACCAGGACTACTTGCAGGTGGAAATACCTACATCCTAACGACTTATCTCCTTTCTTTCATATTAATTGGCAATGTTAGTGATAACTCTAATGCAAAAATAATGTTGTAAGAAGGAGGGAGAAGTGCAGGGATGGCCTCTTTTGGTCTGAAGAAATTAGAACCCACAAGAACCGAGATACTGATCTGGGCAAAGGCACTGCCTCTGTCCTGGGCAGGCCACTTACTTCACCTATGTGCTTGCAGTGTTAGGAGCTCAGAGTTTTGATAAGAGGAATGTGTAAAAAAAAAATATTATAAAGCCACATCAATGAAAACAGTCAATAATGCAAATCCTGATGCTTAAATTCTTGAGGCCAACCAAAGATCCAACTACATGGATCTTCTGCCTAAAGCAGGCTGTGGAATTATGCCCACTAATTCCTGTAACGGTCCAGGCAATTTCTGGTTGACCTGAAACATATACCTTAGAAAGACTCAAAGGCTTTTCTTGGGTCAGAAGTATCAAGTGATTGAAAATATAACCTAGCCATATTGTCCTAACCTTCGATGCTAAACTTTTACAGTGCATTTCTAGCTTAATTCTGTTGAGTTTCAACTTTCAGCAATGAAATTATACCCATTTGTCTGTCAGATTAAAGTACCTTGGACTGTTAGAAGTTGTCTGTCTGTGGAGATACCTATAAATGTGAATGTGTCACCTCTTAACCTCTTTTTCTCATATCATTCTTACAAAAGAAAATGGAAATAAAAAAGGTCACATTTTGCAGCTAGGTGCATTTAGAGAGGTTCTGTTGAAAATCAGTGCCACAGATGTGAAGAACTAAAGAAGGAACTTCTCTATTAGCACTTTGTAGAGTATAGTTTCCAGGACATTCTTTGAAAATCAAATTATTATCCTGCTGTTTTTGTTGATGCTAGCTAAGTAGGTATCTTATGCCCTCTGCTGAGGGCAGTATTGCTGCTGGCTGAATCAAAATCAGAGCAGTAGCTGCAGACTTTCTATCCAAAGGAAAGATGCAATCTGCATTGATTTTTAAAAATAAAGAACTAGCAGTGGGATTAATACAGTCCACTCTCTCTCCTATCATAAAACTTCTATTTGAGCACCTCTTCTAAATCATGTGAGGATTTTCTTTCTTTCTTTCTTTATGATTACTTCAGGTCAAAAGGTTTAACTTTTGAAATGGCATCATAGTGAGAATGTATTGATTAAAAAAAATATGCTGAGGATAATAAGCAAACCAGGAAAGCTGTAACATTTTTAAATTTCAAAGTAAAGAGATTTAAAGTAAATGAGTTTGGGAAGAGTATAAAAGTTGTTACTTATGCATTATCTCATCACTCTGATGAAATCACTATCTCATCTCATCACTGCTCATGGTACAGATAGTTCAGAGTCCCAGTTCAAACACAGCACATTCTAGCTTATATTAGAGAATCTGAAGCATCAGTTGTAGCAGTGACTGTGTTTGTTACAAGTTTTCATGCAGTCATTTGTGGAGGAGAGAGGCCTTCATTTGTTTTAAGTAAGTGTGTAAACAACTGAGAAAGAAAAAGTAAAAGTAAATTATAAATTATAAATATAAAATTATAAGACATAAAAATATATGAAATGTAAATATTTATCAGATATAAAATATAAGATATAAATATAATATATATATTTTTATATATATAATTATGGTGAAATTCATGAGCTAGACAAAATGGGTTCTGGAAAGGTATGCATAAGTGATTTGTTTGAGCATTTCCATATGGATACGAGGGGGAACCTTTTCTGCTTAGATTGTGATAGCCAAATGTGAGGAAGGTTCTCTCCAGAGACATTAGTGTGATGGCTGAAGTCCAGCTAATAAACCCTGCTGAAGGGTATGGATTACGGTTGGACTTGATGATCTCAAAGGTTTTTTCCAACCTTCATGATTCTATGACTCTCAGGGAGGCTCATTAGATTGGAGACATCCTGTGCTACTGTATCACCACCAACATACAGCTACTGCCTGTCTCACCAGCTCAAGAGAGGACTCAGGTGTGCACATATGGGGACATCCTCCTGCTCATGAGCACTTTTAGATCAGTTTCATCTTACCTAAACTTAGAACTCTGACATACCTGTGTTAGAAGTGTACCTGCTTTAAAGTTCTTTTCTAGCCAGTGGAGCAAACAGTCATGTTTATGAGTAGGCCCCCTACAATAGGAAACAACCTTGTTCTTTCTGTAGTCCCAAACGCCATTCAGGGTGATGAGGTGTCTGACTGTGTCACAATAGGATTCTGGGCAAATAAATTATATCTGTGACTGTGTCAACTGAAGGACACAAAATAATCAGCCTAACACAACTTACAATCATCCACTATAAATAAGATTGTTTAAAATCAGTAAAATTCAAAAATTTATTTTGGTTATAAGATCTTTTAATTTTCTAAAGCAAAACAGCATGAAATCCCTCTCACACGCATGCACCAAATGCATTTTCAAATTAAATATATAAATGTTTAGGAAATAACAAAAAAAATTTTTTTTCTGTTCTGTTCTTGCCTTATAAAATTATATAATTCACAACACATTTGGATGTTGTTAAATATCGATTTTATCAAAAAAATTGCAAGAAGTCAGTTCACTCTCCCCTTCATATCCTGGAACTCTGGGAAGCAAAGCAAATAAGGGAGGAAATAACGTGAACTCTGGATCTTCAAAGGAGAAACTCAGGAATATGTAAGATCAGAAGACACCAATGGCCCAGAAGGTAGCAGCTGAGATCAAAAGCAGGCAGCTAGCAAACACGTGTCTTCAGAAGCAATGAAACAGTATCACTAAGGTAGTATAAGCTCACCACTGCAAATACTAAAATCAGGAATGATTGCTTGTCAAAAACTCATAAACTCATTCAAAATGAAAAGAAGGCATAGTATTAAAAGAGGACAGACGTAAGTTCTGAGTTACACGTGAGGTTGTTAGATGTTCCTATGTTGTGTTTTGGTCTCTAAGTCTGATAACTTTCTATAGACTTCAACAGCTAATTGAATCTGAACTATCTGACCAGACATTTTTAACCTGAAGCAAAGTCCAAGTTTACTTAAGGTTTAGCCAAAAGCACCTGCCCATCCTGTCTGACATATACATAGCTCCTATTCAAATGAACAGGAATGTACATACATAATAGGATTATCCATTTTTTTCTCCTGAAATCTGACTGCTTAGGGCTCGCCTCCCAAATTTCTCTCCCTTTTCTCAGCTCTTGGCTGTCCCTTTCTCTTTCACACAAAAAACTTGTGCATAATTTCTTGCCCAAACCCCACACTGTATATTCATTTTCACCAAGACTGCTGCTTTCAGTGTTATAGACAAAGATCCAAACCCATCATGACACCTACAGTGCTGCCCTCAGTAATTTTTAAAAAATGGCTTGTCATCTCAATGAGGTGATCAGATTAGCAATGAACATGGGCTGAAAAATGTTCTTGAAGAAATTCTATCTTTCTAAATCCTCCAGTATTCACAGAACAGATCTGATATTCTCCCCACCATACTTTCTAGGACTTTTCAGACTTTCCAGTCTCTTAGAGTGTTGTATAGCTCTTCATGTTGTATAGAAATGTCTTACTGTCTGGAGAATTGCAAAGGACTAAAGATGCCTGCAAAATGGAATTATCTTCCCTGAAAAAGTATGTATTTCTATAGTCACATGGGGAGATTTCCAGAAATATCATGTGCATCTGAAAAGTAGGCACATATCTTTTCTGAAGGGAAATACTTGCAAGATTTACATTTTTTGAGAATTAAGAGTTAATCTTCCACTGTGCCCTATCTGCAAACTCTCTTCCTGAAGCTCCAGGGAGCTTGTCTGAGGATCCAGGAGAGACAGATTGATGGGAAATATTTAGAAAAGTTATGTTGTATCACCTCCCAGTTGATCATCTAATGGGATCCAGCCCACACTTACCAGAACGTGCAAAAATATGAAGACAAGGCTTCTATTTGCATACTTGCATCCTTGCTTTTCCACAGATTTTTTTTTTTTTTTTGCATTTGAAATAAATTTTTAAGTACATTGGTTTCAAATGCACTTCCTGAGGAAGCAGAATCCACTTAAAAGTGGAACTGCTGTGGGCTAACAAGACACTTGCTAATGGAGGTTTATCCAGGCTGCTGATTTTACTGACGATAAAACTAAGAAGCCCTCTTCTCACATAAAATTTTGAAAACATTTCCTTCCAGAGCTTCTGGACCATCTATGTTGTTATTGGACAAGCACAAACTGACAGCTAACTTCCTGTAGAGTGGATCGGATGCTTGTTTATCCTAATTCTTTTTTTTTTTTTTTTTTTTTTTTTTTTTTTTTTAATGCACTTGGATTATCCAGTCACTGTGTGACAGGAACTTAATAAGGACGTGAACACTGCACAGGAACCATATGTTTTTATCTAAATGTCAGTGATTTTCTGCAACTGGAGTGTCTGATGCAGTGTGACAAGACAGCTCTTTCACATCATCTTTTTGATGGTATTGTATGTCAATGAATATAGGGCTCTGCACACATGCATTTAATTACATGCACATACATATCTGTGTGCATATTCATATAGCTTCGGGCATATATAGGTATTCATTGCATAAAAGCTTGTGAAAAGACAAGATGCTCAATTGTCTCATTCTTCACATGCTAGTCACAGTGTGAAAGTAATCATTGAAATAAAATTTTAAAAATAAGGGAAACAGATACCATGAAGCAATCCCTGCTCTCTCTCCTTCATTTCGCAGCTGGAATTCTCAAAGCTTGTTACCCAGCTCCTCCAGCTCTCTGCATGACCAGGGGCAGCTGGAAGGAAACACAAGAGAAATACAGCATTTCGGCAGCCCATCTGGGTTAGGGAATATGGGGAAAAAGGCTGTATCCACAAGAATTTGTTGCTCGTGATGTTAGAAGGAGCTGTGTACCCATACTCTCACAGGATATGTGCTTTTATTAGCAGGGCTGTTGCAAAATAGTTCATAGACTATGAGCTGCAAATTACCTCACTCCCTGATTGCAGGTTTAAAGGAAAATTCATCCCCATTCTTAACCCGCCTACTGCCTCCATGCAAATCACTTTTCATGTGGCCTTTGTAAATGGGAGTGTTGGGCACTATAAGCTCCTACTCTGATGCCTTCCTGCACAGACCATGTGAGATCAGGGACCCTCAAAAATATTAAGTCTCTGATGAAGTGTATGTATGAGTTTTTCATAAGCCATTGAACTGGGTAAAGCAACTGATTGTTCTGCGGAAGGCTGAGTTTCAGTCTTCCAGTGATAATGTGATTTATTATTTATTTCTTATATCAGGTAATTTTCAAACTTGCTGCTTGGGTTTTTAGTACAGTTTTTCCAACATATCTAACACACAAAGGACAAGAACTTTCTCTATTTGTTGCCCTTGAGATAATCACTTTTTTTTTTTTTTTCTTCAGAATCCCGTACTAAAAATGATGAAAAATGTTGCTTTTCTCCTCTCCTGCCTGTTAAAATGCCCAGTGTAGCATTCACAGGGGTGCTTCATTTACGTAACTATGCTAATTTTCCTCTGTCATCTTCCTCTTCATGCTGAAATGCAAAAAACTCAAATCATTATGGCTTCTAAGGGGCTTTAATTGTGCTGGCTGGTACAAATTATAGAAATGTGGCAAGTTTATCTTCTGCAAAATGAGGAAAGGTAGAGTCAGGATGAAAGATGCTCTTCAGAAAAATATTCATTGAGTTTTAGTGCATCAACCTATTGCATAATCCCATTCCTGCTCACAAAGAATAATGGGAAAACAACTCTTTTAATCCAATTAGTTTTTCCTTTTGTCCTGGCCTCCCTGGGGCCAATAGAGCTCTATCTGTTCTAAAGATAAACTGTGACATTCAGTTCTCAATGTATTCAGGTGAACTGTAAGCCAGAACTCCCTTTGAATTGTTAAATGATGAATAAACTGGATCTCTGTATTGATTCTGATTGACTGTGAATTTGCCCAGGTTTCAGAGTACTGAAAAGGCAGGTTTAAAGGACTGTGGTGTTCACTTCCTCCCACTGCTCAATTTGCCCCGGTGCTCAAATACACTTGAAAGGCATTTACGCAGAGCTTCTCTTGAGGACCACATCTCATTTATGGCAACCTGAAACAAATATTGCTTAATACTGCTGTTCAAGGCTGTATACAATGGCAGTTCAGAAGCATCTTCGTAGCCTTACTAAATGACACACATGTAAGATAGCTTCAGACATTTCAGTTTAGTGAGTAAATATCCTTATACAATTCTCGTCAGCATCCACTCCTGATTACTGTCTGAGAAAAGAGAGAGCAAAATAGTCTGACCTAGTGTGGCAGCTCTTACACTCTGATCTTGTGAAAAATTGAAGTTCTCCAGAAGATTTGTCTGACAATGGCATAATAGAATTTAGTCTATTTAAAACTGTTGAATTTTTGGCTGCTAAACCATGCTATTGTGTCACTCTTTTAATGATGACAAGCTTTGAAAACTTTATTTAACATATCCTGCCCAATATGGAGGGTAAAACCAGACACTTGAAGCCTGATCTAAGTAATGAAATTGTGTTCTAAAAGTAGAAATAAAGAAATAAATCAATAAAAAGAAAAACTAATGCATTTGTCTGATTATTTCCTTCCAGATAATGACAGGGGAATTTCAAAGCCAAATTGGGTTGCTTAGGCTTGATGCTGCTGTTAATTTTTAACCTGCTGCTACTAGAATTTTCTTTCTCTGGGAACAGGTCAGACCTTTCCAGAGAATTCCCTGTTGACCAGGCTGAAGTAAAATCACTAACTTCAAAGAAGCAAACTAAGAATAATGTTACTTTTTTTCAAGCAGCTACTGGCTAATTCTAAATAAGTAGCAAAATATAGTGCAGTAACAGTTCGTATCCTTTTGAGCTGTAAACATGTCACTACAGAAATTTTGACCATTACTACAGAGAGTAAAATCTTTGCCTCACTCTAGTAAAGGACACTTCACTATTACCTTCTTTAAGGCCAGGCTTCCTTGTCAATTTGATATCGCTTTGACAGAATAACTCTCCTAGGGAGGTTTGCAACTAAAGTTAAAACAGCAAGTCCTTTCAAAAGCAACTCTCATGGGCTCCTTGTTTCAGTGTCTTTCTTTTGAACATTGCAGGATTTTGGGGCGGAAGGGTAAAGAGAAGAAGGAAAAGCTTCCTGGCTCATAAGGGAGTTACGAAGAGGAAAGGAAGTAGGAAAGCTATACTTGCCTATAAAAGTGACCACAGTAACATCTACTCTCTTAAACTTACAAGATATTTAATGATCAAGAGAGTATCTGTTCTGAGAGTGTACTCCAACTGAGAATTTGACATTTCTATAACACAATTTCAGGATTTCCAGTGTCCCGTCCCCTGCCAGACTTCCTGCTATACCCAAAACCTTCATGTATCACAGGCAGAGATAATATTAAAAATCCCAGAATTGTTGCACTTGTTATGCACATATATATCTACACACATACAGATGTTCATAGTACCCCTTTTTCGTGATGTTTAACTATACATACGATGAAACTGCCTGAACACATTCACTTACTGACCTCATGTATTATTTCCATTCAGGGGAAAGAAGAAATTAGAACAGCAGTAGCACCATTTATCTCTGTTGAGCTACCGATTGCCCAATATTGGCCTAGCTCTGTTTAAACCTTAGCAGGATCACATCATATATTGTTCATTGCAAGAGAACAGAGAAAATCCCATTTACCTCCATTGCAGGACCAGGATAGATGACTCTTGAAACAAAGGCTAAGTAAAACTATAAATCTGTTCAGAGGATAAATCTCAGAGGGAGATACAAAGCAGGATAGATTAGTTGCAGGAGATCAGGACACTTTGTTTAAGGTTACCTTATTGAAGTAGTAAATAAAAGCTGTTATCTGGTAGTCTTACAGGGAGTATATGTGAAACCAGTTTCTACACACTGCACACTCTCCTAACCATTTATAGCCAACAAACCATCGCTCTGTGCAGCTCTCACCATGAAAGTTGATTTTTTCTGGAAAACATCTATGACATAGAGAGATTTTTTTGCTCGTACCATACGTAACTTTCAGACAAATGCCACTGGCAGATGATTCACGCTGAACAATGAACCCTGTATTCATTAAACTCCTCTCCATAGATGCTTTGGGAGAAGAAAAGGTGATGGTATTGGGTCAGCATTGCATGTTCCTTTCTTGCAATAGCTCTATTCCTCAAGTTTCCTCCACTGCAGCTCTCACAAATTTTCCCATGTGCATACACACTTCTCAGCCTGCTGGTTGAGCAAACCACCACCCATTTTCTGATCCACCATTCCATCAGAGCCATGCATGTGCTGACTGGCAGGCACAGGTTAGTTGGGGTGACTAGCAGAAATACAGCCTTTCTTTTCTACACAGTTACATATAGTTATAGACCTTATAGGGCTTAATAACCTTGAGACCCTCACCTCTCTGAGAACTTTGATGGAAATAAGCCAAAAGTTTTGAAAATTGTTGGAGACTGAAAGTGAGTTACCACAAGTCTAATTCTTGTATTATTACTAAGAAATAGTAACATTGAAGTGTTACAGAGAACTAAAGACCCTCATATTTCTAGGAGGCTGCTCCTAGCTACTCTTGACTATACCCTTCACCCACAGATCCTGATTAATGCCTCTAATCTAGGTCTTTCCTACCCAGGATTTTGAAATTTCTAGGACCATCAGTGTGGCTCTGTATGTTTTTCCCTAAATATTATAATCCAAAAGAGTTTGTAAAAAACATGATTCTGAGGTATGCCATATGTATTATTTAGCTTTGATATGATATCAGCTATAAATCCATACAGGACACGAAAATAATCTTCCTTTTTCCCACATCACAGTGCCACAGATATTTTCATTTAGTTCTTTGTGTTATAAGAGACAACAGCTGAGTGTGTCTTGTTAGGATCTTGCTCTTTCCTCAAAAGTAGAGCAACTTCTGGCTAGTCTGTGAAGCATGAGAGATTGGCAGGAAGCTTTGTAAAACTTCCCTTAGTCAAAATGAAACAAAAAGTTTTCTAGTCATTTGACTTTATATCAGTTAAATTGATATTAATGAAAATTTATATCAGTCATTCATAGTAACAAGTTCCCTGAGCTTTGCTTCAAAATTTTTATATATATATATTAATAAGGAAATTTTATGTTTGTTATATGCATTTATAATTATATATAACAAAATCTGACAGTAGAGATGTTAGATAACAGTCTGTTTTGGAAGAAAATTAATAAACAAATATACTAAATAGCTTGTATATTAATCTAATATAACAAATATTGATACAGTTAATCAACAAGCGAACACGTTGCTAATTCAATGAAGTTACAGGAACAAC
Source organism: Phaethornis superciliosus (assembly GCA_023637945.1). Taxonomy (NCBI): domain Eukaryota; kingdom Metazoa; phylum Chordata; class Aves; order Apodiformes; family Trochilidae; genus Phaethornis; species Phaethornis superciliosus. The sequence continues at coordinate 187,499,130 of JAJQWJ010000001.1, forward strand.
AGCAACTTTAAAGCTGTTGTTCTTTATGCTCATATAGTAGACTCTTCTAGCCTCTTTTGACACCCTGGACAGCAGATAAGAATTGCAGCCTGAATACCTTCAACATGCCAGGAATAAATGGGTTCTTTTTCTCCCCTACCTTCAGCTGCCCTAAACTTGGTCATGGAAGCTTAACTTCAATGTATTCCTGGTGCAAAGTATTCCTCTGCACCAGCTGAAGAAAAATAGGCACTCTAGGTGTAAGCTTTTCATACATGTTTAGTACTTACTTTAGGATGGATGAAACAGTATTTGGAGATTACTTTCTCTTCACTGACTCCAAAGGAAAAAACTTGCTCAGGCTAAAGGACTAACTGTCAGATTCCTAAAGATGGATAAAATTAATCCCTCCCTTAGAGACAAGATTTCCACTTGGTCTCTGCTCAGCTTGACTTAGATTTAGGCTGGTGGCTTTAAGGTCTCTCAGCCACCCTAATTTAAAGTTTGATCTGGTACTAGGTCCAAGCTAGACATCCAAAAGCATGCTTGAGTTGAAAATGAGTGCCCATAGGAGCATTACAGTGAAAGTGAAGGTGCAAAGAAATTGCACATATCTCCCCATGCCAAGGGGTGGAAGGGAGATCATTCACAAGAGAGATCACAAATCTAATTTTCAGATATCTGTTAAATCTATTTTTCAGCAGGCATAAATAATATGATATATTTTTGCATAAGTTAAATGTCCATTTTTAAACCCTTTTTATTTTAAATTTTTATTATTACAAACAAAAATACAAAACAGAATACCCCATCACATCATCTCTCCGTGCCTCTCAGAATCCTTTGGTATTGCTTCTGCTTCTGAGAGCAGAGTAATGTTCTGCACCAAAGATCTGTCATTTTTTTCAAATTTCCTTCCAAGACTGGAGGGCAGAAGAGCAGTAGGTAGATATAACAACTTTCTATATAACTTTTTTTTTTTTCTCTCTGGGCACTAAATTTTATTTCCTTTAGCTTAGCATTTCAAGCTCCAGAACTAGGAGAGAAAGAATAGGTGAAAGTAATAAGACTTAGGACACTTGATGTGGCAGCCGACAGAAAGTGTGATGAAACAATTCTAACTAAGGAGTATCTGGACACTGAAGAATACAATTCTGTTTCTACAGGAGGGCATATAACCCTCTCTTTTGAAAGATACTGTTGTGCTTAGTGCGGGGCTTCTCATATGTTGATGAAGAGCTATAGAAGTGCACAAATTCAATGTTAAATCATGATATCTTATTAACAAGTCCATGTCCATAAGATGGTTTCTCTAAAGTGGCTTCATTTATCTATTAAGAATTCACTGCCATAATCAACATCAGTTTTAGGCTCTATGTTCAGATAATATTCCAGTGCCAGCTCTATGGCATGGCAGTCGCCCACCTTCATTTTTCTTCTATTGCCAATGCTTAAAAACTGTCATTCTGCCAAAGAGCAAACCCAAGGCCAGAGGATTGTGCACACTACAGGTCATAGACCTTTCTGGTTCCCTACTAACCCTTATGAATACTTTCACCATTTGTCAGTCATGCTTTTTGGTCTGAACTTTTTGACATACAGATTTGTTCCTTTGTCTAATCTACCTGTTAACTTCTGTGGGAAATGGCTGTATAACACCTAGACATTGAAGTTACAACCCCTGCCAGAAAGGTCCGTGGTTCCTTGGAATGTAAACAACATATATTAGCCACAAAAATTGCTGTTGAAATGACAGCAGACAGCAGGTAGAACAGTCTCCATCCTATTGTCTTCACTCGAGCTTCATCAATCAAAAACATTCTGATAGCTCCCAGCAAAGCTTCCAAGCCACTGCCATCTAGGAAACACAATAAACCTTTTATCCATGAATGGCATGGTCAAGGGATAAGCATGTTCCTCTTCTGTAGTAGAGTCTCATTTTTCTTTATTTATAGACTGTGTAAATTAAAATGCTTCCTCTAAAACTTAAAATTAAAGTCAATGTATTAGTGCATACCTCTCCTGAAGTTTTTATTCTGTGTCAGGAAAGAATACTGTACTGTAGAGACAAGGTTACTATACAAACTGTTTAGAGTAGCTGTACCAAATGATGAAAGCTAACTAAAAAATATTTGATTGAATGTATTGAATACTGATGTTCAGATAAAAAATTTTGGCCACCTTATTTCCATAAAGTAGGCAAAAGGCATTTACATACTTTTTTTAGCTACAGGAAGGTATCTTGTTCCTGTGTCCTTCCACTGCAGATAATTCTAGTTCAAAAACAGGTTTTTGGTAGATTTTGATCTTTTGGGTTCATTTAGTTGATTTTGTTGTTGCTTTTTTTAAAATGGACTTTGTTCCTACCACTCAGGACTTTTCAACAAAAAAACCTTCTTGTGTTTGGGGGAAGTTTTATTACCATTTTTTGAAATGTGTCTAAGAGCTTTGTGAGAAGAAATTTATAGTTTACTGGAAGGAACCCAGCCTATATTTTCACTGCAAGCCATGAGAATGAAACTCCCTGCCACCATTTTTCACATTTAAGACCTCACTTTTTTCCAGACAAAAATTTTCTTCACCCAGGTTTGGTCCTGAACCTTTTGCATTGCTTAGTTGAGATGTAAACCAGAAAAGAGGCAGATATGTGGAGTTAATAACTTCTTCACTAGTTCCCCCCTCTGAAAATTACTTTGAGTAATTAAAATCCCCTGAAGTGTACACAGAAATGCCAGTGCATGCACTGTGAGTGAGATGGGCAGCACTGTGGCAGTTATTGAAAGGTGGAGCATGAAATGTTCCTATATGCAGGACTGACATTCAGTCAGGGGGGTCTGACATCTCCCAGACTCATTTCCCCCATCACCTTCAGGCTCTTGAGATCAACAGGCAAATACTTTGTTAAGATCACTGAGCTGCTCTCACTTATGATCTGATACCTGGAAGGATATTTTGGCATATTGGTTTACCCTCATTTCCAAAAGGATGGAGAACAAACTTGGATGCCTCATTCACACACATGCCTGTTAACTGTTAGGTCAGCAGCAGAGGAATGTGAAGATGTGGTTGCAAACAAAGGCAGATACACTAGGCTGAAGAGCACTTAGGTGATACTGAGCCATTATTTCTCTCTGCACCATCATTTCCCTCAAAGAACACAAAATTACTGCTTCCAGAGTAGATTGAATCAGCTGTCCTCTCTCTTTGGCCTCCCTTAAACCTTTGTATCTGCACTCCCTGTGGACACACAAGTCAAAATAGATCACCACAAGTTAGCAAGTTAGCTGCTTGGAAGATGGTCATAGATCTGTGCTAAATGCAAGAAAAAGGGAACTGACAAGATACCTGTTTGAAATTATTATCTGTAAGGCAAGCGAGAGATTCCAGTGTACTTCTGTTTGAAGACTTCAGGGCAGCAATCAGACTACAGGGAAACCAACAGTTCTGGGGATTTGTGCTTCTAATCTGTTTCAAGGGAGTTGTAGTTTGACATTGCTTTTGTCTTTTTATCCTCAGAAAAGCCTTTTGTCCCTTGTCAGAGTAAGGCCTTTCCACGATTCACATTAGTGGCTTTACATGAGCCTTCATAATAGTTTCTTATAAAATACGTTGATTTCTATCATCCTGTTTAATGATGTGCTACATTGTTTATAAGATAATGCAGTGAACCCACTTTGAACTCATTCTATTATCCCATAAGTAATGCAATAAACTGCTTAACAGGGCAATTAAATCAAGTGATTTCAGGTTAATGTTATTAGACAGTGCTCAAGAACATACAACTTTTGTTTGGTGGATTGGCTTACCCTCTTAAATATTAGAAAAATGTACTTTGCTAATGTTTTTGTTTGTATTCCCTAAGGTACTAATCACATTATTCATTGCTTATGACCAGAAATATAGCAGCTTTCCAGACAGAGAGTTAGTGTAGCCTCTAGTAACTTGTGACAAAGCAATGGATTTTAATAACCTTGGAGAAGTCCCCAGGATATTATGCAGCAGCTTAGGAAATACAAAAACAAAAAAACAAACAAAAGACATTTCATTATATACAGACAGTAGACAATCAAATACATGAAAGAAACATAAAGGTTAAATACATTATACTGTTGAAAAACAAATCAGGCTGCTCAACCTATGTATCATACCTGATTTGAATTTTTGAAAAGGATCCTAATGAATATTTTTAGACAGCATCACTTTTTTCCTTCTACCTTTTTTTTATTTTTTTTTTTTTGACCCAACAAAAAATGTAATTCAAATACTCCTCACCACACAGAATTTCATTAGGAACAGTTCCAGTGAAATTAAACCTCTATTGTGCATCTTGAGTCTGCTCTAATGATTACTGCTCCACTGAGTATGTAATTTAAAGTCTCTTGTTAATAGATGAGGTGCTGAACACCAACAGCTAGCTCTTCTTAACTTCACAGTTGAAGAACTATCCTCCTTACAGCCAGAAGAAATCTACTTCCAATCAGACTTCCATGGAACAATACTGACATCTAACAGCTGCTGGAATAATCATAATTGAATATTATTCTATAATTTCAAAAGGGGTCTATAAGATGATATTTTTTCTTTTCTAGGGTTCTCAGTAAGAGTTGTATATTCCAAAATAAAGAGGTCTTATGGATTTCTTACCTGGATTCAAATTTTAAAAATATGGCTAAAAAAGACCATGATAAGCAAGCGGGTGAAAGAAAAAATTATTAAATCTATTAAGTTGTTAAAAAAAAAAAAATAACCCTGCACTTCCTTTCAAATGAATGCACTAAAATAAAACTTTTTTTTTTTTTTTAATAAAAAGCTTATAAAATTACAGATATTGGAATTCTCTCCTTTGAAAATTTTCAAAGTACTATAGATATATTCACTGTCATTGGTAAAACATTATCTCAAAGCAATGTTTTGTTGTATCCAAACCACTACATTTATATGTTCAGATATTGGTTCACTATCACACATTAAACCAGTTACTTGCTGAACTCTAATGATAATGCCAGAATTTCTGAATAAATCTCCTCCTCCTTATACAGAGAGCCATGGCTTCACAGAATCATAAAATCACAGAATAGTAGACTGGTTGAGATTGGAAGGGTCCTCTGGAAGTCATATTGTCCAACATCCCCTGCTTAAGGCAGGCTGCCCTAGAGCCAATTGCCCAGGACTGTGTCCAGACAGCTTCTGAATATCTCCAAGGATGAAGACTTCTAAACCTCCCTGGGCAAACAATGCCAGTGCTTCGTCACCCTCCTAAGTAAAGCTTCCTGATGTTCAAAGGGAACCCCCTATGTTTCAGTTTGTGCCCATTGTCTCTGGTCCTGTCATTGGGCAGCACAGAAAACAGCCTGCCTCTGTTTTCTTTGCACCCTCCCTTCAGGGATTTATAGACACTATAAGATCCCCCTGAGTCTTCTCCAGGCTGAAAAGACTCAGCTCTGTCAACCTTTCTTCATAGGAGAGATGCTCCTATCCCTCAATCATCTTGGTGGTCCTTTGTTGGACTGTTTTCCATATGTATATGTCTTCTGTGTCTATATTTCTCTTGTACTGGAGAACCCAGATCTGGACAGAGTACTCCAAGTGTGGTGGCTTCACCATGCTGAGTAGAGGGGAAAGATCTTCAATGAGCCTAACACTTTGCCTAACGCAGCCTAGGGTCTTATTCATCTTTGTGGCAAGGACCCATTGCTGTCTGATGGACAACTTTGTGTCCACCAGGACCTCCAGCCTCTGCCCTGCCATCATCTAGCAGGCCAGTAATTTTTTTTTTTATGGGTTTCTCAAGTTGGTCAAGCAAGATCTCCCCTTTGTGAATGAATGCAGAATATTGTTGCTTTTCTGGTTCTTTGGGTACCTGGAAATGGCTTGCCAGTATTCTTCTGAGCAATCGAGGTGAGGCTGACCAACCTAGAGTTCCCTGTGTCCAGTTCTGGGACCCTCAGTTCAGGAAGGAGATTGAGGTCCTGGTGAGAGGACTCCAGCACAGACCCTGTGAGGAGAGGCTGAGGGAGCTGGGGCTGTTCAGCCTGAAGAAGAGGAGGCTCAGGGGAGACCTCATCACTCTTTACAACTCCCTGAAAGGAGGCTGGAGCCAGGGGGAAGTTGGTCTCTTTTCCCAGGCAACTTTCAACAAGACAAGAGGACATGGTCTTAAGCTCTTCCAGGGGAAGTTTAGGTTGGACGTTAGAAAGAATTTCTTTACCAAGAGGGTGATCAGACATTGGAATGGGCTGCCCAGGGAAGTAGTGGATTCTCCGTCCCTGGAGATATTTAAAAAGAGACTGGATGTGGCACTCAGTGCCATGGGCTGGTAACCACAGCGGTAGTGGGTCAAGGGTTGGACTTGATGATCTCTGAGGTCCCTTCCAACCCAGCCAATTCTATGATTCTATTCTATGATTCTATTCTATGATTCTGGGTCATCCTTCTTGCCTTTCTTGAAGATGGGAGTGATCCTTGCTTCCCTCCAGACTTTTGGCACTTCTGTCAGTCATCATGATTGATCAGTGATGTTTGCCAGATGTTTTATCCCACTTTGGTGCATCCAATCAGGGCCCATGAACTTACATGTATGTCCAAGTTGTTTGACTATTCCCCAACCTGTGTTTTTTCTACTGAGCGTTTTCCTTGCTCCATCCTTTCATTCAGGTCTTTGGGATGTGGGATTCCTGAGTCCAGTCTTACTAGCAAAGACTGAGGCAAAGAAACTATTCAGCTTTCTCCATGTCCTGTGTAACCAAATTCCACCTCTTGTTGACCAATGGACCCAGATTTTCCTTAGTCTTCCTTTTGTTAGCTTTGTATTTATAGAAGCTCTTTCTGTTGTCCTTGTCATCAACTGCTAGATTCAGCCCTTAGATGGGTTTTAGCTTTCCTAAGTTCATCCCTGGATAACTGGACAATGTTTTTGTTTAAATTCCAGGTTACATGTCCTTGCTTCTATTCTCTGTTTTCACAACTTCACATTGTGCTCTAAACACCTTCTACTGTTGCATTTGGGAAATGAGGGCAATGAAGCACTTCTGATAAAAACATTGTTCAGCCATTATAGAGAAATTTATGAAATCACATTTTTGTTCTCTGGTTTTTTTTTTTTTAATCTTAAAATCAAATTTCATCAAGTCCAAATGACCACTTTTCCCAAATCAGCTGAAACTTCACTGCTTTTGAGTACTAGTACAACCATAGATGCTTGAATTGTTTACCTCAGTCTGTATTTATTGTGATTTCTACTTTTATTTCAGTATGTGAATGGTTTGTAAAAAATGTCTCACTTCCAAGAAGCTGATCACTTTTCGTAAGTCTGTGCGGTATAATACCCTTCAACATTCTGCATGGGTATTTCATGAACAGCTAGAATACTCCACATTTATACACATTTTTTCATGTTCAAAGCACAGAACAGACATTAATTAAGTAGGACAGAATTTTCAAAAGTGTCTAAACAAATTAAATCCCAGGTTCCCCTTGAAATCAACTGGAGTAAGCAGTTAAACTTTTGGGAATATGGAAATCTCACTTGCAATCATAACAAGGCTTCAGTGACTGTAACTATCACTCACCCTTTCAGATACAAACTTCTTGAAATATCGTGTTAGGTAAATGCTTCAAGATCACAGAATCAGTAAGCACCACTGTTAGTTGAGTTTGAAAGGATCCTCTTTTAGTATGAGAGCCAGGCTGCATGTCCTATTTGAGCACGAGATCTCATGCCCATTAAATCAGGGAGGAAAGGTATTTGCCAAGGCTGAGGTGAACCTTACTTCAGTGCTCTGAATTTTTTCTGTCCTCAAAAGATGGAGAGGCACTGGTGGCTACATGGAATTTCTAGACCTTGTTTCAGAAAACTGTGTCTCATGCAAACAGTGATTGAATCACATTGTCAAGTTTGAAAGAACCTCAAGGATCATCTGGTCTCGCCTTTCTTGATAGGAACACAGCTTAGATGAGATGGCCCAGAAGTTTGTCGAGCTGAACCTTAAGTGTCTGGTGTTGGTGAATTCACCACTTTCCTGGGGATATTATTCCAGTGTTTGACTGTACTCATAGTGACAATTTTTCTTCTTGTGTCCAATGGGGATCTCCTCATAAGTAACTAGCACACATTACCTCTTGTCTTTTTCATATGACTCCTTTTAAAAAAGGAGTCTTCATCTTCTTGGCAGGCACCCTTTAAGTACTGCAGTATGGAAATAAGGTATTCCTTATCCGTTCTTTTCTCAAAGCTGAACAAACCCAGTTCTTTCAGTCTTTCTGCATAGGGCAGACTTTGATCATCTTTGTGACCCTTCTCTGGACCTACACCAATCTGTCCACATCTTTGTGTATGATGGGGACCAGTACTTAAAATAGTATTCTCAGTGTGAGCTAACAAGCACTGAATCAGATGATAACTTCTTTATCTCTGCTGGTGATCCTGTCCTTGATGCCACCCAGCATTCTGTTGGCTTTCTTTGCCACTGCAGCACACTGTTCAGTTATATTGAGCTTGTTATCCACCAGGATCCCCAGGTCTCTTTCCACAGCCAGATAGATCCCAATCTGCATTGCACTCCTGGGTTATGTTTTCCCAGGTGCAGGACTTCACACTTCTCCCTGAAAAAATTCATAAAGTTCTTGTCAGCTTGAAATAAAAAGAAAATTAAGGTTAGACAAATAAGTTAAAAAGTCAACACAAAGTAAAGCATGTCAGGTTCACCTAACAACAAAGTCTATTTTTCATTTGCTTTTGTTTAGCATTCTTGCTGAGCAATATGAATTTTTTTTCTTTTTTTTTTTTTTTTTTTTTTTTTTTTGTCTCGGACGTACGCAGGATTTCCTCACCCCAGTTTTTCATTTCACCAGGTTTGAAAAACATTATTTCATGCAGCTTTATTTGACATTAAACGGAACTACTTTAGTAGGGCTGACTTTATTATTAAAGATTGTTTAAAAATTACAGCTCCTTTGTAATGCAGGGACTGCATGCTCATGAGACAATCTAAGCTGCTTTTTTCCTCCATCTTTTCTTCTTTTTTGAGATGTCTGTCTCTAGCATAATTAAATAGCTAGTTCTAAAATGTAATTTATATCACTCAAATGGGTCTGAATTACATTGTACTTATAGAGGCAGATTGAAATGGGAAATGCAAATTTGAGTTCATGTAAGTTTTTTAAAAGTGAACATTAATCCTTCAGAGACTCTGGATTTGACAAAAAAATTATATGAATGATATATGCTCAGAAAAAGCACTGCTGATAAGGAGCCCAGTCCCAATAGATCTTGAGTGTGAACAGTGTGAGCCTGATTTTTATTTATTCTGTCACTCCATTTCATAGAGGCATGGAGGTAAAACTGTGGAGGGCGACTCTAAACCAACTTTTTGCTCCCTTCATTTCACTCCTATGTATGAGACATTCATCTGAAAGCAGAGTCTTTCCGGCTATCATCCCCATACCATTTTTTCTGATTCTTCACTTCCTCTTACAGACTTTGATCTTGGGGTACTTACTCTGTTGTGCATTCCATGCACCAAGCATAGTTGTAGAGGAATGTCACATGGCCATGGGCCTGGTCAGCTTCCCCAGCAATGGAAGCACATCCTCTGGACCACATCTCTCTCATGAGATACGCATGACAGAGACCTTCATCCTGAATTTGGTATCCAGGGTTTAGCACTCTGTTTTAAGTCTTATGAGTTAAAAAAATTATCTTTATGGGATTGAAGGGGTATACTAACATTAGCATAAACAGAAGGTAATGACTGCAGGTTGTTTCCAGAAACAGCTACAGCTAATCAGCAAGGCACTAAAAGGACTACTGCTTGGATTCTGGACAAATCTTCAAACCTTCATATTCAAGAAGGACTGGAAGACAAGTCAAGACAATCAGATGAGAGAGATTCAGAGATTCAGAACATAACTCCAAGATCAAAACAGCTTACCTTGTTCAGCAGAGAAAAATAGAAGCTTAGAGTTTTATTTATATTCCTTCCATAAACAAATAATAAAAAAAAAGCAAAGAATTATTTATGCCACGTGGAAATTGTCCACCCAACTGGAAGCAAGTTTTGCCAAAAAAATTATGAAGTTGTGTAATATAAGGCATTTATGAGGAACCTTTGTAAAGAAGACATAAAAGCAAAAGCTCATTCTCCACTAGTTTATGGAAAAGGAGTATTTGACATGGCAGCCAGTGATACCAGGAAAGAAGAGATGACCCAGAAGGTCTGTTCCTATCTGTTAGTGTTATAGTCAAAAAAATAAAACTGAGAGAATTGTAGGACACCTTTCTATGCTTTTCTTTTTTTAAGGAAGGTAAATGAGTGTGTCATTTGGGTTTGTTTCTTCTTAACTCTACAAAGTAGGCCACATTATATGCTTTGAAAGTCAAAGACTCTTTACTATGACATAAAATAGGAACATCTCACAAATTGTTAGTGCTGGGATTTGCATGTATCATTACCATACTTCCTAATTATTTCTGGATCTATTTGCATAATGAAAAAGGGAACAGTTTCTTCTCAATAACAGTAAGTATAAAAATGTGCCAGTCACTACTGGGGGAATGAACTTGAATTGTTTTATTCCAATGACTAAAAAGTTGAAATTTCAGAAATAGCTAAATAAAAAATACAATGAACAAAAAAAGAAGATCAGAATACAACAAAGATCCACTTCAGGGACATCCAGGATTTACACAGGGGTAAATTTATCAATACCAATACTTTTACCTCTAATTTACTGACAGAAAAAGGAAGTGAAAAAGAGTATAGAGACCTTTATCTTTTAAGGTGAAGTGTTTAAATGACTAAATAAGCACCTGTGTGATCTCCCAGGGAAGCAGATGCTTCTGTTCCATTTGCTTTTGGTTTCCTACTAATGGGATGTGTCTGAGCTGAAAAGGTTCTGAAGATTTGTGCATTGTAGTGACACTTTATCCTAGCCTCACTTAGAGCAAAGAAACCTTTTACTGATGGCATATCTGTCTTGCTTAAAGGCCATCAGCCAGAACATCAGACTCACTCATAGATTTTAATGGCAGGAAAACAATTTGTTGGTGCTTGGCAGAAATTAGGTACACTGAGACAGAAAACAGAGTATCAAATATCAATTATATAAACCTCCAGATATGTTTGATTTTGTCTCACAGTTAGCACCTAAAAATCTAGGATGGATAGACTCATACTTTTAGAACTGTGGTAAGAGCCACAGGTCATTATCTCAGTTCCTACCCCTAGAAGGGGGTTTTTACATGATATTGAGCAAATTATTACAGAAATAGTTAAGATTCACAGCACACTGTCATGTTCTGTGTAGATGAGCCAGCTCTGTACCAGATTGTGTGTCCAGACCAATTCCATGAAAAGGCAGTAGCCCGAGTGGTGAAGGAACAGCAGTGGCAGCACACTTTAACTGGTTAATCTGATCTCTCTGAAGTGGCCCAAACAGACCACATTACTAATGCAACTATACACCTTCTGAATTTTGGAGCAAACTAAGGACAAAGCATGTTGTGCTGAAGAGAGGGAGGTCTTTATGGTTTTGTGGTTTGCCATCTTCCACTTCCTTCACAGAGTGGTTTTGCAGGTAAATGTCCATAAGGTATGAAATTATCAAGTAACATAAAGTAAGAAGATAATTTAAATGAATGGGAGAAGTGCTGGACTGCAGAACCTCAGAAACACAATTCTCTAAATATAAGCTAATACCTATGATCATCTGTCTTCCATTATCACCCGGACTGTAAGTTGCTCCCTCTTTGAGACAAAATGTTTGACAAATTAGCTGACTGTCCATATGGCTGTATCTGATGAGAGATATTCTTTCCCTCATTACATTGTGTCATAGACCAGCTAGGAAAGAAGGATTAAAGAGAGCTTCTTGGATGAGAATGATACTTATTATATGGTTTGTATAACTAAAAATTCAGAAGCCTCTTAATTTACAAAACTGGAGACAAAGAACTGGAAAGTATGGTCAAAAATCAGCCAAGTAAAGACATCATGAATGTCAGTTGCACAATAGAAAATGTAAGAATGTACCCCAGAGAGGTTAAACAATTGATAAAATTAGCTCTGGGAATAGCAGCAAAAGAGTTTTCATTTTTTAGAACAAACATTTTGGGTACACAGTTGAAAGACTTTTACATCCTGGTGCTAGCCATCAGGGGAAGCACACAACCAGAAGCAGATAAATTTTTTAGTTTCTCTTTCAGAAGAGTTGCATGCAAATCTGAAACCATATTTCCTGTCTACATAGACAACATACATGAGTCTTCTTCATATAGACAACAGATATCAGTGTTTTTGAGTCACTCTTTTTCTTGGTTTGACTGAGTTCTGGTCACAGTAAATGCAATACATGTTACCTACACACTTTCTTGTTTTCCTGTCCTGCATCTTTGAAAATGCTAACTTGTGCATAAAGAGTGCATGATGAGAGAACATTCAATAAATTGTTCCTACCTTGTCCTAAAAGTGACATGAGATGCATGTCATCACTTTGATAGAAGAGTTCCAGAGTATAATCTTCACCTGGTATAAACTGCTATGCACAATAATTCCAGTGTATATCAGGCAGGAAATCATCCCCTAGTTTGGTTTTAATTAGCAAAAAAAAAATATATTGGAAGTCTATTTAGAGAACATCTTCTCTCTCTGGAATTCTTTTTTCCAGACAAGCTATCTTGGAGCATAAGAAGACATTTTTATTGTAAGAAATTTTTAATAGTTCTTGGTTTGAGTGTGGTCAGAAACAAATATTGAGAAAAGTGGAGTTTATCTTTGTAGATTGACAATTTGAATTGCAGTCAAAACTGCAGAGGAGGGGAAAAAAAACATAACTTGGAGAGAATTGCCTATCTGACAATCCAACAATCAAGTACAGATGTCTTTTATTTTTGTTCTGTAAAATGAGTGCTCTTTACATGAAAAGCAATAATTCAAATACCCTTTTTCTATCCACACATGTACTTCTAGTAGAAAGTAATATATATAAAAACACTGGAATGCCACCTAAAACTGTATTTCACTGTGAAGTGTTTTGTAAAATATTACATTTATATTGTGCAGTACACCTAGCTCTTGGACAAAGCTCTCCAGCCATAGTCATCAGTGCACTTAAATTTCCAGATGGTACCGAATTTCCAGATAGTGAAATAGAAGAGTGGGGTAAATTATTTATCAAACTTGTTGAATTGTTAGAATTGAAGTCCGCAGGTCCTGATGCATTGTAGGTATCCCAAAAAGGGACACACCCTGGGCTGAGGGCTGTCCAGAAAAGCCCAGACTGGACTGTAGAGGGCAAAGATTTATTGTAACATCCTTTTCTGAGCTAGGTAAGACTGTGCTTGTCACAACAGATCTAGAGTCACAACCCTTTCTCCTGTCTTTCTGAGCGCAGAGAATGTCTCAGTTTTATTTCAAAACCCAGGTAATTGCAGGTGACCATAGCATGCCTCTGACAGATCAGGCAATGGTTAGAGAAATTCCTCTGGAAACAGATGATTTGAGTTTAGTATCAACTTCTGGCTGCAGCTGCTGAAATCATTATCCAGTAGAGTACCAGAAATCCTGAGGTGTGGGCCAGGTCCTTGCTCTGGAAACTTTCTCTGTGATTTGGTCAGTAAGAGTCAATAAAATTACAAACCCAAGACAAAAAACCAACATGTCTTCCATGAGGGCCTTATCCAGGTGTTTAGCAGTCATGACCTAACTAGGATCCATCACTATAACTTGGGGTACACAAAGGGACATTAGAAGTGGGGCCCTCCAGAGTTCTTCTGCCAGTGTCAGAAGGAAGTCGAATGGGCTTGCCAGGACAGAAATTTGGAGCATGTGAAGCCAAATAGTAGGGCGTGGAAGCCTTATTGCTGGTACCTAAATTGTGCTTTAAATTTGACCTTTTGTTTAAGAGATATGACATTGCTCATCTCTGTGCTTCGTTCAAACTGTCAAGAGGAGTTAATTGCAATCCATATGCAATGTTTGCTTCTACAGAATCAAAATGTAATCATAAGTCTTAAATTTGCTTCATCCCATTTATGAGAGAACAGAGGTCCTAGAGAGCCGGTGAAAGAGGAACATATTTTCAGCAAACCTCTTTTCTCATGCTGCTTAGAAACGGAAGGTACCTGCTATACATACTGATCTGAGGACTTCCTGAAGTTTCTATAACACTGAGTTTCTGCTAGAGGGTGGACATTAAAATAGAATGGGATCTTTTGGAGTGATTAATTTGCTATTTCTTAATTTTCATGCCAGACTTGTGTGGATAAAAATATGTTAGCTACTGCTGCTGCAAATATCTCAGATGACAGTAAAATACCAAAAGACTGTGTTTCTCTGTAGAGCTTGATTTAGCCTCATGGTAACACCTACTAATACCAAGCACTTCTCCAGCATCTTTTCTTCAGTGACTTCAAAGCACCAGCTGGCTGTGACTAAGGCTGCAAGATCTGTGAGGGATTTATACCAGGCACTCTTCACAAGACATGAACATCTGTTGGGAGAAGCAATGAACATGAAAGAACAGTGCAATATCACGCAATGGCTTCCAAAAAGGTTTAAAAAGAATAAGTTATCCTGTTGAATATTCTGCAAGTCTGCTGAGACCATGTGCCCAATGCATTCTTTGAGATTTCCAGTGAAAGAGAAGGAATTTGTACTCCTTGAGGTAAATTAATATCATACTCTTGAATTCTGGTTATTTCTGTGAAGCAGCAGCAGCAGACCAGCAGTATTCCTCAGATGTAAACGATGGCTGATTTTTTCTCATAATTGAATTATACAGGTGGAACTGAAAGCAGAGTATGACCTGTAAAAACTTTATTGCTGTTATCGATTCATGAGCCAAGAGTCTCATATCTTGCTGTTAGCTTCCACAGTGAGCCTACAGTGGCAGTGGTTAGAAAAATTATTATTGTGCTCATCTTTTGACCAGATCTGACGTAACATCAATAAGACAAAATAAGCAAGGCACCCTACAGTGCTATTCTTTTCTCTGCAGACTCACTTTTCAGCACATGAATGTTAGGAATGCTTTGTTTTCCGGTTTGTACCAATCAGCCATGGCAAGCAGTGCCTTGCAAGTGTTCTCCCAGTAAATGCAAGAAACCAGAATCACAGTCAGGAAAATCTGAGTAGCTTTGATTTCATTGCATTGTGTTTTAACACTTTATTCATAATTCAAAAAGGAAATCATATCACTGATACCTAAATAACTGGACAGCCTCTTGAGATGGCAATCCAAAGGAGCACATTTCAACACCTTATACTTGACCTAAAGAACTGTCAAAAATTCTAAACTCTTCCAGAAGATGTAGAGAAACACTCAAAACTGGAAATTAAATGAGAAGTACTTTTATCTAGGCATAATATCACTGCAGACTCATTCCATTGTGTGATTTCATCCATTATCTGTGACTTCTCAACAGAGGCCTGATCTGCAAACCTTTGTGAAAGACAAGATTGTATACCAGAAAAGGTATGACCATGACAGCCCTAAGAGAGGACAGATGCAGAAGCACATTGCCCTGAGATGACTTGTTGATGAAATGCATTGCTTTGAATTTTGATCACCTTTTTCTCCACAGCCATCATAGGACCTACTGGACCTATCTGTTCTCTGTTGGACTTACGAGCAGAGCAACACTGACCTTGGTTGACTTGCACCGACTCACTTAATTGAAATTCTGCTTCACTGTCTGCAGTGAATTTTATTACATGAAGAGAGTAAAAATTCTTTTTCTACTTGTGACCAACTTGCACATGGAGTAATGGTCAACATTTCATACTACAGAAAGAGCAGTGACCTGGCTTCTACTATCATTATCAGCAGGGTTAACCACCAAAAAAAAAATTCACTCATGCAAATGTTAAAAAAAATTTATTTTGGGATTGCTTCACTCTTTTAAATGGATAGAGAGGGGAAAAAGGTAGTGTAAATTCGAAACATATCCAGTCTCCTGACAGCTGAGTATGATTTTAACTTTATTTTATTTAGGATAGAAAAACCAAAGGATTGTGACAAATACTAATGAACAACATAGTCAAAATTTTTCAAATGTGAATTTTATTCATATGGAATTTTCTGAGGAAAGTAAACAGAGATCACTGTGAATAACTTGGCAAGTGTGCAAAAGAGATTAAAATCTGTAAAGCCAAAAAATTTCAGCTACACTAAAAGACATAAATGAATAGTATACTGCTGTAGTCCTTAATCCAAATGTGGTTAGCCAATATTAGGAAAAACATACGTGAAATCACAAAACTCACCATGGGGCAAAATAAACGGCAATAGACAGAACATAAATAGAGGTGTCACGAAGACTGGAATTGCTTAGCTAGATAAGAAGAAATTAGGACACATACTGTGAAAATTATGAAGGACATGGTGCACAGGGAATATCACAGTTAAATTAAATTGGAAGTGAGGTTAGAATAAAAAAACATGTACATCTGTATGCAATCCATATTCAGCAATTTGGCTTTTATCATTGAAGAAGGTGTTTGATTTAAATGCTGTGGCAGAAATTCTAAAGGGTTGGATAATTTTATGACCACTAATAACATTTATCATTATGTATGTTGCCAGTATGATAAGGATAATCAACTCTTATGCTACAGAGCATAAAGTTATCACCTGTGGGGATCGGGAAAATTTTTTTTCCTGGCTATTAGGTGTCCACTATGGTTTTTCTCATTCACGTTTGCTAGTTTGTTTAGTGAAGTATGCTCCAACCCACATAGGTCAAGACTTGCTCCTTTAAAGAGACCTTATTAGGATGTGATGCTTGGCTAGATGACCCAAGGGTGTCACCAAAATTAAATTAGTGAAGTAGCTATTGCTTCGTCTGTACACAACTATTTAATAAATTAACTGGGTCTCAGGGTCTGAATGGGGCTAGGGGGCTGACTACATGCAGACTATATTGATCAGTTTGTGTTTCTGCAGAAGAATCATTTTAATTTGGCAGGAGAAATATGTCAGTAATCAATACTTACTAGCAATAAGAGTTTGATGGTGGAAAGATAATTTGACTAGATGAAAGCTTATGGCATTATTTTGATAACAAGTTTGATAGTAATATATCAGGAATTGTAAAGAAGTAAAACCATGGAAGTAGAGAAAGGGAGGGTGTTAAAAATACTTTATCCCCCCTTTCTGAACCTCTACTGATACATAATACCTGGAGATTTATATCAAATGCTTGCTTTATTACTGGTGTTAAGTGTAATCTGTGGTTAGCAGAAAGGTAGGAAGACACTGGAATAGGTTGTCTAGAGAAATTATTGGTGCCCTATTCCTGGAAGTGTTTGTGGTCAGTTTGGATGAAGCGTTATGCAGCCTGGTCTAGTGGGAGGTGTCCCTGCCCATGCAAAGGGGTTGGATCTTGATGATCTATAAGGTCCCTTTCAACCCTAACTATTATATAATTCTATTATTCTATGATTCTAATGTGAAGCTTGTAAAATTTTTGAAAATCTCTAAGTTTTTTGGATTTGCAACTGACAGTCTGTTTATTTTTGAAGCTTGATAATTTGAGATAGAAGGAACTGGTTTCCAAAAATTCTGATTTTTGAAGTGCTAAGATCTGAAGTATAGATTGAAGTGGCTTTATAAGAGCAAAAGTCTGTTTTTCTATTCCTTTTTAAAATGTGCTTATTTAAGATTATATAAATTATTTTAAATTACTTTTTAAAAGAACAAAACCAAGCCTAATTAGAGATATTCAGATTTCGCTTCAACAAAAGGTAAATTGTTCATTTAATCTGCCCCACTGTATATTCTATATCTGCAGCAATAAAAATTCACTGAACAAGTCTTGCTTCTGACATTCCCGTTATGCCTCTGTGGAAGGATTAAATTCCACTTCAGGTTCATACAGTGAGAGAGTAGAACCTCTATCGTATATGTCCCATCCCTCCTTACATTACAGCCAGCCTGAGTAGCATGGAAGCCACGACTTGGTATGATACATTTGGTCTGTGATTATTTCATCATCTGATTAATATTCAAAAAAATGATCATAAGGGTTTCCCTGTAAGTCTTGTGCAATCCCTGTCAAATTCATGTAGGTGTCTAAGGATAGCTTTGGATTCCCAAATCACACTAGACACTCAAAACAAAGTCTATCAGAGTGTGAGGAAGAACTAGTCATGTACCTTTCTTTAATGAATTGAAATGGTCATTAGTCCTAGGACAGTTACTGCAGCCATAAATTAGACAGAACCCAAGTGGAAAAGTTTATCTACCCCTGGCAAGCAAGCCCTACAAGAGGTATGACATGCTAGCTCTTAGGTCTGGGAAGAAGAATGACATAAAAGCTTTGAATAAAGATTTACCTATGGAAAAGAATAAAAGCTAACACAAAGCCAAGGTTAACAGAAGCATATAATAAAACTTCACATTTGCTTTAATTAAATATAATGTTGACTTTGCTCTTTAAAGTAGATTATGTTGTTGACATTACAACAGTACAATAAACAAACCACTAAGCTTTTTTACCAGCAGAACAGAAAATTAAAGCTGGTTATGACATGCCAAATTAAATGAGTTTATTCAGGACTGTATAAATCATCAATAAGAATTCCTAATCACTTGTCTCCAAAAAGCTGGATTATTTGATCTGCAACAAAACTGGGGCTGTGTCAGCAAGTTGGATGCAAATCAAACAACATTCAGACATCTCAAAAATTCTGAAACTATGTGTCTAGAATACAGATGAAGGACAGAAATTCAGTGAGGCCTTCTAAGGGTAATGGAAAAATAAATTAAAGCTGGTTTTTGCACTGAAACGTGGTTATTGAAACATGAGTCTCTCATCAGCATGATGTCTCACAAATAAAACATCATCCCAGGCTTTCTAATCTTATTTTATTTGTATATTTTTACAAAGAATTTTCTTTATTTAATGCATATATTTTATAAACACTAAAAGCTATACAAAGCTAACCTAAGCATTTTGACACTCTATTATATTGTATTACCTTTTAATACAAAACCACATCATTTGTAAGCCTACTGTAATTTAAGGCTTGCCAGGCACGGTAGCACTCTTTTTTGCATGTATTTTATATACAAAGTCTTACTGTAATGCTTGTGATCAATAAAGTTGTTCATTTAGGCATGGAGTAAATTTTTAAACTATTACTATTTCATTATCTGTCACCCTAAATCACACTCTATCCATGCCTCAATAAAATGCTTTTTCTGGATTTTTTCATACCATATAAGAAAGGATTAAGAGCAAAATAAAAATAACAATAAATACGTAATAAGAATTTTCCACTGTAGCTCCAAAAATTATGATGCAAAATTCAGATGTAGCATGTACTTCTTTACATTTAGCTGAAAGTGGATCTGGTGAAAGGTGTTTACAATTTGTGATAAAAGCTGAGAAGTGCATGTGTTTGCAAAAGAGTCATCACTACTTTTTATTATGCAATAATTTATTTCAAAAGTATGAACTTTAAACACTTAAAATTCTCTGTTTCAGACTGCATCTCATGTTGCTAATAGATTACTGATTTAGAAAAAATGCTCCAGAAGGAAGAAAATTTTTGACGTTATCTTGCTGTCTTCATCTTCTTATTACCACTCCTGTGATTCTAATAGGATAATAATAAAAGACACATGGAAGGGATCAAAGCTTCACAGACTTCAATTTCATATTGACTCCTTTCCATGTTACTATGGTGGAGCCGCAAATAAAGCAGAAGTTTGGCCAGATGAACTCTTGATATACTATACAGAGGGTGTTGACCAAATCTTGGATGAAGAATAAAAATGTGGCATAGAGGTCACATGAAAGAAGATTGATATAGATTAGCCTGCTAAATTCTTTTGCTTTTCTAAACAAAAAAGACTGCCTCTGAAGATTTGGACTTTGGTGAATCCTTTGATTCAGTACAGCAAGAAACATTTTGTCTGGATAAAGTAGAAATTGTAAAGAGGTTATTAGCACAGGTGAAAGTTCAAATAACATTTAGTTGTGTAAATGGCAATTAGTTGTCCATGAAAAGGGAGTTGTGCATCTGGAGAAAGATTATCAGTAGCATTCATTACAGCTTAGACTTGACCCCTCCTTAAAATGATCATTATTGAGAATAACACCAAATGGGGATGTGATAATATCCAGAGCTGGAAGATACACTTTTCTCTGAACTAAAGGTAAAATACCACAGACAGAAAACCTAGATGCTACAAAGACATGGACTAATCAGAACTTCTGCTGTGAGATGAGGGGTCACCACTTAAGGCAAAGGACACAGCAGGGACTCTGAACTGATGATGTGATGTTACCATACAAACAGAGGGCATCTAAGGATGCATCACTTGAAGAATTACCTACACAGAAAGTGTGTTTATACCATTGTAAAAGCACTTGCTTGGAACTCATATAGCATCCAAGAAAATGCAATTACTTTGACCACGTGGGATTAGGGTTAATAAATTCATTGAAAGCTGGGAGACCTCCTTCTCATGTCAGGAGATTAAAAGGAGGATCAAAAAGCTGGTCAGGGATGTAAAAATCAGTGAAGGGAGTGAACCAGCATGTCAAGAGAAACCAGGAATAAACACACCATGAATACACTTATACCTTAAAACAGAAAGATGTTAAGCATCATGTTCTGAGAGAGTTTTTGGGCAGAGAAACTGGGACATGGGACTCCACTAAAACAAACATAGGAACCTTCCCAGAGACCTTATTGTGTCTGCCCACTGCATCACAGAGTCTGATGATTCTGAAGAGCTCTTTGCACATTCTTAACTTTAGAAAAATGTTAAGAAATAACTTGTCAGGCTACAGTGACAGCCATCAAGTAATTCCAGTGGCAGGTGGTAAATTGGAAGAGATAACTATATTCCTACAGTAAACCAAAAGAAAACAACAACAAAAAAAAAACACCCAAAACCAACCAAACAAAAAAGCAAAACAAAAAACCCTCAAACCATAAAAACAAAACAAAAAAAAACCAAAAACAAACCAACAAAAAAGAGATTTTGGGGTTTTCTTACTTTTGGAAATAAGGGCCGGGTAGTTGAAGACACACAGTGGACAGTGGAATCTAAACTTGTTTATCATATTCCTGTATTTCATTATCCGCTCTGACTACAATTCCAAGATTAAATACTACTGTGAGCAAAATATGATTCTGTCATTCAGTACTGCTATTTTCTTAAAATGTTGTTGGGTCGGATGTGGCATCAAAATGCAAGTCAGAATATGTACAGGTTTCAGATATGTGTTAGATATTGTTTGGGGCTGATCTTTTGACATCCAGCTGTGTTTACATTTGGGAGTAATGTTTGAAATCAAGGGTCATCTCTGCAGGCAACTGGGTTAGAAAAAAATCACTGGCACAGTAAACGGCAAGGTTTAGAGTAAATACCATTCACAGCTGAGTGGGAATACTTTAGACTGGTTACAACAGTGGGGAAGAGTCTCATAATCTGAAAGTATTTCTTAGCAGAACATATGACAAAGAAAATGTTTTCCTTAGTATATTAATGAATAATAAATTTATATGCCTCCCCCACATTCTCATTTTAACAAAACCCAGGGTGCTGGCTGAGGAAAATTACTCTGAAAATATGAACTTCTTCACCTTAAGCCCCTATTGCTCAAAAGACATTTCTTTTCTCACTGCATAAAGAATTTATAGAATGCTAGGAATTTAGCTGGTTACTCAGACCAGAAAAGTTTAGGTTTTGTTTAGACTTCAGATACGACCAAGAAAAGCTTTGGGACACAGACCCTAGCACAATTCAAATTGCTAAAGAAATATATTGAAAGTGTGTGCATAGGCCCATATTGTCCTTCTGGTTTCCATACTGACACATGTCCAGCTTGCAATGTCTTAGTAAACCAGATTTAGCCAAAAAAAAACAAAACACCACCAACAAAAAAAACCCCCAAACATATCAGTAGGAGCTTCTTCTATATGTTGTCTCTGATTTCTACCAACCGAAGCCTTCTGGTTGTTCTTCACTACTTTCTTTCTTTCCCTAAAGTGGATGAAGAGGATAAATGCCAAGCATTGACTCTGTTCTCCCAGTGCCCCTCAGGACCACTGAGCCAGCATGATGCTTGATGGGTATTCACTACAGCTGTAGGTCAGAAACAAACAACCACTCCAGAGGCAAGAGAAAAGGGGAGACGAATTGCTTCTGTGATCAGCTGCCTTCTGGAACAAGTCTTGCAATTCAGCCTCTGTGCTGCTAGTGCCTCCAGGCATACCCTAGCCGTATAGCAGATGGCTGAATTTGCAAGATGCTCAGAGTGACTGTTTGCAGGTGTATGTGTGAAGAAAAGGTTATGGTGGGTGTGATGTCTGTGTGTTAAAAAAAAAATGAAAGTATGTTTCTTATTTTGTGTTTATATAAGGAAGTCAAACTTTGACCTTTCCTTGTTGGGATTAAGATAATGACAAGGCAGGTTTATTTGTCTTCACACCCCTAGTGTGGAAATGACCACAATAGGTCACACAAAACAAATATTTACTTCTGATGCCTCTTTCCTTCAGAGACTGTAATTGACATTTTTTTAAAATGCACAAAAGCATACTGAAAGGAAGTGGGGGAAAATCTGGTACATATAAAAGTCTTTTAGTCATTGATGAGCACTGACTGAGGCACTGAAGTCTTCACTTTTGGTGCTCTTTATTGTTGGATAGTAATAACTACGATGAAAATAATTTATATACTTGGATATAAATTTCCTTTCCCACTTTGCCTTCTGTGCAATCCGTATTCTAATGTGGGTGGGGTGCATTTGAGAGAGTCACTCTGGACACCCTTTTCAGTTCACCCTTTTAGGCTCATTAGGGTACAATGCCTCTGCCCTACTTTAAGCACACAGAGCAGGGTATGGAAAATTGTTCCACAAAATTGCATTTTCTCCCATTGATGATGATACATTCAGATGTAGACCCTTACATCACAAATGTCTACATTTCCTCAGATTAATTCAATTTCTTTTGACAATGAACATTGTCTGCTGTATAAGAATGATTTCATACATGCCAATACATAAAAATGGGTTAATGGTTGTTCTGATCTCTCTGCTTAGACACTTAAAACTGTTGAAACACAGCAGTTCTACCTGAGGATTAGACTACTTGAGAATTTGGCCAGCTCTCTGACTTCAGTAGTAGCCAGGTGCGGGTGCTTCTAGGAAACAAGAAAACAATCAAGATGATAACTGTAAAAGACAAACAGAATTTCCTAATCACAATCTAACTTCACCTTGAAGTTTGAGGCTTCTCCGTAGATCAGAATTTTTTCAACTATTTTTCAGTGATTTTAATTTAAATATTATTATGATGTATGTGAATATTCTTCCTGCTCCTACAAATGGTCATTTTGTCCTGTAGTACTAGTAAACACAGGCCTTCTGTAAGAGCCTGTTATAACCACTCCTTCGGTATTTGATAGGGAAATGAACACATCCAGCTCATGTCTGCTATACTGGCCCCATGTTAGCATATATCATTTTATAGAAACAAAGCAAATAACAAGAGTTACCATAGCAGTTTTGGGCAGATGAGTCTTAATTTAACAAGATGCCTACTGAGCTGATGCCAGCCCAGAAAAGTTTTTATACACATTCATAAATCTCATCCTCTGTCATTTGTAGTGTCCTCAGAAACACCACCTCTGTGATAAATACTGAACAGTATGTCTGGTCTAACATTTCTTTGCTGCTCTTCGAAGGCTTTTTAGAAATCACAGATTTCCAAAGATGTCAGGTACCACAGTCTGAAAACCATTGTCTTAAATTAGGCAATGCCATTCACCTAGACATATGGTTGTGTTTTAACAAGGAACCTCTTCTACTACAAATCATTCAAAGCATTTTGAATATCATAGAATCGTTAAGATTGGAAGAGACCTTCAAGATCATCAAGTCCAACCATAATCCAACTACCACAACTACTAAATCATATCCTGAAACACCACATCTAAATGCTTCTTGAAAGCCTCCAGGGATGGCAGGTGCACCTTCCTGAGCAGCTAATTCCAATGGCTCACTACTCTTTCAGAAATATTTTCCTAATATCTAAACTAAACCTCCCCTGGAACAACTTAAACCTATTTCCTCTCATCCTATCACTAGTTACTTGGGAGAAGAGACCAACACCAGCCTGTACAGCTACCTGAAGGGAAGCTGTAGAGAGCTATAAAGTCTTCTCTGAGACTTGTCTTCTTCAGACAAAAAAATCCCAGTTCCCTCAGTCACTCCTTGTATGACATGCCCTCACCAGCCTCGTAGCCCTCCTCTGGACAAGCTGCAGGATCGCAATGTCTTTCTTATATTGCAACACCCAGAACTGAACACAATACTCAAGTTGTGGCCTCACCAAGGCTGAGTACAGGGGCACAATCACTACCCTGCTCCTTCTGGACACACTGTTTTTGATACAGGCATGGATGCCATCCACCTTCTTGGCCACCTGAGCACACTGCTTGATAATATTCATGGCCATCCATCAGGTCCTTCTCCACCAGGCTGTTTTCCAACCACTCTTCCCCAAGCCTGTAGCATTGCTTGGGGTTATTGTGACCAAAGTGCAAAACCTGGCACTTGGTCTTGTTAAATTATGACCTCAGCTCATTGATCTAACCCATCCAGATCTCTCTGCGGTGCCTTCCTACCCTCAAGCAGATCAACACTCCCTCTCAATTTGGTGTTGTCTGCAAACTTGCTGAGGGTGCACTCAAACCCCTCATCCAAATTGTTGATAAAAACATTAAACAGAACTGCACCGAATACACCTTGGATTTTTTTAATCTTAGGTGGCTGATGAGTACCGTTCGTGTAGTTTTTCTATTCATTAATATGTCAACTTCATTTTCTGATTGCTAAGGAAAGATATGGAGGATTTAATATTATTTTACTCAGTTTAATCAACCTTCCTTCATAAATCTCAGTTCACTGCACTGCAGCACATAAAAGAAATTGCATGTCCTCAATAGGTCCATACTCTTATGGCTGTAGAATACTGGGAAATTCCACGGTTTGGAGGCTACACTCAAATAACGTCAGTGCTCAGTATTGGCCTAAACATTTTCAGTTCCAACAGAAATGAACAGTAAAGCTCCTGTTGACTTTAACAATAAATTATTTTGAAAACACCAACTTCATCTTTCTTTGTAGTAAGACAGAATTACAGCTGCTCCACAGGACATATGGTCTCTCAAGTTCATGGCTTTTTCAGAATTGTTATACAAAAGCCAAAAGCATGGCTATGTCCCAAAGAAAGAGAATTTTGCTTTCTATATTTAGAGGTAATTATGCCATTATTTTTACCTGCTTCGTTATATGACTGTACAGCACAGGTTTTGGCCTTCTTGTTTTCCAAAAGCCTCTGCTTTGTTGTAATTATATGTCCCTAGCAGGAAGTCTTATTAAACTTTTTCTCTCTATTTCCATCCCAGGGCTTCTGCCAACATGCTCTGCACACAGCTTTTCACACTGTAAAGCACCTGGTTAAAATGATCCTATCTTCATTTCTTCATATACGTAGCCAAATGTTATGCATAAAGAAAATAAACTTTAAATTTTTTGTCCCCTGAGGAAGTTTGATATACTGTGACAGAGTAAAACATTTTCCACTTAGAATACCAATGCTAGTGTAGTCAATACCAACTGCTAGTGTAGAAGTTGAAAAAGTGGAAAGAAATGTGTGATTCTGTTACATTATTTGCATTTACAAATGCTTAGCTCCAAATCTTGCCTGTGCATGTGATACCAGGGAAATAAAAAATAAATGTTATGTACTATCCTTGATATGATTCACATTAGTTTTGCACAGCTTATTTAATAGTTCAGTTAATGCTAGATTTATATTAATTGTAAGTCAAAAGGAATTGTTTAAATTTCTTTACATTTCACAGTTTAAAACATAAACCTATTAATAGAAATAAAGAGAAACTGAATTTACCTCCAATCAGGATTGTTAAACTGGTATCCTCTACTGATAGAGAAGCATAGTATGTAAGCACATTGATTAGTAGTAAGGGGCTTGTAATTTGTGACAAATAAACCTAGTGACAAAGACTAGCTTGAACATAAGAGAAGTAATTGTTCTGGACTGCCTTCACATTTGTGCGATGCAATGTAGGGAACAACTCTCTCCAGAAGTCTAAAATTAGGTGTTTCCAATCATCTTCCTACAGAAGCCAAGCCTTTTGATTACAAGGAGACCAAATATTGCAAGGCTAACATTACGACAGTATTTTAAAGGCACTTTTAGCTCTGTGCTGTGTAGGAAACCATCCATTACTGTCTGGATACAAAGCCATAAGCCTCCAAAAGCCTGGAGCCAGCTGCTACACTCAGCCAACACACTTGGCATGCCAGACCTGCTACCTTCAGAGCAGCTTTACTTGGACGTGACAGTACTCATCTGCCTTGTACAAAATTAGCCAAGGGAGTTCAACCAACCACTACAATGAGGTTACAACAGCAGTATCCAGTAGATGTGCCTTCTCTGAAAAGTTTTCATTTGTCTAAGGAGGTAGCCACATCTCTCACCAGGGAATTTCAGCAGTTTTGGGTTCACTCTCTGCAAAAATAGAAGCTTTCCAAGTCCTTTCAAGCAAAAGAGAAACCTGAGCATTCCATGTGTATCCTCCAAACCAAAAGGATGTTGCTTACAGCCCTTGGATAGTGGGAAGCCCAGCAGAGGACAAACAAAGGATACTGCTATACCTGGAGAACAAAAAGGCAGGAAGCCACCTCTCTTGACATTGTCTAGGTTTCAGCACTTTCAAGGCTACTTTTAAAAATATGTGTGTGTTTATTCAGGTCATCAAGTATCAAATAATTTTTGGATCTTTACCTTGCAGTGCAGCGTGCTGGTGATTTTCACTTAGAGGAAAATTTAAAAGTTTAAAACTTCACAAGAACCTTGCTGTCACTAAGACCATATTTTGCATGAATCAACAAAAAGAAGCTGACATAAAACATCTTCCTCCCTCCTACTTCCACAGAGAAGACAGAGTGTAAGGACAAAAATAATGTAGGTCCATATTTTTAAACAGCTGTTCCACAGTAAAGCTAAAAATGCCCAGTTCACTTCCAGAATGCTCTTGCAGGCAAGATGCCCCAAGATTTTTGAAGTGTGGCACTTTGGGAACTTTTACTGCAAGAAAAATCTGAAATATAAGGACTGATTTTATTGCTAATTTAAAACTGATTCTTGTCAATGTTTAGATTCACCTTATGCCTCTATATGGCAGTTCCTTTATCTTCTGTGATATTTTCTGTCATACAATCTTTACTGCAAATAGGCTCACTTAAGAATCTCACTTTCATTAATTTTTTTTTTCAATTAAAGGTAATTCGAAGGAAAATGTTCACTGCAGGAAAAAAAAAAAAATTGCTCATCCTAAGCATGGCAGACTGGCCTTGATGTTACTTGCTTTTCTCTGGGAAGATTCTACAACTATAGTGCTTCAAGGTAACACTGGCTTGAGATCTGGTCACATCAACGCAGATGTCTTTGCTATAACTATAAAACCAGGGATGGGCTGTGGAACAACATTTCCTTCTTGTTTGAAACAGTGAGCTACTGACTTGAAACACAAGGCAAATCCTTTGCCATGATTTTGAATGGTCTATTGTATGAATTAACTGATAATTTATCCCAGTGGAATAACCATGGAGACAGAATAATCTGCATAGTCCTGGCCAAGTACTTTGATAACTTTTGAAACATCCACAGTTGAAGATTGCCATAAAATTACACTTGGAAAGCACACTGATGTGCCTCTGGTTGCTAAAGCACTACAGCTGGCAACAGCAGGTATTTATGATGGCATCCATCTGAGCATCTCTAAAAAATATCAGTGTCATGGTACTGAATTTTTTACCCCGCAGAGATTTCTCACAGAGTTCTCGCATGTTCTCAGTATACTCCTCCTGTTTGGTAAGCAGTTCAAGAAGTTTTTTAACCCTCTAGGCAATATATCTACCCCTGTCATAAAAGTTTACTCAGTATCCTGTCAGGTTAGCACTAAAACAAGCAATGAACTGTGTATTCAGACTCAACAACTGCCTCATGCGGGAAATTAAAGTTATTGCTACATTTACAACAATTCATTTATCTCATTGGTATCTCATAAAAATCTTAAGCGAGGAGTTGGATTTTCAGGTATTATGGATAAGGTTCTCCCCTTTGCTGATGCAAAAGGGAGGACAGTATCATTACATCTCAGATGAGATGGGACATATTAAGCACTTTTAAAATCCCCAGCTGTTCCTTAGTACTCAGTTTCCAGCCTTGCCTATTGTCAGCACTTAAACAGGAGTCACTTTTTATCTGGTTATTTCAAAGTGATTTTGTTATGTTGGCATCACAGCATGGCATTCTGGCTAACCTATGTTAGGACAGATTAAGTATATTACAACTTAAAAAAAGAAAAAAATTAACAGGGTGATGATATAGTTATGAAGTCTCTAAATAGAAAAGAATTGTGAATGTAACTAGGGAATTATTATTTTTTATTTCCTAGAGTAGAGGAAGAGGGCCACCCAAAGAAATATCAAGACATCAAGTTTAAACAAAATGTGATATTTTTTTTCTTCATAGGGCAGAGTTCAGATGTCCAACTCTGTTCCATGGAATACTGTGAAAACTGAAATAAAATAGCTTAAAAAATTAATAGAAATTTTTTCATAGGAGAAGTCCAAGCATGCTTTTTTAAAAAAACAGATGCTGATCCAGATAGAACTGTGAGCTCTAAATGTCCTCAATTTAGTGATTATCAGGACTGGTAAATTTTACTGTGGCAGAATCAATGTCTGCCTCCCATGTTTTTGTATTTTTTTCTTTTCATATCCTAAGTGAGATGACCTTAATATACCTATTATAAGAAAAAAAAAAACAAAACAAAAAACAGGAACCTTTGGTCTGACTCTGTGACTGGACTGAATGCTTATGAAACATGAATATTTTACTACCTCTGCTTACAAAAGTCTTCTTTATCATCCCATGGCTGTACAGAGGCAGATGGAGAAAAACAGAATTGCTTCAAAACTCTTTTCAATAATCCTGTGAGGTGAAATACAGGCTCTTCCTCAGAAGCAAGCATAATTGGTAGTGGCATGTAGATTAATGCCTGCATTATTTAAAATTGGGGGTTTTTTGCTCATTAAAAATATCTGCATTGAAATTTGCCTCATGAATTCTTCTTTAAATTTCCCATGTACGCTTTTCTTTGAAGTTTTTCAGGCCACCAAAAATCCCTGTAAGTGTGTTTTGATTTTCTCCCAGACTGTTTGAAATTGGTGAAAATATGACAACATATTTTATGATAAAAAACAGAGATTTAGGCACGGTTGGCTTTTTAGACAGCTTATCCTCCACTTTTTGGGAAGGCTGACCTTAATGAACAGGTAGTTTCTCACCAGGGACACACACATGCTGCTGAGTGGGTTACAGCATCTGGGACAGGAGCCTTGTTCTCTCCTTTGAGCTGAAAAGGAGCATAATTGTAATTGGAAACTCTTCATTTAACCCCATCCAAAACAGTGTCAAATAAGCCAAAAATCACTAGGATTTAATAAGTGTCAAATAAGCCAAAAATCACTGCATTTAAGGCAGAATAGTGTTTACGTTGTGTTTACATAAGTCAGAAAATAGATTAAAAAAAAATCTATTTCTATTACTTTTTGAGTATTTGAGCTTCTAATATTTTCATAATTATACATCCTGGGGGTTGATTTCTTCTCCAAGTATTTGTGATCCTAATTAAGCCTCACATTTATTATTAAAACAGCATCCTATTTTTGTAGGGGGGAAACACCCCCCGGAGATGCTGTTCTGTTGTGCTGTGACACCCGAGGCCTCGCATCTCACTAATTATTGAGGCCTGCCGCCGCTCCATCAGGATACTGCCCTGTTTAATCCCCTCTTGCTTTTACAGTTTGGGAATGGTTTCTTTTCCTCGTATTTGAAGTTCAAATGAAGTCTCATGTTTATTAGTAAGTGCTTCATTTCATAGGAAAAACACAAGCCCTCTGAGGAAGATCAGAGAGTGCTGTGCTGAGCTGCAGCCACTGAGGAACTCCTGGCAGTGGGGAGAGGTTTGGGTCATCAGCAACAGTACCAGCAGAATTAGCTCTGTACCAATAAACAGACCCAAAGACCCCAACATCTGCAAAATATGTCTGAAAGCAACAATAAAATCTGAAATTGAGAGAGCTGCTTTCAGTTAGCTTTGGTAAGAATGTCAAGAAACTGAGAGGGTCTGAGCAGAAGCTACCCCTAAACTGAAATTGTGATGGCTTTGGGGTCTGTGCATCAGTGGAGTGCCGATGGCTATGAAACTAAGGAGGGAAAGCTTTTTATCCTGTCCTGTTCTGTTCAGGAAAGTATCACACCCTCTCAGCACTGACTCCTGTCACAGGCTCCTCCAAAGCCCTCAGGACATATTTTTGCAAATCTGGACAGCTGCTCTGACAATCAGGCCTTTATGCATCCCCTTCTCTCATGCACCTGTTCATTATAAGTTTAGAAAAAAGCTAATGTCAAAAGAAACAGTACTGTGAAGTGGTGAACACGAACGTGTATTGGCAGCCTGAGCTCTGCTGCTGATTCTGCCATGGGCTCACTTTATGGTCACATATATAATTATATGTATGGCTTCTTATCCAAGCTTTGATTACTGCTTTTCTTCCTAATACCTGTGTCCTGATGTTTTGATCAACTTCATTCTGCTGCTGACTCTGTATCAGTCCCTGATACACAGCTGACTCTTTATCTGCTCACAGCTCAAGGACATCAGCTTAAATAAAATAATAAGGTACAACTGCAAAAATAGCTCATTTTCTGTGAGAAACCCTCTTTTCCATGCAGGTATCAAGATTTCAGCCCACCCCCACCCTCTTTTTTTTTTTTTTTTTTCTTTTTTTCACTCACAAGAATATCAGCTTCAGCCCTGTGAAGTTCTGCTTGCTTTGCAGAGCTGCATTCACCTATCTTTCTTTAATGAAACAGGAACAGATGGGGAAAAAAGTTTTTAGCTATCTGAATAAAAAGATAGCTATCTTAAAAGGTTGCAGCCTTCTGCAATCTAGATCGGGAGAGATTCAGACAAGCTTTTGATGGTACTGAAACAGAATAACTTCAGTTTTCAATAAAGATAATACTCTTGAATGTAGAGGACAAAGGCCAGGTGGACACTGAGGCTGTGGAAATAAATAGTCGTATCAGAGGTAGAAGCAACACTTAAAACCCACAATGCTATCACATCATGGACCAGATAACCCTCATCTGGCCCAGTGTTACAAGTATAGCAGCATGGAATTTTAACTAGATTTGTTGAGTTTGAGGAACAATTCTATGACCAGAGCAAACCAGGTGTAGTTCATGAAGCATGTAGATGAAACCTGACCTTCCCATTGCAAGTTGTTAGCTTGGCCTGGATCAGCCTCTCAGGGCTCTAGAGTTCCTAACTACTAGCAAATGAAAGAGAATTTAAATGAAGGAAAATGGTAAATGAAATAAATACAGCAAGTTAGCAAACATAGGCTGTGTCAGACTAACATGATAGCTCTCCTTGATAAGCTAACTGATCTTCCAGACAAAAGAAATACAGTAGATCTAATCTACCTGGAGTTCAGGAAAGCATTTAATATAGTCCCATGTGGGACATTATTAGTCAGGCAAGATAAAATAGGAATTAGTTCCACCCTAGAAGGTGGGAAATAGCTGAAAATGAAGAAGACAAGCCAACGTCTTGTTCAAGAGGGTATTTCCAGCCTGCAGAGAGACTACCTATACCATAGCTATCACTTTTGAAAGCTGCTGTATAGGTGAAATTTTCTGATGCAATTAAACCTGATCAGCACAAGATCTGTCTGCAGCATCTTTTTATGCAAAATGAGAGCTTGCTCTGCCCTCAATCCAGACTGCTAGGCCACATCTCATCCAAATCTATATAAACAAATAACTGCAGGTCTGATACACTAAATGAGGGAATGAGAGATTTTTACCTGTAAACAGAAACACAAGGCATTTTGCAAAGGATTTGGCTCATATTCAGCTGGGTTAGAACTACAGTCAGACCAAGCCCACAAAGGATTATATAGTTATACCACAAAAGAATAGTCAAATGCAGGAAAAGGGAAAAGGAACAAGGAATCTGGTGGAGAAAAATAACTTTTTGCTCATTATCAATAGGAAATATGAAATAGAAAAACATAGGTGCCTTATCTTACACCAGTTTAAAGTTGTAATACTGCAAGGAAAACACCCTTCTTATTTCTAACACAGCTATATTATTGTGAAATGTTCTAACAAGTCTGCATTGTATACTATGCACAATAACTTCCACAAGAACAAGAAAGATGAGTACAGAATGCTGCCATTGACACTATGAGTACTGCCAATTCTTTCGTTTTTTGAAGGAACTGGGATTGTTTATTTTAGAGAAGAGGAGGCTGAAAGGAGAACTTATTACTCCCTACTACATGAAAGGAGGTTGTGAGGAGGTGGGTACTGCCATCTTCTCCCAAGTGAACAATAATAGGAGTAGAGGAAATGGCCTGAAGTTACACCAGTGGAGGTTAAGCTAGATATTAGGAAGAATTTCTTTAATGAAAGAGGTGTTGGAATGGGCTTTATTCACAAAACCATGTAGATGAGGCACTTCAGGACATGCTCTCGTGGGCATGGTGATTTTTATTTTTTTGGGGTGGGAGCTGATAGTTGGACATGGTGATTTTAGAGGGCTTTTCTAACCACGACAATTCTGTGATTCTGAGGGAGTATTTTTTGGAGAGTTCACCACATGCATGGCCATGACCTCATTCCTCTTTTACTTACTATGGGTAATGTTAAGACTAGCTGCTCTATAATAGATGGAATGGTGTTTTGTGTCTTTCCAGCTAATACTGGTAACATGAGCATTTCTCCATTCTTTCAGGAGAAAGTCACAAATGTTAATTTAACTTGTAACAGTAAGAGAGAAATGCTTATTAAATCACACACTGATCTCAGCTGGGAGGAGGTAAATGAGTTCCATGTAGCAATTTAAAAATCTGTTCCTTATTGTTTCTCAGCTGTTAGCTGTTGCCTCCCAACTGGGCCTGTACTTGCCTGTGTGCTAATTGGACCCAACAAGCATTGGTAAGAAGGGTCAAAGAGACGAAACCTGGGTTTGAATCTTGGCCCACGATGCAAGGAAGAAATGCTTGTTCTGCTTAGCACCTGGAAAAGGAAATGCTTATGTGAAGCAGAACACAAAGTTAGCACAAGAAAAATTATTTTAAGCTGTCCATAAATGTATTTTGGCTAGAATTCTTTCTAAAATACTCCTCATGATCATAGCAGGGGTATTCAGGGAAATCATTTTATGGAAAGAGTTGCATGATACTCATTGCAGTCAACATCAGAGGGCAAGCTCAGTGGTTGTGGGCAGCCTTTCAAGTTTTTTGTTCTTACCTTTGAGAGAATTACTAAGAAAACTCTGTAATAATCTGTATCTTAGATAACACATGAACCAGAAAAAAAATACAAAACACAGCTTGACTTTTGGTTTCCGGGTGGAATTTGCAGAACTGGCATTTACAATGACCATCTAATATTAGATATGGAAGCCATCAGCAGATGATAAACATGGAATCCTGTGGCACCATTTTTGCAGTTACATTTTAAAAGCCAAATAGTGTTTAATGCCAAGCTGAATAAAAGATTTCCATTTGAAATGATCCCGTCCTTTTCTGTTGACTTAAGGAATGTGTGAGAATGGTAAACACTCCTCCCAAATGAAGTCATGTGGACCTATGGTTAACTTACTAGTAGGTGTAAGAGCTCAAAGGGCAAAACAGAAGAGAGAATTCAGAAGAGATAATGGCTTTAAGGCTCAGCTGTGTAGCAGCCAGTGGCAAGATGACACTGTGTATATACAGTTCCCAAGAAAACACTCAGTGCATGTGAACTACTCAGCAAGATCATACGATGTGATCTGCTTGTTCTGACAGATTCTTTCTGCCTGCCAGGTGGGTTTTTCCATAGACTCTAATTTCTGTACAACAATATGGTTTTGTGCATGTGTTTCCCTTTAAAATACGGCTTCAAGAAATAGTTATTTTCTGCTTAAAATTTCAAAAGCACAATATTGATACAAAACACATTCCAACATTTTCACACAATAGTGTAAACTTAGGAAAAATGTAGGAAAGGTGAATGAATAAGATTTACTGTGCTAGTTTTACTTGTATTTAATAAATACTGCTCATAAAAGATAATGCTCACATTACTTGAATAATATAATTGATTGAATGAGATGGTGAAATAAGAAGGGCCATTAATGATGATCATAGTAAAGTTTTACATTATTACTCCTCTTGAATTTATTGCATGAGGGAATAGCTGCTCTGTATGCCCTCAGAGAGACACACTTTCTTTTGAATTGTGTAGGGACCAGAGGATGCACTATGTAGTTGATTCCTACTGTAAGTCTTGCTGGCTGAGTCAGGACTTTTTTAAAGAACAAGTGCCACTGATTTCATTATTTTTAAGGTCCTTCTCTTCATATCAGTGAGCAGTAGGTAAGACTGCTAAAATAAGTGTGTGTCACCAGACATACACATGATGCCTTGGCTAATGATTCCTCTGTTTCTCACTGAACCAAGATGTCTTTTGTAATATGAGTTACTGATGTGGACACAGGTGAAAAGCTGCTTTCTAAGCTACATCAACCAAGGAAACAAGTGGGTAGACATTATTTTCATCATGTTCTTTGAGGTGAAATGGGGTATATAACATAAACAAACTCTCTCTATATAGATAATATATATAAAGCATTACTTGGAAACTACAGAATACTTTATCTAGTCAGATCTCTTGTATATATTTTAGGAGCTGACTAAATCATTACATCATCCATTTGGCCTTCAAGACAGGACACATCATTTCGATCTGTTACCCTTTACCCAGTCCAAGAAGTTGTTTTTGCATATCAGTCAAAAAGATATCCAACCAATATCACTAGCATGTGCAAATGTTAGCAGTGGTTTTAAAATTTGTGTTGACATATTCTTATTGATCTTCTCCACTACATTCTTTACCACAATAATGGAGATTTCTTCCCACTGAGTTAATTGATCCTGTAAAAAATCTGGGAGGTCATCTGATAGATAACATGAATAGCTTCCTCTGACCCAAAGAAATGAAACATTGCTGGATGACATGTTATGTGATGGTCATCCTGTGAAGAAGGACAACCAGAAATCTTCCTAAAAGACATTTGGAAAGGATCTTCTTGGGATTAGCCAACAATAGAGTCTAGGAGGCAAGAAGAGGTCTGCTTGGCACTTCATCAAAAGTGAAAGATCTGGAAGAGGGAAAAAGATGAGAAATTTCAGATGTGGTAACAGTTTAGGTATACTGAATCTAGCCAACAGCTAATAGAATGGAGGAGTTCTTACAAAGCCTGGGAAGCTTTTGAGGCTATATGAAAATTTATGTGGACCCTGAAACCCACTATAGCCAAAAGGGCTCTCTGAATGTGACAAGAAAGTAAAATTTTTACTAACAACCTATGGAAGTTAATCATTCTCCAAACAGGAATAACATGGAGAAACAACATTTGCATTCAATTTTGATGTGAGAGAGAAGGACGAGTGATAGAGAACACAGAGCCCCTTAGCAACACAAGGCAATTCTTCACTGTATTTCCTAGTTATATACCATAAATGTCAGTCACACTTCATGTTACCTGTAGTTAACAGTAATCCAGCTGCATGACCCCAACATAATTTAGCCAGTTTGTATATTTTGTTGTTAAATATACTTCAGAATGGGGTACATCTGATTGCTGGGGGTGTCGAGGGCAAACAAACCTGCAATCTCATCCCATAAATCTCACTTTCCTATCCTGAAGCACTTTTAACTATATATCTTAAAACAAGATCTGCATCAGTGTAAATTTTTTTCTTTGTCTGACTGTTGAAACTTCTGAATCCTTTTTGCTTGAGGGGTGTGAAAAAAATTCCTCTTGCAGCAATGGCAGATCTCTGCTTGTAAAAATGACAGAATATTATAAATTCAATGCATTGTGTGACATGGCAACAGAACTTTTACCCTAGATTTCCTTAAAAATGAATGTATTAGAAAATGTCATTATCAGCAGGCCATTTATAACCAGAAATATTTTCTTACAACTTAGTGCTCCTTATATCTTCAGATTAGGCACTTGTAAAATAGGCCATTATGTGTAATAAAAAGCATTTAATGAAACTTTCATTTGGAGGACATTGAATTCAAGAGACTTAACGTTGACACTGACAAATGTCTCACAAGAGTTGATTTGCATGGAAACCACTGGGGTCTCTTTTTAGTTCCTGTAGCAAACCAGAACAGTGATTTTATCATTTCAAAGTCATTTATATTAGCCTGGAGCTACATGACACAATGCCAGTGCTTAGGATTGTAGCAGTACATCATCTGCATAAGTGGCATAACTTTCACTGCTGTGATAATCATTCCCAGAACCTATATCAAACACATAAACCTGTTTCAATAATAAAAGAAAAAAAGTCTAATTGATCCATTATTTCCCAGAAAAACTTTTATTATTATGTAGCACGTAGTTATCTGGGTGGAGAAACAGACTGAAAAGTATGGTATACTGGTTGGATCATCATTTTGCATATATTTTAGTGGAGAAGATGTTTCTATTGCAGTTTTTCACAGTTATGTACAACAACCAAGTAATAAATCCAATTCACTTATAAATTTATAGCAGGTAACTCTCCTCATTGCAATGAAGAAAATATTCTAGAATCTAATTAATATTCTAAAATGGAAGCACTGTGTCCATTGGACAGACTCTGAATTTAAATTTTTATTTGAAAACTGTTATATGACCCACCTAGCAAACAAACAAAAAGGACAAATAGGAAAATCAGTGCAAATGTATAGCCTTCAAAAAGTAGAATGAGCAATAAATACATTCTGATGTTAATATCACAGGGTTAGATTTACTAACCACCTAGACTTCTGAGAAAGAATTTATATAAATACCCCCTCTATTATAAGGATTTATATTTGAAGTTCATCTTTGCAAAAGTCTATTGCAGTAGACAGCCTCTTTACTTAAAAATGCTCCCTAAAGCAGTGACTTTTCTTCTATAAATCACTCCAACTGCCACAGAAACTGAAATGAGATTTTAAGTCCATGATAGCAGTTCTCAATAACATTCAGATTCTTTTGCTAAGAACAATTAATTTGAGATTTTTAAAAATTATTTGATGGCTTAAATGTTTCAGATTTCATGGGAGGCAAGAGCTTCTTGTTGCAGTATAGATCTGTGCTTTCTGGAGTGGAACAATGTGGGATCTTTCCAGCAAAACCAGGGGTCTTCTGGTTGGTTGGAGATCACAACATTTGGCAACACAAATGTGACAGTTTGTAACTCATCTTCCCTGATAGACACTCTTTCAGCATCACCCTAGCAGAGTATGTTAGATAGCCTTATCTTAGGCCCTTCTTCATGCAGCACATATTCTCAATTCTATCACATAAAGAACAAGCAAAACCTAACAAAGTGGTTTTGTGTAGTGTTCTCAGTATCTGGACAGATATAAAAATACCAGATTTAAAAACAAACAAACAAACAAAAATGTTAAACAATTGCAGAATTACTTCAGTCCTAAAAAGTTGTTTTCCCTTCTGATGGTTTCCCTCAATCTAAATCCTTAACTGACAGGGAAACGTCATGTCACAGTGTTTAAGAACAGCTTTTGATGGTGCTGACTGAGATAAACAAATAAGAAGAATGATATAAATAAATAAACAAGAACGATCCCAAATGTCAAGCCTATGATTAAAACTAGCTTTGCTACATATCATGTATAAAGCTAAGTGCCAGAAGTGTGGTCTGGGCTATTTTAAGGATGGAAGGCAGCAAGAGGGAGAAGGACTGTTCCAAATTACCACATTATTATTAACTACATTGTTAAGTTCTCTCTGTTTCATTTATATCCTTTCAAAGCTAAATGGATTTTAATGTATGAATTTTTCCTAGTATCTGTGTCTCCCAAGTATTCATGCATGTCTCAGTGCTGTTTAAATAGTGGCTATAATGGGTACAATTATGTTTTTAACATTTCTAGTGTCTGCACCTTAACTTAGTAAAAATCACTGAAAGGATTCTTCAGAAAAATCATCCTGCCTTGGTGCAACAACACATGTGAGCAGGTTTTTCTCTTATGACAGCTTTTGCTTGAAGGAGATGAATAAGCAAGGTAACATAGAAGAGGGAGTGATATGTTAGCAGCACTGTCAGGGGAGTGTCCCCCATCTACCCATGTGTGTAATCGTTTTGCTCTAGCTATCAGTCATTTTTCCTATGCACCACTCCACAGTATTTGCTTGGAACGAAATCCTGCTTTTAGAACCTTTTATTGTGAGTCACTGCCTCTGGAAATTGACATCAGGGCTTTTTTTAATTATTTATTTCAGGCCTATGACTTTTACTAAGAGCTGACCCAACATTTGGTGTAGCACAAACTTGTCATCACGAATTTTAATTATTTTCTTATGGAGATATTTCTTATTGACTAATACCCCAAAAGCACTTTGGCAACTCTGCAAAATATGCATAGCATGTCAGGGAATCAAATAGAGTCTTTATAATCATGTTTTTATCATAACTTAGAGAGAGAAAGCAGAGGCACTGTATGAACCACTGGCTCTGTGGGGAAGTAACAGCTGATTTTCAGACCCACAACAGGCTGCAAAGCATAGCATGAGACTTTGTATGTGTTAAGCCTACTTACATTATTACATAGAATACTGTGTTGGGCAGCAGCTGTAAAAATGAACAGGGATATCTTGCAGTATTTGCCGAGACAAAGCTGGTTTTGAAGCCAAATGGCATTATGCCTGAACAAGACCCAAATCTGGACAAATAGTTACATTCCTCTAATTCTTCAGTGTTTGCCCTGTGTGCCCATGGTATGAGGTGCAGTACTTATAAGAAAGAGGCTTCACTTTGTCAAGGTGGAGGGTGTTCATATTGCTGAGTATTTGCTTAAAACAGGATTTACTTTCTCTCCCCTTTACTAGTTCCCTGCAGTTTGCCTCCTGCTGATGGAGGATCTTTCCCTAGTGAAGGTATTTTTCCCCAAGTGTGAAATTGATTCCAGCTGACAACAGACTGTGTCAATCACTTCCCACTTTTGTCATCTTCAAAGACTCCTCTTCCCTGTATTTAAATTGTATTTTCATAATTGAAAATTGCTTTCAGATGACTTAATGAATTCCTTCACTTTATTAAAAGGCTGAAAGCAGATGAAATACTGCAGCTTTCAGATTCAGTGTATTTTTATAAGGGAGATTTAGCAGAAACTCCTTCAACAACAGCAACAAATTTTCTGCATTAAGACAAGCCTTCTAAAGAAGCAAATCAGAGTGCTAGAAATGCCATTTCCCACAAGCACCTTTGCAAGAAAACAAGTGCTAAGCTATATTTGACCTTATGGATATACTTTTAATGCTTTTAAATTGCTGGAGTTGCCATCAGTCTCCAAACAGCTAATGTTAGCTATTGATCAACTGAGAGCCATATTCTTTCCTGTTGATGTAATGGTGCATCTTCCATTGTGGTATCTCTTTATAAGGATAAGGTTGACCCTAGAAAGCATAAATGTTGATGGCAAAATATACTGTGTAATTTTTATTAGTTATCTACAATTAATCTTATGATATTAAGTAGAGAGAAGCATAAACTGTTTTCATATGCTGATACCCCAGATCATTGAGGCTTGAAATGCAGACTTGCACAGCAAAGTAGTGGTTGCTAAATACAGATGAACTATGAAATCATCTGAAGCTTTGTTTTCGAGACACTGCAGTGCAAATGTTTACTGAAATCTTTGTGTCATTTATCCTGGTAGTTTATTCAAATGTCTTTAACTATTGTCTTTTTTCTGTGAACTACAGTTTCTTTACATTCTAAAAATAAATAGCAATATCCATATTTGGAAATAAGAGGTTTCCAAATCTTAATACTGTTTAATTTACTGGGTTTTGGGTTTTTGTGTTTTTTTGGTTTTTTTGTTTTAAAGAATCTGGACAGTGAATTGGTATGTTCATTTGTGCTTCAATACATGGATAAAAGACAATTAGTATCCCATGGATTATAATGAATCAGACTGATATACCAGGCCCAGTTATCTATCTGCTCAAATATATACAGCTCTAGAATAACTCCTCTGAGTCAAGGAAGTTATCCCAGTTTTGTCCTGGTATGCATGATGTGAGAAACAGTACTGTGTTTTAGTGCATAAATGCTATTGCCCCTTTACTGACCTGGATTTGCATTGCACTCCCACTTTTTCATGTAGTAGGATGGACAGAGTATTCATATTTGAGTCCCTTTGTACAGTGGACTTTATCAGTGCATAAAATTCCAAAAAGGGAGAGGGGAAAATGAAGAAAGTGTGTAGGTGAGTAAATTAGACTTAACATATACAGCCTAGCAATGACATAATTTTGTTTCAACTTGAGGCTATCTTACATATTCCCTGACACAACAGAATTATATATAGGTTTTTTAACGTACACTTTGGTAAGTGTAACTTTATACCACCATGGCCTTCAAAATACTTCTTTCTGGTTCAAATTATGAGAGCTAAAATTACAGCCAAGCACAACACTCCAGCTCCATGAAATGGGGAAAAGTAGTAATTTGTTTCACAGGTTTGTCATGGCTAAATAATGGTGTGATAAAAATAATCCACGTGCTATGATGCAAAGCAGCTCAGTAGTATAAATAGCGGGGTTTTGAGGGGAAAAAAGTGATTAATGTTTCAAGTAACAATAATGAATATCTGACTCAGGACATCCAGGGTATATGACATGAAGTGTTAGGATAATCTCTGGACCAAATTGAGCCTGATCAGGGATGACACATTAGCTTTATATCCTCTCCCAGTTTATTGCAGAAAAGGTCTAACAAAAATAAGAAAAGATCTGTGCTTTTCTATTTGCTTTTTCTTAAATCTCACAAAGCTGAGATGTCTTAGAGGTATAGCACACATCTCACAGTTGAAAAGGCTTTAGTGGCTCTACGCCATCTTTCAAAATATCACTTCTAAGTTGCAGAGTAATATAATTTAAGGCTGTCTTGTGGTACCATCCACATCAAAACATATTTTTAAAGAAGTGTTAGGGCTTCCTGCATTTGCAGAGTCCTTTCCTTCTAAGCCTAGAACTTCTAGCAGTAGTGACACTCAAGACTAGGGGTGAGATTCTTCTGTAGATGTGTCTTACCGAGTCTCTGATGAATTTACTATTGCTGGGGCTCCAGCTGAGGAAAACTTAATTTGGTTTCTTTGTGTGAGGAAATCTGTAGGACACTTAGATCTCCCCACCCAAGATCCACGCAAATTATATGAACAAGAACTTGTCCTGTATATTCAGGCTTTTCCCTGCCACAAGTTTTGCAGCTCAAAGATTTGTCTCGATTATATCTTTGTTCAGAAATAGCATGGATGATTTTCAGAGGCAGACTTTGGGACCTGCTCACAAGTAGTGACAAATCTGTAGGTGTCCTTGATGTCACTCCAGCCCTTTTGCACAGCTGTGGAGTGACAGGCCAAACACATGCCTTTAATGCTGAAGTTCTGTATGGACACCTCCAAATTTATGGAAGCAGCTGTTTCAGGTTGCTTTTCTGGGGATAGAGCCTTGTGACCAAGACTAACCACAAAAAGCAAGGTGCTTCCTTCTCCAGCAGGCCCTTTTCATCTGCAGTAAAATTCAGAAATAGGAAAACCTGAATTCCTTACATCTCTCACCTATACAGATGTTGAAATTTAGTGAAAACTCCTACACAACAAAACCTGCAGACAAGACCAGGAGATAAACTCAGAGGCTTCCTGTCACTGTTCTGCTGAATGGGCACTAAAGTGGCCTGGCACCATGTTACAAGCTAACTCCATCCAGCAGCAAACCTGGTGTATGGTGTTGTCTGTAATAAACATTTGAGACAGGAATCATCTCATTTGAGACAGGGCAGTTCCACCCCTTCAGAGCTGCTGTCCAGAGCCAGACACCTAAGCTTCTTTGAAAGAGAAGTGAGGGAGACATTTTGATTCCATAGTGCCTTCCATTTAAGGTCTTGATTGTATGAGATGTGATGAGCAGCTTATTAATGCAGAAAGCTCATGTTCCCACTGATTTTCATTCTGATACCAAACATATTTTTGTGCTTTTTTTTTTCCCCTCTGGGGTTGTATTTAAATGGATCTTCATTTGCTTCATTAAATTGGAAATGAATGGTGAGTGCTCTGTCTGGTACTGAGGCCCTTTTGTTGGGAAGGGAAATAAGATAAGAGAGCTGTTATGTTCATCTCTCTGCAAAACCACATCTTTAAGCATTTATCTTGTCCAGCATGAATTATCCATGGGAAGGACCCACAACTCTCCATGGGCTCTGGATGCAATCTACCCTGGGTCATATGTAACCCTAAGAAATCTACATTAAAATTAGCTTCTTTCCCCATTATTTGACTAGGACATAACAGTACTGATCATGCATACTAGTTCATGCATGGATATTGGTTCAAAGAAAGCAAAATCATGGTGTTTTTTCACTCTGTTCTTACCAGTTCTTCAGATGCACATAGTGGTGGAAAACAAGAAAGACAAATGGAAAAACTAAGCAGACATTCTAGAATAGGATCTTGTAGATACAGCACCTGACCCTGCATGTTATTTGTCACTGAAGTAATTATTTTCCACCTTTTGAGTTTTTTGTTCCAAAAACTGTAATTATAAGAGATAGTCAAGGAGAAAACACTCAAGTCATGAAGCAGGGAAGTCAAGTGGTATGAAATGCCATGCTGTTGTGGTTGTGTTGGTAAGCTACATTTGAATATGCATCTATTGGAACTTATCTGTAAATCATTTAAAAATTGCTTAAGAAAGGCAGCCTCATTTACCAGACTACATGAAAAAAAAGCAAGCATATAAGTGATCTATAATTTAGGTTTCACAAAACTTTAAGAAACTAATGTGTTTAACAGAATCTATGAAAAAAAAAAAAAATGAGGGAAATGTCAAAGTCACTCCACTCTTCAATTCTTATATTCTCACTATCATTGTAGCTGTGGCATTGATTTTAGGTGGAATGTGGGGAATTTCATGCTCTCATACTGTTCCTCCTGCTGTAAAAGTTTTTTGTTTTTTGTTTTTATCGTGTTGCTAAAAAATTTAGAAGTTAAGTAATCCTGAAAACAAGATTTTATTCTATATTATATGTTTTAAAATGGATTATGCTAACTGTCTTCCTGAGTGATTGCAATCCCTTTTTTTTTTTTTCCTACAGGAGGGTTAAATACAACAAAATAGAGATTCTCTTATAGTTTCATGTTATTTAAAGACTTACTTCTGGCATCAGAAAAATAAATGTGTGTAGGCATAGACAGTCACTTGCTATAGACATTAATATGAAGCTAGAGAGGGCAAGAAAGAATATAATGAGAAAAATCTTTTTAAATAAATGAGTGTGGAAAACTAGGGAAATCAAAAATCATGGATTTTATTTTTCTTTTATTGATGTTGCTTTGATTTATATACTAAGAAATATTACTTACACATCAGGAGAACAATCATAGCATGAGTTACAGTGGATGTAGCTTAATTAGGGAAATACAGATAGGATTTTTTTTTCCAGTCAGAACCTTAGGGAAGTTCAGGAAGGTATTATCAGGAACTATTCATTAAAATAATCAAAGATTTCATTATTTCTTATAGATGACTAAAAGCTTCTGGGTGGAATGAAGCTTGAAGTCTCCTTATGACACAGGAAATAACATAATGCATAACTTTAAGGCCTAACCCCGAAGTAATTTTTGTAGCTATAATTTTAAAATTATACTTTACACATTCATCCTGCAATTTCCAGACAAATCTTTTGTGTTTTATGACATATTAAATTTCATTAAATTTTATAACTAGACTTTTCAAATAATCTTTTCTTAGGTATTGTTTTATTTCCTTAATTTCTACATTGCACATGCTCTTTATTGATGGAGAAAAATAAAAAATTGGAGAAGTTTTCTAACTGTAAAACAGATTTCAAACAAACTTCCAAGCAGCTTTCATCTACTGCCATGATATCAATTGTTGAGGTCTAGTAATGGCATAGTTACGTTGAAATATGTGTAGCATTACTACAGATCAA
Organism: Phaethornis superciliosus; assembly: GCA_023637945.1. Lineage (NCBI taxonomy): Eukaryota > Metazoa > Chordata > Aves > Apodiformes > Trochilidae > Phaethornis > Phaethornis superciliosus. Next base: position 187,543,312 of record JAJQWJ010000001.1, read on the forward strand.
GTACATACTATACTTCTTCTCTATGTATATATGTCATCATTTTTAAGAAAATTAAATTAAAAATGAAAGATCCATTACTGAAAATCTTACATTTACTCCAATTTCATGCATTATGTGCAAGAGAAAGCCATTGAGCTGATAAAATTATTTGAATCATCTTTTCCTAAATGAAGGAATAATGGTAAAACAATAGGAAGTAATAATCCATGATGCAATAAAATTTCATTGACTTTTAATTTGCATCCTTTCTTCCAATAAATGTATTCCATTTTCCAAATCAGCAGAATAGCACATATCTTAACTGCTATCTAATTTTAAGGCTATGCTTTGACAAAGATAACATTGTTTTAATATCCTTCTATGCACCATCAGCAAACTCCTAATAAAGGCCTGTAGGCATTTGGAAACAGATTCTCTTCTCATTTACACCACTGCAAACTCTCTTCATTAAAATTAATTGAAAGGAGAATTTAGCCCTTGAGTGTAAATTGAGTTTATGAAAGACTGTTAAACCTGACAATATGAATTTTCTTCAGGATGAAACTCATTAGATGCTATTTCAACCTGATAAGAACTATTTATAAATTTGTTTTTTTTTTCTTTGTATCTTATTGCATAGTTTCGAAAAATTCACTTATAGTTGCTCTAAAAACTATTCATTTAGAGCAAAGCAAGTGACGTCTGTCTTCTGTCACACCCCTGCAAATCAAAGGGAGTTTAAGAAACACCGAGAAATGGCATAAATTCTCATTAATTCTCAGAATATGTTATCAAATGCAAAGTTATTGCAATCTATTCAATGTTCAGTTCAGGATGAACTACTGTTCTAAGTCAAATTATATTTTAATACTTTTATTTAGAAGTTGGATACATTTTATCTAGTCTGGGACTGGAGCTTTGGACTTCCTTCCTTTAACAGAGAGAGACAGGTATCTCCTAAAGATGCTGATCTTAAGGAGGGACTGCACTGCCTGCTAGAGAGGTGTCTCTCTCTCTCGAGTGTGTGCCTAGATAACTAGTTTAGACTAAAGTCAAGTAAGAATAATGCAACTGTTAGTACTTTTTTCCATTAGTTTGCAGTTGGCAGAGGCTGGAGATTACATCAGAAACACAAAATTCATCTGGAAGAAGAAACAAAATTATCTCAACTGTAAGAGACAAGCATGGGATTGCATAGAATATACACTAAAAATCAAATTAAAAGATATTTTTTAAGATTCTCAAGATTTCAAAGGTAGTCTTGTAGATTATTTCTTTTAGAAAGCATATGAGAGTATCTTTTTAAAAGTCTGAAGACTACAGTTACATTTCAGAGTTTACAGTTAATTTGATTTTGCTATCTGAAGCTTGATTTTCAAAGGAGTGTTTTCAGTAAGATTAATATGTGGGACTGACAAGATAGCAACTTCCAACCACCATATTTATAGTAGCTTGAAGATGGGAATTCACCCAGTGTTTATCTTTTGTTTTCTTAGACTGCTACAGCACAGAGTAATGAGACAGTGAGATTGTTTTGGATAATTACTCCTGGCACCCTAGTCAATTCAAGACGACTATGTATCATCTATTACTTTTATCACCATACAAATTCATTAATTTAATCCAGAACTTGTTTGTTGGTGGTTTTTTGTTTGTTTTTGTCTGTTTGGGTTTTGGGGTTTTTTTGTTTGTTTTGTTTTGGGGGTTTTGCTTGTTTTGTTTTGGGGTTTTTTTGGTGTTTTTTTCTTGGTTTTGTTGGGGTTTTCCCCCGTAGTCAATTAATTTGCCACTAATGGCAGTCAGAACACAAGAACTGATAGAAGAGTGTGAAAGGGGATTTATATGCCTGTAAATCATGTCACTGAAAGCACACTTAGTGGTTCAAGAGCTTCTCTTAAGGACAGATACAATTGTATGTGTAAACTGACCACATGTAGTAAAACTGACCCCACGTTTGACCCTGTTTAATAAAATTTGGGCAGGCACAGAATAGCACAATTGACTGAATGTACATGGTGGAGTAATTCCACTGCAGAGACCAAATGTAAGTCAGAGCTAGGAAGAAATGAATGCAGAGCATTTAGTTATACTGAAAGCAAAAACATTAAAGCCTGCCGAGAATGTGAAGGTGAGCACTGATGGAGCCAGACAATAAAATTGTAAATGGAAAGCATAGAGAATGCACAGCTTTACAACAGCAAGAGAAGGATTTTTCACAATCTAAGCTCTTGGGTTCAAAATTGCACATCAGATCAACCTCTGGATAAATTATATATTCAATGTTTATCCACAGTCTTGCTAATTAAAAACTTTGACATTACTGGAAAATTACATACTCCTGCTTGCCATTTAGTAAAATTATCTTGTTTTCAAGATAATGTTTCTCTGTTCTATTTCCCTTGGTCAAGATTCCAGGAATTTGGCAACTGAGTCACTCTCTGTACAATGCTTAACACTGTATTACTTTTGTTCCCTCTTGTTTGACACAGGACTAGATGTGTAGATGTTTTTGTGACTTTTGAGAGTATAAATCCGAGGAATTTCTTAATGTCTTAAGCTAGGCTCTGCCCTTCCTATCATTTTTCCTTTATTAATCTGAATTATAGTATTCTCCTTTTTTAGGGGCAAATACAAAAAGCTTAAAAGATGAAGGAGGAAGGGTGAAGCTATGGCTGTGGGTGATGAGTTCAGAGGGATAAAGCAGTAACCTACTCAGTGTAACATATAAGAAAAGTTAAAATTAATAAGACTGGGTCAGAGACAAGGAAAAAACATTTCTTTGGAATAAGTACTAAAATGAGATCAGGGTTCAGTCACAGGCTCACTTTTAGGATAATGAATACTTTAGCACTCTCTTTTGCCCCACTAACCAAACCCAAAGACATCTGCAATTGTCTCTATAATACTTCCTAAAACATTCTTTTTTCTCTACTGATAAAACCAAAACTCTGCTTGTGCCTTATTTTAGTTTCATGATCTGTAGCTTTATTGCTTTCAAATCTGAAAAAAATTGCCAGTAAATTCCTCTTTCTTATTAATTTGTGTGTTGTTTGTTTTATTGGGGAAAAACATAAAAAGAAGGGGAAAAAACTATTCAATAAAGTTAGGTTACCATGAACCTCCATGATCTCTTTTCTTTTCCATCTGTCTTGCATCATGAAAATCCATGTGTCCATTGAATGACAGCAGATGGGATCTGGCCAGAATCCAATCATGATCATGGGAATCCTGTGGTGTAAGGCAAATAGATTTCAGTTGCAAAGTGGCACCTTACCAGTCTGCTCAGTTCTTAAGTGGCCAAGAAGTCACTGAAGTTTTTAAAGTTTCATAAGTAACCTAAGCTCAAAATAACTCAGTAGACATGTCTCACATATTTAGATATCTTCTTGATGGAAATCCCAGCTGCTGCACAATCAGAATCTTTTATTGTGTGGTTCGTTACACTTATATAGTATCCAAATATCTACTGATTGATCTGCAATTTGCACCTCAAAGCGCTCTTTCTACTAACATAAAACCTTATCTACCCGTTCCCAATGGAGGCACCTGGTACCAGGAAGTAACATTGTCCAGATGGCAAATTCCTTAGGTTATTTACAGATCTTTATTCTTCTTCAGGGTCAGGCAGTAACCAGGGAATTCACAACACTCCTCTCTCTCACACAGGCCTGCTCCTCTGCTGGTCTCTTACATCTTCTAATGACAAATTTCTGCTGAAACAATTCTCACACAAAATGCAAGACTGTCACATATTTTTCTATTTAGACATGGGACTAACAACGGATTTGAGCCTTGATCCTTAATTGTGCCACTGACAAAATGTGAATCTTCAAAATCATCAGCTCACATCTCTGAACTTCTTATTAATTTTTGTTCACCTGTCTTCTCCATAAAACTGTAAGCTCTCTGCAGAAGTGATCTGCTGAAAATGCCTTATATATGTAGACAGTGATTTCTAATGGGCACTGAGGTGTAACATACTGAACTAACAAAAAGTGCACCTCATCTCTCTTGTTTCTGGGAGCTCTTGAATACTCATTTTCAGGCCCAGTTTCCCTGTGAACCTTGATTTAAAGGGGATGGAGTAATTAATTAGTTAGTCATGTGTAAACATTCTACATCCAAACAATGACATCTGGGGGCATTTTTCTGAACTGTCCTCTATCAACAGCATTGTAAACAATATCCTGTGCAAGTTAAACCAATTGTCTTCAGATTAATGCTGTTTGGATTATGTTTCATTGCAAAGTCTTCCAAAGAAAAGGTATTTCTCCAGTTATAAATACCAGACTGGAGAAAGCAGGTACTGAAATGTCTGGTCTTTTCATAAAGATAAAATCCATCAAATATGTTGCTTTCCCCTAGTAATTAATTTAATTATTATTGTAATATGTTTAGTCAGACTTATGAAAGTATATACTTTGCCAGGAGGTTTAATTGTTTAAGAGTTACTTTCTGGAGGTTTTTGTAAATATGTAGTCAATAGCACTCATGCCTGCATAAACAATATTGATTTCAACCTCTCACTGTGGTAAACTATTCTAAATCCTCTTGGGTTTGTTTTTTTGTTTTGTTTTCTTTTTTATTTCCTATAGTAACATAATAACTCTTAAGACTTTCATAAAAGCAAACAGAAGCAAAATATAACTAAAATTTAATATCTTTACATATACTTAGCAGTCTGGAGCATAATGTTTGGGTATTGTGAGAGGACTAAGCACTGGGAAAGGAAAGAAACTGTGTAATTTAAAGAGTAAGTCTGGACTGAGGATCACATATCTTTTTTAAACCTACTTATTTTGATCCTGCAGCACCTTTGTGATTCATTCACAGTCAGACCTGTAGTAGAGGGTGAAAGACACAATGTGATATTATTTGTCAGTTATCTCTTGGAAGATTATCTGGATTGCAGGCGGTTACTTACAGACATCATGGTTAATCATGGCTGAGTTTGTGGATAGTTTGGGGGGACTGGAAGGGCAGTATGAAGAACTAAATTTATCAGATGTATCATTTAGGTTAAAAAATGAAAATTTTTCTTTGAGTACATCTTTAATTTAATGCTTGCCTTGATGACATCCAGGAAATTAAGAACACCAGAACAATTAATTAACACCTTAGATTTTTCTCTCTAACACAGAAAAGCAAAACTGGGAGGAAGGCCTTCCAGTGCAGCACCAAGTCCCTTTCTCAGAACCTGTAGAATCATCCTTTAGTGAACCAACCCTAAGGAAAATAAATGTCTCAGTAAACTAGGATGTGGATAAGCCAGACCTATTAAACCTTCAGCCCAGGCCAAAGGTCAGACGAAAGGCTGATGTTTTTATCCAAGCACAAGGTAGGACTCACAGCAACCTGGATATTCATACCATCCATTAAATACTTCAGGTATTTTTTTCTTGTGCCCTGTGGTAGTCAAATATTCCTGCAAAGTAAGGCTATTTCATCCAACTCTATTTCTGATGAGAAAGTTTGAACAGCAAACAAAGGACAGAATTTGTCCTGAACACAGGACCTAAATGTGCTCTAAATGTGTGTGAGCAGTGGGTCAGGTCAGAGGGAAGACTGGTAGTTCCTGAAATATTGTAAGCCAAGTGTAGGTAAGTTACTTTATTAAAAAACTCAGCTGTCTCCTATATAACTCAGAAGCCAAGGATGGGGAATATGTTTTCAAAGAGATAACAATCCACATCCTCATGATAGTCCTTTGCCTACTGATAATTTTGAGATTAAGAATAGAGTTAGAGACAGGAAAATAAGGATCTGTACCTCTTACTGATCACTTATGAAGTGTCAGTGTAACGTACTTTGTATCGATTCTATATTCACCTCTAAGTGGTATAAAATAGGAAGGGCTTACCTGCCAGCTGGCTTTGTTTTGTATTTCTTGAATACTGTACAGCTCACAGACTAGGCTATAGATTGATTTCTGCTGAGGTCCGTAATTTATATTAGGTTTTTCAATAGGTACTGGACACCTGTCTGTGGTTAATGGTAGAGTTAAAGATTATATAAAAAAAAGAACTGGGTTGCTGATTTTAGACCTGGACCTGATGTTTCCAGCAGAGAACAGAGTGAGCTTTGTTTCCTGAAAGTGCAAGCCTTGCAAAAGTAGTTATAGTTAGAACTTTAAAAGGTCGGTATTTGGGTATGACTCTGAAAGGAATATTAAAGGGTCAAATCTATTGCATTTAGGATATAGGTTGAAAACAGATGTATCTAACAAAAAAAAATAAATCTAGAATAAGGGCTGCTCTCACTGCAAATTTATTGCTTTTTCTTAAAGTTTGGAAACAAAGACTGTAGGTAAGTGCATTTACTTACTTGAAACTAATTTCACAAGCCCTGATGACATGTTTTATCTAAGGCTTGTCACTTCACTTGGGTTTATTCTGCAAGTATTAGTCACCTGGCTGTTTAGCATCCTGGTTGTTCTTAGGTGGTTATAGTTCTCCCCTTAGGTTTATAGTTAAAAGATTTAGAACTAGAAAAGATGAAAATACTAAACTACTTCCTGATCCTCTATTGACCACTGGTACCAATTCAAGTTAGTTGACAACACTGGCTTATCTGTACTTTATCTGCAAGTGTTGTTCTGCAGTAAAGACTTTCCTTTATCCAGAACCACATTAGGTGTAGGATTTCAAAATAAGACTGTTCATGGACAGTGCTATAAAGATTACTGATCTCTGATGATATTTATTGATGTATCTGAATTCTTGATTTTAAATTACATTTAATAAGGGTTGCCTTTAGTGTGAAATCATGGATTCCTTGAGATAGAGTCCAGAACCTTGCCATCAAATATGCTAGGTCTTTCTTCTCCCTCTTTGCTTCTGTTCCCCTCTCCCATCATCTTCCCATTCTGCTCTTCATGCATTCAGTCTCTTCCCCTACAATGAGCCTGGTACTCCTCTGTGAGGCAGTTGAACTACTTCATCCAGAAAGAAGTCATCGGTTAGGAACTGTGCTTGTATTCTGCTGACTTTCTGAAGATCTGACAAGTGACAAAGCCAGCATTAGAATCATGACCAGGAGCAATGATGGAGAAGGGACCTGATAGGAACACACCTCTTTCTCCTCAGCCATGGCATCAAGCTATGTCAGTTTTAAGGACTTCCTGAGCTACAGCAAACATTTGCATCAGAGATAGAAAAGGATAAATTGGAGGGGGAAAAAATGAAATTTTAGGGTCTGAATGAATGCATTCTGTATGGTCTAAAGTTCCTTCAGTTGAAACCTGCTCTCTGGAAAACATTCCTTCCCATATCCTTAGTGTTTCTGCTATTTTGGAAAGACTCTTTCAACCATCACCACTATTTTCTTTGTTAACTAAAAAAATAACACTATACTAGAGGATCTGAATATACATTTTAAAAAGGACATCTGTGCAGTGTATGTACATTTGACTGAAGTCACATTTTCTCACTCTTAAAATTCAGGGGGAAAGAATTTTTCTTCCTCAAATCATAATTACAACAAGAATGCTGAATGCTTTTTTTACCACCATTATTTTCCTCAAAACAAAATAATCTATCTCGGTCTAATTAACATAAGACTCACAGGCAAATGTCTATTCTTAAGTTAGTAAGCAGCAGGTCCATCAAGTGCCACCACTGGATGCTGCCCCATGCTAGCAAATCCCTGTGTCTTTCTGTATCTGGGGTGAGAGGTCACATATATGATGCAGTTATTCCCTAGCTCTGTCTACCATGTGTGATGCAAAAAAATGTCCTTTTGTCTGCAGCCAAGCAATGTTCAGCACACTGGTCTAAGAGATCTTATTTGTTGGTCTATTCTTTACATTGACTGCAGCCTCACCCCCATCTGATTTGTCACGGTAACTGTGTCTCCTGAGTATATGATTAGTATGTCTTCCACTATGTTGCTAGTGCCTGCCCAATTAAAGGCAACTCTGTAAGATAAATCATAAATGTAATATGCTGAGGTCCAGCAGATTATGAAACAGTCCAATGCTGCAGGTTTCGCTTCACTGAAGTTTTAATCCACAGTTATATGGTGAGTGGGGAAATTTCTACTACAGCTGTGGGCTTTTTTACACCTTTGGCCCTGTGAACTTCACTACCCTCATTCACAGTTCCTCAGCATTATTTTGTGCTGCTCAGATTCTTTTCTGTAGCCCATTTATTTTTATTTTATTAGGAGGAGGTGGTGCTTTTCTGAAGGTAGAAAACCAGAAGGATCAATGGCTCTAAATTAATGAATCTCTAGATATATGTAGGAAAACAGCACATTTACCTGGCTACATTGTACTTGATCAGCTAAGGGGGGGTTCTGAACTGGATGTCATTCTGTATGTTTTGCAGCTTTTCAAGCATTTAATTTCCATGTGCTTGTCCTAAACCAATGGAAATTTTGGCTGCACTTTCTTTCACAGGGTAGTACACAGTGCTATCTCTTGTTTTGTGAAAAACGACTTATTTTTTGTCTGTTTGAAAATAACTTCTAGTATTATTATTTGGATATCCCAAGTTCTTGTCTTTAAAGAGAGTGAGAAACAATTGACTTGTAGCTTCTCCATTCAACTCAAAATTTTATAGAAGCTTATTATATCTCCTCTGGAGTCTTCTGCTTGGAGGACTAAAAAATCCTCACCTTTTTAGGAGCTATCTCTAGAACAATCTTTTATATTTTTTAACCTTTGCTGCCTTCTCTCAGCTATATCTATGCCTCTTTTTTCAATGGAGGGGAAAGCACCATGCACAATGCATCAAGGGCTTCTGAATCAAAGTTGACCAATTTGTATCAACAACTACCATCTTGCTCAGTCTTTGCGACCTTCAATGGAAGAGGCAGATGATCCCACATAGAAACTCTTTTCTTTGTATCAATTTTATTGCTCTTTCCTACTTTTTATTTTTCACAATGGCCAAAGCTGCCAAACAAGCCATCACAGACCTCAAAGGATGGAAAGGACAAGCCCTGAGGTGTAAATGAATTTCAGTTGAATGCCCAGATGTGCAAACTACAGCACTTACGACCTCAAAACCTTGGATACTACCATGTTACAGAAAACAGCATACTGAAAATGCCTTGAATTTGACACAAGGAAATAAAATGGATGAAATTGCTGTTATCAAAATGAAGTGAAAGTGGACAAAAAAATGTGTGAAGACGAAGGGGGAAAACTCAACAAGGACTCTGAGTTTACAGTTTGAAGTTGAAATTGCTTCAGCATTCTTCACAAGATAAAGAGCAATAAAATCTCAAAGACACCTACAGTCCATCAGTACTAAGCTAAAAATAGTCCAAGGGACTAATCATATAAAGAGATATTTTGCAAGAGAAGAAGCAATGAAAGCTACTCCCAAAATACATGTCTGGCTAGAAAATGTTTTCATCTGTTTTACTAAAAGAGTAATTATTTCTCAATTTCTTTATACTGCCTTAGGAATCATCTGTTCTGTTCACATTTCCCTGGATGCAGTTTCTACAGTAGTATACGGGTGGGAGTGAGGGAAGACATTTTCTATGGAACTCGAAACAACATTTGGTTTTGACCCATATGTGGGTATGTCAAACACTAACCTAAGAAAAATTATTATTTTTATTGTCAATACAACCTTTTTACTAATTTCAACACTCACATGCTTTCTAGCATTACATGCTAATGTGTTCTGTCCTGCAGGTTTTGTCACATTTAACAATATGCATATTATCCCCCCGACTACTGTAATTTTTCCTGTATTTAAACTAATGAATGTGTAAACACATGTGCAAAGTGAAGACAGCTGTCATTTGGTTTTTTACTTTCAAAGTCATAGCCTAAATACTGGAAACAGAGATTTCCGAAGCTCAGTTTTCACAGTATGATTTGTTCTATATTTTCATAGTCTGGAGAGGAATAAAGCAAATATTTTAGTTTGGAGGGGAGCTGAAATCCATCTGTGAGTGGGAAATAACATTGCACTTCCTCATCATCAGAGCAACTTCCCCAGAGTCTGTTGTTGGAACTGACAGCAGTCAAGCTGCTGGTACTCACAGTACACAGAATGACAAACATTACTTGCCTAGCAACTGCAGAGCCCATTTTCTTATGAAGCAAAGCCTAAATCTCATTTTTGCACCTGTTCAGAAAGAATGCATTTTTCTTAGTATCTGACTTGCAGAAGCACATAACTGTCTTTTGCCAGCTTCATATCATGCCAGATTTCTTGTGATGTTCTTTATCCCAAAATCTGTCTTGGCAAGATGCAGAAATAAATGTTATGTTTAGGCATCACCTGTGAAGGGATTAAGAATGACTGAGATATAGGATTCCCACTACCAGGGTTTAAATTAATCTCTCAAATGGGATATGCAAGTTTTCACATCAGGCTTGAATGCAGCTAATGCAGAAGACGAACCATTCACCCAGTTCTACCAATGCTGTAACCCAACGTAAATCAAAAACATCACCATAGAGTTATTTGTGCAAAACCCATGAAAGTAAGTAAAATACCAGACATCTGGAATGCAAATTGTTCACCTCTAAAGAGAACTGTATTCACTTGATTGATTTTAAATGGCTGTATAAGTGTTCTCCTACAAGTTGAACCTGTATAAAAAATTAAATAACTCCCAGTGGGATTTTTCTGGTATTACACTCTTAAATTGAACTTAACTTTTAACAACAGAGTTTAAATATCCTGGGATGTAGTTCATCATAGCATTCTTTTCATTTTTATTCAGAACCAGAAATGTTCTGTGGGTGATGAGATGTGGGTGACACAGTTATTCTGAACAGTACCTCATCCAGGATGCAAGCCAAGTTCTTTACTCCCAGTATTATTCCAATAACCTCCATCAGATATAAAATGTGTATGGTGTTTTTAAATCAATCAAAACATGTAATTTTTGATTTTAGATTCCTGGCAGTGATGCATAACCAGGCCACCATTTCATATCCTTTGGCACAGCAGATATTGTTTGATATACTTGTTGTTTTTCCCAAGTAACCTTGGAGAAGAAAATGCCTTGAGCTTTCTCCATCATCCCTCTCTGTATGCACTTTACCTCAGTGTCTGTATTTGATAATTTGGGCCTTGAATAGAAAATCACTGCCACTTCCTTCTGATTTATTATCTGATGTGTCTATGTGTCATTGAGCTCACTAAGCCTACAAGATCTTTGACCTTTACACTACTACTGAACTTGGTCAAAATTCCTCTTGGTACAGTGCATCTGTGGCAAGGGAACAATCTCTACTTGATCTGAAGGTTATTAAATTTTAAGCAGAACTTGTTATTCTGATGCTCATTTAAACACCAACTGGTTTTTTTGGTAATTTCATTCAACTTTCATTCCTCAATTCTTATCCTTTAGGACAAAAGTGAAACAGAGCTTTATATGCTAAAATTCAATGTGTGCAAGTTCAGAAGTCACCAAAAAAAAAAAATAATCTGTGATTTAATGCCCATGAAATTAGAAGGTTGAAAGATCAAGTTGAATCAAAGGCATTTCCTGTACACAGAAGCACAAGAGAGCCTGGCCTTCTCTCACTTCTCTGTCAATATCTTAACTTGAACCCAGCAGAGCTGATGGCAGACTAGTAGTTCCTTCAGTATTTAACATATAAACGTTTTCACCATGTTGTGCCAAATAATACTGGAGAACACAGGAAAACACAACACACAAAAAAGAAAGGAAAAGATGAAAGTTCCAGATGAGTTGGAATATTTTAAAACAGATTGTAGTTACTGTCTCAGATTTTCTAAATTTGATAACTTGAGGGGGAAAAAAAATTGAAAAAAATAATAAGGCTCTCATATTTGCCTCTGAGTCTATTTTTTTCTGAGTTAGATGATATACAAAGAACTTTCTTCTGTGACTTTTACAGAAAAGGTACAACAAGGGGGTCAGTGTGTGTCTGACTGCAATTTGAAGAGCTTGCAGAGCAGAACATTCATTGAATTCCCAGTCAAAAGCTTATCACTTAACAAGCATTAAATTAAAAGTAAGAACCACCAGCTGTTAGAAGAACTTAACCTAGTGGTATTCTCTCTCCTAGAAAATTAAAGTCTTCCACCTTCAGCCATCTCTCAATAAGCAGCTACTACCTGATTCTGATGCAGGAACTGGTTTTCCTATGACATTTAGCTAACTTTCTGACAGGGCTTGAACAATACTGTTGTTATATAATATCTAATGTACCTCTTTTTTTTTTTTTTAGCCACAAAGTGAAAATAATTATATCTAAGTAAATGATTCAGTGTCCGCCACCAGTATCAGGATAACATGGATCCTTTTTTTTCCTTATCTACCAAAATGTAACTTTTTATTTAGAAAGTGTTTTAATTTGTGCAGATACTATTTAAGACTCTCTGTTCATACGGAGAATATTTGTTGAGGATGCAGACTTGGTTTATCGTCAGTTTTAATATGAAGATAAATCAGAAATTAATAAAAGCTTAAAAAATATTAAGAACGAAAGGTTTATTAAACACTGGAATCACCATCTCTGGAGGTGTTAAAAAGACATGTAGGTGTGCTTGGGAATACAGCTTAGCACAGGGCTTAAAAGAGTATAGTTAATGGTTGGACTCAATGATTTTAAAGGTCTTTTCCAACCAGAAATATTCACAGAATCTCTGATTCTGTCCTTGAACCTCAGAACATTTTTAGTCTCAGTTGTATAACACATAAGACAAGAACAGTAATATAATAAAAGCCAAAGAGTGTTCTCTCCAGAAAGAGTTTGTTCATTTGTACACCATCGATGGAAAGCTGCCACCTGGCCTCCACGGACACCAGGACATTGATGGGTAGATGACACTTGCTCAGCATCAGGAACAAAACCCTTGGTAGCAGGCAGCTCTCCTCATCCTAACCTGGTTTTTATATACAAGAAAAGGGCAGTTCAGGGATAAGACTCACACAATTTGTAACAAGAAAAACCAAGAAAGAGATAAAGGCAACTCAATCAAATGTTCTACAAACACCTAATTTCAGGCCTCAGACTAATCTAGTCATGGGAACAGTGAACTTATTGCTTGGCCTGTCTTGTCTGATGATCCCATTACAGCAGGACTTGTAGGTGCTGAAAGTACTTAACCAAAATTGGGATTTTTTTCTCCACCCAAATCTACTTTCCTATGGACTTTACCTACTTTATCACTGTAATGTCTCTATTCATTTCTGAAACAAAACTTAAGGAGAGACATAATTTCTACTGCTGGCAGACAAATTAAAAAAATGTAGACAAATAAAAAAATGTTAAAGTATAAATTATCTCTGGCAACCCATCTCCTTGCTATATGAGTACAGTGGGAAAAACTCTCCCCAGGGCAGAGAGACCAAGTTAGAGTCATCTGCAATGCTGAAGGGAAGATGGAGAACCACTACTGGACTTCTGTGGAATTAACAGGTATTTTGCTTTCAAGACACTCAAGATTTTTTTGTGCTTAAAGGTCGTGTTTGCAAAATGGTCTTACCACATATTCTGTGACAGATTTTCTCAATAACCTTGGGTGAAGTTCGTAAAATCATATCTCTGAAAGTGTGTCTAGACATTCTATGAGGCACATAGGCTCTAACGCAACCTCACAAAAAAACTTATTGTCTTCATCTGCCTCTTTAAGATTCTAAATGGCTTTTAAAATCTGGTCTTAATGTTTTGAGCCTCTATTCACCATCTGTTAAATGATGATGAACACTTTTCTCCCATCTTTTTTTGGTTGAGAAGCCTATAAGCAAGTAAACTCATTTGTTTGGCATTCAAGATTGAATAGAGACAAGTGGGTAAATGCTGTATGACATAAACTGATGATGATCTTCTCCCTGTCTTCACCTTAAAATACTTAAAATACGTTCTCTTTCAGAAACTTGCCTTTTACTGTACCTTTGCTCAGTGAGAGTTCAGTAGTATGAATTGAGGCCTCAGCAAACTTTAAATTAATAATAGAATTATTGTGGTTGAATTAATTCATAACTATCCTGTGGGTACAGGTAAGAAATTCCATAATTGCTGAGAGACCTTGTATAATGGGAAGTATCCCTGCCCATGCAGGAGGATAGAACTAGATGATCTTTAAGATACCTTTTAAACCTAACTATTCCATGAATCTAATTCTGTGAATAATCATAAAAATAGTAATGGCAACTAAACATATTCCAGGTCAACAGATTTGGGCAGACTAAGTGGCATGAGTGGATCCTTGAATTTCCAGTGCTTGGACTGGGCCTTTGGACTGTGTCTTTGGACCCAGACTGGGTCTTGGACTGGGCAGACCAAGTGCTCCAGGGCCCAGGATTTTCTTTTGACTGAGGAGACATAAATGGAAATTTTTCCTTCTTATGAAAATTGTTGATCTATAACCCTCTCATATAGATAGAACTGGAGTGTCATTAAGTGACTCAAAATTAAAAATATCCTAAGCTGAAATAGTACAAAAAGCAGGATGGCATGCACCTCACTACAGCACTGTGGGATGTTCAGGCTCTTCAGCTTAAAATACATTTACATCCAATCTAGAGTGCTGATACAAAAGTTTACTCAAAATGACAACTAACTACTCTGCCTTTTGCATACATTTTGCCAGTCAGAACAACACCTGACAAAGCAATGCCAAGTCCTGTGCAAAATAGCAGAGAATTAGGCTGATGACATTGAATTATTTCAGCGGGCCATTCTCTAGTGTGGCTGAATTGTGAACAAAGCATGACCAGAGACAGAAAAGAATCAAGAGAGCTTGTCTGCACTTTGCAATATGGAGAGACAAAAAGATCCCTGGGGAACTGTCTCAGACTCTGATCCTACAGAAGATGCATTTTAACAGCACGTTGGCTAGTCAGCAAAGTTAAGAAGCAAACCTAATTGTGTTAAGCCCAGCATCTGGCTAATGCTTTGAGAAACTGAGACTGTAGTGATACGATACACATCCTTTTATGCAATGCCACGTGAAGTACCATGGAGGTATCAAGCAGTGGCATTTTACACTTTGGAATGAGTGGACCTGGGGCCTAGGTAAGCTGTTAGGCAAGCAGGAGATTTCTATCCTGTGGACAGTGTTAAGGGTCATCTGGTTTTTAATTTGATCTTCTTTGGAATAGATGCCAACGTTTTTGATGGTTCCTGAAAATGTCTGCATTAGCAAGAACTGACAGCTTAATCTTTAGGTTACTGACTTCAAGGGGCAGCCAGAGAGAAATCATCTGTAATTTTCTTAATAGAAAATTGAAAATTAAGGTCATATTTTTAAAGCCTGCCACTACTAGAAAAGTCCTTCTGACAGGTTCTACCATACAATAATTTCTCATTTCCCAGAGACTTCACAGAATCCTAAGAATAATGCCACTTATTCACTAAGACAGAACTGACCATTCTATAAATAAGAAAAATATTACTTTAAAGAAAGAAGCATGAAAACAGATTTTCTCTTTATTTTTTAATCCCTTTGAGAGAAATCTGCCCCAGATAAACCCCACAAAAGAAAATAGGAGGAGAAATATATAATAAATGCTTTCAATGTTTGTAAGTTGTTTTATTAATATTAATTTCAATATTGCCTTGAAGTTGCTAGTGCTACCAATTAGAACTGCGGGGAAATTTACAGCATTTTGTGAACATTATTGAAAACCTCAGTAAAAACATCCTAATAAATCAAAATTTTTGAGTAGCATAAGCCAACATGCATAACAACCCCTAATTTGTAAATTATAATCTTTTCTGTACTATATGTGATAAATTCCTGCTGTTTTGAATCACAAAGCTTCTGAAGCTACTAGCATTTCTTCTGTGAGTTATCCCAGATCTTAGTTGTTTTTTTGAGAACAGTTTAGGATTCCTAATCTTGGGTTTGCTCAGATGTATAGCTCAGCTTCAGTTTATGCACTCTATGGAGAAAAAGCAACTTGCCCATCTGACAAATTTAACAGCTACAACGATGACCTACTTATTCATGTGATATAACAGTTTACTTTCAAGAGAGGAAAATCTACACATCACAATAATTATGCTATCTGAGCAATGAAGCTTGAAAACATTCACTGCCAATTTTTCAGTTAAAGCTGCTAACGTTATTGACCTGATAGCATTAACAGGGCCATAAAATTGAAGAAAAGACCAAAAACTGAGCTACAAGTGTAATTAAGGCAATGTTGCTGTTGTAAGATCTAAATATATTTTTATAGCTCGAAAATAAACTTTTATTTCACTTCTGAGTCAGAGTTTGTAAGCACTACTGTGGGTTCCTGTGTATCTCTTTCTCAACAAGAAATGAAGCTTAGGAGCTTGGAAAGCAATTTCCCAGAGACTTATAAATCTAAGAGATTCAGAATGGCTATTTCTTAGCAAGTTGGGAACTTTTTTATTTTTTTATTTGAAGGGTGGGTGGGGATATTGCTATGTATTTTAAAAATGAGCAATGGAATATCGCTGATGAGGACCGAAATACACAAAGGAACATTTTTTTAAGAAGGAGACATGATAACTTGCCTATGATTCTTTATCTAAAAACATTTTTTAAGCACAGTAAATGCATTTGTTGTTGTTAGTTCTGTTTTCTTTTTATGAAAACTAGAAAACTTGAAATTTTAGATCAGAAAGGTTAGATAAATTTATGTGCATACCTGCATAGCAAGCTCCCATTTTTATTAATTTTTTCAATCTGAAAAACATGCTAAGTAAGGATTCAGCTGTCTATTTTTTCCTTGTTTTTAACCTCTCTCTTATTCTAAATTATTTCCATGTTAAATACATACCCACCTCCTACTAGTATTTGGTAACTTCCCTCAAAGACTCTTTCACTGCTCTTAATAACACCCTTCAGTAGTGAGTTAGTGGATCTTGATTTTATTCTTTCTTAGAAGAAAAATTTTAAGAATGTTTCCCAAAGCCACTGAAATATGAAACTCTAGGCTTGCATTAAAACCTTTGCAAAACCAAATTTTTTGTTTGTTTATTCTTAGTACATACTATGAACTGAACAAACATGATTCATTGCTGGTATGGGTCACTCAGTGAGTTGGCTTGCATAACTCAAATATTTGAGAAGCCACAAATAATCCAAGTCCATACAGAAAACAGCAGAGGAAAAGACATCGTTCTGGAGCATTCCAATACCATATGGCAAATAGCATTTTCTGCTGGTATGCAGTGAATTTTAACTCCAAGGGATTTGCAATTATATCCAACTAATTAACTCCGCTTATTTTTTACCAGGCGATCCTTTCTGTTAAAAGGAAAGGAAATTCAATTTCCACCCCCAGTGATTATAATTTTTATTGTGTGTGTAATTGTTAGGAGAAGAAAATGTATTTTAAGGGTTACCTAATAAATATGCACACAACTTACATCAAGTGATGGGAGAGAGAAAGAATGCCAAACAAAGTTTGTTTAAAATCTCAGTTTTTGATAGATACGGATTGTCCAATTATCACTTGCATTTTCTTTTAGGGTCATCAGAGGGCTAAGTACATACTTAATAAGATAGAACATCCTCAAAGAACCAGAGTATGAATGTAGCTGTTAGCAACCAGCTTCCCATTCACTGCTGTTTGACAACATCCAAGGTCAGCACTGTGGATGTGTGTATATGTTGATGCCAGCTGCTATTCAGGTGATTTTTTTTTTTGATGCTTCACTGGCAAGAGACACTTCCCTCCTCCCAAAAGAGCTGACAATCTTCCTGCCACTCAAGGTCTCCTTGTCAGAGTGATGCACCAGGTATTTGAGTTGTATTCATGGATGTAGTGTTCACCTGATCTTGTAATTTCAAACAATGTTATCAAAAAGATTATGCCAGAGAGGAATAATAATGTAGGATCCCAGATTTTTTATCATGAAAAGAAGGTAACAAAACAACAGTAGGACCTCCACCAAGACAGGTGTAAGCATAGATTTTATAGCTCACACAAATTTCCTAGATTTAAACAGATTTAAAGTGAGAAAACTAGCCATGCAGTTGTTGTGCAGGACAGAATTCCAGGCATTTTGACAACTTTGGAGTGTCACTGAGGTAGAGAGGGCAGAAAGCTTTCTGTCCCCTTGCCCATAGGAGCTGTCTAATAATGCATCTCTATTTTTTCCACTACACAATCTGTTGATTTCCTAAGTATCTACAACAAGGTAAGGAATGGTCTGTCAATCCTGGGACTGTGATATTTGCTTTTGCACAATAAATATAGAACCCTGAATGTTAGACTTCCCTGGCAAGTACAGAGATAATATGTTTTCTAACAGGTATAAGTTTAGTTATTTTTGTTCTTTTACTCCTGTTTGTTATTGTTTCTCACAGATAAAATCCCATGTGATTCTTGTTTTCAAAAACAATCAATATTGAGGGATGATGCTTCCTGCTTGGGAAGCCCCCCTAAATGAAGACTGCCCAGGTCAGAGATCTTCTGAGCAACTCTCATCTTGTCTCACTAAATTAAGGTATTTAGAGGTTAGATATTTTCTGATAAGATAGGTATCCCTGGTAGTTTTTATAATCAAGGTGGAGAAATAGGCCATTCCAGATGGCAAATCATCTATCTTATAATAGCAACCGGTTTTAGGAAGAAAGTAAACATTCTCTGAAATTGTCTACTTCTCTCTATTGACTATATTGCCGGAGTGACAAAAATCTAACTATTAGAGTAAGTTAGGTAACGGCTGCTATTTTAGGGGTCAAAAAAACCTTATTCAGACTACTGGCACCTTTGTGTACATAATAAGGCTGCCTTAACAATGTCTATTTTTCCTTGATATTTCTGGATTCCCTGGGAACCTGAAGACCCATTATATAATATAGATAATTAAGGAACCAGAATGATTTATCCTAATTGATGAAGTACTTGTACCTGTGGCTAAAACAGAGGTTGCTGAAGCAGGATCTCAGGAACATGTCAGGAGAACTGAAGATTTCTAAAGCCTGGGATTGAAGACTTCATGCTTGTCACTGAACAGAGATCTGCTCTCATTGTCCCCTTCTAACCTAGGTAATACAACCCGTCAGTGCAATTGATGGTGGGATCAGTAATCAGTCCCCTCAAGAGGATCTGTGCTGGGACACAGCACTTGGCTGTACAGTTTCAAGGATCAGTTCATTTGTTTCAACAAAGTGGATCACTGGCCTGTGTGGACAAACTTACTTATCAGTTTGGGCAGCATGTTTATGCCAATCTTAAACATGTTCACGAATGAGCACAGTGAGGACTGTCTAAGTCTAAGGATAAACGGAAGAGCATGCATTTTCAGCTTGCTCAGCCCTCAAATACCTTAGTCACTGAGGAAGGACAAGGAAATTTGGTGTCCTGTGGAAAAACTGCTTGTGTACAGTCTGATTTCCACATCATTCAAGTGTATTTGCATATGTATTAATACCAATTTTTGAGTGACTTGCAAGAGTTCCTGTACTTGAGTCTAATCATAATCTCCCCTCTGCCACAAGCAGCAGAGTGCTTCGGGAGGCAGGCTGTCACACAGTCCTGCCAGGAGAGAAGTGCTCTTTGGGGGATAATGAAATCGTTTGGATAATGGACACTGGATATGATTTGGTATGCTTACTTAGCATGTTGGGTACTGAAAAAGGAGTCTACACATAGCCCGCTTAAACTATATAGCTGACTTCATTTGACTCATTAAAATCTCCACAGACTGGCCTAAATCATAATCCCATTATGGTTGGGCGCAAAAGTCCCACTGACTTCCATGGATCTCTAGCTCTCCTTTTCAATTTCACTCTCCATCACTCTTTCTCTGTCTTATTCCAGTCAGCACTTCTGCACTCATGAAAACAGAGCTGAAAGCAGCAGGATCTTTTTCCCCCATTTCACTGCTTGATGGGATGCACAGATGGCTTTTTCTCTCATGCCCTCCCTCCTTCCTTCCACAATCCCAGCAGAGTAGTAGGGGAGGAAGAGCCTGTTTTCAGCCTGCCTGTTACAACACTTAAGATGGATGAAGAGACAGTAAAAGCACCTAAGTTCAAAGTAAGTAATTCAGATCTTGTGCTGTGCTGGGACTGCCAGGTCCTAATTTTCTGTAGCATCACACTCAGATAGCTCTTGCTGGTGGTCTTAGTATTGCCTCCATTTTGCTCCATGGGCAGAACACAGTGCCCAGAGGTTTGAATTGCTCATTTCTCTTCTGAATTTAGACACTGTAATTGCACTTTCATTTCATATAGCAGCCAGAATAGGCAGTCAGACCACAGCCCTAAATCAGTCTGAGCTGCTCATTGCTCTCACAGGGTTATTAGATGTCATAGCAGATGGCCTGAGGTACCAGAGGAGGTACTCCAATTATACCCTCAGGGACTCTGATAAAACTGACCTCTTCTATACATTTCATGAGACACTCACATTAGGGTATGGAACCTCAGGACTGTTTCATACATATCTGCACACAATTTATTTTTCTCAATGCAGTTTTGCCTTCAGTCAAATTGGTCAGAGAACAATGTTCCCTCAAAAAAAAAAAAAACAAAACAAAAAAAAATGAAACAAAACAAACAAACAAAAAAAAAACCAAAACAAACCTTGTTTCAGCCCCAAGTAGACAACAGTTGATTTCACTTAAATAAAACTGAGAATTAAAAAAATCAAATTGAAACAGTGAAAGTAATATGTGGAAAGGATAAATAGTCTGGGTTCATCAGATATGGAGCTAGTAAGGCTGAGAAGGAAAAAGGGAGGCCATCAGTACTGGCCACATTCACCATAATGCTACTACTGGGTGTCCCACTAAAATTAGGGCAGGGACTTAGCTATGACTGGATGCAGCCTGGTAACAGCATCTGTGACAGATAATTGATGGTCACTATTGTTTGGGTGTCCCTTAAGATATCTGTTTCCTTACAGAGTTGTATATAGCTGCCCCTCATGCCATAAACTTATGTTTAAATGCTTTCTTTTCCAGAAGTTAATTTAAAGGTGGCAGACAGGTGCTAGTTGCCCTGTAAGGAGTAGATGGTTTCTGGGATGAATGAAAGCCATTTGCCAGGTCCCCCAGTTTCAGTGCAGCTGTGAAGACTCTTAGATGATTCCTACCTTGACTGCCTCAAACAACAGACTCCTCAGGGTAAGCAGTTTCAAACTGTTACCTGAACTTTTTTAGGGTGCAAAAAATCTGAATACCCAAATAAGTATCTGATTACAGATCTGATCCCCAAATAAGTTAATAATGTTCCCAGGTCCATAATATCCAAGAAGTGGAAACTTTAATTGAATGGACAATTCATCAAAATGTATATAACACTTTGCCTTCTGTCACTTCACTCCATTAAACATATTTCCATATCCTTGAAAAATACCTATTTTTCCTCTAATATTTCTTGCAAACAGGTTCTAGTAAATGGACTATATATAGGTTATTTTAATTGCTGAGATTTCATGCTGCAGATGAAGTTTCTCAAGGAAATGTTCAGACCTGCATAACACAGTGAAAGATCAGAGGATCAATGTACGTAGAGAGAGACATATTCCCATACTGATAAATAAGTGCATTTATTTGAAGAAAGCAGATACTCTATGGGGAGCCAATTCCTGTTCATCTAAAAAAAATCCCTTTTTTTACTACTGGGGTGATTGACCTCAACCAAGTGAATTGCATTTAGTCTCAACAGTTTCACAGTACCTTATAGAGCTGAGCTAGAGGCTGATTTGAAGCATATAGCTTTTATATGGTTGATTCCGCAAGCAAGCCACCAAGAAACTTTATATTGATGTTAAATAACAGCTTCATGGAGGATCTCTCAGTTTAAATAGAGGATAGTACCTGTAAGATCCTGAGCTCGTTTGACTGTTTTGCTCAGGGCATGTCTGAGTATAGCCAAATACAGGCTGGACCTGATCTAGTTTCACTGTTCTGGATCTTTCTCTTCCAAGATCCTCACTCTAACACTGGATAGTGCAGGATGCTTGGGGGAAGGGGCAAATAACCCAACAAAAAGAAGTTGTGGATGATGAGCCACCATGATGATACCATGTATGTGGTACACACAGCTCTGGTATCATCACTGTTCATTCCCCTCTATGCATGCACTGCTGAGAGTGCTGCTTCTCAGGCCATGTGTACCAGAAGGTCTTGATTTCTTGACAGAGTCCTGTTTCAAAGTCTGTAGGTACATGATTTTTTTATTGTTTGCTTGAGACCTGGGATAGTTGCAGAGGGTGTTAAATTGAGGACATAGGGACATGCTGCATTTTGCTGAGCTTTGCTAAAAGGATGATAATCAGCAGCAGAGAGGAAACACAGGAAATTTGGGGTAGCGACATACTAAACTGTATTCATCTGACTTGCTAGAACAATTTTGTCCATACCTGAAGACAAACATGACATGAGACAAAGACAAAAGACATGACAAAACATGACAAAACATGACAAGACAAAAATGACACAACATTTTGAAACATTTTCCCTTAATTCAGTAGAATGAATCCACAGAACAAGCCAAAACCACTGAAATGTATATTTTCTATCAAATCTAACTTTTGTAGTCAGGACAAGATCATCTGGTTTTTCCTTCTCCTGCCTTTGATAACTTGTAATCAGAAGTCCAGCTAGCCCATTAGCCTAACAGAAACTTATCAATTTCTTCACTTCTCACATACAAATAATCTTCTTTTGCAACCTGTGTTTTCAATGTGTCTTTGGTAGTCTCCTCTCCTTTCTAAGACTCCAGCCGAACAGCTAGCTTCATTATACTTGGGAATTTACCATGCAGCATACCCTTGCCTCCTGCAGACATCTGGAATATGATGGCTCTCCAGAGTTTTAACAGCCACATTAACACGTATCAAAGATGAACGTATAAAACTACAGTCATTATGATTAATTACTCCAGATATTTATCTTCTTAAGACAATTAGCTCAGGAGGACTACTGCATAAATGTATTCAGGGTGGTTCCAACACCAGAGATAGGTCAGTCATCTCCTTGCAATCCTGGCATGTATAAATACTGTAAATCAAATCATGTTCTTGGCTTTGCGAACGAAGATTTCAAAAGGGCTCTCCCCACACTTGCTGCAAACGTGCTGATGTCTGATAAAGCCAATGTGGGACAGGCAGTGTTGTTGCAAAAGGCACAGCAGAAAGTCTCCTGTGAGGGGACAGCCAAGGCACAGTTCTTTCTGTGCTGTCTTTTCTCCTACACCAGAGCAGGAAAGAACTATGAAGCCTGGAAAGGAGTACTAGGAAAGCATGGTGTTGGAAACTTTAATGACAACAGATGTCTCCTGATAGAGTTTTGTGCTGAGCAGCAGCTCACCATCACCAACACTCTCTTCAAACAGAAAGACAGCCTGAAGAAGACCTGGATGCATCCTCGATCCAAGGACTGGCACCTCACTGACTGTGTCTCAGTGTGCCAGAGAAATGTTGGCGATGTGCGTCAGACCCGACCGATGCCCAGTGCAGAATGTCACACAGACCACTGCCTTCTGCGATGCAAACTTACCCTCTGCTTTAAAAAGCTAAGAGGGGTGGCATCCCAAGGAGGAGGCTCAAAGTTAATCATCTTCAAAAAGATACAGTGAGAAACAGCTTCCAGATAAACCTTCAAGTTAGACTTTCAGATCATTCCACAGATCCCTCTCCTGAAGCGCTTTGGCCACACATTAAAAATAGCATCCTGCAGTCCTCTGCAGAATCCCTAGGGTTCTCCTCAAACAAAAACAAAGATTGGTTTGATGAAAACAACCAATAGATCCAAGAATTGTTGACCAAGAAGAGAACTGCTCACCAAGCACACCTTTCTGAGCCATTTTGCCATGTAAGAAAAGCAGCCTCTTGTCTTGCATACAGTAAGCTCCAACAGAAACTTCAAGACATCCAGAACAAAAGGTGAATCAACCTAGCAGAAAAGACTGAACTATGTGCAGCTACAGGTGACCACAGAGGGCAATATGAAGTGCTGAAAGCAGTGTATGGACCCACACACCAGGTTCAAAGCCCCCTACTCAGCACAGATGGCCAATTGCTTCTGACAGATATAACCTCCATCCTGAACCGATGGTCTGAACATTTTCAGACTCTCTTCAGTGCCAGCCATGTAGTCCAAGGGTTATAAATCAAAGAGGCTAAAAGCCTTTTCAACAAAGACAGAGGCAGATAAAGGCACTTCTAGTTAGAATCACTTTTCATAATAACACCTAAAATTCTCCTATGACTTCTTAAGGTGTTAAACTCTCGCTTTACTGTTTATCTCAATTGTTAAAGTTAAGAATTACACCACAATTCCTTGAGCTCATTTTAACACCAATATGTCTTTCCTTTAGGGCAGAGCTCCAAAACTTTATATATATTGTTTGAATGTAGAAGGCTTTGCTTCCAAGATTGAATAATTTTTGCTGTATATACAACTACAAACCCTCCAAAAGTGTTAGGATAACAACATATATGGCTTACTGAGAGTCAAGTTTATGAATAAAATAGGATTAGGTTGGCTGACTCCCCAGGATTATTAACTAAAATATGATTGCTTATCTTAAATGGGAAAGTAGCAGTCTATCCTAGTATGGCCCATTTCCAGCAGCAATAAACATTTTTCCTACTAGATTTGCGTACAGTTTTCAGGCATATATTAAAATCTGAAATTCAAAAATATAATTAATTTTCCAGTTAAGGTGTTCAACCTCTCCTACATGGAGAATACTCAAAATTAGTAGAATAAGCTACTAGTGTGCCTTGGTCAAAATCTCAGATGAATATCATTCACTGCTAATGTTCTTGCAGTAGAGGTAAACTGCAGTTATTAAGATGTCTGGTTAAAAACAACAAATACTTTGGATTTTGTATTCCTTTATCATTTTCAGGGCTCTTACATACAGAGAAAGAGCATGTGTCAATCTGACAGATCTACTTAAGGTATAAGTATACAAACTGCAGAGAATGGAGTAAATATATCCCTAGCTATAATCTATTTATCTGTCTAAAACTGCATATACACATACCAAAGCAAATGGGTAATACTTTCCACTTACTCACAAAAATTCTTCTGTCTGTTTTCACAGAGTGGAACAGAGCTTGGCAGAATAACTTTTCATTTTTATTTTGCTTTTAAATGCTTCTTTAGTTGTACAGATTGTTTTACAAACAATGATTCATCCACAAGTCCCTTCATCCCTCCAGTGACATTTTGTCCTGATTTATTGATAAATTAAGTAACTTTCTAAGGGGGAGCTACAGGGTCAATTGCAGTATTTGAAAGCAGATCTTGCAGATCTTTTGGTCCATAAGAAGGGCTAAAGTCAGTACCTTGTGAGTGTTGATGAGATAACGCCTTGTTAATATGATACATTCTTCCTCCTTAGTGAACTTGGGTGAATCTAAACCTTCTGAATGTAGTACTCAGGGTTTCCTGTGAGAAGTGTCCTCCACCCATAATTATTAATTCATGGAATCATGGAATAATTTAGACCAGAAAGACCCTGTGACTCCTGCTCAAAACAGGGCCTTCATTAATCACGTTGCTCAGAATCTTGTCCAGTTTAGTTTTGAAAATCTCTAAGGATGGAGATTCCAAGAGTGTTCTAGCCAACATATTTCAAGTGTTTGTGTGGTTTTTTAATGTTCTGTGAGAACATCCTTTATTATAACTTGTGTCTGTTGCACCTCATCCACTCTAACTGCAAGTGCTGTAGTTTTAACTTCCCACAGTTACCAAAGAAGTCTGGTCTGGGTCAAAATGCTGCACATGGTACCAGTATTAAAGATGAAACAGGTACACTGCAAATGCTTTGCCTGGATGGGGCCATGATATAATACAAAGTAAAGCATGTCCCCAGATAGTTCCTGCAAGCAGAGTATAGACAACTATGGCTTATCATGGCTGAGTTGGATGGAGTTCTGCTTCAAAGAGAATCTTAACTCAGAACTTCATTATTACCTTGCTTTTTAAAACAGAAGAAAAATAGCATTTTGAAATTTACTGTGAAAGGCGATGGAGCACCAGCTCTGGGATGGTCTGCCTGGTGGAACTCCCTAGATGTTATAGTAAATAGGAGTTTAATTTATTGGGAAGCTTGAAACCTAGAAACAGATTTCCCAGCAACTCATTATGCAGCTGGTGTAAGGCTAGGTGAGAGAGAAAACGGGCTTCAACAACTGCCTAGCAGGCTGTGTTTCACAAGACCTGTCTGTTCAAAGCCATGATTTCCACAAAACAATTCAGTTCTGAGGAAGTAACAGTTTCCAGTAGGAAAAAAGTAAATATTTTTTTCTGATTTACAGCATAAAATACCTGGGAGGAATCTTCGGCTATATTAGTAATGGTATTGGACTTCCAAGTATTCCCTGAATTTTTTTTTTTCTGAGATTCCTTTGAAAAACTATGACTTTGATATTCTCCTCCCCTAACAGAAATAGGATTCCTATTTATAGATTAATAACCATTTTGTGCCAATAATAACTGCTAGATATTTTTGAGGAGATTCATCAGGAAACATCCAGAATGGACATTTTGCTCTATGCAGTAGTGTCACCTTGGAAGCCTTTCCTCAATGTCTCCACAACACCTTATTGTGTTGCAACTTGCCTCTGTGTTCCAGCTACAAGTCTGGAAAAACTGGTGCAGCTTGATTAAAGCAGTTGATCTCTCCAAAGTTCAAAAACATACAGGCATAAATATGACTGATAAATCGGATCTAAGCATTCTAAGCAAAAACAAAACGATTTTTATTAACAATGATTGGAATTACATTACAGTAGGTAGATGCTACTCTAGAATTACTAAGATACAAATGGTGCTGTTGAGCCTCAGCAATGTTGGAGTAAAATATGGTAAGAAGCACACTGAGTGATTTATCAGACCTATAGTTGAGCACATTTCTTGCAGGACTGCCAGTTCTGCAGGACTGTCCTGTAGTTCTTAGTAAGGAAGCTGAATTCTGGTGGTTTAACCTAATATTTATCCTGGAAGATAAGAAGATAAGAAATGGGGTCAATATTTCTGCACTCTTCAACACTGCAAAAGTTTTTAGCAGAGGGGTATAGAAGTCAACGTAATAGCTGATCATGCCAGGTTCTCAATCAGATAGGAAGGAGGTTTATACATTTTAGGAGACCACACAGAAAGCCTGAACATGTGTGTACATAAAAAAGACACCGCTAATGAATCCTGCAGACAAGTGGAATCTTAAGACTGCAATATGAAACAAATGGAGAAGTCAGTTGTCACTGTTCTAAAAATACACGAAAGAGTAACTTCTGTAAAATGGATTCTCACAGTGTCTAAAAGACTTTAATGATAGCCAAGTCTTGGAAGGTGTCTTTGCCTTCAGGACTAGCAACCTTCCTTGGAAGAAAGGACTGTTTTTAGCTCTGTGGTAATTGCAGGATATTTTCCCACTCCACAGTTAAATGATTATCTCCACACACAGGATAAGTTGATTATCCCCAGACAAATAATAAGACATTATCTTTCTTTTCCAGGCAACTAATTAAACTGCCTCAAGCTGTAATAAAGTGTATACAGGAATTCCTACATTATTATAAGTACAATACTGTAGTGCCAGGTACC
This sequence comes from Phaethornis superciliosus, assembly GCA_023637945.1. Taxonomy (NCBI): domain Eukaryota; kingdom Metazoa; phylum Chordata; class Aves; order Apodiformes; family Trochilidae; genus Phaethornis; species Phaethornis superciliosus. The sequence continues at coordinate 187,570,736 of JAJQWJ010000001.1, forward strand.
AAAAGGAGTGGGTATAAAGAATGCACTGTTGAAAGATAATGAGGTAATTATTACATAAATTTCTATAAAAGGATATTTATATTGTAAAAATGCTCACTTATGGATTATCTATTTCTCCCACAGATTTTTATCGTCTCGCTCTCTTCCTGTTTCTCTTTTTGTCTGGCTTGCTCTATGCCATTGTGCAATACTTGGACCAAACCTCTTACTAGGTTAGGAATACAAAGTCAAAGTCTCCTAGAGTACATTGTCAGGATTCCTCAGCACAGTACAGTGAATGTATGCATCCTTTAAAGGAAAAATAAGTTAAAAAATTAATAAATCTATATCTAAAAAAGTCGGATGATGGCCTAAATCACTCTTTCATCATTAGATAGAATAACTTTGAAGGAACAGCTCTTCTTTTAACTGTCTTTAAAGTGAGTCAGGGACAGAGGCAGCTTTGACTCTGCTTTACAGTCCACAATTGCACTTGCTTCAGAAACCATTGCTTCATTTTGTTCTCTCTGTGAAGCAACACCTGGCAAACAGGTAGCTGGTAAAGAACAGCAACCCACAGCAATGCTGAAAACATCTGAAACATGGACATACAAAGTTTCATAGAACAAATGCCATTTTCCATTTTTGCCATGCTACATACAGTCATGTTCAGAAACCCATCCCTGCAGTACCTTGCAAAGAAAGAAATTAATATTCTATGCAATTACTGTATTTCCTCTCATCAAAAAGGTGATTGTGGATCCACTGGCCTCAGCAGAACCCAGTCATTATTTCAGGACCTCTTCTGCAAAGCACCAGCAACCCACTTTAAGGGTTACATTGCAAATGCCTCAAAACAATGAATGGGCAGCAGGCTTGCCAATGTCTAGCTGATGAGTTGCTGACATAAGAGAAAAATATCAGGTTTTAGGGTAGTCTGTTTCTGTATCTATAGGAGTTAAAACATTCAAACTTTCTAGTGCTAAATTTTTAAGCCTGTCTCTTCATGGAAAGTTTTGGAAGCTTCTTGGGATCATCCTGAATCATCCCAACAATGCAACTTCTCTACACTTGCTATTTATTTTGTTCCGAGAGCTGCACTCTAAGTTTCTATGGTAATCTATTGTGAGTGCTTTGTTCTCATTCTGTCCACTCAACAACCTTTCCACATTGCAGAAATACCTTTGAGTGTGTCTCTGCCTAATCTAATGCATGACCTTTTTCCTATGAGTGACACTGTAAATGCAGGCATTAGGGATGCCACATGGAAGCTTTAAAGAAACTTGTGATGTGCTGGAGTAGGTGTGAGCATATTCTGAAGCTATAGCTGTTAAGATAGAACCAGTTTCCCAGTTTAAATCATTGCCATTCTATCAGCTTTAATGGAATTATGTAAATTTATACTGAATCTATCAGCAGAAAGCTGACATGTTTCATCTTTGTGCAACACCATCTTTTAAATGTCTTGGAGTCTCAAAATGCAACTGAGTACATTAAAGGCATAATTGTGACCCACTAAATCAGCAATCAGTATTGAAAACAAAATTTTTATAGTAATTGTTGCCAGAGCATTAACAACTTAATTTCCCATTTCCCCCTCACCATGTTAAGTCATCGAGTTCTCAGTTCCCTTGAATAAGATAATTATATTGGGCAAAATTTTGTTTCATGCTTCATCTTGATGCATAGAAGCAGCTTCTCATTTTGTGGTCATGTAAATTAAATAAATGTAATGAAAACACAAACTAATGAATTTACATGTTTAACTCTTCGTTCAAGTTGAAGCACAAAATTATTTGAATACTTGTGGGTTTTTTTCAGAGTTGCAGAAGTGTAAATTGCTATGTAAGTTACAAGGCCAGAAGAGTGAATCCAAATGCCTTTCTCCCCAGAGCATGGTTTCCATGCCAACTTGCAACATTATTATGGGATAGTTTGGCTGCATAACCATTCAGAAAGTTACAAGGTCTAATTTTTATAATAGCAAAGTAGTTTTTCTCCTCATACTGAAAATTTTCTGAACCATTATTGAGTATATTTTCAGCAATAAGACTACTCTTGGACAAAGGCTTGACAATTTCAGCTTCAGAAAGTTGTGGAATAGAAACTACTATACAATCTCAGCTATAATAGGCATCATTATTCCCTCTGTAGCTGCAACTTAACTGGCTTTGTTGTGGCTAGCAGGAGTTGGATATTGGTGGATTCCATAAGGAAGGAAATTTAGAAAGAGGAAAATAATCTACCACTCTATGTCACAAATCTACAAAGGTAATGTGATAATCACCCATCAGTGTAGTTGCTGGGAATAAGACTGTTAAATGATTTTGAGTCATATGTACTTGAATACAAAATCTAGAAGACTGAAAGTCCAGTGTAATCCCTGAGATCTTTACATTACTATAAAGGCTTGTGAATGCCCAGTTAGAAGCAAGAATTTGAAATCAGAATGTCAGTTCTATCTTTATCAAGAAAGAATACATTATCTGCAGTGGCTGGCTGTCCCTTGATGTTTCTTGCTAAAGGTACTGTGAATTTTCTGGGTAAACAAGGCAGAGGACATAAAGTTAAGTCTTCCACACCCCAGCAGTATTACTAACCTATAACATGGTCTTTGAAAGTGTTCAGAGGGAAGGAAATAACTTGATTTGAGACCCCAAGTTCAGAAGAAAGCTTCCAGTGTATCAGAAACCCCTAAATTTGGCAAGTATTTGGTGAGGAAGAAAACTAGATTATAATTGTGAAAAGGGGAAAATGAGACATAGACATGAATCAAATTAAAAGGAAAAAAAATCAAAAGTGTTTTCTTTAGGACAGATTAGGGCCACAGAGAAGACTGGGAAAGCTCTAATATGTGAGTTCCTCAGTGTATTTTAAAGGCAGCTCAAGTGGTTGCAATGAAATCATAACTAAACTTCTGTAGTGTTTGTATTTTTATGACTTGGTTATTTCTCTGATTCTAGTTGTGCCTCTTCTCTGAATCTAACAGTCTTGGGAGAATTTACAGTTTTTCTCTATCAATAGAGATTTTGAACACAAACTTCTTGTTCAAAATACATAATTTTCTCCTCAAGAATAAACATGTTAATACTACTATGGGTTACATTTCTGGTGAGAATGAGACAGACCACTCTACCACTCCTGACCAGCAATAAGCCTAGGGTCCGGGTCACTCATCCAATGCAGACAAAGACATTCCTTGAGACTGCAAAATATTCCTGAAGCAGAAGGGAAACACCAGTTCTTTTCTAGTTCAAAATCATAGAAAACATATGTAAAACAAACAATTTTTTAACTTACTGTTACAGTCCGAGGTAACATTAAAATTTATTTTAATTTTGGATACACGAAACAAAGTCCAACCATAGAAAGGTCAAGTGCAAGCAGATTTTATTTGACAACTGACACAGGCAAAAATATATAGCAAGGTGAAAGAGGGAGAGAGGAAGAGAAGATATAAGAGAGAGAGAAGAAAAATGGTAAGAAAGTGGTAAGGAAGAATGCGAGAGAAAAGTGTAGAAAAAGGGTAAGAAAGTGGGAAGAATGAGAGAGACAGAGAGAGAGAGTCACCACCAGGGGTCCGTCTGTCCAGCGAGTTTCTTCAGGATGGTGCAGATTCTGGACAGGGTCTGATGCAGAAATTGCAGCGGGTCAAGAGACGACCCAACAGCCACAGCATGGACAGACATATATACCCCTGAGTCCCTTTTCTTCCAAAGGTGCAGCTGTCAGTCAGCCAGGTTGGTTGGGAGACAGGCTGCCTGGAGGGGAGCAGAAGGGTGTCATCAGTTCTTATCTTAATCCAGGTGCCATTCCTCCTCTGTTCCAGCCACTTTAGCCAGGCACATAATCATGCCTCCAGGGGTGTCCCAGCATCGAAGGTTGGCCCTCAGGTAAGGGCAGTAATGTCCACCCAGTAATTTTATCTTTTTCCTGGTGCCATCCTTACTCTGTTCCAGCCCCCTTAGCCAGGTACTTCACAAGTACAATCAAGGTGGCTCAGTCATGCCTCGAGGGACCACCCAGCATTGCAGGCTGGAGCTCAGAGAAGAGGAGCAGTCTCCACCCAGAAGGTCTTACCATATCCTGAGGTTTCACCCCCTGCTCAGCTCTGGCCAGACAAGTTCTCCACCCTAGACACGGCTATTCATTTTAAAATTGCTCCTTTGAGACAATTGCAAATCAGTGAGAGGTCAGACCCATACACTTACAATAAGGTTTTTTAATTTAAATTAATAAAATTATTTAAGTCTGAACTGCAGTATTCTCTTCTATTTTCTTCTCTTCACAGTCTCACCATCACATTCCTGTCCCTCATCATTGCTGGTCATCATTGTAGAAAGTCTGTTGTTTTGTCCTGAGTTGCACTGCTTGGAAAGTCATGCTATTTTCTCCAGCTCATTGATTTCTTTTCAAATTCAAATCCTGTATTAAATTTTCTCTCTCTTTATGATCTGACCTCACATTCCTGTCCCCATATGCCCTCCACTTTGAGAAAACTTTGTGCTCAGAATTACTTAATTGGTTATTGACTGTTGTGAAAACACTGAAGCTTTGTGATTAATTGATTATAATACATATCCCATGCTGGTAAGCACTTCTGTGAAACACAGAGGTGGGAATTATGTTCATACTTGAAGAAGAGATACATAAACCCAGAACCAGTCAGTGCTCTTGTTCAACATATCCATAGGTTTTATTTAAAAAAAAATCAGTCCTTCATATGCATCTAAATCAGACAACATTTCCAAAGGTACTTGCTGGTCTCAAGTGCTCTTCAACCTCTTATGTTCCTCCTCAGCAGTCAAGTATTATGTTAGGACACAAAGCTAGCAACGATTTAAAGAACCCTATGGCAACAGTGTGACAATCCTATAACAAAAGAAATTATTCTTCCAAAAGAGTTGGTGCTTGAAGCATTCAGCAGCTTCCCTGTGCAAAACCACTTGTGACTGGCACTCTTTGCCCCCAAAAACTGGCATGCCACTGTGTATGCCGGCAGAATGCCATCCTAGCAGATGGGCATAAATATAGGCAGCCAAGAGACTATATGTGAACATCAAATGTGTTTTCTGAGAGCATAGTTCATAGCCAATACTATTTCAATGGCTAGTTCTTTTGTCAGTGTAGTCAAGGAGAAAAGCAAGCCCAGGAAAAGCAACAATTTTGTGAATACAGGTACAAAATAGTACTACAGGAATTGGTCAGGGTGCCACTGTAGCACACTTTTTTTATCTTCTGCTGAACTTATAAAGGTCCAAGAGCCTAGACCTGGAGGTGGAAAAACACCATTTTACCCTAAGCTGATGGAGGTAGTTCACTGGTCTGGGTAGGTCTTCAAGGCACTTCACTCAGGGGCTCTCAGCTAGGAGAACACACAGCTGAATATCTCCACCACCAGCTCTAGTTAAAACAGAACCAACACTGAAGGACCAAACGTTTGAGAAGAGGACTCTGGAATTGTCAGCACTTTCAATTGTATTTATTTTTAAAAGCTTATGTTAGAATAATCCACATTTCATGGTAAATGTGGTTGTTACCCCATTAGAGTTGAAACAACTTACTGAGGAGCTCTGTTTTTCTCATGGGAAAGACTTTGAACCAGAAAGAAAGAAAAAAAAAAAAAGATATATGGTTCAAGCATCATACTAAACTCAAAAGATGAAACATATCTTAATATACTTAATGCTTTGCTGAATCAGCACTTGGCTATACATTATCAGTATCATTATTCACAGGAGTATTGTAAAAACATAGAAAAAACATTGTAAAAAAAAAAGAATGGGCTGCATGGGAAATAGAAGCAAAAGGAATGAGAAGGGGAGGTTATTTTGTTCCTTCTGTGATGACACATACTGGTTTAAGCTGGACTGCAGCAAACAAACCTCTGAGGTGGAACGTGCATTGGGCACCCAATCACAAAACATTTATTTAGTTTTTTTAAGGTAATACTTAAAGCATTACTGTTCTTTTCATTCTGTTTTGTCCATTCCACAGATCCTGGTATGATGTGAATTCCTCTCAGGATTCTGTTTGGGTACATATGGAAAGAACAAAAAAAAACAAAGCAAACAAAACCCTAGCAGGCTATTAGTATCACATTTTTGTGACTGTTAAAAAGAGCATTCACCTTTAACATCCAAAACAGATGCCTGGATTGGTATGCTTTTTTTTCTTCTGTTGTTTAAAAATCATTAAAACTGTATTATGAATTCATTTTGGTATTACATTGTAACCAAGCACTCCAAGTGACTTCAAAGAAAATTAAAGTATACACAAGTGATCTCTATTCCACTTTTCTAAAGGATGACAACAAAAAAGCATTGCTGCTGTAGTAGTTGACTATGCTCACTCTTTTCTTAGCTAATCAAATATTTCCCTCTCTACTACACTCTCACAAGACACCCCCCCTGCAGTATTTATGTTCTGGAGCCCCCATCATAAGGACATGGTCCTGCTGAAGTTGGACTGAGTCCAGAGAAGGGCCACAGAGATGATCAGAGGGCTGGAGCACCTCTCTGTAGAGGACAGGATGAGAGATTTGGGGTTGTTCAACCTGGAGAAGGCTTTAGGGAGCACTTACAGCAGCCTTCCAGTACCTGAAGGAGGCCTACAGAAAAACTGAGGAGGGATTTTTTATAAGGGCATGTAGAGACAGGACAAGGGGTAATGGTTTCAAACTGGAAGAGGGTAGATTTAGGTTAAACATTAGGAAGAAATTCTTTAGTGTGAGGATGGGAAGTTGTGACTGCCCTCTCTCTAGAAGTGTTCAAGGTCAGATTAAATGGGACTTGGAGCAACCTGGTTCTAGTGGGTGGTGTCCCTGCCCATGGCAGGGAGGCTGAAACTAGATGGTCTTTAAGTTCCATTCCAACTAAACCATTCTAAGATTCTATAATTCTATTCATCCCATCCAATTACACATGCTGAGCACAACAGTTACTGCAGCCTGAATTACTTTAGTTCTTAGTATTACTAAAAATAAAATCACATATCATAAAAATTTCCTGTTGGTACAAACAAGTTCTTTTCCTTAGCAGCAGCAATCAATGTGGAATAAAGTACACTGCTGATTTACTCTTCTGCATCAGTTTGTATGTTCAAATTGGATTCCAAGCTTCAGGATCTGGATGTGACTTGTGATTAACTTCTCCACTCCACACACATGATCACACATAATGCCCACATTGCAAAGAAACATGCAAATTACTACTACCAGCAAAGACTTAGAAGAAAACCATTTTCTCATTAAGTGCTTCTTTACCAGAAAACAGTGCTCACTCATTTTTTTAATAAAATTCAAATAGAGCATCTTAACCAAGCCAAACCATTGCATTTGGAAGTTTTTTGTGAAGAATCTAATGAAGTTGTGCTTACAGTATTTTGCAATTTATACTATATTTTAACTAATTTTACAAATAGACTGAATCTCAAAACCAAATTTTTAAATTTCACATATATGATATTTTTAAAATTAAAAAAAAAAAGAAAAATTCAAGTTTTACACTTGAGAGAGTAAGTCCACATGTAAGACATCAGATTACCTTGTTCTATCCAGAAGGCTAGTAGTATTCTTCTCATAGGAGTTAGGCCTATGACATTAAAATTATAGTCACAGAAGAAAAAATACCACAAAACAAACATTTTTTATATAAAACTTAAGAGCATAGTATTTTTCCTTCATTTTCTCTGAATGAGGCAGAGCATTTACAGAAATTATAATGACAAATAAAACCATCTATAAGTTAATAAAATTTTATATATTTTCCTTGTCATTCAGTAGGTTAAATAATTTTGGAAACAATCTCTAAATACCTAGAGTAATTCAGATACTGAATTAATAGATAATTTACACATAATTGTGCTCTGAGGCTTCTCCTCCATGTGTAAAAGTATCGGTCATATTTAATAAATTTTCTGTGGGCCAAATTCAAGCCTGGAGTTGTGGATCAACTGAATTTAGTATGATTTGCAGATCTAAACTTGTCCCTTGTATTATTGCTTCTGAGACAATCCAGGGACAGAAATCAGCTTTGCCTTCAAATGCAATTTAAACCCAATTTGCCCAAAATGTAAGTAAGCTCTTATTCTGTTGGGTTTTCTTGCCACCGTAGAAGAAAATATACTTTTCCCTTTTACACACACTTCAGCCAGCTGAGAAAGAGCAGATCACCGCATTTATTTCAGCCTTTTTTCTTTTCATTCCTATTTTCATATGAAGAGCTATTGACTACAGTCAAAACCAATTTAAACAGCAATGCAGTCTTTAGAAAACTTTTCTTTGTTGGAGGCCAACAAGGAACAAAAGTCACCCTGTTAGACAATCTTCCTAAGTTTTTAATGATGTTTCTATGATCATTTTCATTGCTTTGAAATTTTCCATCTGCCAGTAATGCTGATTTTTCATTAATTTAACAAATAATGTATTTTGAATACAATCAGTCGATAAACTTTTTCTTGTCAAGTATCCACAGTAAGCCCAATACCCCCAAAAGAGCATGAATTGTTTGAAGAAAGTAGTTAATGGCTTTTTAGCACAAGTAAGTTCTATCCACCTATGTCAATAGTCTTATTAATGTTACTATTAATGTCATTAAGAAAATCTGAAACACCAAAGCTTATGAATTATAACAAAAACTTCCTGCCACTCAAAAGTCATGCTGATCTGTAGAAAATAATAGATCCATTAAAACTGCCAGAATCCAAACAATTATTATTCATTAAAAAATTAATCAATTTAATCAAGAACTGTCTAAAAATAATTGGTGAATATCTGCCCAGCATCCTAGAGATAGCATATAAAAAAAAAAATTACTGAGAGCAACAAGAAAATACGCAGAGAAAGATTTTGCAAAATTTGTGAAGCCCATCTATCAGCCTCAAGATAAGGGAAACTCCTAAGCTGTTCCAGAAACCTTATTACCTGAATTTTGTTCAGCTTGTAGGTAAAGACTTCCTCAGGTTACAATTTCACTAAGTCTCTCTGTTGTGTCAGGCATCACCTAATTGCATTTTTTCATGTATGTAACAAAACATCATAATCTGGGAAAAGGAAGTTATATTGTGTTTGAGTTGGCTGTCGATTAGATAAGGTTGTCAGACAAGGTAGTCTGGTGAAAGAACTTAGAGAAAGAAGAACATTGTCTTTCTTTGCCTGCTCCGACTGAATTTTATCATTCCCTCAAAATCCAGCACCTGATTCTTTATCCTACTACAGATTTCTTTTTGTCTTCTCACCTTAGGATTTTTAAACACGGTGATGGATGCTGTTTCCAGACACATTCTCAAAACTTTGTTTAGTTCTACTCAATATCGGAGATTTTCTATTAACAATTTAGGTATACCAGACCCTAAATATAAAGTAGGTAGAATCTCAAATCATAAAAATTTAGAGCCATTGTCTTGAGAATAAAATACCTACTTTTCTTCATTGTTCAGCTGTCTTTAAATGGACTGGAGATCTGCTAACAAGTAGGATGACAGACAAGACAATCAGTGCACCTTATTTTTCTTGATGCACCTTTCCTCTAGTTGGCTTAATTCAGAGATTTTTTTGCTGCCTCTAAACTGTTTTTTATAATGTCAGCTTTATTTCATCCAGTCATTGTTGGCTGCATACAGAGAGGTCAAGCTGCAAATGTAGATGCTTCACAGTCATTATAACTTGTTTATTCCAGTTGCCTTCATGCTTCACTTAATGCTAAGTGACCTATTCTATGAACTCCAACAAATATGCTACCAAGGTAAGTTCCAGATAAGTTAGTAATTCTGAGCACTAATCATATGTCTTACACGAGGTCTTTGAAATTAAAACTCTATCCTTTAACAGCTCTGTTGGCTTATTGCCACAAGTGATAGAGGTGATTAAGGTTGTTACCCTACAAAGCGATAAAATGTGTCTTGTTTTGAAAGCTTCAGTGTTTTTACCTATGACTTCATGACCTTATTTGCTTTCAGCAATGTAGATACTGATGAGACTATATTAATCAGTAAATCAATCAAGAAAACTGATTATGGAAGACAGTAAAAGGTATTATATCCAGGATGCTATATACCGTTGGTTTATATTACTGTTTTACATCACATAAATTTTGAATGATGTCTTACAGTCCTTTGTAAAAATATTTTCTCCTAAAAAGAGATGTATAGAAGTATGTTCCTAAGTCTAGTGACTAATATGTCTTCATTAAAATATTGGGCAATACCAAAAATACATTAACAATAATGAAAAAATCCCAGATGAACTAGAGTGATTAGGGAAAATACAAGCCAATTAGACATACACAAGCCCACATAACCAGATAGGAGGTATCCAAGGTCACTATAGGAACTGGCAGACATCACTGCAGGGATATTCTACATAATTTTTTAAAGGTCATGGAAATCACAGGAGGTTTCTGAAGGCTAGAGAAAAGGCGAATGCCACACATCTTCAAAAATAGCAGGACAATGCAGTCTTATCAACTTTACCACAATCCCTAGGAAGGTGATGGAACAAATGCATTTCGAAGTAATTTCTGAGCTCATGAAAGACAAGAAGGTGATAGGGAGAAGCCAGTACAGGTTTAACAACAGCAAACCACCTCTGACCAGTTTCATTCCTTTGTATGATGATGTTACTGGTGCTAAGGGCAAGGGGAGAGAAGTGGATTTTGAAACTGTTCATGCTCTCATCACCAAATTGGCAAGTAAAGGCTGGATATGTGAACAGTAAGGCAGGTAGAAAATTACTGAGACTGTCAGGCTTAGGCAGCTATGACTGGTAGTGGAAAGTCTACCTGTCAGTGAGCAACTGTTGAGGTCCTTCAGGGATCAGCACTGGAATCTTCACTTCATTAATGACGTGGATGATGGAACATAATACACTCACAGCAAATTTGGGTATGGCACTAAACTGGACATAGTAGGCAGTATACTAGAAGATAAGCTTGTCACTCAGAGAGACTTGGATAACCTCAAGAAATTGTCTAGCAGGAATCTCATGATGTTCAAAAACAAAAAGAGCAAAAAGTCTTACATCCAGGATGAGGTACTTAGGAGCAGTGTTGGCTGGAGCTCAGCCTTCTAGAATGGAGGTCCATAGAGCTTATCCACATAGAAGTCCTGGTAAATACAAAGTTGACAGTGAGTCCTCAATGCACCTTTGAAGCAAATAACCCATCAGCTTCCTGGGCAGTATTAGCAAGGATGTATCTAACAGATCCAGGTGAGTTATCCCCTATTCATTACCTGGGCAACTCATGCCATCTGCTCAGTTTGGACCTCCCACTACAAGACATTAGTATACTGGAGTAAGTGAAGCCTCCACTCCTCACCATCAAGCTGGACAGGAGGCTGGAGCACGGCACATTCAAGGTGAGGGTGTGCAATATTTGCTTGCTTAAGTTGGAGAGAAGGCTCAATGAAACACAAGGAATTTCATTTAGATACTAAGGAAAAACTTAGTAAGGATGGTAGAATACTAGAAGAAATTGCAGAAAAATGTCATGAAATGAAAATTCTTGGAGCTATTCCAGCCCAGTGGGACACGGTCCCTGGCCTCATCTAGTTAGGCCTGCTTTGGACATGTGGTTGGAGTAGATGATCTACAGAGCTTCCCCTCCAAACTAAAATATTCTAAGATTCTATGATAAAACTCCTGTTAGCAGCAGATACCTACTTTGTCTGAGTACTGATTACATGCTTAAATTTAGGACTGATGACACATATCATGTAGATCCTCTGAAGACAAAGATAGCAGAGAAAAACAAGTACACTTTAACAGAAATTAACACTGCTAGATATGAAAACATTATTATAGGTCTATATTCAAACTTTATTTGAATAACTTCTTTGAAAAGTAGATAAATGAGTAGATCTGCCATTTATTTCATTAACTATCATAAAAATACACTTTAAAAAAAGAGAAAATGCTTCTATTCAATAACTCCTTTAGTGGCAGTAGCAAGAAAAGTGGAAGGTGGTTTTACAAAGCTGTATCTGTATGCTTTAGAAATAAATACAAAAAGGCAGGAAAATACATAAAAAATAGGTGTTCAAAAGACAAACAACATTATGCAACTTTGAAGACTGATCCTAAAAAAAATATACTTTTTAGTTCCTAGTATTTAACTGAATGGAGAGAAGGGAGCATTAAAAAAAATTAAATTTTTAAGGTAGTTGTGGAATAAAGTACCCTTCACATTAGGTAACATATTCCCTTTGTATTAGTGACTGGCTTTAGTCCTGTAGCCTGAGACTTTAATTATGTTATCTGTACTGTTAGCATTAATTAGAATAACTCTGTATGTTATTGTAACCTTAGTACGCCCCTTTTTTCTGTAGTGTAGATGTGTAATTTCCTGTAGCAATGAGTTCTTCAGGCTAATTGTATATTTTGTAGATAATTATAATTGTAGGTAATTTTGTATTTTATCAGCTTTGAATGTTTCTCATTTTCATTTCACTATATGCCCTCTTGTTCAAATATTTGAGACAGTCAGGGGAGGAGCTTTTAAACTTACTTACACAGGTCCATGTTCATTCTCATATTTTTACATCTTTTTTGTTTTTCCATTTCACACCAAGCATTTACACAAGGTCTGCCTGATTCATTCCAGGCAACAAGAAGTGAACTTCATTATTGCTTGGTTCACTTTCTAAACCAATCAGATATAATTCAGCTCTAGTTCAGAAGTTATAGATCCATTCCAGCATGAATCTGACCTAACATGTCTTGCAGCCTAATTAGCAGAGCCTGAAATGAATGGGCAGACATGTCCCCAGCTGACAGTGTTAGAAGCAGGAGAACTAAATTAGGCTGAGTCCACTCACATTTGCAGCAGCAGACCAGATTTAGAATTAGGGTATAACCAAGGGCAAATCATGGCTGACAAAACTGGTGGCCTTTTATGATGGGGTCACAGTGCTGGTGGACAAAGGGAGAGCAACTGATGTAATTTACCTGGACTTGTGCAAAGAATTCAACTTTGTCCCACATGATCCTGGTCTCTAAATTGGAAAGATATGTATTTGACAGATGGATCACCCAGTGGATAAGGAACTGGATGACTGGTCACACACTGTGGCCACAACTGTGGTCAGTGGATGATGGCCAAATGGAGACCAGTGCCATTCCACAGAGATCAGTACTGGGACTGGAGACCAGGTTGGATGGGCCTTGGAGCAAATTTGACTGGTAGAAAGATCTCCCTGTCCAAGGCAGAGGGGTTGGAATTAAATGGCCTTTAAAATCCCTTCAAACTCAAAGCATTCTATGATTCTTCTAACCCTTCATTACAAAAACTTCCCCAAAACCAAACCCTCTATTCAAATTAACTTAATTAATACTACATCTGTTGAAAACCACTTAGACCTGCTGGAGAACTTAGGTTACCACAGTAGACCTGCAACTGTTTAAAAAATTTTCTTTCTAAACGTTTTCTTTTGATGGAACCCTTAACATTTAGGGGGGGGGGGGAAATACTTATTTTTTAATGAAAAAAACACACGTGGTTGAAATTTGTAAGTAGAAATATTTCTGCTGAGTCCCTCTAGAGCTGAAAGGGAGATTCTGCCTCCTTCACCTGATTGGCAGCTGGCTAAACATGAGCAAACAGTGTGCCCAGGTGGCCTAGAAGGCAAACAGCATCCTGGCCTGTATCAGGAACAATGTGACTGGCAGGATCAGGGAGGTGATCTTATCCTTGGTGTGGCTGCACCTTAAATACTGTGTGCAGTTTTGGGCACCACAGTATAGGAAGGACATCGAGGGGGTGGAGGGGGTGCAGAGAAGGGCAGGTAAGCTGATTAGGGGTCTGGAGAGCAGGTCTTATGAGAAGAGACTGAAGGAACTGAGGCTACTCAGCCTGGAGAAGAGGAGGCTGAGGGGAGACCTTATTTCCCTCTACAGCTACCTGAAAGGAATCTGTAGTGAGAGGCAGGTGTTGGCCTCTTCTCCCTAGTGACTAAAGATACAACAAGAGGAAATGGGTTCAAGTTGCATCAGGGAAAGTTCAGACTAGATATTAGGAAAAAATTCTTCACCATAAGAGTGATGAAGCACTGGGACAAGTTGTCCAGGGAGGTGGTAGAGCTGCCATCCTTAGGGGTATTAAAAAAAAATGGCACTTATATCCTTAGGGGTATTAAAAAATGTGGCACTTTGGGAGATGGTTTAGTGATTAAGGTGTTGTAGGACTGACAGTTGGATTCAGTGATCGTGAAGGTCCTTTTCAACCTTGATGATTCTATTATTCTCTCTTTCAGACCACCACCCCTGTGCTCTAATCTCTTTCAAGAAGCATAAAAAAACATGATGGAAAATGTATTGCAGTTTGGAATTAAAAAAACAAACACTGATATCTATTTTTGACCACCAGTCTTCCTTCCACTTTTTCTCTTAAATTAACGTTAATAGATTCATATACTATCAAAATATAAACATAATATATCAATTATATATTTATACACTAAAACTAATTAAGATAAAAGTAATAATGACAGAATTGCAGTATTGATGATTTATATAATCTTGTAATCTGGGACTCCAGATTAGTATCTTATTATTAGTTTCCTGCTGCAAATATGAGGAATTAAAGCATTTGTTTGAAGAATGCATGAGCACAAATTTTTTGGTCATTGTAAGGCAGCTTCTCATTTGGCCATTCTGAATGCAGGTCAGTTCTCTACAGAAAATGTGTGAAAACTGCTTTCTCAACAAGATCTTCTCTTAGAATATGCTTAAGAGCTTGTAGGAAGAGAAAAAAAACATATCACTAAATGTGGAAAACTAGAAGTAAGATACTTTAAACAGAGTCTTATGTATTACCATGGTTTAGAACAGACACAGATTTTGAAAAACTAGAGAGCAGCCATGTTGCTGATACAATCAGTTGAGGCTTTTTGCCTCTTCTAAGCAGAAATAGCTGACTCTACACTGCATCATAAGCTAAACTATGCTGACCAGTGAATAAAAAGAGAAGAATGAGACTTATCTGTGTGTGCTAGAGGTTGAGAAACCAGGTAAATAGGATAGTCTATTTTTCCACTGTCTGGCTGAAGAATAGATAGATCATGCAGGAACAGAAGGGAGATTATTAGTTCTCCTAATTTCTTGCCATTGTATTTAGAGCCCAGCCTACAATGAGGAATGATCTGTGAAGAATAAATGCCCATCATCTTATTTTACAAATCTTTTTTTTTTTTAATTTGAGACTGGTACATCATAAGAAGAGAGAAGGATTTTTATGTTTTCTAGAAGGTCCTAAGCTGATATAGCTCAAAGAAGTTCTAGAGAAAAGTCAAAGATGAAAGGCAGCATTGTTCACAAAGCTGTGAAACCAAAGGAGATATAGGCACAAAAGGGTGCCAGAGAACCACTTTTACTTTGAACAGTGAAATTCCATAAGGCAGAAGAGATTGAATTTGGAGCATCTACAGGATTTCATGAATTTTACTGACTCCCACAGAAGCAACACACAGGTAGTCTGTTTAGCTGATTGCTTCCATAGACCACAACCTCTGGGAAGCGTCTCATGGCTTTTTGTTTCTTCCAGCTTCCAGAGGCAGAGGAACTGCTGTCTTACACAAGAACCACTGCTGCCAGGTTCACTACCTATATTTCTTGGACTGTGTTTACACTGCACAGGGGAATATCTTTACCCAGTGGGTACAGTACACCATGCATTTCCTATGATTGGAAAGTTTCCCAGGTGAGCTGTTTTTCCTATCAGTCATTTCACTCTTGTCTTGAGGGCAGTGGCAGCCAAAATTTAAAATGGATACTACAGTGTAACTTGTAAGGACACAAAAATCCTCTTTCCAGAAGGAAAAAAAAAGCCTTGTTTCATCTGTTAGACAAGGATATGGAGGTTTCTGGATGCAGCCATGGTTCTGAGGATATCATTACAAGTTAGTTCATTTATGGACAAAATAGACATCAGGGCTTTCTATTGACCTGGAAAGGCCATGGAATGAAGAGTGCTAAAGCAAAAAGCTCCTGGGGCTTTCATACATGCCTGTAACAGCAGCCAATAAGTCTTTCCACAGTCACTGGTTAGCCAGTCTCTGCTGCATAATGTGGTAAGTGAGCTGCACACTCATGACTTATTATCACATCTCAGCTGAGGAGAGGTGTCCTTTCAAACTATTTATTTTATTAATTGAATGATACTCCTGCACTTTTCTTGTGTTGAACAAAATGACAGTAAAATGCTTGCAGGCAGGGTTTGCTATTGTCAGTAGACAGTCATGCATTGAGGCTCAGTTTTTAAGGTGATGCATTTTTTACAGCTGGTAATAAAAGCTGGAATTACATATGCTAAGGTAATTAAATCTCATGCTTCCAGGAAAAATGCCTATTGCCTACTGATAGTTCTGGATTTATGATTTATTGAACAGATGTATCTGTATCAGACACTACTGAGCACAGAATAGTGGCTTGATGAATCTATCATGTCCCATGAAGGGGAAACCACAGCTCTTTTGGTTTGTGCTAGTCACAGGCTACATTAGCATAACAGATCAGATGGAGCAGAAGGCAACTACTGCTCTGGGAATAGAAGGCCAGGATCACATCCAAACTACAAGGCTTATTAGAGGAACAAGAAAACATCAAATCAGCATCTGCAGGACCTGATGGGATTCACTATGGGATGCAAAACTGGGAGTCAGCATGTTCTCTGGCATAGATCAAAAAGTCATTAAAATTGGAGATGTCACCAGAAGACCAGAGGAAATCTAAGTGTGGTGCCAATGTTAAAGAATGAAGAGATGAGAGTAATAGACCAGAAAATTTGGCTTCTGTAGATGTAAATATGTTGGAATGAATCTTTCAGCAGAGATAAAGTGGTTATTAAAATAAATCCAAAGGGGCAAAAAGATACAGTGGCAAAAGCTTAATGTTTGCCAATGCCAATCACATAGCAGCAGCTATGACCCTCTATTTTCATTTTTGCTCCATGAAGTTGAGCAGTAGATGCTGCCTTTATGATTGCCTTTACCACAAATATCAGAGAAGCACTCAGAAAATAGATTTTCAGAGGAGGACATGATAATAGATAAACATTGCATCTTGGAGGAGTTATGTTGAATTCATATTTGTGTTACTTATCATGTAAAAACTCAAATTAAAGTATCTAAAGAAGCTGAGCAGTAGATGCTGCCTTTATGATTGCCTTTACCACAAATACCAGAGAAGCACTCAGAAAATAGATTTTCAGAGGAGAGAGGACATGATAATAGATAAACATTGCATCTTGGAGGAGTTATGTTGAATACATATTTGTGTTACTTATCATGTAAAAACTCAAATTAAAGTATCTAAACTTGAGGGCACAGATGGAGATCAGTGTAGTAAGCAAAAAACGTGGCCATGGCTGACAGGGGCAAGTGTAAAAAGGCAGTAAGAGACTTTTTAGCTTCTTCTTCCTTCTCCTTGTCTACATAACAGAAAGCAAAACTGAGCCTACAATACAAATGAATTCTCTCTTCTCTCACCAGCAACTATTGCTTTTCTTGAACTCTCAGGCTTTCCTGTATCACAATGGAGAGAATTATCATGAGACCAGTGAATTGTCCAGTATTCATTTCTGTCCTCCACTTCTACTGACAATTAGTATTGAAGGGGAGATGCTGAGGAAAATTTATGCACCAAGACTTGATTGCAAATGGTATGAGCAAGTTTTATTACATTACACGGGCACATTCTTAATAGGAATCCATACTTGAAGAAAAATTAACTGAGCTGGTAAGTGAATCAGTATCAATCTTCTCCATTCTGCAATATTAATAGAAATTACAAAAGAGTCATGCTAGAAATCACTTTCGGAGACAGAAATGGATATTGCACTGCTTAAATGGATGTTCCTGGCAAACAGACTATTTTAATCATGGTGTAAACTGCTGCCTCTTTGAAATACTCAGAGTAAACCTTAAGGGCATCCTTGTCACCAGGACATATGAGTTGCAGTTCTGCATCACCACCTACTAGAAACACACCATCAGAGGTCCTTTTTGATTTTAAGCCCTCATATTTTTTATTACTGGAAAAGAATAATGAGGTATTATTTATCCAGTGGCTTTATTCACCTGTTCCATAGATGTCTGCATCATACAAGACAATGCCAGTAGGAGCTACCTTTATCTCAATAAAAATAGATTTATTTATGTTCTTGTAGCAATAACTTATTACTAAGTAATATTGCAGTGAGTTCCACAATTAAGCCAAGCTCATGGAAGCTATGACAGCTGCACATACGAGGTGATACCCATGTGCATAAGAGAGAAGAGCCTATAAAAAAGATACACAAATATACCTATGGACATTAGGTAGGAAGAAGCTGAGGACCTGAAGGTGTTTCTTGCTAGCAGCAAGATTAGGTATAGAAACACTTAAGGGAAGAGGCAATTTAAGATGGAAAGGGGGTTTTGCCTAGAGTTTTTCCAGAATAGCAAAAACATTCCCAACATTTCCTCCTTCCTTCCTTTCCTTGAATCTACTAGGGGAATACAGCTGGTTTGATGACACAAAAAGCAGGAATCTGCCTGCTTCAGAAGCTCAGCTCCAAACTGAAAGCTTCTCAAACAAGTTTGTGCATGACAGCATATGCTAAATGGATAAGAAACAGAAAAAGGCAAATTTAATCATAATACAGATTGGAACACATTCCACATACCTGAATTTCATCAGTGAAACCTCCCTCCACCATATTAATATCCTTTGAGAGAAGAAAGTTGGCTGGATATTTGTCCTTTTCTGTGATGCCAGAGCAGAAGGGACTTTTCCCTCACTAGGGATGAGATGCTAGGCAGACTTGTAACGACAGAAATTTTGCATTTACTACAGCTTAGACAAGTCTTATGTTCACCAAGGATCCGTCTTCAGATCCTGATCAAATTTTATCTAAGTAGGTTTTTTTCATAAGACATCTTGGAGAGTTGTTTGTGACCTTGCTGGGTCACTCCTGTTTAGGACTGGGGAGATGAACTAACATTAAAATATCAGAACATTTATGACCTTAGGTAACACCTGGATCGTGCTGGGATAATAACTCATAGAAATTCACAAAAATGCATAATAGGAATGCGTTTTTTTCCTATTTTTTGCTTGCCTCTTCTCATCCTTTGGAAATTCCCAGTGATTTGGATCAATTACTTCTATAAGAAAGTCTTTTAATTCATCTCTTTACATTAATGTAATTTTAGGCCAAGAAGATTTCCTAGAACGCACTTAACTTGAAGCTTCTTAAGAATAAAAGGGGAGCAGGAATAGAGTAGTTCTATTTATTCAAACTCATTTTTCTTGGGGTAAAAAAGCATTTCATGACCACTCTGCTGGGTTGCCACAACCACTCATCTGACCTGGTCTGAAGAGAGACTGTGTATTAAAAACAGACTGAAATTAATGACTAGTAAACTTAATGTATTACCTTTAGGTGTTGACTGCACATTGCTGGATAGCTGAGTTCATGTATTAACTGCAAATTAATATGAATATTTATTGTTATGGGTTCTGATAGTTGAATCAAGCCCTGGAGATTTTTACAGTAGTGCTCTTATTGTTTAAATCTAAGCACTCATTGCTAGATGACACCAGGGAATGTTTTGAACTATATTAACCTAGTGTACTTCACACCTGTGAACTACTACAAGTCTGTAGTAACCACGTGGGGAGAATCTTCATCTAAAAAAAAATAGTAGGAACACAAAGTCTGGGAGGTCTTAAGATTGGTATTACTTATAAAGACAATCAAAACAGCAACAGCAAAACATCTTTTTTTAAATAGTTGCTAATTCTATATATAATTTAGCAGAAAACTTGTGTGGCTGGGTAAGAAAACAAGTATTAAAACAATCTGCCTTATAGGATTTCAAACTGTATATTCCTTCTGCCATATTTGCATGTTACTGAAGACAGATTTGGGCAGCTTCTATTATCCTGGCCCTTACCCAGCCCATTGTGTGATCCATGGCAAGTGAAAGGAGAGAGAAATTATAGCTCCATTTCTTTAAGAAAAGAGGCTCATGTGATCACATTATTATTTTCCTTCTTTCTCTGTGTCCTTCTCTGGCGACATTTCAATGTGTTGCTCAAATGCTACAAAGGGTTAGAACTCTCTAAAATCAATAAATTCTTTTCCATTTTTGCCTTTTAAGTCATTAGGCAAAGGGAAAGTCTGAAAAATTAGTTTCATATCTTAGCAAAACCCAAGAAGATACACATAATGGAGAATACTACCAAATATCATGACCTAACTGAGCAGAAGTAAGCAAGCACTTGATACTTACATGAGTGATTCTATGTTAGGCCAGTCCTGCAGGAAAATAAAACTCCACTTGAACAAGAATGACACATTTTGCCCCCAGGTCTATGCTTCAGCTTCACTGTGAAGACAAAAGGTAGACAAGGGAAGAAGGGGTCTGAAGAGGTTATCTAGTCCAGTCCCAAGGTCCATCAGCATGTTTTACATCTGTCTAACCTGATCCTAATGACTTCTGTTGATAAAATTTCTGGCTTCCCTAACTAGTATGTTCTTTGTACAAGCTCTTATCTGCAAAATTCATTCCAGATCAGTCTTAACTGTTCTATGTAAAGGAACAAAGACTTCTCACATGACTAGGATCACACACCAAATGGAATAAGAATGCAATCATCTGCCAGTTAATTTGATCCTGGAGGTAACCATCAAAGTGCTGAGTAATCTGTACTCTGACTGAAGCCAGAGGTTGTCAGAAAGAGACACGTTCTTTGCAAAACTTATGTCTTAGAGAATTAAAATCATTTGGCACATCTCAACTCGGGACTGTGTTTACACTACTTAGAAACAGCCAGCAAGGAAGCAGAATCATGTCATATTACCCTGGCATTTCTTGTAGCAAAAAACAAAATCACAGAAGAGCTGAGGTGAGAAGGCACTGCTGGAGAGCACCTTGTCCAACAACCCCTGCCTAGAATAAGTAAAGTGAGCAGGTTTTTTGGGGCTATGTCCAGCTGGGTTTTGAATATCTCTAAGGGTGGGGACTCAGCAGCTGTTCCTGTATTCAATCATGCTTGCAGTTAAAGTGTTTTTTTCTTAGTTTGGCAACATCATAGAAAGAGGATGAGAAATTGATCTAAATTATTAAAAGGATTGGTTATAAAAATGTCTATAAAAATAAGCTAAACTGAAGGAATATTTCTGGCCTTATATTACTGGGATAAATCATAGCTAAAACCAAGTCAGAGCTGCAGGGTGTCAGTAAACTGAAATTTATGTACTATCAGAAGCAAACAGCCTGGAAATCTATGGCACAAATTATGATCTAATACACATGCTGACCCCAGAGATGTTTCCTTCTTTTATGTTCAAAATATTGTTTATGGGCAAAGAGAAACACACCTTATAGATAAAGACAAAATTTTATCCTTAGTATAAATGAAACAGCCCAATTCAAGAATCATTATTAGTTAGTCCAGATGCAATTAACACAGAAAAAGAAAGAACACATAACCACAAAGGTAGAAATCTATTACTATTTAAATTGTAACAAACACACTTTTTTTTTATTATTATCCCTTTTTCCCTTAAGGGAAAGTTCACCCTTCTGCTGATCCTCTGGTCTTAAAATCAGGAGACTCAGATTGCCAGAGGGTGTAGACAGAGAGTCATCAAACTATGGAGTCCATTGCCTGGAAAATATGATTTTGTGTAAATAGTTTCCTCTTTGTCCCTCTTGGCTCTACTTGGGGTCATTTTTATCTGTTTTCTAACTTGCTTTTACATCTTTCTTTTTTTTTTTTAATTGGTATGTATGTTATATATGTTAGATACTATTTCTTTGCACTTTTTAATGTCTGCTTTGTCCAGCAGACATTAGGTCTGAAATGTAGGTCTACATTTCTTTAACAAACCATTAATGAGTTGTGTATAGTGTCAGACTGTGGCCCATCTCTCAACACCCCCTTCCTATACTTCTTTGCATCACATACACTGTCTACTTTTCAAGCCTTTTTCTCTCATACTAGGCCTTTAATACTCAAAAAAAATGTCACTGTGCTGGAGTCATAAATATTTCATTTTACATAAAAATATTTATTTACATTTTGTTACTGTTGTCTACATAAAACCACAATGGTACCACGGAAAGATAAAGAAGTGGCACAGTTTTAGCCATTGACATCTGGGCAATAAGAGAAAGCAATGACAGAGGTAAATAGAGTAAAACAAAGCTGTGGGCAGGTCCAGTACAGTTCACAGAGAGAAAGGCAGCTAAACCCCTCTCTGGGGAACAGGAAAACTATAGAAACCCAGTGACTGTGACTAGCAATGGTGTATTACAAAGCTACCCTAGTACACTTTGGAGGGAATGATTGTACTTCAGGTTCAGAGCTGTAGCAGATGCTCTTTGAGCTACATGCTAGGTGTCAGTAATGGAGGCAACTGGCATTTTAATTCTGATACCTCTAAATACCATATTTTATACACAGGCTTGAGATACAGTCAAAAAAACCCCAAAATAAACATATTCAATTCCCAGTCTATACTTATTATGCTATAGTGACATAATGCACTTTGAGAAATAATATGTCTCATCTGCCTCATCTTTGACCTAAATCTCTCTTCATCCAAATATTCTTGCAATAGAAAAACAAGAAGTAAAAATCTCCCTCCAACTTCATGTGTTTTTTCATTAAGGCTGAAGGGCTTTTCAATTCATACTGCAGGAAGAGAAAAATATTCTCCTGTGACAGTGCAAAATTTAATAGTGTGGATATGTCAGAGTGCAGGATACCAATAGCACCTGTCTGCTTTAGGACCTACAGTTCTATAAAGCTCTGTGGCATTCTGCTTCTTGGCTAAATTTCATCTTCACCACAGAGGAGAAAAATAATATTTTTCGGTTTTATGTATATATATACGGGTGAAAAAAAAAGAAAAAAACACTATTAAAACCAGTGTCCTTCAGAATGAAGGTGGAAAGAAAGGCTCACAAAGACGACACAGCCAACTCACTCATTGTCTTCAGGTTTGCCATATTTTATCAGTTTTTAAAGCTAGACAAATGGTAGCTCCATGCACTGAGGTCAACTGATTAAAAGAAACATTTTTTTTTAAATTTAATTATAGATAGTTTTCTCCTTTGTGATTGGCTCCCACTGGAAGAACCTTGAATTTTAGCACCAATACTAATATTTAAAAGCTCACATATAACAGAATAATTATATAAAAATATATACTTATAAAACTTAATATAAATATTTTTAATTTACAGATTCTTATTTCTTGTGGCTGTTGCTTAAAGAACAGACAAGGCATATTTTTTTCATAATGAGAATAGCAACCTTCATAATATTTGTCTGTATACCAGGCTCCATGATTAGTTAGCATTCCAATTAGGGAAATGTTTTTAGAGCAGTATAAGAGAAAATATAAGGAAAAGCGTTTCCCCATAATAGTGTGTCAAAATAAAATATGATCAAAACATCTTGCAAAGGCACAATTTTCCATCTTTAGATGATGAGTCCATGCAAAAAAACCACTTAGCAATCATATAGTAATTATCTTAATCTTCATAGTTTGATATAATTAAAATGTTGTGGGTTGTATCACTCTGACATCAAAGATTTATTATAGAACAGATTATGAAACTTAGAAAAATGTAGATGAGTATAAATTAAATGTTATGGAATGTGATCTGTAAAAAAAAAACAAACCAGTTCTTAATTTGAGATGAAATAAAATTGCAAAAAACACACAATATATTGTATGGAACTGTAGTTTTCAAGTTGATACCAACTGTTATGTTAGTTTTCATATAGGTTTTGTATCTAGGAGAGTTAGGATAGGAAATGTTAATCCAAATGTTCTCCAAATGGTATTAGTATTGTTCACAAATATGTATTACTTTAATTTCCTTCCTTTAATTATTCTTCCTAAGGAAGAATAATCCTTCTCCTTTCATAGCTGTTGAAATTCCTCTCCAGTTGCTAAAGTGCAACATCCAAAGACATTTCAGTTTTTCATGGCCACTATTAACTAAAAAATGACAGATTTATGATCATTTTCTGAGACTGTCTAAAACAAATATTAATGAACAGAAACTCACAGAAGAGGATAGTATTGGAAATGTATTTTAGATATGAGAGGAAATTCTCCACTAGTTTTATTACATCGTTTATTATATAGGTCACAGTAAATTTCTAACCAGTTAGGTGAATCTCTGGAATAGGAAAATTCCTCCAGATTTTTCATACCCATTTCTTCTCAGTTTGTGGTCAGTGGGCTTTGGATCAGAGCAAAGGATTTGGGACTGAAACAAATCCAAGTAGGGTATTTCATGTGATAAGGCTGGCATCAATTGAGAAGCTGAAACTTTGATCTTTCAATCCAAAGTGACTTGTGGTCTACAGAGATCTTTGCTTTAGTAAGTTTCATAGCAGACTACACAATTATACAATGACAACCAACCATGGAAGGAGTCAGTTACCCCAAAATATCTCCCTTGCTTGAGATAGGCAACTGTCTTGGTGTAAGGCTCCTCTTGTCTTTGTTGGTGGCTATTCTGGTGGCTGCAGAAGTACTGCAAAGATCCAGATATTCTATGGACAAAGCCTTGTCTTATGACATGTCTTCCTTGCCCAAAACCAAGAACCCGGAAACAAAGAGAAATAACATTTATACTATGCTTTAAGATTAAAAATTCGGTCTTCTAACAAGAGAAGCTCTCTTGGCTATATTGAATGCTGCAAGAAATATGATTATTCTGGATCTTGTGCATACCACTGTCAACTTTTTGTAAAATATCTTTTATTAAAAACTAGCAATGAAACTGTTTCTATCCTAAGAATGGGATTTTCAAATGTAGCTCATGTGCTTAAACTTTATCCAAATCCAAAAGGCCGATGGAGTTCTTGTAAATAATTTCAAATACTTCTGTGCACATTAGGTAGACATCCAGTCCATCTAGTGCCATCAGTTATGAGAAATAAGGATATTTCTTGTATTTGGTGCAATCAATGAATCTGCTGCACCGTTATGGCTCCTTACTTAGGCACTTAGGATCTAATTGATCCAAGGCCTTAGAGCCCCTGCAGCTTTGTGGGCAAATGAAAACATTTGTAAGCAAGCCTAGGCTGTAAACAAGTAAAACTACATTTTGACTGAGAGTTTGAAACAATAAACTTTGTTAAATTAGAAATTATTATAGTTTATATTTAACAGAATCAGCATAGAATCATAGAATAGTTTAAGTTGGAAGGGATCTTAGGGATCATCTAGTTTCAACCCCGTCTCCATGAGTCCCAATAGACCAGGTAACTCAAATCCCCATCCAAACTGGCCTTGAACACTTCCAGGGATGGGGCATCCACAGCTTCCCTGGGCAACTTGTTCCAGAATGTCCCTCACTGTGAAGGCTTTCTTTCTAATGTCTAACCTAAGTCTACCCTCTCCCAGTTTAAGGTCATTCTCCCTTCTGTTTAAACTGGAAGAGGGTAGATTTCCACTTTAAGACTTGAGTTTTGCATTTCATTTTTGGTATTGCAAACAGGCCTTTTTCACAGGCTGTTAAACAGGTGATATGCATCTACCTACCCTGCAGTGTCCTAAATTCCTGCATGGTATGAGATGCCAATACACATTTGATCAGAGAACAGAATCCACTGCAAACAGAAGCATAATGGCTCAATATTGCATCTTTGATAACTATATGCTCATTTCTGTATACCAATGCAAGAGATATTAAGAGTAAACCACATGGACTAATAGCATTAATGCATAATAAAAACAACACCTTAACTGCTATAATTAGTAAGATAAATGGCATAGCTTGAAAATTACTATGGAAAATTACTACTGAAGAGGAACAGAAAAACCTCAAGATTTTTACTTTATAAAAGACATATATACTTGATCCAGGATCACCAGATAATGAGAAAAGACTTACTAGAAGTGTCTGAATAATGAGTACAAGAGAAGTTTAATGTTATAAACATATCCCACAGTTGATCTCTCAATATACCTTAGAGTACCAAGCCAGAAAAATCAAGAAGTAAGGTTTAGTCTGAGCAAACAGAAGAATCATGAGAATCTGTGAGTGATGGAGATGCCAGCAAATACAGCAGGCCATGGAATATCTAGTTCTTGAAAAAAAATAAAGGAATCTGAGGAAATAGTCTACAGTTTGTTGCAACCCCAAGTAAGTGACAATGTGAAAGTAGGAGGGCAAGGTAGCACTTACCACTGAACAATGGTATTCTTGACTAAGGAAGGTAAAGAAGGAGAATAAAGACAATAGACGTCAAGAAAAATGTAAATTCAAGGAAATCATAACTCCTTGTGGGAAGCAAAACAAAAGGAAAAGACAGCTGCATAATTAAAGCAACAGAAATTTCATCCAGGTGTCAGTGAATCTTTTTGACCATGAGGTTATTTAAACATGATAACAAACGACTTAGGGAGATTTTAGTGTCTCTGTAACTGGAAATTTTACAAAGCAGATCAGAGAATCACCTGTCAGGAAAGACATAGATATGGCTGATCCTTCCTCTGCAGTGGCCCCACCAGCCTCCCTGAATTCTCTCACTATGATTTCTTTGATTTTTATGATTTGTGCTAATGAGCTTCCGCAAATCCTTCTGTGCTCTCTTTTTGCTGTGCTCTCCTTAGGGAATATGTCACGTGAAACAGAAATGTATTCCTTTACTGAAGTCTCTTTTGATCTAAATCTGGCAGTTATAGAATCAATATCAGTTAGGCAGCAATAAAACCTTTCTGCTTTCCCTTCTCAAATCAATCCTGTTTAAAGAAAAAGGACAGCTATTACACCACATAGAAAATATTGATCTGAAACATACTAAACCTGCTTGGTGGGTGAGAAAAGCTGATATTTCTATTTTGAGAAGGTCTAGAAGAATTTATTTTTATTTTGTTATATAACACTTTTGTTTATTGCTATTTTATTTTTTGCTTGGAATATGAATGAGAAACCCTCAACTGTTTTTCAATATAACAGAAAACTGTCTGGGCACTCCTACTGATTGCCCAGTTGTCACAGGAAAAAGAAAAATTTAAAATGTACATTGTTCTACCAGGTTATGTCTTTTCAAAAACACTTATTTCTCTGTACTCAATACATTTCCCTCAGTTTCAACAACACTCACTAAAATCAGAACTTAGTTCATCAGAGTGATACCAATCAGAGGGTGACTGGATTTGATCAGGAGGAAAAGCTGATAAGGCACCTCACAAGCACTGCAGAATCTGTAGCAGGAAGTCTCACATACCATGCAAACAAGGTATTCAGCATAACAATTCCTTTCCACACAACTGTGTATTTTCAAATCACAGAATCAGCCAGGTTGGAAAGGAACTCTGAAATCAAGTCCAACCCTTGACCAACTTCCACCATGGTTACTAGACCACAGCACTGAGTGCAACATCACATCAAATGTATCAGTGCATTTAGATTTCTCAAAAAAAGGTTTCAAACACACTGCATTTAGCACTACCTCCAAAAATAAATGTAGCCAATGACTGTTCTGACCTCTAAATTTTATGTGATTGATTCTGCAGTGGAATTTAATATTAAACAATAATTTGAGAAAGCATTAGAATAACCATGGGAGAGATTCCCAATTTCACCTACCCAGAAAAACTGCCCTAACTCAATAAGCTATATATGTTCCTTTGCTTTGCCAAGGCAATAAATCTTGAATTGTTCTCTGAAAAGCACTGAGAAGAGTGATTTGCTCCTGCTGATTTCTTCCCCCTGTGTGCACTTGGGTAGGTAAAGAATTTCCCTGAATGATGGTAAGTGGGGAGCTGATGCCTGTCAAAAAGTTAAGGATGTTCTGCTTCCAAAACTGTATTGTTTAAGAGGAAGTAAAAACTCTTTTTCAACTGACTTTTAGAGAGCAGCATCCAGCATCCTTCCTCTTTGAATGGAGAGTGCCAGACTTTTTCTGGTACTGAGAGAATCCCTCAAGGAAGGCAGGAACAGGAATGTCTGCTCTTGGAATCATGGTCAAGCTTAAGTATGACAGAGAGTCCAAGGTGTTCTTTAACTGTCTGGGTTACATCAAAGCTAAAAATTTGAGACAGCTGTTGGAGTTATTCACCTTCAGAACTGGATGGCAACATAGCAGGAGGTTTTTGGATTGAATTCTACTTCAAACCCACTCTAGGACTTAGATCCTTAAGCTACAACCAGGACAGGACAGAAAACATAGTCAAGATAATCTTGATTTTCTGTCTTCCTATCAATCGAAATCTTTATCCATAGGAGTAATTTTATATTTTGAAAGCTGAAAAACTGTCATACATGTTACACAGTGGAGAAAAGTCAACACTGTTTTGGTTCATGGCATTGGTGGGTCAATCCACATGTTCATTAACTCAGGGTTTTGCTAGTGGTTTTTATGGAGTGACTAAAACTTGGACTTACATTTGCAGGAATGACTGAGTTTTTAAGTGCAACTTAAGTATCCCTATGCTAGACAGAGATGTCAGCAAGGTAGATGATAATAAAGATTGAGTTCTTAATTGTACAAAGACATACAACACACTTAGCTTTAAGGATGTGAAGTGCTAGTGAAGTGCTTCTCAGTTTGTACTCTCAGGGTATTCCATACATTTCCATGCTGCTAATTGCAATGAGCTAGTCTTTTGAAGTCTTAATTTTTCTGTTCTATGATTTTAAATTATGAAGAGAATTTGTGAACTGTATTATCAGTGTAACTAAATTTTGTTTGAGCTAAACTTCTACTGAGATCTTTATCTGAAAATTATCACGAAGGAAAGGGTTATCAGACTTGTAAGGATTAAAATACATGATCAAATTCTGGGGATGATAGGCATTATCACTGGAAACTTAATTTCATCAGAAACTTTTTCCCTCTCAAAAACATATGAAAGTTTTAGTCTTTGATTACCCTTCCTTGTATGTGGGTTTGCATTTCTATACATGCACAGTAATCCATAGTGCTTATGCATGCTCACGTTCTTGAAGATTTCTTTAGATTTGCAGAGATGTGTGTATGAATACTGGTAAGAAGCACTGTCTTGATAGATAATCAGTTTAATTTTCTTCTTCATCTGTTTTCATTTTTCTCATTTTCCCTTGAGGAATCCATCCCTCATCTCATTATAACTTTGTGGCCATTAATTGCAAAGTTTTGGTACATTTCCTAAGTGGAATTCATTTCTTGCAAGTCGTAACGTAATAATTTTACATCCACCTTGTGACACTGACTTGTACAAAACCATATAAATGACCATTGCTATTAAATGTAGCTGGGAAAAATATACTACAATACCAGACTTCTGTTCTGGTTGAGGAAATACTTTGACAGAAACAGAATGATTTCATTGTCTAGGGACTGAATCCTTACCTGAGAGGAAAATCACCCCCTTGTTGTAATGATACTTTAATAGAAGTGACTGGCAGAGAGTTCTCTGCCCCTTCTACTCTCAGCAGTGTATGCTGCCTCTCAGCTGAGAACTTGTGGAGCACTTCTTGCTTTTATGATTAACACATCTTTAAATGATTCATATACAATGGCACAGTTTCAGTGGGAAAAACTGAAAACTATTCAACGAAACCACTGATATGAAGAGCGTCAAGGCAGTCTCTGAGGCAGTAGAAGTGTGGACATCACAGGCAAATTTGGAAATGGGATATTTACCTGTTACATCGTGGAGAAAAGCCCCATGCTACCAACTATTAGAGAAAAAACGTGGTTGCAGCAGCTGCTTCTGCTTTTATTTAGGACTGAACCCAGCAGTTATGGTCTGTAAATTCCTCACCGATGCCTCCTGCAGCCAGCCTCAAGAGTAATTTGCACGTCTTAAGTGTAACTTAAGTATCTGAGCACTTCTGAGCTGTATATAGCTTGTATAAATCTCACCACAGTAAATTAAGACACATAGTTTTTTTAAATATTTAGGCTTTTAACAGTGAAGATAGAAATATATCTGTGGGACTTCTACAAGTTACTAGATGGCTAAATACAATTTGGAGATAGCATAATTGGGAATTTGGTACTTAATATGTTTGCAGACCTCACTAACTTATTTTACCCCAAAAGTCTAACTTTGAATTGACCTCAACAAGTAAGGATGTTTCTTCCCCACTTTACCCCTCCTTTATAGTGTCTTGGCTCAAGTAGAAAAGTCATGTCCCAGGAATGTCTCTTGGACGCACACCTAAATTCTGCTTCCAGTTCAGGATGAATTCCATTGGCATTGGTGCCACTGAGATCAGACCTTACTCAGTGTACAATTTGTGCTTGATATTTATAATAAAGTCTTGATTCACCAAGTAGAAAAGAGGCAAAATGTCTGTACACATCTAACAAGAAAGAGTAACCCAAGAGGTTCAGCATTTCTGCAGCCCCTTTAATATTAAAAACACCAAAGGTATGCAGTTATGTGGTGATCCATTTGGGAGCTTACATGTGCTAAGATATATAGATCTAATATTTCACTTTGCAGAAAGGGTTTACTTCCAGCAGTAAATATGTTGTTTGTGAAATGAGAATAGGGTATTTCAAACTGCTATAAAGCCACTGAATAATTGAATTATTATTCATCAGGGGGTAATGTAATTTGTTACCTGTGATTCCAACACTGAATCAAAGTAATTACATTCATGGTGTCATTTAGTAAAATAATGCCATGAAGGTCTCTATGAAGAGAAAGGCAATTGCTAAACGTATTCTGCTGAAATAATAGTACCAGTTCAATTGCTCCTCTTGCTTTGTTCATTGTTACTTTATTATATGGCTAAATAGCTCATTCATATGCTTTGCTGGAGTGACCAATATGAGCTTTGGAAATGGTATCCATGGAGGAAAAAAATGCACAGCTTCTAAGGGAAAAGCACCAAATAGTAGGTTTTAGGATCACAAATGTGCAAATGTTAGATTAAATATATAAAAAAGCATACAAAGACAGATTTTAATATCCTTTAAGAGTTCAGTGGTGAGATTCCACTAGAGGTTTGTCTAGTGTAAAGAACTGGTGAGAGATTTCTGAAGATTGTTTCCAGTTACAGAGCATTCATTTCCAAATCTCATGGACTTTAGAAAATTATTAAATTGGTATGAAAAAAAAACAGAAACTAAGTGTTATTTTAAAGAATAAACATTTTAGAGCTATTATTTTATGTGCATCTGCAAACTATAGATATATATGCATTAATGTTTGAGGGAATTAAGTATTTTCTGTTGTGCTACTTTATCCCCATCTTATTCTTTAGTGCCTTTATTGCCATGAACATTCTGTGAGGTGGGACAATCCTGCTCTCTCTGGTTTGAGGAAACAAAGAACTGCAGGCATGTTACAGAAGATGCATTTATAGCTTACATCCACTTCTTAGAACTGAAAATATTTTTCCTTTAATTTTATATATATATATATAGTTGATCATGATTGCAGACTCCTTTAAGCATTTGAATCTAGTGCACCTTAACAGAGAAGGAGGTGAAGGCTCTAGGGTATGTGCCTTCAAGCAGTGTGTAAGAGAACTGGGGTTTTTCAGCCTGAAGAAAAGGAGGAGAGACCTTTTCAGTCTCTGCAAACTACCTGAAAGGAGTTTGTATAGAAGTGGGGGTCAGCATCTTCTACCTATTAACAAGCAACAGGACAAGAGGAAAAGCACTAGGGGAAGTTTAGATTGGATATTATGAAAAAAATTATTCACTGAAAAGGTTGTTGTGCACTGGAACAGACTGCCCAGGGAAGTGGTTCTTGGTATGTCTGGAGGTATTTAAGACACATAGATGTGCTGCTTAAGAACATTTAGCAATAGACTTCAGAGTGATAGATTAATGGTCGGACCTAATGATCTTAACCAAAATAATACTATAATTTCTGATTCCTGTGACTGAAGAATATGGGGAAACCATTCACTACGCTAGTGCTCCACTCCTGTGGATCTTTCTGTAGGGTGCGGGTCCCATCTCAAAAGTCATGAGATGAGATGTTGTGAAAACAAAAGACAGCAAAAGGAGAAAGCAACAATATTGAAAGTAATTCATTGCTTAATGAATTGGCTTAAATGTGTACATAGGACTGGACAGTATGGGAAAGTAGACTTGCTTTTATAGAGAGCATAGTTCTGATGTTATTTCCAGTTGATTTCTCTAGTACAATGTTCATATTCACAACTCACACTAGAGTTCTAGGATCGAGACAAAATCATTAAAATCTGGTTTTTTGCTGTGAAGTCAGCACAGAGGCAGTGTATGGAAAGGGAAGAACAAAGCTTTATGAGGACTTTCACTCACTGACAAACATTAAATAGGACTCGAGAATTGACATTTCCTAGGAGCTGACCAAGACTGAGACCTGGTTTTAGGCTAAATAGCTATCTGCTCAGACAAAGCAACCTGCAGCTATCTAGGTATTATGAAGACTAGACTTGAAAGGGTATGAAAATAACCCAGTTAAGTCCCCTCTTCTTATAAAGCCCTTGCTGCCCTCCACCAGCCCATATCTTTTTACTCACGCTGACCTGGACTATCTGTTATGCTAACACCAGTGCTGGTATCAGAGAAGCTCCAGAACTGACCAGGACAGCTTGGTAGTGGGGGTGATTCTCAGAGTTTGAGAGGTATATGCATTTAGCTATTAAAAAAGAGACATATGCCAGTTCCAGCAAGATGCTGTACACTTCACTCCTGCAGCATTTTTATTTCTCAGCCAAAGACTGAAACTCTGATAACTGGAAAATTTTTGCCCTAAAAATAGATTTCTTCACATTGTTGGATTCGTGTAGCATTTTATATAATTACAGCCCTTGTTGGAAAATTTATGTTCCACAGGTCTGGCTCGTAAATCCTACTCTTTACGGTACTACTGTGGCTCTGTTATAAACCCTTACTGTTGAGTCCAGCATTTATTATTGAAGAAAAAAGTGGAAAAAAAATCCACACTTTTGAAAGTGTTCCATAGTGTTTTAGCAAATTCTGTACTGTTACTTTCATCTGGGGATTTATCATGGGGATTTATCATGGTGCCTACATGCATAAATTGGAAGCCCATATGTGTGTATTTCTTTGAATAAGAACACAGAGTTGTGATCTTTTTTAATAGGAACACAGTTTTGTGGTGTGTGTAATCATTTGGGGAAGCAGTCTGTCTGTTGCATAATTTAAAAACAAGAGTGATTTTTGCTGAGGGAACATTTTCAGTCCTTATTGAAAATCTGTCTCATATTATCTTGAGGTGCTCTCCAGGAGTCTGACAGTGAAGTTCCACATTATGGTATGTCAGGGCATAATTTCATGCTGAGTTTTCCCTGTAAGGCAGAATCAGCATAAAAGATGCTTGCCTTTCCCTGTGCCTGGCTGACTGTTCCCTGAGCTCTTCGGTGGAGCTATTCCTGAATACAGACCAGTAAAGTGATCTGTTTTGGAAAAGAAACAATTTCTGCTGCTTCTAGAACCCTGGAATCATAGAATAATTTGGATCGGGAAGGACCTTTAAAGATCATCTAGTTCAACCCCTCTTACACAAGAGACATCTTCAACTAAATAAGGTTGTGCATCCATCCTCATCTTGATGGGACACCTCAGGGATGGGCCATCTACCACCTCTCTGAGAAACATGAGAGCTCCCTCATTGCAAAACAGTTCTTCCTTGTATCTCATCTGAATCTACATTCTTTTAGTCTAAAACACTATCCTTTGTCTGGTTGTTGAAGGACCTACTAAAAATTCTGTGCCCCAAATAGAGATTTATATAGTCTCTAGTAGCACTTGTCTTCCTAGTCCTTAGGTCCCTTCTCCCCATTTAACTGTCAGAGGGATTCACACTTTTCTCCTCTTCTCACCATGAGATCCCACAGAAAACTGTATCCATAATGCAGAGTAGTTCTGCCAGGTGCATGCAACCTCCTTCCAGCAAGACTTGGGACAAGCAGGCACATCTTGGAAGCAGCCTCATGGCTTGAAAGGTGAAGTTCTAAGGCAGGTTCAAGACCTGCCTCCGGAGCATTAGCAAAGAACACTGTCTACACCAAAGTCTTTGCCTGGTGGCACTTAGAGATTCTAAAGATGTTCCTTTATTTTTTTTTAAAGGGAATGCAGGTACTGGCAGTCTGAGCAAGCCTCTGACACAGGTAATTACATTCTATCATCTTATGTTCTCTTTGCAATTGATCTTAATATCTGTTATGTGGCACAAGTCCACAGACAGTCCTGCAAGTAGACAGCAGCACTATTTATTTATTTTACATTATTTAAGGCTTTAAAGGTTAGAACTAAAATGCTAGAGAGCAAACAAACAAACAAAAAAAGTGTTTAAATAGTGAAGGAGTGAAAATTAAATAAATCTAATAGAAAGGAAATGTGACAGAGATAGTAAGGCAAAAATTACAGCCTTCCAGTCTTCTTATTAAGGGGGACAGAGGATCTCTGTAGATGATACAGGGTGGGCTCTGAGTCCCCAGACTAATTGCAATCCCTGTGAGTACATGGCAGATGGTGGAGTCTCTCATAGACAGCACTGCACACGGGGGTCCTGGGGAGTTAGCAGTGGGAAGAGCTTTCAATTGCCATGGTTCAACAGCTATCCCACCCAAAGCACAAGGTCATCTTCACCTTTCCCCCACTGCTAGGAAAGCATTTAGGTTCCTGAAAGAAAGCCCCTTCTGAAAACACCTCCATTTGCCTGCAGGACTGTGTGAGCAAAAACTGTGAAATCAGGAGCTCTCCCCCCTCCATGAGTTGCTTGTGCTCCATGTGCAACCTGGCACTCACACACCAATGCCACAGGAAAATGGTGTTTTCTGAACAAAACCTGAGTGAGGGAAGTTCTTGTTTGAGCATAAGTCCCTGATTGCCTCCAAAAAAATGGAAAGCTTGTAGTTAAATATATAGTAAATGTGGGTTATTTCCAAACATCCACAGCTCTCTGTTTGATCTGAATGAAACACGTCTGCCAGAGACAGCTGCTGCTACTCTGCTTGATGCCAATGATATTTACAATCTCTCTCCCTCTGCATTTCTCTCATTTATTTTTTTCTTTTATGTTTTTCTCTTTCCTTCCGTCCTTTCCTCCTTTCTTTCTCTTTTTATCCTCAGTTTTTTACCAGAGAGGTTATAACACTCAAATCCTCCTAGATTAAAATCATACCTGTTCCCTTGGGTTAAATAAGCATCCTTGGCTGCATACTTCTACTGAGTCCCATGGTCTGATGCCAATTTTTGGTCTTCAGAGGATTCACTTCTTCACTTGGACCTAGACTCAATGCATGCATTTAGCAGGGTAGGGAGCACAGGGTCTGTGCCCAGGTGAGGAAACTTCCGGGCTTCTTTTTCTTGCATAAGGAACTTGGTTTTTTACATCTTTGATCTGAAAATCAAATTTGATCTATGAGACAACACTAATTGAAAATTTGGATCGACACAAAAGAACACTGATAGAGTGCGATTTCTAATTTGCCCCCTTGACTCCATTGATACTGGGAACTTCACTAAGATGGTCCTTAGACAGTCTGCACCCTATGGCTGGCAACTGATCTACTGCAGCACCAGGTCCTGCTCCTCACTCACAGCCACTGACCATGATCACAGTAGCAAAGTGAGTGCAATTGCATCATGGCAGCTGACACAATTTGCTCAGTCTTTGGAGTGTGTGCCTAGAAGACAAACTACAGTAATTCAGTTTCTTGACATGTATCTGCTGAGAACAGCAGTATAAGACTATATTTTCCAAACGACACTAAAGGAGTTAGGTTTTCAGTTCTCACTTGGATGATTTTCAGTAAAAAGGACACCAGGAGTGATCCTAACCAGTAACTTCAAATCCATGAAGTTTCCATTTCTGAGTAAACATGTACAGGTTTTAGGGCATGAAGTCTCTATTTTCTTAGAAGAGTCAAATTCCTTTCTAATACGTCATTCAATACAGAATCATTCCTATTTAAGCCTCATCTGGATGCTGATTCTAAAGCCTGAAGATATACTTGGCTTATGACAGTAACGTAAGCTAAAAATATAAAGGTGTTAATCAGCAATATCAGTCATCTACTTCAGTGTTTATTAGCTCATGGCTTCTTTGCTGATATTTGTTTTTATTTTGTTAGGATGCAGTGCCTTGAATTTAATCAAGTTAGCTGTATTGGAAATCACTGATAATAAATTCCTTTCACTTCAACAGTGAAGAACAGAGTTGGGTTTTCCGAAGGATTTATGAAACGTAAAACTAATGCTGTCAGGTCATTGCTTTTGTGGAAGATGACCTGTGCCTGAGACCATCCTGGCTGCCTTTCTCCACATCCTTTGGGAAGGTAGGGTTTCAGGACCTGGACATTAATTGAGCCTCACTGTCTTGTATGCTATGCATACTGCATTTCCCTGGACACACATTCAAATTCCATGTTGGAACGAGATCTGGAAGAATACCATAACCTCCTCTCCTGTGTAATACTGCAGTGTGTGGGCTACCAGGGAAGAATAACTCATCCTGGTCAACTCCACAGTATGGAGTCAGGAACTGCTGAAAAACAGAGTGTATCTGCTTCACAGCTCACTCATCAGCCCCTTTTAGAAACACCCTGACCCTTCTGGATGACACTCCGGCTCCTGAGAATCCCTCTTTTAAGCTGCTGTCCACCTCCATTGAGCTCTTTATGGTATGGGGGAGATTGAAAATATTCAGTGACTTTTTTAGCTTTATGTACTGTCCATACCTTTTTAAACTCAACACAGGGTGTACCTGCCTGTCTACATAGCTGTGCTGCAGGTAATACATCTCCACTGCTGTTTCTCAGAGATTGCCTAAACTGAACGTATGCATTTTTTAATTGATTCCTTAATGCAAAATGCCAAATTTCTGTGAGAAAAAAAAAAAAAAAAACAAAACCAAAACCAAACAAAACGAAACCTGTAGTCTTTTGATGTGCTTGTAAAAAAATGAGTGAATGATAAACTAGATGGGGTGTTGTTTTTCTTCCTCAGGTTCCCCCATATCTGTGACTAAGCAATGGAGTATTTGCAGCATTTACAGAGGGATCAGAAACATGGCTCAGAATCTGAGGTTCATTTGTAGAGGGCAAAGTAGCATATGTTACAAGTCAGTTAATCTCTTTAGGGCTTTATCCAGCACAAATTAGGTTCTGTGGTCACCGAGTCACAGCAGGCTGTGGGCCACTGTAGCCTTGGAGCTTTATTCTGCTTCAGCTGCCAAGAAATGAACTGCTCTGTGGGCGCAAAAATTGGCTTATGCTCTGTGAACTCCATCCAGGCATGTGCAGCTCCAAAGGCTCCTCATCTTTCTGTGCACAGCTACATGATTTCATTTTTCACCTACTCTCCAACCCTGATGCTAAGATGCGGCCCCTAAAAAAAAACAAAACAAAACAAAACACAAAAAATCAGGTGGCAATTCAATCTCATTAGAACTCAGTAAAGGTGAAATAGTTTTAAAAGATGTGGAAGCCCTGTTTTGGCTGTTGAAAGATGTCCAGGATGCATGCAGGCTCCAGGGATTAGTTCTCTGCTGCTACTAGAAGCAGAAATAGTCTTATTTATTTTTCTTGTTTGGTTGGTTTTTTCAGTGGTTTGTTTTGATTTTGTTTTGGGTTTTTTTGACATATTTCCCCAGTCTACAAGTGGAGATGTTGCAATACAAATAAAAATAAAATGCCTTAGGTTCCTAAGTGGACAAAAGGAGCTGGGAGGCATAGCTCCAATTATAATTAATATCTCAAAGAGGTTTGAAAATAGCATTCTTAAATCACTTCATAGAGGCACTGAAAAAATCATAGGGAAGTCACAAGTGCTCATGTATGAGTGTCAGGATTTCAGGCCCTAACTTCCTCCTTCCTACTGATTCCTTGACCTTGCTAAAGAGCCTATGTCTCTGCTATACTTGCACATTATAAATGAGGCTATAAACATTTGCCTATGTCACAGCAGTCATGTTAAACTCAAATGAGTACTTAATATTTACACAAACTGCAACAAAAATCAATTTATTGTTATCATATTTACTTTTGCCATGTTATTTATTGATGTCATTCAAATGACTAATGACTATCAAAAACACTGCTTAGTGATATTCACTTCCATTTCAATGATCCTTCTTAGTGAACTTTCATGGACAAGAGTTCTTTTCTGATATGTTTCAGTATAAAACTTAAATTGTGTAGACAGCTGTGAGATCCTCAGCATGCATTACCTGCATATCAATGACAAGAAGCTGTTGTCACTGATGTTTACCAGTAACCACAGCTTGGCCAGGAAGCATTATCAGAAGAGAACAGTCCCAGGGCTAAATCACACCTTGCAAACACCTCAAGAACTCTTCATTTCTGGGCACAAGGAACAAGAACCCAAGAAGTCAGGCTGTTGATGTGTTAATTCATCTGAGCAACCTCCCAGGTCTACCTTGTCCTCCTATAGTCAAGTGCTTACAGCTGTGATGCTGCACATCTTAGACTCCTGCATCCCAGCTCAGGTTCAAGCATATCTCTTGCATTTGGGATTCAGAATCTTTTTGTGTGTAAGGTAACCTGAGAGATCTGATCTGGTGAGTGTGCTCAAATCACACTCACACATGCTGGCAACCTCAACTTCAGCATGAAGCATGGTAGCCACCAGACTTAAAAAAAAAAACAAAAAACATTCAGAAGTGGAAGTACAATTTCAACCTATTTATATCTTGGCACCATTAACACCTACCATATTAAGTCACAAAATGAACATCCATTTAGATGTAGAGCTGGAAAAAGCTAAGGCTGTACTTATCAGAAAGAGAAAGGAACAAGGAGGTCTCTCCCCTGCTTCACTGTCTGGTTCCAAGTATTTGTGTTCACATGGGATGGTATCACAGCTTCCACGAGTCCTTTTCTCATAAATAGCACTAACTGCAAATTTTACATTGCAGGAAAAATATAGATATAAAAGGGGGATCTTTCTTAACCAGCCTTATTATCTGAAGTATGCAGCTGACATGCTGCAGCCTAAGAGGATGTGTTGGGGGATTCTGATTCCCAGTAGCATAAGACAAAAGAGAAACCTCGTTGCTTGCTTATGCATTTCCAACTTGAATTTGCCAAAGCACATGTTTTATTTGTGAATAATTTTTCAATTATTCTACTCTGTACCCAATGACAATTGCAAAAATATACTTGGAATTATATGTAGGCAGGTGTTTATGAGTTTTGTTACACCAGTGCCTGTGGGACTAGCCCTAGTATATCCATTTTGATTGACTGATAGAAATATTTGGTCTAGTCCTGGCAATCCTTCATTATATTCTACGTTTACAGAAGCTGTAACCTATACAGAGTTGTCTCAAAAGTAATAAGGTACCTGTAGCACTTTTGGGACAATTTCAAACTAATTTTTACTTACTGTCATTTTTACTAGGGTTTTCTGCTGTGATTAAGAAGTGCTGTTTTATTTAAGATACACATAGAGAAAGCTTTCCAAATGTTTAAGACATTGAAAGTGTCACAAAAGCATCCTTCTATTATTATTTTTATGACTAGGTCCCATAAACACAGCAACTAACTATCTTTGTCCAAAGTTCCCATGTCTCATGTCAGGAAATGTGGGAATCTGTCACTAAAATACCTTGGGAGGTACAGTGAATCAAATCCTTGAAGGACTGGACCCTCCAGATGGAGCTGATCTTCTTTCTACATATGCAGTACTTCTACTTTGGCTTTAAAACAAGAGCAGTCAAGAGGAAGGTTTTTAGCCTCTGCACCACATCTGGTGAGCTGCAGATGCATGACATGTAGTGGTATTATTGATGCATGACATGTAGTGTAGTATTAGATGTTGTGTAGTTCCTGCAATTAATATAGTCATAAGGAGAGCAACATAAACACAACACAAAATCATCTGCGTGAAACATAAAAGAGCTTAGTAATTTATGAATATTGCTTTTAAATCTATATTGAGCACTGTCTAGGGAAAAAAACATTTACTGAGCACAATTCGCTTTGCAGTTAAATCAAATTTAGGATAGGATAAAATGTTTCTTATCAATTAAATTTTACATTAATCTTTACGGGCTTGATAGAGAAGATAAATATTGAATCCCAAAACAGAATGCTAAGAAGGCACAAAGAACAGTACATGAGAGCAAGACTGAACAGTGCAAGCAGCAGGTTTGCACTAGGTCACAAGGAAAAGATTTTTAGTACAGAATTACACTGTAAGTGGTGGCAGGGGTTCCCTGAACACTTATGTCTGGTAGTTCATTGCTAATCGCATTGTGTGATTTCTTGATACAGCTGTTCCTTTCATCACCAGGGTAATAAGGAAGTTGGAATGACCTTTGATTAAATGGAAATGGAATTTGAGAGAGTGGAAATATAAAGGATAAAAACCTTACCTTTTTTGGTTAGTATTTAATTTGCTCCTCTAACATGAAACTCGCAAATGCAAACTCAGAAAGGATGGCAAAAATATCCCCAACAAAATACATTCTTTTTCAGTAGGAAACTAGGCTTTTGATTGAACAAACAATTTCGGGAAATGCATCTTCTTTCCCTAATAAGAACATCTTAATTTCTATGTGAGAGTAAAAAAATCAAAACTCCCAGATGATCAGTGTATTCATGTCTTTAGTATTCACTTATATTTATTATGAGATGCCTAAAGCTTCCCAGGACCATTTTATCTCTGTTTCATATGGAAAGTAAAAAACATTTCCCTCTAACTCTGTGATAGGTATCAAGGGTGAGTTAACTGACTACCATGAGAAGAAGGTGCCAGAGTCCCTTCCAGTAGTACAGCTTGGCATGTGGCATGACAGGCAAGATTGGGGTCCAACAGGCTCTAACCTCTGGCACATCCCTGCTGCCCCAAGGCCTAAGCACTGCACTGAAGCAAACTGTTTTCCTGGCACTGGTTTCCCAGCAGGGAATTTGCTTTTTCTCAACAATTTACATGATGAGGTTTTATGCTCTCAGACTTGATCAGTCTCCACATGTAAACAAAGCGGGGAAAGAAGTCTCTAAGCAGAAAAGGTGACCATGAAGTGAATGACTTCTGAAAAGAACACTTAGAAAAGGGAGATTTCACAGACTGCAGTTACTATCAGAGGTTTGGCCCCTTCTCTCTGCTTGCAGACAGATGGGATTCCTCCCTTCCCATGTGCCACAAAGGAAGGAGCAAGATGCCCCCTGGACAAATGGGACAAAGTGCTTGTTAAAAGAGAACACTAATTAGGGGGGATCTTGACACAGGGTTATGCTTGCTTAGGAAAGAAAAACTCCCAGTGTGACAGCAGGTTTCTGACCATTGCAAGGGTACCTGGTCTCTACAGCACCATCCTCAGCTGGACCAAGAGTGAGAATCCAAACCTTTTTTCTCATTAGTTCTTCCAACCCAAGGAATTAATGCTTTAAGCACATTGAGTTTGCACAGCCCTGACACCCAGCTAAACCAAAATTATAACTAAAAAGCAAATTTGCATTTTCATACATAGAACCCACACCCTACACTTCTTGCCACAACAGCATTCTGAATGGAACTAAGTTGTATGCTTAAAGAACGTTTTTGTACCATAAGGAAGACTCCTGCTCCTCCACGTGTCTGTTTTACTACAACTTGGCCACTCCAAGGCATTGTCATGATGCTCTGGGTCTCCTTTCCTCTTGAATAATAATCCAAAAAGCTATGAAAGACTATTCTGTTTTTCACTGATCAGCATATAACTTTGTTCAAAGTGGGTCAGACCATCATGCAAATATGTAAGGATCAGCCCATCACAGTGGAAAAAAAAGCCTGGGGAACAGAAATTGTCTTAGAGGTGACTTCATATTCCTTCAGGCTTTCATAGGGGCAGGGAAAAAGAAAAACAAGCAGCGTTTGTAGTTTTAGGTCCTGGTTTGCATAGTTTCTGAGCATCCTGATCTCCATTCACTATCACTGATGTTCTGTAAATTAGGCCAGAAATCATGCTGTTCCTTCACTGATGGGAGTGACAGGTGTCTACATAGATGACAGCTGAAATGCTCTCTCCATGCTGGCATGGCAGAGCCCTGGGCTTTTCATCCTGAATAAATTCTTTGCCGAAGCAACAGATTTTGGTTTGGTTACATCTTTTATGAACACTTTTTCAATAAATTAATCAGAAGCTTCAGGCAATTTAAGGCTTTTAAAAACAGATCTGTTCTTTAGCAATTCCCTTTTGAGAGCTTCAAAACTGGATTTGTTCCCATTCAATTTTGTCATATTTCTATTTTGCAAAATTGAAGATTCCTGAGCCAATGGAAAGAGCCTGTACACCCCTTGATCAGAATTTGCCTCATAGTCATTGTCAGTGGGGTCCTACAACTACTCCATGCAGCATCCCTGAGTTAAAGAGATGTGTTAAGGAGTCACAGCCACCATAATCATTTATGTCTGAACCATGATTTCTCCTGCTTGTTAAAGATGTCCAAACACTGTCTTATTGCCCTTTTAAGATTGGAAAAGGTCAATAATCATCAGAGTTCATCCAGTGCCTTCTGAGCCCCTAGGGAGCTTCATACCTTTCTGAAGTCCTCTCTGGACCAGTTTGGCTTCTCTCTATGGCTACAATGAATTGCACAAATTGCTTAGAACCTTTTTGCTATTTTTGGGGAACCCTGTTCAGAATTAGTAATTTTCTTACATTCAGAAAGAAAGGGCATTGAAATCACCAAAAACCTCACACTATGAACGACATCAATATACTGAATGAGAGAGAAGGAGGATTCAGGCAGAGCCTGGAACTGCAGCTAGGAGTATCCCTTCTGCTACAGTAAAATAGGTGAAGAAGGCATTTGGAGTTTGTTTCAAGCACTTTCTTTGTCAGCCACTATGGTAGTACTCCTCCATAAGAACAGACCCAAAGGAGGTAACAGAAGTCCTTCCAACCTAACAAAAACAGCTGGCACACCATACACTTCATCATTTCAAAGGATTCTCCATAAAACAGGTGCACAAAAGGAGGGTTATTTGTGCTCTTTTGGGTCTTTTGCTGTTTGCAGAGTAAAAAATCAAGGCAAAGGAGGCATAAAAGCACAGTCATAGCTCATACAACTTTTTACAACAAATACACAAATGTACCATTTCTAACTATATACTTTCAATCTCTCTTGCCTGATTTCTGGTTACATATTCTATATATTTCTGTAATATATAGAACCACGTGCACCATTAGAGGTCTCACAAGCACTTTGAAGATCTACTGGACATGGACACAAAAAAAGAGGTCAGTATTTCTTCAGCGTGGTCTTGATTCAGACAGGTGTCTAGGCAAAGTCCTCACAGTAAGTCACAGGGTTTAACAGCTTGAGACTCCTTTTTAATATTAATGAAAGTATAAAAGACCTTGTAGCAATGCAGAAAACAACTGGCAGAATGTTTGGACTGA
The DNA here is from genome assembly GCA_023637945.1 of Phaethornis superciliosus. NCBI lineage: Eukaryota > Metazoa > Chordata > Aves > Apodiformes > Trochilidae > Phaethornis > Phaethornis superciliosus. Next base: position 187,614,043 of record JAJQWJ010000001.1, read on the forward strand.
GGACAATAGTGTAGAGAACTGAAAACTGAGACTACTGTTTTTGAACAATGTCTAGTCTCTTGGTGCTCAGACTGCCTCGGAAACTTTGATGTTAGACCGTTACAAGTTTGCTTTCTTTCTTTTGATTATTAAAAAGAGAATTTTTTACTCTTTTTCTAACATGCACAAGACCTCAGTAGATTTTAGCAGGAAATCTCTCAAGACTCTGAGTCAATAAAAGCTGAAAAGGGTAATCATGGCAAAGGCTTTTCTTTTGGATTCCCTTGGCCAGAGACGAACTTTGCATTTGTCAAGAATATACACTCTAAGTAAAAGCAATACCTATGCAGTAAGGAAGGAGATAGGAACAGTCTAATGGATGTGGCTCTGACAGCAGATTGGTGTTTTTTCAATCTGGCAGATGAAGGAAGATTTCTAAGAGATCTGCAGAAGGTATCCAAGAAATAAAAGGCTTTGGTCAGTAGGCTGGAATATAGTATGTAGAGGTACTACACTTCCACAAAAAAAAAAAAATCTTAGGAGTTTAAAATGGAAAGAAGTTGAAAGCCATAGGAGTGGAGAGACACATGAGGGTGAAAGAGAGATAGAATCCATGATAAGGTAAGGTAAAATAGAGCCAGTCAAGGAGCCTTTATCCGCCAAGAAGGTTTGCATTCAGATGTGAAAAAAATTTGGAATTCATCTTGAAGAGAAACCAGACATGCCAGTATTTTTTGTGCTGCATGCTGACAAAATATTTGAAGAATATTTTTATACAAAAATCAAATTATTTTTTTTTACTTTATCATCTGAAATAAAATATTTTGACTGAAGTTCACTTGAAAAGCATCACTGATGATTACTGATATGCTCTCAAGTGATTTTTTTTTTTAGAACTATTTTAATACACTCACAGGACCTTTTCACTATAACACCACGGTGTATAGTCACTATATCTCAAGAGAGCGATGCCCATGTTCCTGTTCACAACTTGGGTTGCTTTTTCATCTTTTATGATGCACTGGAGTCATATGATTTCTACCTTGAAACATAGAGCATACTTGGAAAGAAATCCATTTTGTCTTGTGAAAGAAGGAAACCATCCTTTGGAGACCTCTAGATCATCAGGGGTATAGTATCTCAAACTGCCATCTCATGGACCAATGCACAAAGTGGGAATGCACTATAACAATTTGCTAAACAGAGCAAGCTAAATCTTCTGAGGCAGCTCCACAGAATACAGCATTTTTACCTGGGCTGAATGAACACAAACTAAAGTAATCGTACTAGACCCTAGATGGTTTAGTTTTTAAAACAGAATTTTAAACAAACAACCAAACAACCAATAAGATTTTGACATTGTGGAATCGGCATTTTTCATCTAAAAATAGTTCCAGTCATTTTTACCTGCAAATTCTCACAGAGTCTAAAAACATCAATTTTGATCCACAACTTTTATTTTCTTCTGGCACCAATTTTTATGCACACAGTGACTTTGTGTGAGTAGTAGTAAGCTTACGTTATGTCATTAAAAGTTATCAGCAGCTGCCATTTACCACACCATTAATTAAATACTGTTTTTTTACAGAGGGATGAATTTTTTTTTTCTTTCTGGAAGAAGATACCTGGTGTCAGTCGTAGCTGATGATCAAGACAAACAAGAGAACCTCAGCACATGCGGTGTGTGTGAGCTGAAAGTCTGGCACCAAAGGCAGGAGGACAGTGTTTCCAAGGACACACATCATGGTGACAAAGGAGGAAGATAAAAACCAATGGTGAACCAATGAAATGCTTTTCTAGGGATGACCCTGAGAAAGGCCCAAAGTCAAAGGCAATTGACATATTGGACAACTGTGTTCAAAAGCTGCCTCTAGTATGTTTCTGCCAGGTCTAGGGAAACATAACTTTGTGGATATTTGTTGTAAATAAGCAGGACAGCACCAAAAAACGTGTCTTATTCCTGTCATCAAATTCTCCTCTTAATGGGAACAGCCTGGCTGGGCCCCAAACACTAACTGCTTGGGTCAGGGGGACAACAGTATAAATGTTTGCAATAAGTGACTTCTGGGCTAAGAACACATTTGTTTAATCAAAAAGATTTGTGTAGTGATCAAAGAAAATGCTCTAGCAAAAGGCACATAGTTTGTAGAGATTAAGTGCATGATCCAGGCCTAGCAGCAGAAACGTCTTTAAAGATCATTGCTGTAGATCCCACTGCTTTCAGTAGAAATCGGGGGTACACTTAATGGTCAAGATCTACTACTCTTAATAGGACAATTTTGCACAAATACTTTCTAAGTAGGGCTGAAAATACGTATGAACAGAGAAGCCAAGAATAAGTTATGGACAATAACTTTTACATTTGTAAAATCGAGATAACAGACAAGCTAAAACATGAAGAGGTGCAGTTCTCTGCACCTCTGCAAAATTTTTGTACAAACTGTCAGTCTGCTTCTGATTTATGGACAGACAGGTATGGAACATATGGTGATTTCTGACAGATGGGAAGAGTGAATTCTTTGTAATGTGAATATTAACGACACCATTATTTTGCTTCTCCTTACTTCTGATTTATGGTCATTTTCACAGTAGCGGTTAAATGCATTTTAACTATTAAAAAAAAAATCTACCCAGATTGAGATCCATGCTACAGTTAATTACCATGGGTTATTTTTACCAGTCATAGTTTTCACCCTGGGCACAGCATACCTGCATCCTTTAATGAGGCTGCTGGTGACCTGGTTGGCCACAACAAACATAGAGCATTAAAGGAGATGCTGTACCACAAAGTACATCTGCATAAACAAGGCTCTGGTATGTCTGTTTGAAATCCAATTATTTTTCTGCTGTGTGGGAAGAGCTACATAGCTTCATTTGTTAAGAAAGAATGCCACACAACATCTTACATAAATGGAAAGCTTCATACAAAGCTCTTGTTGTTCCAGGCACACGTACATTGATGTTACCTAACACAGGTTCTCTGAACAAACACAGATGATAGAAAAAGCTCCCACTTCCAAGCAATACTCTATTTGGCTATTTCTGAAAGCATCTGAGTGACTGGTAAATCAAACACAGAAACAGCAAGGAAAGGAAAAAAGAACACTTCAGAAAGGTTCCAGTTAAGTTTCCCAGACAGTGAAATGTCAGGGCCACTTGACATTGGGACTTGACACTTGGGACTTGAGCTCCTTTGAAACGCTGAGTTTCATGCACACTGACTAAATAGGGACTCTGCAGAGAGAATATGGGAGAAGTGGAGGAGGGAATCAAGACCCATATGTAAATTTCTGGCACTATCATTAATTCCATCTATAGTGCCCAATGCTGGTTAATAATGGAGATAGATAACAGAAAGTATTCCGAAGGGAGTGCTGCAAATGCACTCATCAGTTTGTGTTCTTGTCATTCTCCATGACATTTTCCAAAGAAACGCTATACAGGGAAAGCTGGAAGAATCATCGAGTGGAATGACTGATGTCATGACCGGGCTTTTGGTCTGCACATGATGCATAGGGATAGCTTGATCGTGGAGAATTATGACAGCAAGATATGGGTGCTGGTATCCAGGCTGTCCAATAAGAATACTACAACGCAAAGAAATATTACTTTTACTGATGTTTTCTACTTTAAATGTATTTCAAAACTGTGTCTTCTCGGAACTGGAAGAGACTTGGTGTCATTTCTTAATTTGCATGGCAAAGAGACTGTTCATCTGTGGTGTCAAAGGTAATTGTTGGGCTAATGAGATTTCATATCATTTATTCAGACAAATAAACACACTAGATTCAGCTGGTAAGAATGGCCAAGGGATTAATTTGAAATGTGCAAATGAAGGAATTGAATCTGGAGAAAGTATTTCTTGCTGTAATTTGCAGGGAAACTGCACAATCAGAAAAGCCAGAAGCTTTTCTATCATGTGTTGTCTATCCTTACACCCGAGGACAGGTTGGATCCTACAAGTAAACCACAGAACTTTCAAAGCATTCAGACCGATGGAGTAATTGATGCCAATAGCTGATTGTCCTCTTTGATGTGGATCAGCATCAACAGGGGGGAAGGTACTTTGCTGGAATGTTTCACATGTGCAGAGAGCAAGGAAATATAGGTTGAGGAGCCTGTGCTCCTGCTTGCTGCAGGAAGGTGAGCAGTGAGTGAATGCAGAAGCATCTGTCCTCCCCTTTGCCCACCACAGCCTGACTTGCTCTAACATTATTCTGCCCTCCTCTTGCTCTCCATCCCACTCCACATGGTTCATCCTCATGACTTCTCCTCAGCTTTGCCACAACAGTTCAGGCTCCTTATCCCAATTCCAGCTGACAGGAATCAGTCATGTCCATACCTCAGCTCCAGACTCCTGCTCCAGATTCCTTGCCTGGTCATTCCCAGCTCCCTCCCAGCTTGTATCCTTGTCCAGGACATCCTCATCTCCCCTCCAGTGCACCAGAGGTCTGCTCCTTGACATCTTGTTTCAATCCATATCTTTCAGTTCCTATTTTCACTCATTCTCTATCACTTCCATCCAGTAATTCTGTTTCCTTTGTATCCACTCTCCATATCACAGGCCAGGTCTGCTGGAAGCTGCCAAGGGCTACCAAAGCACAAGAACATTAGGAGGAGTGCAGGAACAACTCATTCAGTGTTTTCACGTCTAGTACCCTGCACAACCTGTCTCCAAGCCTACAGAGCTACACTTAACAGACAAAGTCTTATTACAGGAAGTATCAGATATTCTTAGTAAAATAAATATAGGAAACAACAATAAATTGTTCATTTCATCTTCAGTACTGAAACATTTCCCCTTGCTGGAATGCTTTGGAGTCTTGCTGTTTAGGCAGGAGATGTTCAAATAAATAAGGCCCTTTTGCAAAATTATCTGGACAGAAACTGACATTTTAATTTTCCTCACTAGAGCTTGGGGAGAGAGCTCCAAGTGCAAGAGCCAGTCTTTTCGAAAAAAGCAGCCAAAGTACGTTGTGAAAAGCCATGAGAGATTCTCTGAAAGTACCAGAGGTTTTCCTGAAGGGGAGCAGAAGTGGATTTAAAGGCTGAAGGAGAAGAATGTAGTATACTGAGCCATGAAAGCACTGGGGAGAATGAAGGGGGACAGTGTATCCTAACTCTCAATAAATTTTAATCTATTGCTGACACAAGAGATATCAGGAAGGAAGTTGGGAAAAATATTGAGAGTATGAAATAAAAGGTGCCTGCCCTTGGCATGACAGAAGGATTCTTTCTTTCTCAGAAGCTCTTTTAACAGCTCTCTTACATTGCTTCCTCTCTCCCTCCCAGAAAAAAAATTAAATTTGCATAATCTCTTCTTACGGATTGCAATGGATTCTGTATCTCCCTTCTTGTTCTTAGGGGATTTCTTTTTTTTTTTATTTCTTTATAGAGGTTTGTTCCTTAAAGAGACTTTTTCCCCAAGCCCAGCAATGCTATAAACCCAGAAAAATGAGAGCCAAGGCAAAATGTTAAAGGCATCACTATACACTCTGTTATGGAAAACTACATTTAGGAAAAAAATGAAAACAAAAAATGTTCTGACATTTAAATGTTGGCCACCTCAGCTTAGACTAAGTATAGAATTAATCTGGCTATCTACCATTCCTGTGTCAATATACAGAAGCTTGGCCAAACAGAGCTGTCAGAGCAATGCCAGTTTCCACTTGTGGGACCAATCACAGCCCCATTGCCCCTGCCAGTGGAAGATGCAGCTTCCATTTGATAGTCAGTCATTCCAAAAAGATGCAGGGATTCTTCCTGTGCCTCCATTATGGGAAAAGATGTGCTTGTGTGGGAGTATAATTTCTTTAGGGAACAAACCAATATAATCCCCATGAGTCTGCATGTGAACCTTCCTGGTTTCTCATGCTGTGCCAGAAGACATTTGCATAAATATAACAAGTGATGCAACTCTCAGTTTAAGACAGAAACTGCATGGTGTGTTTCTCACTTCACCAAAGGCCATATCCTTTGGTAGGGATAAATCTCCTGATGCATTTCCTCAAGAGCTCAGATTGCCAAATAGAAAATTAACAAGGTAACTTTCCCCAGATGGCAGGTGAAGTTACATTCTATAAGCTTTTTTCTTTTCAAACTCATACCTCAAATGTGCAAGCACCCTATGGAATAAACAGGACATGCAGTGTGGAAGAGCTAGCAACATTGAGAGAGCATTCATACAGTAAATTTAATGTTGCACAAACTGTATTTAGTCCTTTTGCCCTTGTTTAGCAGTATTGAGAATCTGTGCTAGGAAAGGATCCAGAACCAAAACAGGGTTTATGTCAAAGGATCCAGAACCAAAAGGTCCCCAGTGAGATAGAACAGGGTGTGTGGATATTGGTGCTGTACCCTGTCTTTTGATTACTGCCCAGGAATTACCTGATCTGTGATTACAAATCAGTACAGTATCTCTAATGGTCTCCCAGAAAGTTCACCTACTCCTGATAATTGAGATTCAGTGAATACCCACTAGATAGAGTCAGTCTCACCCTGAAGAAAGTGGGACCTGATGGGGGAAACTGAGGCACCACAGGCGAAGTGACCTTAAAAGTGCAGCAGATGAATAGACAAATTTTAAAGCTGAGTCTTGTAAATTTAAGCCTTGTGCTCTACCCAGGGCTACATTTCTCTGCTGTGCTTATACTACCAGATCCCACTCAAAAGTTCACTGAAAATGAATAAAAAGACAACTATTGACTTAGTGGTCTTTGGACTTTGGTCTGCAGCTCCATGGATTAGTGTAACAGTTTATTCAGAAATATCTACAAAAGGTAGAGAAAATGCCCTACTAAACACATTCACTTCTCATAACATATTTGATTTGTTTGTGTGTATCTAAAGAATGCTGTCAGTAATGAAGGTGACAGCCTTTCACTCAGATCAGAATGTTATGGATCAGCTGGGGAACTGGCTGGGGGCTGCATGGAGACTTGTGCCTTGTTAGTATTTATTAACTGTGTGAGAAAATGTGTTTACTAAATCACAAAAATAATGCTAGTGTGGTTTTCCCTGTTTCCAATTTCATCCTTTCATCCCCTCATTTTTTGTGAAGGCAACGTAACACATTCCACTGCTGCTTGCTGCACAGATGACAAAATCCCCTGTATCAACAATTAAACTGCAGCCATGAAAACAAGCTCAGAGATTTCTCCTCCATTCTTTCAGGCAAGGGAAAGCTCATTCCCACACATTTGCTGCAGAGAAGCTCAGGAAATTCATTAATGCTCCAGAAGGAGGTAATCAGTCTCTTCAGGTCAAAGATGAGAGGTAATGGTATCAATGCTTAAAGAGCAACCCTTCAGCAGTTCATCTGGTGGTGGCTTTGGATTATGGCAATTCATTTCTGAAGCTGAAGGTCAGGTTTTGTGTGCTTGTTTCCTAACTTCACATCATCCTTTTTTGTTTTGGTTTTTTTTTCTTTTTTTTTTTTTTCTTTCTTAAAGGGAGAAGCTTCATAAAAGGCAAAATGGCAAAATAATATTTCATCTGGAAGTAAATGGACGTCCCACTACAGAAACACCTAACCTTTGACATGCATGTGATACCTAAAATATCTACATAAAAGGGCAGCATATGTTCAGAGGAGAAGTGCTGTGAAATATAAAGGATGGTGCAGAGCAGTTCATGCCATTTTCTGCACCTGAAGGCCTGTGGCCATTTTATTCCCAGGAAGCACAATGTAGTTACATTTGGAAACCTGAAGAATGGATAAACTGTGAATGAAGCTTCATTCTCTTTTGGCTTTCTGTTCTGCCTGCCCTCTGGATGCTGAGAGCATCTGCAATACCCCCTCCAGCCTCAGCTCTGTTCACCAGATATGAGCATCCTACAGAAACAAATGCAGCTTAAATAAGATAGCTGTTCTTTATATTCAAGGCACTATTTTTGGTAAAGAGGAGGATCACATAAGAATTTCTGGCTTCATGCTCTACACTATTAGTAGGTGCAATTTATTTTCAGCACTACCTGCATGCTCTAGTTAACAACAGCTCTAGATGAAAGCCTGTTTACTGACTGGCAATATTGTGTTTGCTGATGAAAGGAAGGGCAGAATAAATTACAGTATGCCAATATTTCGTCAAAAACAAGGATGTATTGGTGAAGTGCACAACTTCTTTCTAAATAGTTTGGGGTTTCTGGGTGTAGCCAGACCAAATGAAGAGGCCCCCATACATTTCCAGAAACACTGATGGAGGGAAATGGGTCTTGTGCAGACCTAGGCTGTGCAGGAAGGACAGAAGTGCTGGAGAGGTGGGTGAAGAGCTCATGGCAGATGATCATTGTGACAGCCTTTGCAATACAGCAGTGTGGGTGGCCAGCTGTGTGGCAGGGCTGTGGCTCCTGGTGACGTTTCCCCTGCAAGGATCCTGCCCCCCAGGATCCACGCAACTCTGCCCCAGCAACAGCTATTAAGACAGAGAAATTATTAAACCATTTAGTGACTTTCCACAGAAAATCTTGTTGTTTGTGTGGGCCAGCAAGAGGAATACCCTGGATCAACAAGACAATGTGGCAGAAATAAGTATTAGTTTCCAAATTAACTGAGCTTTCTGCACCCCTGTGTGGAGAGAACTGCACAGGCATTGCAAAGGCATCCATTTTGGTTTATTTTTCATTTCTTAACCAAACTGATGGAAAAAAAAAATCTCAAAAATGCCTATGGGCTCTGCAGATGTAATTGCAGCATAGGAGTAAATAAAGAGAGTAAAAAGGTTAAAGTAATTCAACAATCGGATGCCCTAAGCAAAACTGAGGCCATCAAAACCAGAAAAACTAGCTTGAGACACCACAAGTGCTCTGACAATCACGGCAGACTGTACAAGCGAAACAGTCAGGGTGTAATTTTACCACCATATCTGCTAAATACTTTCTTTGTTCACCAAAATACTTTCTTTGTTTTTATTGCTGAATTAGAGTACAATAGCATAGCCCAAAATCAGAAGAGAAGACCAGGGATCTTTTATGAGTTCAGATTTCTTTTTTCTTTTATTTTTCCCTCATCTTTTTTATATCTATTGAAGATTTCACAGTGTAGAATCCAGGGAATAAACTGAATCACAGATTTAAAATGCAATAGTACCAAAACCAGTGCTAATCTCAGTTTATGTGCTCACATGGTAACTAAATCCCATATCATCCCTTCCAAAAATGATCCAGGCAGATTAAATCTGACAGGACAGTATGGGGTAATTTGTGCTGTGGTAGCATGCAGTGCACTATTTTCAGATAATTTCACATTTCCAGAGCATTTAGCTTTGAAACTCTGACACATAAAAGGGAAAAAGCATTTGAGAAAAATTGTTTTCTCCCGTTCCTCCTCACCTGCTAGTTCACTTTTGAAGAAGCGAAGGGACGTGAGGACTGATTGCCATCTATTGGTGTGACCAAGAAATGCCGGGAATGACAATGTCCTGGGCAAATGCAATTCGAATACCAGATTTTCAAAAATCTAGAGGAACTAAGTCCCCATATGTAGTACTTGCTTAAGCACATTAGATGTTGTGTACGATATACCTACAACCTAATTTAAGTAAAAAGAACAAAAGAACAAATTTAGAAAAAAAAGAGATTTGTCTTTTTTTTTTTTTTTCCTATCAGAGGTATCAGAGACTGTCTTTGCACTCTGCTGTGTAGCCTTTGAAGCTACATCCTGGTTTTGCAAAGCAAGTTAGAAATAATTAAAAAAACAAAGTTATTGCCTGTAACAGTTCCTTCTATCAGGGGAAATTTAGGTAACTTGGGAAGACAAAAGTGTTTACCTTTTTTTTTTGCACAAAAACTCAGAGAAAGGGAGAAGTGAATAAATAAAAATAATTTAGGAATTTCAAGGCATTGACCCATGTATTGATAAGCCAGAAGAGGGTATGCTATATCAGAAAGGGGCAGGGAAGGAAGCACAAAGAGAACACAGGAGAAGAGGTGAGGAGACCAGATAACATGGATATTCCACATTTTCAGACAGATTCCCCCTCCATCAGCATTTCTGCCATGCAGTCAGTATTTCCCAGCTAATCTTTCAATTTTGTTGACTTTCAGAGACAAGAGCAGACACATTGCCCCATGGGTGATGCATTCTGCCTTTCACCAGCTGGATGCTACTCCACTACCTGAGCAGTTTACATGGCATTTTACAATTTCCTTCACGGTAGCACTGATTATGGATATAGCACTGCTTATTCTAACTCAGCTACATTTGCTTATAGTTAATTTCACAAAAGCACAAATACAGGAACAACAGTCACCAGCAAGAACAATGGTGGTGGGAATCTATTCTCCCTTTATACCTAGGTCGAGAGTAGGGCATGGCCTCTGGCATTAATAGAAAAGGGTCTTCCCATCTGTGAACCCACAGAAAGGTTTCTTAGCACAGATTGGAATTTCAGTCCAGGTTTCAGTGAACCATGGTTCCCCTTTTTTCTTGCTCTAAATATTCATTTTATGATAGCTCAAGGAGGTCTTACTTTGTTTTCTTCCCTCACTCATAAAAGGGACATGTCTGTATTGGGGTAGTCATCAAGCCCTATACTTGAATTTTCTATCCTTTTTCCATCCATAAGCCTCCATCTGTCTTTACATTAGGTTTCTGGTCTCCTCTTAAACAGAATGACACCTTGGCATGAAATCCCCTTCTTCCCAAGATGTCAAGCATTTTTCCACTCAGCACTAATAATGTGTAGGAGAAGGAGGGCTGCAGTTCCCCTAGGGACTTGGGAAATGCACTTAGGAGCAAGGATTCCCACTGCAAACCCTATTATTCAAACTAAGGCCTGCCAAACCTCTATTTTTGTGTGTGTCATCTTAGAAAGGAGTGCATGAAATGAGACCAGAGAAAGCTGTTCCTGGGGCTCTGGGCTTTCCTGCTGGCCAGTACAAGTCAGTATAGCTCCTTTGCATCTATTAAGAGTTGCCATGGTTTAGACCTATTCAAGCATCAGCCCTTAGCTTCCAACACCTCCACCACTTCTGAGCATCAAAACACTCTCCAAAACCAACAAAATGAAAACAGCACTTCCCTGAATTAGGAAAAAGACTTTCCCTGACTTATTCCCTCTGTCAGTAGGAGGTTAAAAGAGGCTGATGTTAGTACATAAGTAAAGTAGAGTTCCAGGGAGCTGGGCAATAAAGCAGCTCAGAGCTATTTACCAAGTAGATTGGTTGATGTTAATGACTTGTAGATCAGCACAGAAGCAGCCTCTGGGGGTATATAATAAACAATATTATCAGAGTCGGAATGCATGGAATATCAGATTCCACTGCTGACTGACAAAGTGAGAGACTGTTTTTTTTCCTGTTAAGAAACCAATTTATAGTGTTGTGAGGTTTCTATGTCTCTCTTTACTTGGAAATAATATATAGCTCTGATGTTTATTTGTTGTGTAAATATTTCTCAGTTACTTGATCTCCAAAAAGACAGTTTGTGGTACTGTTATGGTATGGGAAGGCTTAGTTGCACAAGAGCATTTGCCCACTTTGTTACTGTGAAACGAGATGTTGAGCTAAACTACATTATGAGAAAAAAAAAATTACTAATAATCACTAACTAAGCCATGAAAACACTTTTCTAAAGTAAGAGAGTTTAATACTCAGAGGAAGAAAAGTCTGCTGAGGGATTTTGTTACTGTCAGTTGATTTTCAAGTGCAAAGGCATTCAAGACCACATTCAAACCACCTAACAAAGGTGATAAATTTTGTTACAGTAACTGCAGTACCAAAGTTCAAAAAGCATCTGGTAACCTAGCAGGTGGCCAACCTACACTGTGGTCCACAACTTCCAGGTCTTGGCTCCATATACAGTAGAGACTGAAAAATACTCCCACCGTCTTTCAGGCAAAGCACCCCACACAAGAGTTACCTTGTCTGCTTAGGCAACTTGGGAACAGACAAAATACAGCCCCAAGACACTCTGCTTATGTTTGGCAATAAAAAATTGTTGTCAACATTATTGAGCAAATCCCTGTGAAAGGTGAGGTGTGTGGTAAATATGGGTCCTGGCTCTTGCTATTGACAGCAACTTGTAACAGGTGCAAAAATGGCTGAATTCAATGTATGAGAAACACATTCATGTATTGGACTAAGACTACCTCCTTCTGCCAACTAATGTGTTTGTGCAAAACACTCTAGTGCAAATTCATAAGTGCAAGTGCCTTATCTTTGGAGTCTTTACCTTCATGAGCATTCAGAAGTCTTGGTAATAATTTTGGATCCCTACCACATCTGAAGGTCAGAAGTGAAAGTCTGCTATTAATATTACAGTATAACTATCCTCAAGCACTTGAAAGAAATTGTCAAAAATTTATTAATGAGTGTAATAATGGGGTCCTGGAAATATATAGGGCAGAAAGCTGTAAATAGGTGACTGCTGAAAATTTGAAGTCCTGGGAGCTAGTTTAGAAATTTCTCTGCTAGCATGAGATGAATCCACACAATAGAAGGAGATTATGATGTTACATTCAGATTTATACTTGCTTCAGTTAGGTCAGGTAAATTACCCCATTTCCACTCCTGTCATTCAATTAAGTTTCACAGATTCAGAGTTGTGTGAAACATTTCAAAGTTAAGGGCTTCACTGCCATCTTTAAAATTCCTGTCCATACTTTCAATTGCTCATTTTAATGATATTAGTAAAAATAGTTATACTATGAGAACAGGCAGCACAGGATCTTCAGTTATTTAAATCATGCTTGTAGCATAGGATAGAATTTACTTGATGTATGTAGCTTATATTGGCCAATTTCAGAAAGAATTTCTCCTCCATCACTGCATTGTTTCCCAGCATTTATGACATGAAATATTCAGCTCAATAGTGCCTAGGCATTTTCTTTCAACACATTGGACAGTGAAAACATAAGAATGAAATGACAGACCAAAACCTGAGAAGTCCTGATAAAGCATCAGCATGTAAACATCTGTTCTGTTTTTATCAATATTCACTGTGATATAAATAAAATTGTAGGATTTTGGAAGGGAGGCCATAATACAGCTTGTAAGAGAGATGTCTTGAAGTCAAGGAAGGTTTGTCATCATAAATTACACATTCAGCCTGAGAATACCAAATATGTTCTGCCTTACTCTTTTTGGGGCACTATTCATCACATTTTTTAAAAATCAGATTTTTTTAAGTATTCCACTATTCCAGCTGTGCTTTTCAGGCTTCTGGTTATAGATGGGAGAAAATATAGGATTGATAATGTTGATTTCATTGACAATGGACTTGGCACAGGTTGATTCAAATTTCAGGACTTGATTTTGCAACTATTTCCTATTGAGCTCTCTTGCACTGTGTAGGGAAGGAGAGAAGGATCTGATCATAGGCGTGCAAAGTTTCAGCGTGGACTGCAGTAGGAGGGAAATGGTTAAGAAAAGCAATATGCAGGTGCAGCACTAATAACACATCAGTATTGCCATAATGTAACAGAACCTGCAATCAGCATTCTCCAGTACAGTTTTAAACTTACTGATAATGCTGAGCAGGGGACTAAGTCAGAACAGAAGAAGTGTGCTGTCAGTGCTGGTGCAAATAGAGCAAAAAATATGAGAAGTATTGTTGAGAATGTAAGTTCAAGGACTTCCTCCTTCCCAATTTCTGTTTCTCAATTTTTGCCCAGGTTTCCAGTCAGGAGATGTAGCAAGTTCATCTCTAAAGAGAGAGGAATTAGAAGATTCCTGAGAAGGAAGTTACACGACATCTACATACAGCATCTTTACATATGTTGATTTGGAGTGATGAGATTTACCAGGAGCAAAACCATATTATATTCTCATACTTTTACAGAAAGGCTGTACAAGCACTCATTAAACCTATTTCATGCAGTGATATTTGTACTCTTCTTCCAAAAAGAATTTCCCCTGGAAACTGAGTAGTCTTTCCCAGGCTTGCCTCTCAAATACACTGTTGACACAGCCACCAACATAGGGCATTGCCTTTGAACACCAATGCTGTTGTCCATTTTCACTTCATAGGACTTCATTCTGAAGCATTGTATTGAGTCTGAGTGTGCTATCAGGAGCTTTGTCCTTCCAATAAACTTAATTCTGAGACAATTTCTCTCCACTTCAAAAGGCCCATGGTACGCTGCTTTGGCTGTAAACTCTGACTTTGAAGGAGCACTTGTTTCCAATCCCCTTTCTTTTTCATCTGCTTCAGCAGAACCTTTTATGAATGAAGTCTCAATGACTAATTGTAGTTTTGTGCAATATTTTGACTTTTGTGTTGTTGTGCAACCAATTATTCTGTAGCACCTGCTGCTGCAAGCCAGTAAATATTACCCAGTGTTCCTGATCCTACATGGGTTTTCAAAGAACTTTTCAAAGCTCTTTGAACATCACAAGATGGGTGACTTGCTAAGGTATTTTGTACCAAGAAGCTCACATTAAAGAATAAAAGAAACAAAAAAGGAAAGAATCAGGCTTGTTTTGTCACCATGTGTGCTACAGTCAAAAATGTGAATAGTGCTTCAGCACTTGCAGTGCAGCATTGGACTATATATATATATGACCATCTTCACTGTATTTTGCTGAAATATTTCCACTGAGCTTTTAATACCAGATTGTAGTTCCTTAACATCTGGCTCATATTTAATAGTAATTACTCATGTTGAAAAGAGCTTGGGGCTTGGGGTTTGGATGGGGCAGGAAAGGGTTTCAGTAGAGAAATGAGCTTTGCACCATTCAAAGGGAATCCCGTTCATGACAAATTACTTTCTCCTTTACCTTACTGAAACAGGGCTCAAAAAGACCTGTCTGGTATTTTTGTCCAGTAATTTAAAAAGCATCTGAAGCAAGATTCAACTGCTTAAATTTAGGCATATAGCACTACTTTGGTCCCACTAAGTTGTTCAAACATGAGTATGGAAATGTCAGCCATGTCAGCAGGAAGATCCACGCCATTGTGGTTGGACAGAAGTATTTCAGAGAGAAAATTAGTAGTCATATTTGAAATACGTGGCTATAATGATTCAGCAGGAATTGTACAGACATTGCAACTTACCAGGAATGATGACAAAGGTAGGTATCAGTCATCTAGGAAAGTTAAAACATGAGCCTTTAAACTCACAAGAGCAGCAGTAGTACAAAAGTGATGTAGTCACCACTGAAAACCAAAATACTAAAGATGCAGTAGCTACAATGCAATTACCATTGGTAATTGTGATGTCTGCCTGCTAGAGGAGCTAAATGAGTTATCAATTTATTTGTCATTAAGAAGCAAATTTAATACAAAATGCTCTCATGTGCAGGAGACATTTGATTGACTTCTATCCTATGCCAGATGAAGAACTATGTTTCTGAATCAAATCCCCCTCCTTGTATAAATGGATTTTGTCCCATACTAAATGGAAATACACTTAATTACACCCCAAAGGAAGTCAATCCCTCCATCCTACAAATATTGAAAAGACACTTTAATTGAAATTCTTTATATTCCAGAAATATTTCCATCACTGATGTGACTCTTCTGGGGGCAGCAGGCAAGTTTTATTTTCACCACATCTGGTGACAATAATAATTGCAGAACCGTTATTACACAAAGCATACACTTGGGGTGATATTTACTAACTGAATATAGATTTCTCTATTTTAACTACTCTGTATAGGCTTCCTTTATAATCAGTGGGGAAAAATAAATATTTTTAGTTGTTATTTTTCTTATGCTTAAGTAGGCATTTAAAATAGGTAAAAAGAACTGCACCTTTGAAGGGCCAGTGTCTCTACATCAGAAGCACAGAACTCAAGGTTCAAGGTAGCCCACAAGCAAATGTCAGCACTGCAGATAGTTAGATGAGATTAATTCAGTCCTGAGAATAAGAAGAGACACAGATTAAAGTAATGCTTCTTAGCAGCAATTACCCATGTTATGAGGTATACTCAACTGTGGATTAAGAGAGAAACAAGTTTAATGTACCTTTGTCTTCAACTCCATAATAATCCTGCTATTGACAAATTACTTCAACTGGGAAGTAATCCACCAGTGGCGATAAACTGATATTTAATATGACAAATTATGACGAGAGTTGGTTATCAGTTTTGTAATGCCCTTATTAGCATGTTTTCCAGCAGCACAGTTCATCTTAAATGTCTACATTCAATATTAGGAGAACAGCATCTGTCTTGTGTTGTATAGAATGCAATAGAGAGGTTTACTTTGGTATGAATAAAATGTATGGGTGTGGGAGCATCACAAGGATCACACAGCAGGAGGAGGAACAGAAGAATGATGTGTTGATGTCACTTAGATCAGGAGGTCATCATGCCCCCAGCACATCTCCATGCTTCTTTTCAGGATAACCAGACTGGGAAGCAAAAGATAATACGTAAAACTTGATGACTCATGGGTGGAACGGGATTCAGAGATTAATTCCAGTTTACAAGAGGAACAAAGAAAGAGTATCCAAAATCACCAACCTAAAATGAACTTAGAAGACGTGAAGAGAAACTGGCTGCTTGTCTTGTGTGTCACCACAGGGAAACTCAGCCTGCCCACATACAAGTATCTGGGTGTTCCAAGGGGGACAGGGTAGTCAGACACAGCTTTTGGTGTTCTATGTCCTAGCGGGGATGAATGAATGAAATAAGCTTTGGTTTAGAATATAATCATCTTCCTCTCTGTAAGGTCTCCTGCTGAGATATGCTATGCTGTTGCTATAATGCTGCAGCATTACTTCTGACAAAGTATTTCTCTGTCTCTGTCAAAAAAAAAAAAAAAAAACAAACCAGCTTCTCATCAGCCTAGATTTGCTGTTTTCTTTCCTGTCAGTAAATATACATGGGAAGGTATTATTTCACACTACTGTAAAACTCAAAGCTTCATGACCAGATTTTGGGAGGCATAGCTCAGAAAATATTCCAGTCCTGTTTAACTTTTAATCAAACTAGCAGCATGACTATACACACAATTACATTATTTCACTTGGGAGACAGGTAAGAGAAAAACTGACAGTGACAAATTCTATCCTAGGAAGCTCTGAATTATGGGACACAGGGTAGTTACAGCTGGTTGTGTTCCAGAGCTTTGTGAATAAGCATTTTGAAACCTGGCACTCAGTATAAGAAAGACAAATGAATACTTGGGTATATTATTCATTTAAAAGTCAAAGAGCTAAGCCCTTTTCTGGCATATATTGCCACAGCTCTACTGATTTCAAACAAGAGTTGATTTGGATCAGATGAACCTCCAAGCAATATTTTATAGCTGCTCATTTTTTTTAACAATTATTGCAGTTCTAAACAGGATTTCTCACTGCTCAATTATTGTCAGCATCATACATGAAAACAATAAGCCCTGCCACTAAGTATATCATACACTCTAGCTGCAAAACAATTAATAATTATTTTCATGCTTTAAAGAAGATTAGATTTGCTACTCTGTGTTGAATTGGCACTGCTGGGTGAGCAACTGCATCTCCTGCAGTCCTCAGGTGGACTCAACAATGATGTCTGTATTCACTTTCCAGACATCCCATTCACTAGGGTGTGATTTCATCAGGAACATTTTCTGAACACAAAGCCCAAGTGTACATGTAAACTGGCTGTACAGAACTGGGTATGGTTTCATGTATGACCACTGAAGAGGTGGCTGTAGGAGCCATCTGAAAAACTCATACATCCATTGTTCAGAACTACAGAAGTATTATTCATGCAGCACTCTGCACCTCCATTTGTTACTTCTGCCTTTAGTTTACATATCATTACAATTCTTCCTTAGAAATAAAAAACTCTACATGACTATGAGTACTGTGCTCCCATGTGATACACAGCAGTTTTTTTCTTGATCTGTCAATGATTTTATGGCTCATTCCCTTTCTTTCTGTATGACTATAGTAGTAACATACTGGGTGTTTGGGGAAGTCCTGTCTGTAGGTTGTTATTCTAACCATATGTGAGACAGAGGGGGAAAGGAAAGGGAAGGCAAAGGGGAAAGGAGTGAAAAGGACAGAAACAAAGGAAGGAAGGAGAAGAAAAATCAGAGGGAGGAGAGGAAGTAAGAAAGTAAGGCACATGGGCAGCTACAACACATCTGACTGCACTGCACTGAGAAATGGAACTGAGTGAACTGTAGATCAAAATACAAGTCAAGAGGGTTTTTTTTCATCCAGTTCTCCTCTATGGAAACCCTCATTGATAACAAACAAACAAGGATGTTTAGCACTAAAAGTTTTCTCTCTGATAAATACATGTCTTCTTTCTATTTATTCAATAGGGTTTTTTCAGTGGCTTCATTTTGAACTCATTCACATCCTTCATCTCATTCTACCATGGTTTAATGTACTTGACCCTCTCCTTGATATAAAGCACATTTAGAATTATCTCACAGAAGTCTGTTCTGTGCTGACCATGTCATGATCTCTTTCAACTTCATATGCCAAGCAGCCTTAGACTAAATTTACTCTTAGATGGAAGATCTGAAAAACACATCTATACAAAATACCCAGTAGTTTTGGTAGCTCAGAACAAAAGGTTTTTCTCTGAGTGTAGGCAATGTGTGCCTTTACAGAAAGGTCCTATAGCATTTCCTATAAGATTACAAAATGCCATACCATTTTAAAACAGAATAGAAGATTCTTTAGTAGGGAGTCTACATCCTGTTATATTTTATGGCCCTGGCATATTCACAGTGATAAATCCTATCTCATTCAAATATAAAATATAAATATAAGGAGGCGGGGGTTTTTGACAAATATAAAACAGTCCTTGTTCAGCAAACAACCTATAAAACATCCTGTGGGTCCAAAATCAGGACCCACAAAATTATGTTTTTAACCATAAACATCTATAAATGTTTGTCAATTTGGTTCTACCATCCTGAGGATATGACCAGCAAAATATTCTGAAACATGTATTATGGGAGTGATTGGCTGATCCTAACTGTTAAAGAAATGAAATCTGTTCTTTCATGAGGTTGTACAAACCTAATATAATAATGACATAATAATAAGACAGCTCGGTAAACATTGATATATCCCTGTGGATTATTATATTTTCCCATACATCACCATGTAGATCTGGAGCCATTCTTTCCCATAGGACCTCAGGGGAATTTGGGTTGGAAGGGACCCTAGAAGGTCTCTAGTCTAACTTTTTGCCCAAAGCATGTTCAGATCTGAGGTCACATCAGGTTGTGCAGGTTTTTATCCAGTCTGGTCTTGGAAACAACCTCTCTGGGCAACCTATGAATCTCTTTTCCACATATGTCTGCTGTCTCTCATCCTCCAGCCATGCATCATTGCCTTAGCTAAGGCTTTTCATTTGGTTTTTGTGTTGTCATAGCTATGCCTTAATCTTTAAATTGGTTTTATGAACCTTAATGCCCATAAAAATCCTGGTGATACTAATGAGATTACGCCCAAGTGCAAAGGCATCCATAGCAGTTCTGTTGCAGGACTGCAGGCTTTGCAGACTTTTTCTGAAAGCAAAGAAAAACAAATATCAAGTAAAAAAGAAAAAAGAAAACAAGAAAAAAACCTGAGACAAATAATAAGATATTTTATATAAGACATTTAAATAAGATATTTTCTGTTTAAGACATTTCATGTTTAAATAAGACATTTTCTGTAGTTATCATTTGCTGAAATAAAAAAATAATTAAAAAACCAAAACAAAATACAAAAAAATCATCCTCTGTTAGAGATATAATTTAACAAAGCTTGTTATGTAAAAGAAAATGGAACAGCAGGTGACTTTAAAAGAGTCCAAGTTGAATCTTGAGGGGCTTTATGCACTAGTGATCTACCTAGAACTAGATGAAATTTTCTATCACCTTAGCAAGATGACATATCAGCACACTAGCTTATCCCATTCATTTAAAGACAGAGATAGGCAAATAAATGAAAGCAAGATTGGAGACTGTGACATAAAAATAGAGAAAACAGTATACTGCAAGATAAAAGGAGCCTGAAGGGAGATGATAAAACAGTTTAAATACCCTGAAGGAAGCAATATCAAGGAATGAAAAGAATTATCCACACTATGTAGGAAAGCTAAACGAACTTTAGTCTACCAGGACCTGCAAATTTTAAAAAATAAAGTACTTGGGCAAGACGATATGAACATTTTAGGAGAAGAACAGTGCATAATTGGAGCTCCAGGAGGGAGAATGCCACATTTCTCAAGTTTCTGGAGACCTTTGCTCTCTTGCTGGTCAGCCAGTTGGGTCCTGGCACTTCATCATCTGTCTCCTTTCTTAGTGGCAGGGCTCACCCCTTACAGTTCCTTGACAGCCAAGTTGACTGCCTTGGTTGGCTCCTCTCCCCAGCAATGACAGGGATAATTACTGACCATCTATGTCTCACCTATAACAGAAACATCTGTGGGAGCCAGACTGCTTCAGAGAAGGTTACTTCAAAAGTATTGAAGGCTGTCACACAACTCCACATGAAGACTGGCCCAAAGCCTCACTGTGGTCAGTGGTGGAACCCCATGGCACACTCCCTGCCAAACTGCACTTAATTAGCAAGTAGTGGTGACCCCTGGGAGAGAACCAGCAGACCAAAAGCCCTCTCACTGAGGATGTTACACTCACACCACATCTAATGCAGAATGTTTCTTCCAGCTTACATCTAGTCTAGTCATATCTCCTGCAGGTTCACTACCATGTAAAATGGGCTAGCTGTTCTCCTGCACCACCTCTTCCAATCTTGTTTCATCTGAGACAGTTCTAATTTAGGTGTTCTGAGACCACTCTGAACAAATCAGAGAATTATAGAAAGACAGAACCACAGAACCACTTAAGTTGGAAAAGACCTCTAAGATCATCAAGTTTAGCTGTCACTAAACCACGTCCTGAAGTGCAATGTCTACATGTTTTTTTAACACCTCCAGGGATGGTGACTTCACCACTTCCCTGGGAAGCCTGTTCCAATGCCTGATCACTCTTTCAGTAAATAATTTTTCCTAATATCCATTCTGAACCTCACCTGGAACAACTTGAGGCCATTTTCTCTTCTCCTGTCACCAGTTATGTGAAAGAAGAGACCAGCACCTACCTCACTTCAACCTCCTTTCAAGAGGGATGGTTGGGAGATTCACTTCAAACCTACATGCTTGATCCAAATTAAAATGCTAATGGATATAAACCCAATTGTTAAAAGTTTGCAAGCAATTGTCTTAGCACTCTTCAGGTGGGTCAGAAAATTCTAGGCTTCCTTCCCAGAAGCTTTTTTTTTTTTCTGAATTTCTACATTTGTATTATCAACCTCGCACTTCCAGTTTCAGCAGGGAGCAAAAATCTTTTTTTACATCAAATATTTAAGAAAATTCCTACTTTGTAGAACCCAAATATTTTTTTTCCATTGGAAATGGCCATCTATGTATATCATATCCAAATAATAAGCTTGCCTTTCTCTGACACCTTCTCCAAGGCCAAGACCCCCAAGAAACTGGCCACAAGACCTCCTGAGATTCAGAGGCCCCAAGAAGGAAACTATTGTTTTAGACTACCCACAGAACAAAGGACAGAGACAGTAATCAGTCTACAACAGAACACAGTACCTAAGCTTGAGGTACTATTTCTGGAGAGGTAATGATGCCTCTTCAAATGCACTAATACTCTGTGCCGCTGCATCTCTCCAATATGATTCAGGATTAAATCAGAGCAATCATACATGGGAAAGAAAATTCCACATATATTACAATTAGATGAAACAAATGTCCTTTTCAAAGCTCAGCACCACAGATCATCTTCAACTGTAAATCCATTGTATTAGTTATGAAGACTCTATGTAGGCCAGAATTCGTTGAAATAATAAGGAACAAGACAGCATAACCAAAAAATAAAAGAAAATGAAGGTAGGCATTGTCTCCATTATTCCTTTATATTGTAATAACTTCTGTGGGATAAATCAAGTGGATTTTACAAGCTGTGTGTTACAGCATAGATTCATTTTTCATAGCTTTCATACACATTTTTCTGCATTATGCAAACAACTGCCAAGTAAAGGCTAAACTGTGCTTTTGGAGTCAAGCCATCCCTCAAGCAGTTTCACATGAATCACATTGTGTTTATTGGTAGCCTCAGACAAACAAGCAGTAGCCCTGACTAATGAGAACAAATGTAATAAAATCGTTATGCCTCATTGCTACTGGAAAAGAGGGCAGAGGTAGCAGAACCACATTCCTGCTCATTCTGATGTTACACTGATGCTTCTGTCACTGCCAGATAGGACAGACATTCTTCCCCAAATTATTTCCTAACAAAGAAGCACCTGACCAAAAGCAAGTAAATTAGGTATGACCCAGGTTAGCTGGATTTAATTCCTTGTCTTGATGAAGACTTCCCACATGAGTCAGACAAGTAATTGTTCTCTCTCTGTTCCCAAGCTCTATGTATGGAAATACTTATTTCAGAAAGTATTAAGAAAATGTTTGTTGCATATTACAGGAGACTATGTCAAGAAGAGCCAGACAGTTCATGATCTTTCCCATGTGGAATAAGTCTAATTGTTTTGAGAGCTGCTATATACAAGCATGCTAACACTGTTATAATAAAAGACCTCGATTCATTATTGTAGTTATCTTCCCAGGAACACATGGAAAAGATTATACCCAAGTAATATTTCATAATATTTTTCTTTAGAGCTTGAGAAATCACTGGGATGTTGAAATACAAGTACCATCATTCTTTTCCCAAATCAAGATAGAATGCACTGGATCTGGTGCAGCAGCACCACCTGTTGGTAAATGTGTTTACCTAAAAAGTAAATAGAAAATTATCAAAGTGGACCATGACATGAAATGCTACTATTTAATTTGCAAATTGTATCTTCAACTGTATCACCCTACTGCCAAGACCCATATATTAAACTAGGATCTACATCAAGGGGCACCCATATTATTAGTGCTGCAGAAATATTCTTCAATATGAACCATTCTTTTACTACAGGCAACATTTTCTTGAACCAGAATTTCACCCTTTTTTACCCACAGCAATTTTGCAGCAGCAAAGGATGCCTAATTTGCACAGAAGCTTCAGATCAAAATCAGGGTGGTTCTTCAAAGTGAGTATATGCAAAAAAGAGTGATCCTGGAAGAGGCAAAGCCATCATAAGTGGCAAACAGTTTATCAAGCTGTCAGCAGTGTCAGGTCTGGCTGTGAAATCTGAAAGAGCAGCAAATTTAAGGTTAACAAGTGATCATTACTTTAGGAAGGGTGGCATTCACATAACTGTGAAAACAGGGAAATCTCACAACTCTTACTGATGAGACTGTTTTTCCAATGTGGAATAGTAACTCAAATTACTAGAAGATTGTAGGGAAAACACACATCTCATCACCTTAAGCTCAGAAACAGGCTGTAGTGTGCAGATAAATATTTTGCACACTGTTTTACTTCTCTGTGGGGATGTTAACCAGGGACTGTGGCACACTGCAATAAAGGGAAATGACATGGAAAGGAATCTACCACCAATAGCAGAGATCTGAGCATTATTCTGTGAAAAAAACCCAACAAAAACCACCAGATAATTTCACCAAATAAACTCAACATTAAGGAAATCTATTGCCAACCAATCTCACATCTTCACCTTTTACACTGTGACAGCACTTCTGGACCAAGAAGGCATCCTCAGCCATGTGCTGATGTGATTACACCAGGAAGCACACACATGCCCATTGCTCAGAAGCTCTGCTATGTTTTTGCTGCAGGGCATTGTTCTTGTTTATTGCTGAGACCATCCTTAGGCAGACCAAGCCTTCATATCACTTGTTCTCCATCCAAAAAGCCACTCAGAAATGCTGCTCAAAAGCCCTGTGGTCTTCTCCTGCCGACACAAGCTCAGTGTGCAATGCACCTGCACCCACTGAGATCTGTTCTTTATCCACAAGTGCTGGAAGACAAGGATGTCTATGTCTTACACTAAAATATTGATACTTTGTTTTAGACTTCTAGCAATTGTTTGCCTGCTCATTTTCATGCAATAACTCATTATTTTTACTATGGATTTAGGTTTAAACAGTTGGTCACACAACAGTTTGCATCGTACTTTGGAGAACTCTGAGTCCAGCCAGGCAGTTTACAATACAAGTACCTGGTTTTTGCCAGTGGTGCTTCTGAATACTCACACCTGGCAACATGATCAC
This sequence comes from Phaethornis superciliosus, assembly GCA_023637945.1. Lineage (NCBI taxonomy): Eukaryota > Metazoa > Chordata > Aves > Apodiformes > Trochilidae > Phaethornis > Phaethornis superciliosus. The sequence continues at coordinate 187,638,097 of JAJQWJ010000001.1, forward strand.
TGTCAGCAGTTTCAGTGCTTAGTTTTTCATACTGGTTACGTATGATCAACCACACAGCTTTCCTCATTTTTAAAATTTCATCACTGACTGACATATCCATTTATTTACACATAAGTAGACACAAACTACAGATTTCACTTCTGTCAGAGCTACAAGGATGAAGGGAAATAGAGCTGTGTGGACGACAAGCAGCAGCTGGGTCTCCTCAGTGCTCACTTGGTCTCTCACTGCCAGCAACTGAGGAAAATTTCAAAAGGGTCCCCAGAGGACATACTACAGGCTGTGGTCTTTTCCACTTTTTACTGCAACGGAGTTTTCACTTCATTTCTAGGAAACTGACTCTGCAGAGGGTTTGCACACTCTAGCCTCTTTGGAAGAACAGCAGTGTTCATTGCTCTGCAGATGGAAGCATTACCTGCAAATAACTGCACTGACATTTTCTTCTTTGCCCTCTTCCTCTCCTGCTGCAACCACATTAACAAGTCAGCAAAAGCAGGAAATGCAGATCAAGATGTTTCAGATGACTAATAGAGTTCAGATACCCCAATTAATTTGCTGTCCAACATAAAGCATCTTAAAAGAACCTCATTTTTTCAGCAAATAGTCATTCAGCATTATATGAAGATAAAATAACACTCAATAACCTCAAAGGAGATGCCAAGTACCAATTTAAAGCAAATGAGAACATCTTTGGGTTTCATTAGGACTTCTCATAGACTCAGAGATAAATTATATATTACTTCTAAAATATTCACTTGTGTCTATGTAGAAATTATGCTTTTATCCCCTGCATATTTGAAAGGGCACTGTGCACTTCTGTCCTATGCTGAATGTAACTCCATATTTGCAAAGCATTTTTGAATAACGTGGTCTTTCTTTTTCCTATACTGCAAATAAACAGGGTAGTGTATTGCTTATTACAGTACTGACAAGACACCAGAATACACCACTAACAGCATCTTTTCCTTTGCATCATCCTCCATCAACTGTCTGTGATTTCATATAATTGTTTGGGTTCCCCAAAACAAGTGGGTTTTTTCTCCTTCTTTGAGATGACACAGTTAAACCAGGCAGAAAAATGGTAAGCATTATGGTAACAAACTCTAAATATAATCCTAGGAAGTCTATTATTTGTTACACAAACATCTGTATTTTCATTGAATAAATTCATTTTGGGATAGACCTCACCTCTCCTAAACAGAATAAGAAAAACAAAAAGCAGATTTTGGCAAAACTACCAGGGGGCTGTTCAAATGCCTAGGTGTTAGGATGTAATCTACAGTCAATTTTATCTCTGGCATCTTTTCAACACCTACATTTTTGACTGAAAGGCAAATTACCTGCCAATATGCTTTCCCTTCATATGTGCAAGACATATGTGCATATGTCTGAACTTTGTAATTATTGCAATAACTTGGCGTGTTTTCTACATAGTACATCTACATTGTCCTTTCAACCATCTTTCCTACATTTGCATTCCAGTATATATATTCTGTATCTGTATTGATATCTATATCTAGCCACTATTAGAATTTCCTGACATATTTTCCTGTGTTCTGAAGCAGCTCATTCAGTGTCTTTATTACTGTAATTGTGACCTCACTAGCAGTTCCACACATACTGCTGTATTCCTATACCCCAAACAATTTTATATTTATACTGTGAAGAACTGGAAATGAGGAGAAAAGCACATGTGAAACAATGCTCTCATGTTGCAGTATTGGTTGAATATGTTACTCTGTCAGAACGTTGTCAAGTAGAGATTGTGAAAGATGAAATAACTCTAAAAAGCTGATACTTTTAAGACTACCAGTTGCAAAATCATGAGTGCTTACTCTGGGGCTCTTCCTTTTTCTTTGCTTCCCTGCTGCAGCCTGCTTGACATATAAGCAAGGCAGTGAGAATGATCTCTTGAACTGCTGTTTCAGTTTACTGATAAATAGATCAAGCACAGAAAGCTTTATCTTTCTAGCTTATTTTATTGTGGGGACTCTTCCTAATTTCACATTAAAACCCAGCTCCCTCCTTTTCCAAACTGTCCACCAAGTTAAAAAACAAACAAATAAACAAAATCCAAAACCTACAACCATAGTTACTATAGAAACTATCCCTAAGATACAGGACAATTTCTTCAAGAAGTATGATGACAAGTACAGAGTGTCAGTAAAGCCATGATACAACGGTTAACAGGGAAATGAAGAATCAGCTGTACTCCAGAGACTGAATTTCTCACAAGTTTCTTGCAGTGAAAGTTTCTCTGCTGAAACAGGAGTGGCTGTTTTAATAGGGAACTGACTTAGCAGTCAGTGGACCACAATAAACATCAAAAGTCCACCAGAAAATAATAAACCAGAGTATTAACACTTATGCTTTTGCATCTTCAAGTTGCTTCTTCAAAACTGCATCAGTTCCAGCCAATGGAGAATGTTTTCTGCATTCCTGTTCATATCTGTGAAAGAATGACAGAATTTCTCCGGATGGAAATAGTGCTATCTGCTCTTATCATGGTACTGACATCTTCCAGTCTTGCAATACTATGAGAAAAACAAATCTCTTGTCATTTCAACCCATAAACGGCTCCTTTTGGCATTAAAAAGTTTGTAGAAACCATAATTACAATTGCAAAAAAACAGACAAAACCCAAGTAACAAATCCCACATGCGTTCCCGACACATGACATCTCAGGCATAAGTGCAGACGCTTTTCTACTCAAAGATGCTGCCAAATTAAAAAAAAATGTCAATACTATTTGTTCCTGCTACTGAAAAAAGTATTTTTTCAGAAATACACTTCAAAATGACTTTGTATTGAGAATGCCTCCTGAACACAATTCATAGATGTTACAGGAGAATTCTACTACCACCTTCTGGCTGACAGAAATATTTTGCACTTACTTAACCAGCATACACTGAGTTTGTAATGCACCATTTTTTAGTCTGTACTCTTCACATATTACTGCCCCATTTTCTTTAACACAGATATAGGAAATACACAACAACAACAAAAAAATTAAACCTTCATTTTGCAAACTTTTCTGGTATAAAAGAAAATAAATGAAATGCAAAAAAAGCCTAAGTATTTAATTCCTTTTTTAAAAAAAAAGATTTGAAAATCATTGTTTTATAATTAAGAAAATTTAAATTTATCACAATTGAAATGAAAATTTGGACACAGAACTAAGCGGGGATTTTTCCAATTTGTATCCCTCCCCAAAAAGTGTTATGGTTCAACCCAACTTAATGAAATAAGTTATGAATGAACAGAGAAATCAATTGTTTGCATTGCTAAAAGCAGCAATTCACAAAAGGTGCAGTCTTGTAAAGTCTTTTGCATACCCCTCCCATTGTATACATAATTCAGTCCTACTGACTTCAGAGTGCTAGAAACAAAGATGGTGAGTGTGCTTAAAGAATGCTTCTACTGGAATGCAATCACAGCAATTTGAACTTTAAAAGAAGAGCATAGTCTAGACCACAGCCTTGTTAGCTGTGTTATGGCCATTTCTACTGTTGCCACAACTTATTTTTAAAACTTCAGGAGTTCGGTAACAAAATCTGCACTTCTTTATTTTGCACTTTTTTTTTTTTAAGCAACTATCTAGCCTTCAGCTGAAGAAAAGCCTGAGGTCATAAAGTTAAAGGTTCAGAAACATGATGATAAGGAAAAGGAGCTTCATTTTTAAATATTTTAACTAAATTTTTTTAAAAAAACATTTCTGATTTTGGACACTGTTCAAGAGAGCACTTAAATGAGTTTAGCAGTGCCAACCAAGTGCAATCACATGAACAAAGACTACAGGAGTAAAGATCAGAAATTTTCATAACCAAGACCCAGACTTTTCTTCTCACATGTCACTGCTATTGCTGAAACAGGAGGTCAGAACTGCCCCTCACCATACAAAAGAATCAGATTAAGTTGTTAGTTCCTTCCAGAATAAAAGGTAAAAAGACAAAACCCTGGAGATGGGTCAAATGTAATCTCAAACACAGAGTTTGGAAAATATCCACCAAATTAAAGTGAGCACGCTACTACCCTGTAACTTTTAAGCAAGTAATCTGTATTTAGTTTCTCTTCTCCCACCAGTATACATGTGATCCATCAACTTTATTTTCAGATTCCTTTGAGTCACAGCATTAGTGCACTATGTGTACCTACATGAATTAGCTGAATTTTTCAGATTTAATCATAGCATTTATGTTTATTTATTCAAAGGTTCTGTTGTATTTCATCCTCATTTCGGGTGCAGGAAGGATGGAGATCATTATAACACACAAATTACTGCAAGTTAGTACAAAGTACCACTCTGCAGAATGGCTGTACACATTGCTGCTCTCTGCAGCTACATCAAAGGCATAGAAAAACTTAAATGAGGAAGCATCAAAGTATTATTTGGACTTTGCCCATATCCTATTGAACTCAATAATGTAATTTGCAGTCACCTTATCAGGACCTGAAAGCAGACTTCTCAAAACTGATTAAAAACTATAATGATTTCTAGATTTCAAAGGCCCCTTGAGAATCCAGCTGTGACTAAGCTTCTCTCAAAATGAAATGCAGGCATCAGGTTACTTAGTTGACACCTTTGAAAAAATCTGTCTTAAATGAATTCTTACCATCACACATCAAGCCTATGCTACAGTCAGATATCAAAGGCAGGTGGTGAGCCTTAATGAAGCATCTACTCAAATTTAGCAGTAAGCACTCAGGTGGTTATTACAAATGGGTGCTGTTTAATCCCTCTTACCTCCTGGGAATAACTAAGCTGGGCATTCTCCCTAAGATGTGATATTTTAAGATGTTCTGCCCATCAAATCTGAGAAACTGGACAGTTTTGTGCAAGCTCTGCAGGCTTTTGACTCAGCTTTTCAGGGATTTGTATTTTTATTTTAAACCCCTACTAAGCTTGCTAAAGAAGGATCTAATTTTTTCACATTTTGATATTTCCGTATCTGAAACAGAGCTACCTGCCTTGACTCTCAGTGAGTCCACAGATTCCCTGTAAATTTAAAGGGTTGCCTGTCTGTTCTAAGGAAGCTGAGGGAGCCTGAAATACCCTATGCCACTGACAAAAGAGCCAAAACACTCGGATACATGCACACTGCAGCCCGACTCTGGATCTGAGGCTTGGCAATCTTCTCCCCACACTGTCAGTTTTATTCAAAACTGGTCCAATTTGGGGGTTTTCTCACCAAACTAGAAAGTCAGCAGATTCTGCATTTCAAGAAGTGAACTGAAACAAGCTGGTTTTTCACCAGGGTCAGCTGAACACGAGGAAAAATTTGGGAGTGACAGCGCACTAGAACAGCCTGCCCAGAGAGTTTGTGAAGTCTCCTTCTCTGGAGATATTGAAAACCCACCTGGATGCAACCCTGTCCACTTGGGTGTTTTAACAGAGATGGATCAGATGATCTCCAGAGGTCCTTTCCAACACCTACCATTCTGTGATCCTATGACAGAGTTCATCTCCAGTGGGAACAAATATTTTTCTGAGTTTTTAAGACCAAGGTTGGTCAGTAGCTCTACACTCTGAAAGGAAACAAACATTACTGGTTGTACTAGTTTGATCTGTCCCACTAGCCCTTTGGAGTAAGCAGAGATTTTAGAAAGCGAAGAGAACAGTCACAGTCATTGTGTTGTTTTGACACGTCCATTTTTCTGGTTCAGATTGTGGATAATTAAACTCAAACTAAAGAATTATTTTCCGTGCAAGAAATAAAACTCCTTCAGCACAGGAAAAACTCATTTTCAAAGTCTAATCATCTAATTTGACCCCCTGAATAACAAGATACAGGAATTTCCCAGTGCAGTTCCTCCTTCCAGTGTACAATCTGTGCTTGAAAGACACTCTTTTTATGTGTATGTATGTGTGTGTGTATATATATATAGACACACTTAAAACCAATAGGTACCATACAAAACCAATCTTCATTCTAAAACTTCCAGTGATGGAATAATAACCCCATCAATCATCACTACTCCCAAGAATGTGATTTCAGGATTGCAGATACGTGACTTCATTTCCAGGTACTGATTATTCTTATCTGTCTTCAGTGACCCTGCAGGGTTTTATGATCTTCTGAGGTCCCTTCCAACCCCTAACATTCTGTGGCTGTGTATCAAAACCGGCAGTTTTCCATGGGATTATGATCAAGTTTAAACTTCTCTAGAACTACTTGAAAATTCCCCCTGATCAGAACATTTCCAGACATTTTATATTCATCAATGATTAGCAAAATAAGCTGTGTTCTTACCAGCAGCATGAATGACAAGCACCAAGAGAGTATTTCTCACCAACTTCTTAAGTCTATCCATATGCATACAAGACATGCAGATGTCTGGAACAGCAATACAATCTCTCTGTGTGTCTGTTCATGGTAAAACACTGCTTCCTTTTTTTTTTAAGTATAGAACTTCTAAGATGAAAAAAATAGAGCAGGGGTAAACCAGAAAAAAGACAAATTTTTATTAATACTTGGCTCTTACTGATTTTCAGGCAAGATGAAATACAAATATCCTGCTGTTAAAGACATCATAGAATTTAACTTGTCTAACACTCAGGAAGATTTTGCAATTAAAGGACAAAACTCATCAAAATTTATCTATGTACTTTTAACATTATCAGTGATAGAGACCCAAAATTAGTTATTAGCCATTAAGAGTTACTCTGTGTAATCTAAATATCAGCTAAAACCAGTAGTTTCTACACAAAATATACAGGAATAAATGAAGCTTGAAAGTCTTCTTATCCACATGACTATCTGAACAAGTCACTCTTAAATTTTCAAAACTGGTCTAAAAAAACTCTTATGCCTCCATACCAAGCATGGATATTTTTGAAGCTGTGCAGACTTCTGTGATATGATTGTTGTCTATATTCTATAAAGTGGTATTTTGGACTGACAGAATATATGCCATTTCACTTAATTACAAACCAGTATTTCCTTGTACGCTGTTCTGTGAAACAAAAAATTCATTCCATTTAACATCATGTACAAAGAAGATAGCTATAGCTAAGTAACGTTCTGAGAATTGGTGTTTTTAACAGCAAACAGTTTTCATATTAGTTAATCATTTTCTTTACTTTAATACACTACATAACTTTGAGATATGAAATAAATACATTCTTGATGGAATTGCCCACAGAAGACATGAAGGCATGTCTCCATGTCAGTGAGATAGTAACACTTTTCTGGAAACTGTATGGATTTTAGATTTTATTTTTCTCCGTTTGAACCACATTCCATTACTAAGATCATAGGAATGCTAGTGTTTAATCTATAGATGACTTTATATACACAAATATTCTCAGATCAGAAATTGGTTGGCTCCTCCTATAATGCAAGCATACTTGCTTACTGTGGATGAGGTGCAACAAAAGACACAGGAACAAAGCACATAGATAAAAACTTTTTTTCTTACGTGGTACTTCACAGCAAATAAGGTGACTTTCCAGTTTTAGGAAAAATTATGTTAATATCATAAAGTATCCAGCAAACAGAAATAATTTAAATGCTTTCTGTACAAAAAGGGAGCACAAAACATATTCATATTTCTCCCCTTTCTTTCCAAAATGTTACTACCATGTATACCATGTATATGTTAAAATGCTCCTCGCAAATAGTAAAAGAATGTTTCTTTCAGCTTGAAACTAAGCAGTTTATCCTCCCAGTCTTAAAACGGGCCTCAATGGGAGCTTCAGGTCAGAAGCAAGTACTTGGTGCTAGATGTAGCAAGCACGTGTTCCATGAATGTGTATCTCTAAGCAAGAAATCCAAATAATGAATCAAAGCATATTTCACATAAACTTACAGGTTTGCAGACATTTGGGGATAAAATGGAAGCAGTCTCATTATTCTTTTTGCATCCTTAAACTTCCTTTTAAGAAGCACTTCTAAGGATCACTTAAACTGCCCATTCCATGCAAATCTGCTTCTGGATTTGTTGTATGCCACACGAACACCTAGGCATTTCTCTTTTAAACCGTCCATGTGTTTAATTACGAAAAATCAATTTGTATTTGCCTGCAGAAATGCAGAGAGCTGTAATTAGTACATACAACCTATTCTAATACATCAAAGAAGTTGGCACAGTACAGAGCACAGGTAAATCGGCCAGCAGACAGGAGCATTCAGGGGAGCCTCCAAGGCACTGAGAGAACATGAAAACCCCAACCATTTCCATAGTAACTTCTGATTTCTTGTTTCTGTGCGAACGCAACAATCCTTAACACATACACAAAAGTATATTCTTCCAACGAAACTCAAGTATCAAAGCCATTTAGGAAGCAAGCATGCAGTTTTCTAATTATTATCTTATTTACGTATCCAAATATTTTTTTAAGTGACTCGGACAACCTACAGTATCAAAAAAACCCAAAAGTTTGAAGCTCGGCAGGATGAGCACCGCCCAGAAGCCCAGCCAAGGCTGTGCTCACAGGTCGAGGCGCTGCCGGCTCCTGAGGCCTCCAGGCCGCGGCGCAGCAAACGCCGAACACCGGAGCTTCCACAGCCGAGCACGCCGGGCCGGGATCTCTCAGCACCCTCGGGCGCAGCCGCTGTCCCGGCGCCACAGGGCCCTGGGGACGGGGAGCTGGGATAGAAGCCGCCGGCAGCACCCGACCTCCCCGGGGCCATTTTGCATTCGCACTGCGCAGGCGTCCCGCCCGCCGGGCCATTCCTCCCCTTTCTCCTCCTTTCGCTCTGACAGCAGCGCCTGCGCAACCACCGCTGCCCGCTCTCCCTTTCCCCCGAAGCTTCGTGAAAATTCAGGAAGGCTCCGGCCGGCTCTTTCCGCCGAGGAAGGCGCTCCGCCCCCCGGCACTGTCCCGGCTTCCGGCTGCCTCCTCCCGCTGCGCCGGGCTCCACGCTACCGACCCAAGGCGGGGGGGGGCAGGCAGGAAGCGCTGCAGGTCGCTCCGCCGCCATGTCGTTGCTCTGCTACAACCGGGGTTGTGGCCAGCGCTTCGACCCCGAAACCAACACGGAGGGTGAGAGCGGCAGGGAAAGGAGGGGGAAGGAAGCGGTGCGGAGCTCGGGGTGCCTCCCTCATTGTGTGTTCCCCCGCTCCGTTCATCCCTTTTGCCTTCGTTTTGGGGGACGAGAGGAAGGGCCTCTCGGGGGGGGGGTCTGCAGGGAGGGTCTGAGGGGCGATCTGAGGCGCCTGGCGTGCCCGCCGTCCTGTGTGCCTTCCCCGGCTCCTGGAGCCGCGGTGCAGAGCTGTCAGGCCGCCGGGGACGGCCAGCACTGGGGCAGGAAAAGCTGTCTGTGTGTGTGTCTGTGTGTCCTTCCCTCCCCGCGGGAGAAATTCGTGTTGATGCGGTGCTTTGGGTGTCTGTCGGGGTGATGTGGGGGTGGTGAGGCGATGCTCTGCTCCTGGGGGAGCTGCTCCGCTGCGGCTGGACAGCGAAACCCGCCCGGGCTGGAAGCTTCCGTCCCTCTCATGCGGGAGAACGGGGCTGGCGCTGGGCCTGGCTCTGAGGTTCGTTATAATAATAAAACTGTTCACAGCAGTAGGAGGGAAAAGAAGCCATAAGAAGCAGTTCTTTATGTTACTGTCATGTCTTCTAAAGATAGAAAGTGGAGAACTTGAGCAACAGCATAGGCCTTTGCGTGTTATCAACTGCTTTTGTTTTTTGTTTTCAAAGGTAGTATGTAAAGTTGCAGCAGGTAATGAGCGTATCTTAAAATAGGTGTGTGTCTGCTTTGCCACGGGCTGGTGCTCTTGCAGTGCTTCTGCCTACTGAGGAGCCTGTACCTGGTAAAACATCCTCCAAGCGGTGTCATTTGAGGTTTTGTAATTCCACGAGGGCTGCATAAAGGGTGATCCCAGTTTTCAGCAAGCTTGTTGGCACGCTTTAAACCAGGACACTTGTCCTCAGTTTGTAAAGTAGCTCTGTTGGCTGAATTTCTAGAACGTCCTCTGCATTAGCTTAATTTTTGGTGATCCACAATATTAGAAGTAGACTAACATGTTGTAGCATGTGTATATTATGTGATTAAAAACCTTGTCATGAAGTGTGTTTATTTTTCTGAGCTAAATATTTCCAGAGGAAGGGGAAGTATTTTAAGTAAAACTCGCCAACAATTGTAACAAGGAAAGCAGGCACAGTTGTGCGGTGCTTCCATTCTGTGATACCTTCCAGCACCATCCCCTGTGCCCCTTTGCCCCAAAAGGCAAAGCAGATAGGTGTTTTGTATTAAAAAAATCTCACTGGGACTTCATGACCTGTACTAGTTACTAAAATCACAGTGCTTTACCACATTGCTCTGTGATCAAGTAGTAGAAAATCTGGTTGTCAGGGCCTTATGATAACTGTTTTGTGCTTGTATTGGTAAAAAAAAAAAAACAAACTTACTGGGATTTGTTTTGGTAAATGACTGGAACACTTATGGAATTACCATGCACTAGACTAAACGGTTCTAAAGGTAAATGTGGTTGTCAAAGACCACATCAGGAAGCCAAGTTTGACGTTTTCTAATGAAGCACAATGATTGTAACTTTCAGCATGGATAAGCTTCACCAAGGTCAATTAGATTATTGCTACTTAGATATGTAAATACATATTTGGTTGTAGATCGCTGTCCAGTTCAAATGTTTGTGTGTGTTTCAGAACTGTGTTTGGATTTACCTCTAAAATATTGTGTGGATAAAAGCCAGTACCTGTATTAAATAAACACCAAGTACTTGCATGGACATAATCTAATAGTTAATCTTAGGAAAGTATATTATTAGGACATATTCTTAGATTAAAATAGGTAGAAATAAGGATTTCTTCCCTCAAAGCAGATTTGAATCTTAAAGGAGTTTTGCCTTGATTCAACCTGCAGTATAGATATTCCCATATCAGTTACTGATGTAAGAGGCTATTAATCTTCTCTTCATAATCTTATGGCTGAAATAATACAGGTATGTATTTTCTGTAGAATCTCATTGCTTTTAAAAAATGAGCAAGTGGCAACTGGCCGACATGAGGGACTGTATGCCTCCTAAAGAGAGGGAAACAGCCTGAGGAAAGGCATTAAAGGTATGTCTACACTGTGGCTGAGAGCAAAGTTAAGAATTCAGCCATTAACAAGATGGTGTGCAAGACCTGACTGAAATTCTATCCATTATACTTGTTTGTCCCAATTTCTTCACTGTACTATAGGGTGGGTATTTTGTTTAGGCTATAATTTGGATCTTTCTTAATGCAGTTTAATTTGATCCTTTGGCAGAATAGAATCTTTTATGATTGTTTGTATCCTTTTTCCTAAGTTCAAACTTTATAAATTCTGTAGACAGTTACCTCATTTCATCGTCAAGAATTCAGTGGGATTTCACTGCAAATACCTCTAAGTTTGGGTGACCCATACCATTTTGTGCTTCGACATTTAACAAAAAGACTAATGAAGTGCTTCAGTGAATAAGTAAGGTAACAGCAGTAAGGTAACAGCAGCCAGCAGTGTGAGCACTGTGAGAGCGAAATCTCACAGGTATGAAATTGCATTTAAAAAAACAAGCAAACAAAACAAAAAAACCCACCAAAAAGCCCAAACTGGGAATTTGAGGTACTTGTATCTCCACAAATTGTCTGAAGGTGAGGGAAAATTACTTACTTTCAAAAACTCTGCTTTCTCCTGTTAAAGAAAGATATTAAGAGCAGTGGAGAAGGATCTGGATTTTTTTGTGGTGAGAAATAATAGAATAGCAACCAAAGGCTGGCATCTGAACTTGGACAGATCGGAAATGGAACATGCTTTTAACTGTTCAGGGGACTATTTGTGTGTCTTCAATTCCCATTTTCCCCCAACTTGTCTAAGATGGTATGCTTCTATGGATGTGTACTGCTCAGATAAGAGTGGTTTTACTATGTATAAATGACAAGTTGATGTTTTACTGTCCTCTGGTATGCAGAATGTTCAGATGGCTTAGTGGGTGAGTCCCACTGGCTGTGCTTAAAGTTTCAGGGAATGAGGAAAAAGGATTGGTCTTGGCCATGTGAACAAATGTAGCTTGTCTGTGTCTGACTTGTGAGCTGGGGGATAGTGCTTCCCCCAAGTTAATTGACCATAAGATGGCTTCAGTCTCTAAAAAATATTACACTGATTAACAGCACCTCTTTCATTTCAACCCACATGCTTATGAGGGCTCTAAAATACACATTAAGTGTACAAATTCATAAGTAATCTCTGCTGCAAACAGAGTTTAGTTTTACTACCTCAATACTTGTGATGACATACTTTCATACTTCTGAGGAAAAAAATAATCTATTTTTAGATTTTTTTTATTTAGCAGTGAAGTGCTGGGCTCTTTATATAAAATAGCTACATTATTTAAATTTGCCTGGTTTACCAGCACTACCTTTTCATCCTGAAGTGACTGGCAGAAATTCATGGATATGCTTATAGGTCCTGCTGAAGGACTAATATCCAAAAAACATGTGCTGTTTGATTTAAGCTAGGAATGAATGTCTGTAAGATTGTATTGGTGCTATAGACTTAGTCACTGAATGCAAAATTTCTTTTAAATTGACATACTTTTAAAAAATTAACAGAGATTGGGGTCACTTTTCTTTTTGCTTCTTATTAGGTTCATTGTGATGTTTTTTACCCTTTTTTATGGAAGCTTATTAAAAAATGTACTGTTTGTGTTACTTTTCGTACTAGCTGTTTCTAGCAACAAAATTTTGCTTTAAGGCTAAAGTGTTTTACATCACTTGTAGAATCAGGTCATCAAAACATTATCCGTGCAGTGTATGTCAAAGGGAAGTCACATAATTGGAGCAATGATATTACACTTGAAAAAATACAAACATTAGGTAAAGAAGGAGCAGTTGTGACATCAAAAGCTGTAATGCTGGTGAACATCTATGAATATAGAGTTACATCAAAGAAAACTGTGTTTCAGTGTAGTATCTGTACAGAAACAATTAATAATTAACAGTACTGACATATTTAAAATGTGTATGTGGAAAACTGGCCTTTGGTTCAAGTCCTTAAGTGACATGAGATTCTATAAATGGAGAAAAAAGAACAAGCAAATTATCATGGATAAAATAATGAATTCAAGATTTGCATTAAGGGAATTTTTTAACAGAGTAATTCTAAATTGAAAGGCTTGATCGTGTGCAAATGGATGTATTTGGTGCTACAAACTGGTATTTTACATCTGTATGGATTACTGGTAAGGACTGTTTACTTGAAGACAAGGGATGGTCCATAGAAAGTTTACTTGCTGCATATGAAAGCAGAAGTTTGTCTTAGATGCCTTCTTTCTGGTTTGTGTTGTATAGTACAGAAAGAAAAATCTTGGTTGTTTAGCTTTAATATATGCACTCAGAAAGCTTGTTCTGTGGAGTTTGTATTTTCCATCATAATTATGTACACTTGAGGAAGTGGGACAGCTCATGCCACACATGAATTGTGAGATTCTTGCTGGTTTTATAATCAGAACGAATAAAGATTCTTGGTATGCCTGAACATTACTAATTGTAATTTTCTTCTAGATTCATGCACATACCATCCTGGTGTGCCAGTCTTTCATGATGCTCTCAAAGTAAGTATGCAGCTAGCTTTTTAAGTCTTAATTTTTTTCCATATATGTAAAACAGTATGCTTGCTTGCTTGCTTGTTTTCCTTTTTAGTTCCACATCTTCCATTTGTAGAAACTGAGCTTCGTCCTGTCATGGTTGAGCAACACTTTGAACTTAGAAAAGCACACTCATTCAGACCTGGAAAAGAAATCAAAATTGCATTCATATGGTGCAAATCTGTATGATGTGTCTCCTGTTGATTGACTTCAGGTGTCTCAGAAATTTAATTAGGTCTTTGGAGGCATTGAGAGGTGTCATACTCTCAGTTCATTAACGTGATTGAAATTCAAACCAGCTGCTTATGTCTTATCTGGCTAGTGAACTAATGTGTTTGTGACATTAGCCTGCAGTAAAAAATAATTGTCCTCTGTTAATGAGCCAAATGAGAATGTTGGTTAAGTTGGGACTCATCACCCATGCCTTGGATGCAGGTATCCAGGATTCTTCTATATCTTCACTAGTGAATTAAATATCTCTGTCTCTGGTGCTTAGGCCAACTGCCAAGCCCATATTTGTTGTATTAAACTATTTTCCTACTTCAGGACCTACCAGATGAATCTGAAGTACCTACAGAGAATTTTTTGAGAGCTACTAAATTTTTTTGAGCTTCTAAAACAGTATGGGAAAGCATTCTAACAATTTAATTATGTGTGCTCAGAAACCTGGTGACCAGAAATAGAGCGTGGCATTGTCTACCGTGTTAATACAGACGCAGCCTAGGTGGCATTGTTTAGGACACCAAACTGTTATTTAACAGAGCTTTTGGGCAAATGTTTGTTTCCTGGTTTTTAGCAGCTGTATCTACTGGCATCTTATCCCTGTCTCTTAATGTAGTGTCTTTTGGGCTTGTGGAAGCTTGTTCCTGGGTAGCATCTTTTCTAGGAGCTATTGCTTATATTATACTTCCTGACTGTGGAATCAGCCATCATGCTGTTGGCAAATTGGGACAAACAGTGTTAGATCAAATAAAATGCAGTTCATTTTGTACAAAACTACTGTTGTGCCCATAACACAGTACATAAAATTCTACCTAATTTAAAGACAGAATCACACAGTTATCAAATTTGGAAAAGCCCTTTAAGATCACCATGTCTAAAACCACCATGTCCATTAGAGCGTGTCCTCAAGTGCCTCATCTACATGGTTTTTAAATGCCCCCAGGGATGGTGACTCCACCACCTCCATGGGCAGCCTGTTCCAGTGCCTGACTACTCTCAGTAAAGGAATTCTTCCTCAGATGTAGTCTAAACATCCACTGGTGCAACTTCAGGCCATTTCCTCTGGTCCTATCAATATTTACCTGAGAGAGCCCAGCACCCATCTCCCTACAGTCTCCTTTCAGGTAGTTGTAGAGAGCAACAAGGTCTCCTCTCAGCATCCTTTCTCTAGATGAAACAATTCCAATTCCCTGAGCCTCTTCTCCCAGGACTTGTTCTCCAGACCCTTCACCAGCTCTGTTGCCCTTCTCTGAACTCTCTCCAGCAGCTCAATGTCCTTCTTGTGGCACAGGGCACAGACCTGAACACAGTACTTGAGGTGCAGCCTCACCAGTGCCGAGCACAGGGGCACCATCACTTCCCTTCTGCTGGCCACACCACTCCTGATACAAGCCAGGATGCTCTTGGCCTTGGCTACCTGAGCACACTGCTGGCTCATATTGACTAACACCCCCAGGTCCTTTTCTGCCTGTCAGC